>CM073571.1:149557153-150757153 GCA_037074715.1 Magnolia kwangsiensis
CTCAGTCTCAACGATCCCCTGCATGCCCACGGAGCTCATCTACTCGGTAGTCATCTCGTAGAGAAGCTTCAGATGAAGCACCAGCATCGCCACATACTGCTGTGGGTCCTCCTTCACACATACTTGAAAAATACAAAGGGAGGTACTTGGTGTAAGAGCATAAGATCAACAGGGAATGCATAAAATCCTACAATGTAGAAGCTTCATTAGTGGCAATCGCCTGGTTACCTCTCCTTGATTTCAGGGGAACATGTCATAATAAGTGGACCTATCGGTTCTTTACATATTATCATTCTCCAACACTAGAACCTCCATCCATTACTATCATAGTTGGAGATGATAGTGTTAAAATTACTATAGTCTCCATCGCCAGCATCCTTAGTCTAACCTAGTCTCCAGTTGGATTATCGGACCTTGATCTTTAAAATCCCCTCACCCAGTCTACAATTACAAAATTCCTATGTCAAGATTGAGATATCCCATGGTATCAAGGGAATGCATTAAAAGTGAAATATATGGACCCTCGATACGGAGTCTTAAATGGGATATTATACTCAAATGCTTATCCTAGTGGACCCAATCGCACCGATCTTACTGGGTTCATGGTCATGATTATGTATTATGTTGCCATTGGAGTCAAACTTTATCTACCTACCTTGATCATTCACCAAATAACATGTGTCATCCGCCAGTCCAGAGTAGTATACTTTCCCTTTACCCACATCATTCATGTAATTTGCAATACCATCGGTATCCCTTAGACAAACGATCTCGAGCATCCTCTCCAACATCTTAACATGGTCAATATTTGAAAATTGGACCTTAAATTTCATGCTTATGTGGAAGAGGAATCTGAGGAGGCTATTCATGAAGGTGGTAAAATAGGAGAAGGCACGGCACCAACTGGTGGAGATCCTTTAAAGCCGCAACAAGTTCTAGATCCACGTGGTTTGGCTTAGACCCAACGTTTCAAGTTCCACCAAGATAGGGTCGGGGCAACGCAATGGGGATTGGCTCAGATAGAAAACAAACTCGGGAGACATGATGCGAGGTTCTCAGCATTGGAGAAGATGATGTCTAATGTGCAGCAGTTGGTGTAGTAATTAATCGATTAGATTAGCACACATAGTATCGATCATCAGCCCCTCCACCATAGTATTAGCGATCTTATGTCGTCACATACACCAAATACTCATCTTAGTGTATGGGCATGGATATCTTTTTTGAATGCCTTGCGATCTTATGAGTGTATGTGATGGCTACCTAACATGACGGGTCTAATAGTTGTTTCTTGGGAATGGTTTATTGTTATCCTCTGCATGAGAGGGACATAATTGTAAGCCCATGGATGGGTTAGATATTTGCTTTTGTTGGTTTGGGATGGATGATGGAATACTGTCATGCTTGAGTAGTTTTTCTTTAGGATATTTGTGTTGGTGGGCTGTTTGATAATTCATATGTATTTGTTGCCATATCTCCCTGCTATCACTTATGCATCAAATTCTGTGAAATGTTGATATAACTTGTTATTATCTTCTTCTACATATTCCTTAACAATTAAGAATTGGATTCGTGTCTGACATTTAAAGTTATGCTACTATCCCTGCTTTCCTTTGACCTAAGTGTTTTCTATAAGAAATGTCATTATCTATATTATGTCTATCTCTTACTGATTATACATTTTTTGAGATACTATCCAGGGATCTAATGGTTATCCCATATCTCTATACTTCAACTTCAGTCAACATATATTGCTATATTTCCCTTTTCCAATGACTGACAAAAAGGGGGAGAACAAATCCCACCATGGATGAAAATTGTGAGTATCTATTTGTTAATGGTGGTACAAGTGTTAGGGGAAGCAATTACAAGTAGACAGTGGGAGTAGCTACTACTGAATGATACAATCGTGCGTGTGAACTCAATAGCTTTGTAAAATCGTGTAAAGTTCATATATACATAATTTAGGGTGTTAGTCTACAGCTTGTTCTAGGACCAGGGTGTTTTGTCATGTAATTGATAAAGGGGGAGATTGAAAGTGCCCTGGTTTGTCAATTAGCGTGAGTGTAGAGTTAGCAAGCCAAGTGAACTCCATAGGAAGATTGTTTAAGCATTTGCCTCAATAGGATGTGTGTCCAAACTCGTCAAAGGTAAACCTAGCCTCACATCCCTTGTCCCAAAACACTAGGTATATAAAACCCTTAAAAAATTAATAGAACATCTTAGGGTTTTAGGTGAGAAAACTAATCTGTAAAATCAGAAAATTCTTTAAATATATAAGTTTTCTGCCTTTGTCAATTTATTGACATGTGGTTCGATGAAATCGAACCCAGCATATCGATGTCCTTGAAACTCACTCGATAATATCAAATTGAGGACTTTAGATGTCCAGCAAGTACAAAGAATTCTGGACTGAATTAACGATGAATCGATGGACTTTCGATATCATCAAATTTTGAATCTTGAGTCCATCGAGTCGACTCGATAAATTCGATATCTGGTTAGTTGTGTCTAATATTCTGCTAAGGCAATTCATGTGATTTTTGATATATCGAAAAGAGGCTCGATATCCTCGAAATTCAAATCTCGATGATATCGACAGACCTTCGATGATATCGGATTGGGGCACAAAACTACCTAGCAAGCTTTCAGGTAAAATCTTTCAAGTATTGAGGATCACTTGATAAATTAAATCTTCAAATATCGATCATATCGAGACGTGGTCGATTGAATTAAAATATGACACAAACTGTCCAGCAAGCTTATAAGAAAAATCCTTGAAAATATCGATCAAATCAACATCACCATTGATATCATTGACTTTCAAATTCCGATGATATTGAGTGAAGCTCGATTATATCTTATACCTATTCAATTTCAAAGGCAAGTTCTCTCTCATTTTCAAATGTCGAGGAATCGAATCTTGTTTCAATGAAATAGGAGTTCGAAATATGATGACATCGATGAGTGCTCGATTTCCTCGAGCAGTTGGCAAAAAGCTTTAAAAGCGTTTGACAGATTGAGTTCGTATCAACGAGCAACCATTCGATGCTGTCGAGAGTAAACGCACGATGATATCATACTTTGTCAAAAATATGCCTGTTTTATATCCGTTGGAACTTTTTTTGCCTATTTAATGAGAGCTTGCCTTTAGTTGTTTATAGAGAAAATAAATATAGCTTTTGAGTGTTTAAATCTAGATCTTATTCCCTAAGCCTTTTTCTCTCATAAGAGTTCATCCTCTAACCCACCCTCATCATTGACATTCAATAGAGTGGATTGGGGAATGAACTTCCGCATTCAAGGATCTTACAGCTACCGTCTTAATGGAAAATCATTGAGCTGGGATGCCTTGAATGCATAGATGATTGGAATCACTCTTTTTCTTTTATAGGAAAACATTTAATCGAGTAGGATTCCAACATAACCTTGACCTAACCCATTGCCTTACATTGGAGCAACATCCGTGTTGCTGTTTAAGGGAGATGAAGATTCTTCGTCATCAAAGGAGGAGATCTTCATCAATGATTAATGGGGCTCATCTACTTATCTATAAGTCATTAGAGTCCAGAGAAGCCTTATGATCATTCCCTTTGTAGGATTGGGCCAAAGTGCTTCTCACCCCTTTAAAGTCCTCATAGGATGCATTCGACAGGAGTGTACGTGAGGGTGCTTTGTGTTGACCCTTGCTCTATGGAGAGCATAAACTTAGGTCCTTGTGTAGGTCCTTGACCTGCCGGGTCTAAAACCTAGGTGTTGTGTGTTGACCATTGCTCATGAGAGCATAAACTGTCAGGCTCCGTGTGTGGATCCTTGGCCCGTGTGGCTTAAAATTTAGGTGTTGTGTGTTGACCCTTGCTCCTGTGTAGGGCATAAACTTGTGTTGTGGAGACACGATAGAGTCCAACTAGTGTAGGTTGTACTAGTTTGAGGTGAACCTGATTTGAAATCTCTGTTAGTAAGATTTGGTACACTCAAGGGTTGAGTGCATCCGCCAGAAGTGGAGTAGACACATAGTCGAACCACTATAAAAATGACAGTGTTTGAGATTGCCATTTACTTCTACTACTTATGTGATTTCTCTGATTGTTCTCATATTGTATGTGCACATGATTATCTGGAACTAAGTAGAATCACACCTCACACATAGTTACATCCATCATGAACTATGTGGTGTATCTTGTTTATCTCCTGAATAGTCTTATAATTAGATCCTTTATTTGGCTCAGAAGTCATTAGAATTTTTTTGAAGAAATCCTGATACTTGCATGTGTATTCAGGATTGGGTTGATAGGTTTTAAATTATCCTAAAATTCTAAAAAGTCCTATTCATGCCCCCTCTAGGACATCTTGGCATATTCCTACTTCGATTAAATCGGTCATTACCGCAATTTCACATCCATCGTTTGAGATCGACATGATTGATAATGACAACACATGTCGATGTTTAATCTCAATACTCATACATCGCGGCCCTTTTCTTCTGAAAGACAATGATGAAGGGGGCAATATTTATACCCTATTCGACCAGATTCAATTTCGGCCATATTCATGTGAGTCACACGTGTATGAGGTTAACGCTTAAAATATGATAGTAAGGATGTGCGACCGAATTTCTAAAGAATGCTATCATGTGCCTTGCACATAGTGAGCGATCATTAAGGTGCGACTTAATTCAAGCTATTAAACAATTAGTTAGGTAGTGGTCAAGTCTTTACGAATGCTGAACATGGGTGAAAGATTTTGGGAATGCGAGATCATGGGAAGAATTTAGAAGCAGAATGAGGGCATAAACAGTTATGGAAACCGTTAGATCGTGAGAATGATCTAGAATGACTGGATTAAAGCTATAAATAAAAGAAGATTTCAATAAGAAAAATCTTCTCAAACCAACCCAAACAAATGAACAAATTAATTATCTTCAATTACCTTTCAATTATCCCGTCGAATTTACATTCCATAGTGTAATCACAACTTTTATCAAGTAATTACTTTTCTTTAGAGTAATCATTTACTTATCGCATTTTCTTCCTTTCTTTAGCATAATTCATAGCATAAATACAGTAGTCGATAGCTATAATATGAATACTCCTTAGCGATCGATTTCCATTAATCAATTTACACTCTACTCTTCATTTAAGAAAGTCTTTTCATACAGTAAGCAAGGAGAAACCCATCATCAGAGGATGAACCCCACCTTATGACCATCGCATGATCTATTTACACTTTGAGTGAGTTGTTGTCACGCCCCAAACTAGAAAAACGGGCTCACAAAGTTTTTGATCGTTGAAATCTGGCGCCAACAGCCTACGTAGTACCCCATTCTCGGATCCCGACACTCACATGCCAGATTCCAATCCTGGGATCCTATAAGGAGGATTTTCATCATGATTTTTTTTTTGTAATGGTGCATAACCACAAGCATAACCAAGTCACAAAACAACAACAGCACATATCCACTATAACAAAACTTTAAGTACAATGTGGAAAGGGAAATACAAGGTGATCAAAAGCTCCAAAATAGTCAGATGCACACTCCTACCTCAGCGCTGTTGCTGTCCAACGCTTCCTACACTCAATAGTCGTGCATAAGCTTACAAAAGCTTAGAGGGTGGTGTAAGTGTGTGCACAAGGAAAATGCCAAGTGTATAATATCAGAGTAATACTAAAATATGCGGTAAGTCCATGAATACAACCAGTCGTACCAAGGCTATTTGATGTAAGGTATGAATGCTATCAGCCATACTAAGGCCATGCGATGCGAGACATGAATGCTATCAGCCATACCGATGCAATGCGAGGCCTACGTAGCTGAATGTCATATGCGAGATGTAATCTAAGCAAGTCGGTACTCATCAAGTACACATATCAGTATAGTTCCTCTCTGGATATCACCAGGGTCTAGTACACTCCACACTGACTGCCGCCTCCCTAGCCGCATAGCCCAGTGAGCAAAATAGACCTCACTATCCACCTGACCAGTAATCTACCAATACCTACCCGGCTCATCGATAGTAGACTCATTTATGAGCTGGTCAAACTCAGCCTAGGTTATAGCCCCCTCACTTGGGCAGATAAGGCCACACCCCCTTCCAACCGACCATGACATAATGGGAGACGCGGCCTACTGGTATTCGGCACTCGGGTGCTATGTATCCACTCGGTATAGACGTTGGAGCAACTCCTAGTACCAAAAAGGTTCTGAAACTTTCACCCAAGGACATCCTAAGTTCCCACAGTACTAGAACTAAGTATTTTCAGTATCCGATACGACCACCCACGATGTACCTATAGAGGCCACGACCTTGATGTCACTAGGGCATGTAGTGATCAAGTCACACATATGCTAGATGCATGAGTCACATCGTCAAATCATGCAGCAATCCTGCATGTACCACGTGCTCATGTGGGGACATTCTATCTCATAAGGAGTCCCGTAAATGTCTCAGCCCAATGGCTTATGTTATGATCATACATTCCTCATATCAAGCATACATATGATGCATATGGCGTGAATCATAGAGCTATATTAAGCATGTTATGAAGTGATGAATTATTAGCAAGTATGGGCCTATCAATGGGCCCTAAGGAGAGTTATAATGCGGATATTTAACCAACATTGTACTTACAATGTGGACGTCAAACCATTGTTGTTTCTTAGGCAGAGCCCGCCATAAATATCATTACAGGAACCATGGGGAATCACACATTGCAATGGACCCTAAGGACATCCCGTTGGGCCTCGACCCATGGGCCTTGGATACATTGAATGGGCCGTATCACATGGGCCTTACATATATCAAATGGGCTACATTAATGGGCCTCACCAACGAGCCTTATGTACATTGTAATGGTCCATAACTCATGGGCCTTGAAATACATCACAATGAGCCTCATAATATGGGCCTTACATTTATAGAAAAGTAACCCTCAACAATGGCCTCATACACCTCAAAGTGGACCTCAACAATGGGCTATAAATATGGGCTATAAACGCATCAAGATGGGCCTCCACGGATAGCCACAACTACATCCATATGGGCACCATCACATGGGCCTTATAGAAATCAATGGGCCACACCAATGGGCTCCATGTATACATCAAATGGGCCTGACTTACGATACATCAAAATGGGCCTAATCACATGGGCCTTATATGTATCAAATGGGCCACACCAATTAGGCCCCATGCACATCAAATGGGCCCTACCCAAAGATAAGTGGTGATGGTGATTTCCACCATTAAAATTCTCAAGGCCCACGATAACATTTATTTCCCACCTAATTTGATGATAAGGTCACATTGACCTGAAAGGGGTTTAAATAGTGGACGGTTTGGATGTAACACCTCATGGTGGAGTCCACATGTGTGGCCCAATAGGTGGAAGGACGGTTGATGAAACCATACATAAATGTAAAGGTGGGTTGTAACGCCCTAAAAATCGGGGGTCGGGTAGAAACCCAACTCCCGAGTTCCAGAACATCACTTATGCAACATATATAATTATGATGATTGAATATTGTCTGTTAGTACAGTAAACATGAGTGAGATTAAGCCCAATAACAAATCATACTCCAGAGGCAATTAAATTATGCAAATAGAAGACTGTGGTATGTATATAAATTATATATAAATGATGGTAAGAACTCAGAGTATGATTATCACCCGGTTAAATAATTATATGAAATGTGCAATAAGGAAAAGTAGTGTTTTCTATCCAAACCCTATAGTCCCGCCAGCGTAACTCCGGGTCTGCTTAGACCCACCAGAGAGTTGGACATAGGAGAGCTCCTCCTCATCATCGAATAGTCCGGCTCTACCTCAAAGCATCGCCAACACCTATAGCTAAGACAGAGTCTGGTTAGTGTTACAACATTGTCCCGTAACGTGGGAGTGAGTGATCAACTCAGTGGAATCATAGAGCAAAGGTTAACATGTTATCAAATCAATCAAGAGATAATGATAAAGAAAGCAAATCAAACATTCCTAAATACTGTAATTAATGCAAGGATGAAATGACATGATGTATGCCCTCACCAACATACTCCCTCATGCGACACCATCTTACGTCCGCGACATACTTTCTTCCCTCAGTGCTCCACATCTTCCAGGAACATGTAGTGCGATATGATCATGATTACCAAGTTATTATTAGTCCTTTTCATATAGCAGGATTGGGAAACTAGGGTACCTCCCTTATATCATTCCCGAACAAGGATCCTGTCTAGGGTCGTTACTCCTAGTAGTCTCATACGATGATATATTTTTAGGTCGCTGCAAGGGCTGTTAGGGCTGTTGCATGTACTCGTTGCACCGCTCCCCCATCACCTTATCAATACAGGCCTAGTTTGTACTCTTGTTTCTACGGAATGGTCTTCGCCTCACGTAGACTCAGAGTACGCTCGAGGTCACTACAAAGGGCTGTCAGGGATGTTGCACGCACTCGTTGCACCGCTCCCCCATCACCTTATCAGTGTAGGCCGACAGTAAGAATATAGTGTCTCATACCACCATAATCTGCTCACGAGTCTGGATTGCTCACTGGTCACTACTAGGAGGCTCGTGGCCCCAGTGTAGGCCAACAGCTCGACCACGGTGTCCCATACCACCATGCCCGGCTCATGAGTCTTAGTGGATCAAGGAACCACAGTTATCAGGGTTATCACTGGTAAGTTCAGTACCCTAGGTTCAAGCAGTTATGACCAATACAAGGTGAACATATAATGGTCAATCGGGTTACTTGACGAGTTCGACTAGTACGAGCGCCCGTTGAGTTGTACGACATGAAGTGCATAAGCACTTCGTGTGGCCTAACCACTACCGACAAAGCAACGTACGACTCGGGTTCGTCAAACACGTCTTGCGTGGTGAATAGAGACCAACCATGAGCTCAAATCTATTACCGACTGCCTGGACTAAAGTATAGCCTCAAACACTTATAATCTAAATTAATAATCATATGAGAGAGACAGAATTGAAAATACAAGTAATTTCAGCATGTTATCAGCATGTTATAACATACATCATAAACAGTTAACCATACACGAATATTTTACACATACAGTAATCAATTCAACTACAACAAGCATGGAGGAAATCATGTACATCATCAAATTAGTTGAGAATCCAATCTCAACGCTAATCTACAACACTATTTACTCAATACTTACTAATACATGCATTCATACAAATACTTAGTCCACACACATTAGTCTACATAGCATATGTTGGCCAAAGTGTGCATTAGGGCAAATCTCTTCACCAAACAGAACATACACGCATAACTAGCATAGGTAGACGACAAATACTCATGGCAATCATATCAGCAAAATACGTACCTATATAGTATTTCCTATAAATACCTAAAATATCCTAAATCTCATATTCTTCGTACGTATTCGAAATGGAAAATAAATAGCATGTTGTACATGTCAAACAACATCCTTGTCAACAATCTATCATTAAACGGCATTGAAAGCTTTGAAAACAGGTAATCTAAGCATCTAAAATCCGCACCTTAAACCAAAAATTATGAAATGGAGTTGATTCAGACGATAAGTCTTCGTCAACGGCTCAACGGCAATCTATACCATGAAATAGGTTAGCTATATTAACACTATAGCTACATGAATTACCTAAAAAGGTTAGGGGTAGGATTCTTACCTAAAAATGACGTTGGAAGCGGTAGAAGAGCAACACAGATGGACGGCTTGGCACATGGAGCAGCAGGGAAGAATCCCAAGAGAAAAGCTCCAAATCTCTCTCTCTTTCTCTCCCTTTTCTCTCTCTCTCTCTTCTCTCTTCTCTCTCCTAGGGCTTAGGAAATTCGTATGGAATGAGAGAGAGGGGTTTTAAGGTCCTTGTATAGGCCCAGAATTGGCAGAAATAGGCTTGGGGCCAAGGTATACTTATTTTATAATCAAAATGGGCTTGTTCTGATCCAACGGAGCACTTCTGGAGGTCCTGTGACTGAATGCAGTCGGACTTAAGCTTATGGATGCTTGATCCTGATCAAGTTAAGTTTTCAGTCCGGTCGGATTTCCAGATCGACCGTGGAGGACTAGTTTCAGTTCAATGGTCACCGGCACTCGATCAGGGCCACAAGTTTGTTGACATGAGTGGGCCATCATCCCTGATCTGAGGGTAAATTTGGATCAGATTCTGACTGTCAGAATGCTTAGAAAAGGTGCACAAGGACACGTGCCAGATTTCATAATTTATATTTAATTTCTAACATTTCTCACACTCTTCACTCTGAACTTAAGAAAATCATCATGGGACATCCTCTGGACTTAATTTTTAAGGTGATTGTCAAGTCCAACTAGGCGGTCAGGATTGTCTAAGTTCGGGATAATCGGACTTCCAATGTGCGGTTCAGGTCCGATACAAAGTTTTCGAATGCTCCCGTGAGTAACCAGGTTTAGAGTTTGATCCTAGGTATTAAGGTATTGTAGCGTCACCTATTCTACACGTTTTGGCTCTAGCAGACCATATTTAAAGTGATTGGTGATAATTTCACAGGTAGTCTAGTTTAGAGCTAGTTAATTTTATCTAATTTTCTAAAGGAAGTAGCCCCTAATGATTTTTGTTTGAGGTGAGATTTGAAGGGTGGAGTGAGTGGTATATGAAAATGAACAAAGAAGTGTTTGGAGAAGGAATTTGGGGGAGATTTGAAATATTTTTCAAGAAAAGAAAAGTTGGAGGTGGACTTTGTGAAGGAAGTAGGTGATTCGAGAGGAAATGAGGGTCAAACCCTGCATCAAGGGGGTCCACAAGTCCCTACATGACGTCGGCCCGCCCGGCCGAGCCCTTTGACCGGCGAGGTCCTCGTCGACCACTGGAGTGGTTGGCGAGGTCTTGCCATTTGGGCGAGGCCCTCCTATCCCCTGGATCCCAAAAAGGTATGGGGCCCACCTTGGGTCCTCATAGATTAGTATGGGTAGGCCGCCGACTCCATTTGAGGCATTTTCGAGGCCAATTTGCAAACCAGGATGAGTTTATGTGATGTGTAGCATATGATTTTGAGGTAGGAGATGCTAATCTATCCAACTAACCTATTTATGTTGTTAGATTCCAAGTTAAGTGACAAAACTCATTTTATCCATTTATTTACTATTTATGATAAGTTTTAGTTTCGGTATTGTTCTTCCTCATTTATACCCTAGGATTGATGTGTATTATGAATGTAATTAAAAATAAATGAAGAATAAAATGGTGGAGGGTGAGATTTTGAAGGAATTGGATAAAAAGTGGTTTTAGGCTTTGAGATTGAGTGTAAGATGTTGGGGTTGACCTACCACCTAAGGACATTCATTTTTAGGTTTGAAATGGAATGAAACATAGTCTAAACCCTTCGATTGACGGTCTAGAAGTGATTTAGGGTTATTGTGTGTGATCAGGAGTGTGCACGGACTCAATCTCGGTGACCGTTTTCGGTGAGTTTTAGTTTAAGTATAGTTCTTCACTATTTAAACTTGAGGATTCGTGTCTAATATAAAAGTACTTGGAGAACTTTGAAAAATGAGGTGGTGAAAGATGAGATTTGAAGGAAATGGGTTGAAAAGCGATTTCTTTAGCTTTGGGATTGAGCTTTGAGAGTGTTATGGTTGACCCATTACCTAAGGACGTCTAATTTCAGGTTGGCAAAAATTCAGGGTGTTACATGGGTCCTATGGACGCCTGGCCCACTAGAGATTTAGATCTGTCCTAAATGAATGGACGGTGTGGGTTCACACCATTTGGATGGACGGTGTGAATACACACTTACCATCAACCAGTATAAAACACATGTATCTTGGTTAGCCTCACAGCAGCACCATCTAATGAAGGGCGGTGTGGATACCAGATACATACATCGATGTGGGTCCAACCGCCCACTGCTTGTGGACGGTATGAATAAAACACATGCATCATTGTGGGTCCCACGTGGAGCCCACTGTAACATCTGTTTTCCATCCAACCTGTTGCTAAGGTCATGCAGGACGTGGAGACAGGAAAAAAATAAATTTCATGGGATCCAAAACTTTTATGAAAAAAAAACCCAAATGGGTTTCAATGGCAGATTTCAATCACCACGGTTTCCTGTGATGTGGGCCACCTGAGATTTGGATGTGGCTGAAATTTGGATGGGGCCCACTTTAGGAAGGGGCCCACCCAATGAACAGGTTGGATGATAAATATACATCATGGTGGGGCCCATAGCTGGAGCCGTGGTCCCTTGCCCGTCCGCCTGCACGCAGCAGCAGTAGGCGCTGCCTGCTTATTTTTTTTTAAAAAAATCACGTATTCTTACGGTTTTTCGCACATAGGGCCCACATCAACAGAATTCGCCTCATCCAATGGATTCTATAGTCAATAACCAATCCATCAAGTCCAATATTGTGCATGCTTAGGCGTGTAGAAAAATTCAGGTGAATTTAAATGGTGAAACTCAGTGTTTGCCAAAGTATGGCCCATCAGAAAGTTGGATTGGCTCCATTTTTCGGCTCAACGCCTCAAATGAGTGGGTAAATAGGATAGACAACGTGGATTGACTATATACATCAAGGTGAGGCCTATACAAATGGCCCTCCCCAAAAGTTAAGAAAACAAGCTTTTGTTTGTTTTTATGTCCAACTTCCAAGGACGCTGGACGTTCTAGCTCACACGAACGTTCAAGGTGGGCCCTGCTCAAGTGGGCCACCACATGATGATTAGTGTGGATATCACACTCATAAAATGGGCCCCACCTACAAATGACTTGAGTCCAAAACATGCTTCATGGTGGGGTCCATCCAAGTGGGCCACATGGCCATATCATCACATACAAAAATAAATAAATAAAAAGAGAGGGAGAGAGAGAAAGAGAGAGTGGGACACACGTGATGGAGGGACCCCGACACTATGGGCCCTCCCTTGAAATCAATCATACATCAAGTGGGTCCCAATACATGTGGGCCCATTAAATCACAATTCAACGGTGGAGATTCTTTCTCCACTAAAATGGATGGTCTAGATGACCTCTATTCAAGCTAGGAAAGTAAACATCATGATGGGGTCCATGGAGAATGGCCCCATCATGGAATGATATTGATAATTAAGGTGGGCCATCAGCCACATCTTAAGGTCCAAAGTGAGATTCATACCATCGATCGGTAGGCCTCACTTGGCCCATCATAAAAGCATGAAAAACTAGCCTATAGAAGCACCCACCTTTGATCTTCTCGGTCCATTGGAAAGCCTATCTCCTTGTGTCTCACTTTGATGGTGGAGGATGAGAAATGGATGGCTAAGATGAAAGTTTTTGGGAGGGAAAGTGGGCCACACAACTCACTTTTCTCTCATGGAGGAGCTTGGACGTATGATGCTCTTGCTAGCTTGGGAGTTATGTTGAGAAATGAGACAGAGAGAGAGGGTTGTAAGAGAAGTGAGGGATGGGTGTGATGGGTGAAAGGGTGAGTGATGTGTGACGTGTACTTGACAAGTATGGTTGTGTAAGAGAGAGGGTGAGAAAGAGTTGACTTGGTGGTTGCTTAGGGATGGGGTGAAAGGTGATGTGTACTTGACATGAGGTGATTGATTGATTGATGGGTTGATTGATTGATTGATGGATTGATGGGACATGTTGTAGAGAATCTCTTGGGATTACAAACGTGTGATGTTTTTTTCAAACTGGATGCTGGCTCACATCTTCTAATCTAGGTATCGGATCAGTATGCGAGTCACGATGTTGGAATTCGGCGACGATGCGGTCGCAATGGTATAAGTCTTAGATTAAGCCGACTCAAATCTACATGATACGACTTAAGTTCATGCGCAAACGTCGATTACAAGTCGTAGATTGTCGGAATTCGAGAGGAAGGATCGTGAGAGTCGACGGAACAGTATGGACTAGGATATGGGTTTTACAGTTGTTGAATAGGCAACCGATCTCCTCAGATCTCGGTCATCCCCAAGGTCTGCCTACTTTGGTGCTCAAGGTCATTATTGTTTGGTTTGAATTGGAACTGCAATCTCAATTCTGGCATGGCCATGCACTTGTCACCCGTGCTAGAGAAAGGAACGTCAAAATAACTACGAATAAGGTCATAAATGCAATGCAAATATGAAATGTGATACATATGAAAGCCACTTCCGACATATCCACCCCCATCGTAACCATACACTATCAATCGAATTGAATAATAGGGCCATGCCCTCTCATCGGATCTCATCTCCAACAAATTCGTCTCCACACATCCTTACTAGTAGGGCATCCTACTTAAACTTGATGATGAATACTCGATACTCCACCCATCCCTAGTATTAGGGCTATTAATGATATCAATGTATGACATCGATTTCATGTAGTCAGTTATATGGACTTGCACACACTTAGAAATGCATATCTACCTCATACAAAATATAATGGAAACTTAGACACTATAAGTTAGTATATCCTCACTCGTATGCATGTTTGAAGTAATTAAATTTCGAAGATGAAATTATTTTTAAGGGGGTTAGATTGTAATATTGAAGATGTTACTGTTTTACCCTAGGCATCTTATTGTTTAAAATATGTATCTCGCATTAATTTATGGAGATTTTAACTTATTTGGTGAATAACTCTTTATCTGTGATGATTTAATATGCTTTCATTTGTAAAAATTTCTTAGAAACGTGCTTATAACCATATAAAATTATTAGATTTCTCAAATCTCTCAAATCAGAAATAATTACTAAAATGTCATTAATCTAGACCCTTGATTTCTAAATCACATGGTTCTCATGATCCGTTTGATGCGAAATTTTATGCCATACATATTTGTCATAAACTACCTATGCACATCAAATTTTAGCCCTTATATAATTATAGAAGTGACCCAATCAATAAGTCAGCTCTTTAACCCTTAATTTTGGTGTCTATCAAGTGAGGAAAGTTCATAAGTAGTCGTAGTAGGATATTTTCCTTCATATGAATTAGATTTCTGATCATATTGATCGAATGTGAAATATGAGAACCTAAGTTTGATAAGCATTTTCTTAAGCGTCTAGTCACCCCATTTAAGAAATAGTCACCTTATCAAATCTTCCTAAATCTAGATCTTTCAATTGGCCTACTATTGATGGTAAAATATTACATATTATCCCCCATTTATGTCTTGGTTTTATGAACTTGATAATGCTTAATGTTATATTTTACTCATGTTTGTGTTGTAAGGTGAATTTAAGAGCTTGGATTGAAAAGGTGTTAAAAACATAGATTTGATGCTCAAGAATCACCAAGGCAAGGGATAGATCTTAAGATACTAAGATTAAAGAATTCACATGCCAAAGATCTAAGAAAACTAAGTGAGGAATGAAGAATAAAATATTTAAAGTGAAGAAAGGGAATCCTAAAATTGTCCTGAAAAAGCATATTGTAAAACTTTGGGTCATTTTGTGAAATTGCATAGAGTGAAGCCTATTTTGAAAAAATATGCAGAGCAAAGTCTGTTTTAGTAAACTGTATAAATTTGAGGTGGTTTTTAGAGTTTTCTAACTAGATGCGAAAGTTAGAGGTCCACAACTATAAATAGGACTCACTAGGATGTTCTTATGCATCTTCTAAGGTTTAAGGAGTGGAGCAAAAGGGTGGAGAAGTTGTCTCCAAGAGTTTTTCGTCTTCTTCCTTAGTTTTTTTCATGCTTTCTTCTAGGATTTTAGATCTAATCATGTCTATGGTTGGCTAAACCTCTTAACTAAGGTTAAGAGGTGAAGCTTACAGCTTGATGGGATGTTTCTATTGCTTTGATTCATATTTATGTTGAACTCTATGGATTCAAATTTCTTATTTAAGGAATAGTTGTAGTCATTAATGGTTATTGTGACTCAAATTACAGTAAATCTATAACAGCTTTGAGTATCTTCTTTTCCTGATTTGAGATTGTGAAATTAGTAAGTCATGTTGTTCACCATCGTCCCTTTGGCATGGTAGGGTGATGGAATCTTTCCTGCTCGTTACAATTGTCACGCCCCAAATTTAGGAACCGGGCTCACAAAATTCTCGATCGCTGAATCCACACTGATAGCCTCCGTAGTACCTCATTCTCACTCTCAGCGCTCATATGCTAGATTCCGATCATGGGATTCTACAAGGAAGATTTTTAGTATGATTTTTTTTCATAAAGGACCATAACCACAAGCATAGCCAAGTCACAACAACACCATCACCACATATCCACTAATAAAGTCATTTGAGTACAATGCTGAAAAGGGAAAATACATATATATGAAACAAAACTCTAAAGCTCTAGCACCTTCTCCTGACTCAACGCTGCTACAACCTAACATCACCTGCATGCAATGGTCGTGCATAAGCTTACTACAAAGCTTAGAGGGTGGTGTACGTGTGTGTGAAAAACATGTGCTAAGCATATAATATCAGCGTAAGAAGAATACTAGTAAGTTTATAAGTCATTCAATATCAAAGTATGCAATGCAGATCGACTATACAATGCAGAGTCATAATGAGCTAAATATCAGATGCAGAGGATGTAATACATTATGCAATTCTTGACGAGCTATGAATACCATCAGCCTCATCTAGGCCAATAAATGCAGAAACCTAGCAACCTAAATGTCATATGCCGAGGATGTAATGTAATATGCAGATCTTGGTGAGTCCATAATAGCATAAACCTTATTCATGCTAGGGAAAACAGAAGTATAGGAAACAAAATGCTATGTGCTAAGGATGTAATGCAATATACGGTGTGAATGAAATGACTAAGTTGGAGTGTGAAGTCAGGATGATAGTATGTAGTATCACAAACTGTGGGGTCCATCACATGGGATTCTATTCAAACCAGTCTCATACCTAAATTTGGATAGCTAATCTTAATGTGGTAAACTCCTAATCTCAGGTTGTTCGTGTACCCAATCGAAATCCTGGCCATTGTGAAGGTACACATAATGATTTTGGTGTGCACCACCAGCCTGAGTAAATAGTGAATGAATGGATGAATGAGTCAGATGCCGAGTACGTTACTCTTGCTCAGTAAGTCCACATATAACTACTTCAATGCTTTCAATGTGGGACAAGGTTATGCCCCATTGCATGCACAATAGTTTACCAGCACAGTGGCATGCCAACCATTAGTAGCTTGGCCAGGCCCTTAGGCCTTGCCCACATTAGCATCGAGCCACATGTGCAATAGAGACAGGACGTCACAATATCAGAACCGTACATCTCTGGGATCATCATCGGGGTATAATAAACTCTACGCTAACTTGCTGCCCCATTTAAGTGCACAAGTGGGTAAGTGAAGGAGACCTTACTATTCGCTTGCCAATATCTATAAGGCTTGTATCCTAATTCGTACCGTTCTTTAGACTTTCACGATCCTCTCCGTCGAATTCTGGCAACCTACGACCTGTAATCGGTATTTATGCATGACCTTAAGTCTCATCCTATAGATTTGACTCGAAACCTATACCCTGGCTACCGCGCCATTACCGCGGTTCCAACGTCGCATCTTACGCCCTGATGCCATAACCAGAAAAGGAAATATGGGCCCGCATTTATTTCGAGGAAAATGCCACGTGTTGTAATCCCAAGAGAATCTCTACCAAACATCACATCAATCAAAGTCAAGTGCAACCCATCTCTCTCTTACTAACAATGCATGGCAACCCATACCTCTCCCATTCCTTAAGTCAACTAAAACCCATACCGCTCATCACATCTCTCCTTACAGAACCATTCTCCCATCTTTCACTTCATCCCATCTCATTTTCTCCACCATTTTCCAAATAATTCAAATGGAGAGCAAGGAGTTAAGTGCGGCCCACTTCCCACCCTAAGATCTCATCATCCAACCCTTCAATTCTCATCATCCTCCATTAAAGAGGAAGCTTAGGAGCTTGGGATATCAAGGAGCTAAGAAGAAGTGAACTCGGCAGGTGTTTTGTAGTACTAGATTTCAATTTTTATGATGAACCAAGTGGGGCTTACCGATTGACGGTGTGGATCCTATTTGGGACCCATCTTGATGTATGTATTGTAATCCTAAGAGGGATCATAGTGGCAGAGCCCTCCATCACTCAACTCTCTCTCTCTCTCTCTCTCTCTCTCTCTCTCTCTCTCTCTCTCTCTCCTTTCCTTGCATAATGGCCCACCTGATGAGAGTTCGACGTCCTCACAATCTAATGGATAGACATGGGACCCACATGATGCAACTGTTTTATCCTTACCATTCATCCAGCCATTTGGTTGTCCGTATGGGCAGGCCTGGATGGGAGGGAAGACACAAATACTAGCTTGATTCAAACTCTGGTCGGCCACACCTTCATGGACCCACCCTGAGATATGTATTTAATCCTCACCGTACACAGATGGATGGTGGGATGGAAGCAGATTGGCTGGTATACCTCATCCAACTAAATAGTTGTTGTAATGATGTTAGCAAGTGGGTCTGATCATGAGGCATGGGTTATATCCAACCGCCCGCCCATCCATGGACACGGCCTACCATGATTAATGTATTAATATGCATCGTGTAGCTTGGGATCTGATTAGAGATATGTGTTATATCCCAACTGTCCATCTACGTGACCCAACATGCTGGATGTGTTTTATCCTAACCATCCATCCATCAATTTAGACGCGGGGCCCATCCCACACATGTCGCACGTGTGGGGTGGGACCCACCTTGATGGAAGTGTTTTATATCCACATCGTCCGTATTTGGACGGTGGTATGTGTATCAGACCATGATATATGTATCTTATCCCTGCCATCTGTCCATTATTAGACGTGTGGGGCCCACCCCACATGTGTGACACGTGTGGGGGTGTGGGGTGGGACTCACCTTGATGCATGTATTTTGTATCCCTAACATCTAAAGATGTTTGGACGGTGCCGAGGGACTCCACTACTGATATATGGGTCTTATCCACATCGTTCAGATGGCTAGACGGTGGGACCCACCATTGATGTATGTATCTTATGTCCACGCCATCCATCTGTCGGGCCCACCTTGATGTATGTGTTACATCCAGACCGTCCATCTGAATGGTGAGCTCGTCTTAAGGCTTAAGTCTAAAAATAAGACAGATCTATTTATCAAGTGGACCACACTGTAAAAACCATGGGGATTGAACGTTTACCATTGAAACCCTTTTGGGGTTACAGGAGTTTTGAATCAATATGAAATTTGTTTCCTCTTAAATAAGGTCTTTATGGACGTATGAACAGTTTGGATGGAAAATCAATGTTATGGTGTGGTCTAGGTGATCTTTAAATCATCTCCACTACCAATGTGGTATGGTCCAGATGTTCTTTAAATCATCATCTCTGCTGTCATTGTGGTATGTTCCAGATGATCATTGAATATAATTCATATTCTTTTTGGGTAATACTTTAAAATAATCTCTAAAAATAGATGTGTGGTGTAGATAGTTCACTTAGAACGATGGGCCCGACTTGATGTATATGAGGCTCATGTGATGCGGCCCACTTGATGTAATAAGGCACATTGTTGAGGTCTTGTGTGATATATGTGAGGCCCATGTGATGCGGCCCATTATGATGTATATGTGGCCTATGCGATGCGGCCTACTTGATGTATATGAGGCACATGTGATGCAGTCCATTATGATATGTGAGGCCCATATAACGAGGCCCAGTGTGCTGTATGTGAGGCCTATGTGATGAGGCTTGATGTGATGTATATGTGGCCCACTGGATGTATATGAGGCTCATGTGATGCGGCCAATTGTGATATATGAGGCCCATTCTATTGTATGAGAGGCCCTTATGTGAGGCCATAGGCCCCGCTATATGTTTAGCCCTATGAGGGCCACTCTGAGGGAGCAATGTTGGTTGAATGTCCACATTTATGGGCAATGATGGTTAAATGTCTACATTGTGACCTTTCCTTAGGCCTCATTAGGCCCATTCTTGATATGATTAGGTCATCTAGTCCCATCCTTGACATAAGGAGATACATCATCATCGTATAACATGTTTAGTATAGCTCCATGATCCATGCCCATGCACATTATATGTATGCATGTTATGAGGAGTGATTGATCATAGCACATGTCATTGAGTGGATTATTACATGACTGGATGATATGACTCATACATCTTGCATTTTGTGATATGACTACCATACGCCCTATCGACATAAGGGTCATGGCCTCCACAGGCATGTCGTGGATGGCCAGATGGGACACCGAAAATCTTTTTCTATATTGGGTGCCATAGATGTGCCTGGTTGACAGTCTAAAACCCTCCTGGTACAAGATGACGCCCCAATGTCTAAATCAAGTAGATATATATATATATATATATATATATATATATATATATATATATATATATATATATATATATATATATATACACATATATATGAGCTCATGAGGGCTGTATACTAGTAGGACATGTCTCCCACTGTGTCGTGGTCGGTTGGGAGGGGGTGTGGCCTTATCTGCCTAAGGGTGTAGGAATGTTAGGCTTAGTCTGACCAGCTCATAAATGAGTCTGCTATCGATGAGTCGGGCTGATATTGGTAGGGGGATAGTGAAGACTCTTTCACTTATCCAGTTGTGCGCTTGATGGGGCAGTTGGTGGCTTAAAGTGTACTAGACCCTGGTGATGATCCCAGAAATGTACAGTACTAATGTGTGAACTTATTGAGCAGGAGTTTCATACTAAAAAATTTACTTATTCATTCATTCATTCACTATCCACTAGGGCAGGTGGTGTGCAACTAATTGTTGTGTACCTTTACAATGGCCAAGATTTCAGTTAGAGTGCACGGCCAACCTGAGATCAAGAGTATACCACATTGAGTCTACTATCTAAAATTAAGTATGAGACTAGTTTGGATAGAAGTCCCTTATGATGGACCCCATAGCCTGCAATACTACGTACTATCATCTCAACTTCACACTCTAGCTTGGTCATTTCATTCAAACCGCAAATTACATTGCATCCTCAACACAAAGCATTTGGTTTACTGTGCTTCTATATTACATAGTTTGAATAAGGTTGATGGTATTATGGACTTGTCAGGATTTGCATATTGCATTGTATCCTCAGTATATTATATTTTTCTTACTATGTCTACGCATTGCATAGCTGACCTACATTGCTTCCTCAGTATATGATATTGGCTTATTATATTTTTGCATCGCATAGCCTAAATAAGGCTGATGATATTTATAGATTTACCGGCATGTTTTTACATTTCTCTGATATTGCATACTTAACACTTACCTTGCGCACACACTTACACCACCCTCTAAGCTTTCTATAGCATATACACGATAGATGCGTGCAAGTGGCGTTAGGTCGCAACAACGTTGAGCTTGGAGCATGCAGCTATCTTCTGGAGCTTTTGTTTTCAATATATGTATTTTCCTTTTAGCAATGTATTCAATTGTTTATATTAATGGATATGTGATGATGATGTTGCCTTTTGTGATTTGAGTAAACTTGTGGTTATACTTCTTACAAGATAAATATACATTGAAAAATCTTCTTTATATGATCCCAGGATCGAAATCTGGCGTATGAGAACTGGGAGCTGAGAATGGAGTACTACGAAGGCTGTCGGCACCAGATTCAGTGATTGAGAATTTTTTGAGCCGATTTCTGAGTTTGGGGTGTGACAAAAGTTGGTATTAGAGCATAACTTGGGAATTCCTGAGGATAACATTGCATATTTGCTGACAGCTACCCTACACTTTATGATTGTTGAGAACTTAGAATGATTAGGTCCACGAGTTCGAATAACTTAGAGATTTTCTAATATAGCCACCTACTGTTAAGATTGTGAGGCTACATAGTATTCTAATTTCGATCATTTCTGATCCAGGATCTAAGGTTCAGTAGGGGTCACCATAGTGTTGATGAGGCATCTTGGGAGCGTGAGGTTAAGATTAGAGAGCGTCATCCTCATCCTTTTTTAGATTGATTATGCCTTAATATATATATATATATATATATATATATATATATATATATATATGATGCTTCCCCTTCCCTTGTCTGTTCTGTAAATTTTGAGGATGAAATTTTTATTAGGTGGTGAGAGCTGTAAGGCATATATCCTAGTCCATAGCATTCCTTAGACTTTAGCGATCCTCCCGTCGAATTTTGGAAACTTGCAACCTTTAATCAATGTTTGCATGCAACCTTAAGTTGCATCCACTAGGTCTTTGTTGGTTCAACTTGAAACTTGTACCCTAGCAACCGTGCCGTTACAATGGTTCCAACGCCGCATTTTGTGTACCGATGCAATACCCAGACCAGGAAATGTGGGCCCACACTTATTTCGAGGAAAACACATTATAAATTCTAAGAGAATCTCTACCAAACATCACATCAATCAAAGTCAAGTACAACCCATCCCTCTCTTACCAACAATGCATGGCAACCCATAGCTCTCTTACCAACAATGCATGGCAACCCATACCTCTTCCATTCCTAAAGATAACTAAAACTCATACCTCTCATCACATCTCTCCTTACACAACCATTCTCCCATCTTTCACTCCATCCCATCTCATTTTCTCCACCATTTTCCAAGAAATTCATAAGGAGAGCAATGAGCCAAGTGCGGCCCACTTCCCACCCCAAGATCTCACCATCCAACCCTTCACTTCTCATCATACTCCATCAAAGAGGAAGCTTAGTAGCTTAGGAGATCAAGAAGCTAAGAAGAAGTGAAATCGGTGGGTGTTTTGTAAGACTAGATTTTAATTTTTATGATGGACCAAGTGGGTACCAATTGATGGTGTGGATCCTATTTGCGACCCACTTGATGTATGTATTGTAATCCTAAGAGGGCTCATAGTGGCGGAGCCCTCCATCACTCGACTCTCTATCTCTCTCTCTTTCTCTCCTTTCCTTGCATGATGGCCCACCTGATGAATGTGCGATGTCCTCACTGCTTACTGACTGGACGTGGGACCCACGTGATGCGAGTGTTTTATCCTTACCATTCATCCAGCCATCTGGCCGTCCATATGTGCAGGCTTGGACAGGATAGAAGACATAAATACCAGCTTGATTCAAACTCTGGTGGGCCACACCATCGTGGACCCACCCTGAGATATGTATTTTATCCTCATCGTCCACAAATGGACGGTGGGATGGAAGTGGATTGGCTAGTATACATCATCCAACTATATAGCTACTGTAATGATGTCACCAAGTGGGTATGACCATGAGGCATGGGTTATATCCAACCGTCCGCCCATCCCTAGATGTAGCCCACCATGATTTATGTATCAATCCATACCATCCAGCTTATTGATAGTGGGCTCTGATTAGAGATCTGTGCTATATCCCAATTGTCCATCTGCATGGCCCACCATGATAGATGTGTTTTATCCTAACCATCCATCCATATGTATGGACACGGGGCCCACCCCATACGTGTGGCACATGTGGAGTGGGACCCATCTTGGTGTAATTATTTTATATCCACACCATTCATATTTGGATGGTGGTAGGTGTAACCCACCATGATATATGTATCTTATCCCTGTCATCCATCCATTACTGGACGTGTGGGGCTCACCACACACGTGTGACATGTGTGAGGGTGGGACCCACCTTGATGCATGTATTCTATATCCCCACCATCCAGAAATGCCTGGACGGTGTTGAGGGACTTCACCGCTGATGTATGGGTCTTATCCACACCATTCAGCTGGCTGGATGTTGGGACTAACCATTGATATATGTATTTTATGTCCGCACCATCCATCTGTCGGGCCCACCTTGATGTATGTGTTACATCCAAACCGTCCATCCGGATGGTGAGCTCATCTTAAGGCTTGAGTTTAAAATTAATACTGATCTATTTATCAAGTGGACCACATTGCAAAAACTGTGGGGATTGAATGTCTACCACTGATACCCTTTTAGGGTCATGGGAGTTTTGGATCAATATGAAAAATTTTTCCTCTTAATTCAAGTCTTTGTGACCATATGAATAGTTTAGATGGAAAATCAACGTTATGGTGTGGTCCACCTGATCTTTAAATCATCATCTCTGTTGTCATTATTTTATGGTCCAGATGATCTCTAACTCATCATCTCCGCTGCCATTGTATCGTCCAAATGATGTTTAAATATAATTCATATTCTTTTTGAGGAATACTTTAAAATGATCTCTAAAAATAGATGTATGGTGTAGATAGTTCACCTAGAATGGTGTGCTCGACTTGATGTATTTGAGGCCCATTGATAAGGCCTATGTGATGCGGCCCACTTGATGTATATGAGACCAATTGTTGAGTCTCATGCGATGCTGCCCACTTTATGCATATAAGGCCCATGTGACATGGCCCATTGTAATATGTGAGGCCCAGTGTGATGTGTGTGAGGCCCATGTGATGTGGCCCATGTAATGCAGCCCACTTGATGTATATGAGGTGCATATGATACGGCCCATTGTGATATGTGGGGCCCATATATGAGTCCCAATCTGATGTATGTGAGGCCCATGTGATGCGGCCCATTGTGATGTATGTGTGGCCCATGCGATACAGCCCACTTGATATATATGAGGCCCATGTGATGCGTCCTATTGTGATATGTGAGGCCCCTATGATGAGGCCCAGTGTGATGTATGTGATGCCTATGTGATAAGGCCTGATGTGATGTATATGTGGCCCACTGGATGTATATGAGGCCCATGTGATGCGGCCCATTATGATATGTGATGCCCATTATGTTGTATGAGAGGCCCTTATGTGAGGCTATGGGCCCCACTATATGTTTGGCCCTATGAGGGCCACTCCTAAGGAGCAATGTTGGTTGAATGTCCACATTGATGGGCAATGATAGTTAAATTTCCACATTGTGACCTTCCCTTAGGCCTCGTTAGGCCCATTCTTGATATGAGTAGGCCATCTAGGCCCATCCTTGACATAAGGAGAGTATATCATTATCATATAACATGTTTAGTATAGCTCCATGATCCATGCCCATGCGCATCATATGTATGCTTTTTTTGAGGAGTGATTGATGATAACACATGTTATTGGGCATATTATTGCATGATTGGAGGATATGACTCATACATCTCGTATTTTGTGATATGACCACCATATGCCCTAGCGACATCAAGGCCATGGCCTCCACAAGCATGTTGTGGATGGCCAGATGGGACACTAAAAATCTTTTTCTACACGGGGTACCATTGATTTCCTTGGGTAGAATTTTCTAAACCCTCTTGGCACCAGAGGACACCCCAACATCTAGACCGAGTGGATATATGAGCGTATGAGGGCCGTATACTAGTAGGCCGTGTCTCCTACTATGTCGTGGTCAGTTGGGAGGAGGTATGGCCTTACCCGCCTGAGGGAGTAAGCAATGTTAGACTTAGTCTGATAAACTCATAAATGGGTCCGCTATCGACGAGCTGTGCCGATATTTCTAGGCGGTTAGTGAGGTCTCTTCCACTTACCCAGTTATGTACTTAATGAGGCGGCAGGTGGGTCAAAGTATACTAGACCCCGGTGACGATCCCAGAGATGTACAGTACTGATATGTGGACTTATTGAGCAGGAGTTACATACTCAGCATTTACTCATTCATTCATTCATTTACTATCCACTCAGGCTGGTGGTGTGCAACTAATTGTATGTGTAACTTTTCAATGGTCAGGATTTTGATTAGGGCACGTGACCTACCTGAGATCAGGAGTTTACCACATTTAGTATGGCTATCCAAATTTAGGTATGGGAATAGTTTGGATAGAAGTCCCTTGTGATGGATCTCATAGCCTACGATACTATGTACTCTCATCCTAACTTCACACTCCAACTTGGTCATTTCATTCACACCGCATATTGCATTATATCCTCAGAACATCGCATTTAGTTTACTATGCTTCTATATTGAATAACTTAAATAAGGTTGATGGTATTATGGACTTGTCAGGATTTGCATATTACATTGTATCCTCAGTATATGATATTTAGCTTACTATGTCTATGCATTGCATAGCTGGCCTACATTACTTCCTCAGTATATGATATTATCTTATTATGTTTTTGTATAACATAGTGTAGATAAGGCTGATGATATTTATAGACTTACTGGTATATTTTTACATTTCTCTGATATTGCATACTTGACACTTACCTTGCACACACACTTAAACCACCTTCTAAGCTTTCTATAAGCTTATGCACGATAGATGCGTGTAGGTGGCGTTAGGTCGTAGCAGTGTTAAGCTTAGAGCATGTAGCTCCCTCTTGGATATTTGATTTTTGATATATGTATTTCACTCTCAGCATTGTATTCAACTGTTTATATTAGTAGATATGTGATGATGATGTTGCCTTTGTGATTTGGGTAAAATTGTGGTTATGCTTCTTACGAGATAAATGTATGTTGAAAAATCCTCCTTGTAGGATCCCAAGATCGGAATCTGACGTATAGGTGCTAGGAGCCGACAATGGAATACTATAAAGGCTGTTGGTATGGATTCAGCGATCAAGAATTTTATGAGCCCGATTGTAACACCCCGGATTTTGGCTAATCTGGGATTAGACGTCCTTAGGCAATGGGTTAACTAAAACACCTGAGAAATCGCTCAGAACCCAATTACATAGCCAAAGAAATCACGTAGGATAAATTCCTTTGGAAAATAAGCGTAAGTTAGCTAGCGCAACGCTGGAGTAGCTGGGAAATAGTCCCTGATCACTTTAAATACGTTCTACAAGACCCAAATCGAGTAGAACCAATGACTCTATAATACTTTATAACCTGGGATCAAACTCTAAGCCGGTTTGTTCTCTGGACCACTTTGAAATTTTGTATTAGATCTAGACCGTGCGTCGAAAGTCCGATATCTCCTATCTTAGACTGTTAGAACCGCCTAGCTGGACTTGACACTCATTTCAAAAATCAAGTCAAACCGATAATCACAGGCCATTTCATTGAGCCCGGACCGAAGAGAGTGCGAATAGGGACAGAATTGAAATTTCAAATTCAAATTTGGCACACGACTTGACGCGTCAGTATTGAGCGTTCTGGCCGTCAGAATTCAGCCAGATTACACCCTCGGATCAGGAGAAATTTCTATTTTTATATCATGAGACTTTCAGCCCTGATCTACGTGCAGTGACCGCTGAACTGAAATTGGTCCGCCACGTGAAATCTGCGAACCCTGCCAGACTGAAAACTTAATACATGTTATATCTGGTACGCATGAGCTTAAGTCCGATCGCATTCGACCAGGGGACCACCAGAAAGCATCTTTTGGACCGAAACAGCCCCGATTTGGTTACCCCTCAAGTGAAACTTGTTCCCGAGCCTATTTCGGGCAAGTTTGGGCTTATAAAAGGGCTTGAAACCCTCACTCCTCTCTCCCATCCGAATTTGCAAAAACCCTAGATTGGGAGAGAGAAAATGTGAGACTTTGTGAGAGAAGGTGGGAGAGATCTTCCTGCCACCTGTTGCTGCTGCTGTACGTGCTTAGGCAACGCACTCCGATCACTTTCCCGGCGATTCCTCCGCGTTTTCAGGTAAGAAAAACCCTAGAAAGTTGCTGATTTGATGTTTCTTCCATTCCATAGCTTGATAGTTAGTAAATCTCGTAAAACAGGTTCTCTTATCGCTGTAGACGAAGCGTATACACTCCGTTCGAATTTCAACATCCATAAGAGACAAGGTGCGGATTTTAGACGCTTTGATTGACTGTTTCCAAAGCTTTCAATGTCGTTTAATAGTAGATTCTTGACGGCAACGCCGTTTGACATGTACAACATGCTGTCCGTTTCCTGTTTCGTAAACTAACGAAGAATATGAGATTTAGGGCATTTTAGTCATTTGTAGGAAGTACTGTTTTCATGCATATTTTGCTGATGTGATTGACATGGTTTATTGTCGCATTAGAATGTTAGGAATGCGTGCATAATTAGTTTGGCGAAGAGATTCGCCTAAATGCGCACTTCGGGTCGACATACTATATGTAGACTTAAGTGTGTAGTGTAAGTGTTTGTATAAATGCTTGTATTAGTATGTATTGAATTAAATGACGTTATGGATTAGTTTGAGATTGGTTTCTCAATAAATATGCTGGTGTAAATGGTTTCCTTCATGTTAGCCATATGCATGATTTCATTATATGAATGAAATGCATGTGCTTGATGATTCATGTAAGTTATATGTTATAACATGTGCTTGATGATTTCCTTATGATTTAGTTTGAGATTGAATTCTCAATTAATTTGCTGATGGAAAGGATTTCCTATATGTTGGCGATATGCATAATTTCATTATATGTGTGAAAGACATGTGTAGGATGATTTACTTAAGTTATACGTTATAACATGTGTTAACATGCTCACATGGTGGTATTTCATTTCCAATGCTCTCACATGATCGCTGACGTGGATTCATATGTGTTTGGGACTATACGTAGTCCAGGCAGTCGGTAACCAAGAAATATCGTGGTTAGCCTATCTTTGCCACGAACGACGTGTCGATGAACACGAGTCGTGTTTAGAGTTGGCGGCAGTGGTTAGGCCACGCGAAGTGTTTTACGCACTTCATGTCGTTCGACTTGCGATGCGCTCGTGCTAGTCGAGCTCGTCAAGTAACCCGATTGGCCGTTGTATGTTCACCCTGCATGAGTCATATCAGCTTGAACCTAAGGTACTGAACTTACCATTGTAAACCCTGTTAACCATGGTACCTTGATCCACGAAGACTCATGAGCCGGGCATGGTGGTATGGGACACTGTGGTCGAGCTGTCGGCCTACGCTGGGGCCACAAGCCTCCCCGTAGTGACCAGTGAGCACCTAGACTCGTGAGCAGATTATGGTGGTATGGGACACTATATTCTAGCTATCGGCCTACACTGATCAGGCGACGAGTCCTTTGTAGTGATCGCGAGCGTATTCTTAGTCCACGGGAGGCGACGACCCTTCCGTTGCAGTAGAGTACAGTAGGCCTGTATTGATAAGGTGATGGGGGAGAGGTTGAACGAGTGCGAGCAACAGCCCTGGCAGCCCTTGCAGTGACCTACGAAATATACATCGTATGAGATTATTAGGAGTGACGACCCTAGACAGGATCTGTGTTGGGATTGATATAAGGGAAGTACCTTAGTTTCCCAATCCTGCTGTTTGAATGGACTAATAATAACTTGGAAATCATATCACCATAGCATTGCATGTGCCTGGAAGATGTGGAGCACTCTAGGGAGTGTGGCATGCCGCGGTCGTAAGATGTTGTCGTATGAGGGAGATCGTCGGTGAGGGAATACATCACGTCATGTCATAATTGCATTAACAATATTATTAGGATTGTTTGATTTACTGCTTTACTATTATCGCATGATTGATTTGAGAACATGTTAATCCTTGCTCTATTATTCCACTGAGTTAGCTACTCACTCCCACGTTACGGGACGGTGTTCCTGGACACCCACCAGACCCTTTTGTGATTGCAGATGATGGCGCGACCTGCGAGGCGGAGCCGGACTTGATGATGACAAGGAGGATCTCTCCTTTATGCGTGTTCTGATTGACAGGATTACAGGGAGGTTGATTAGATACTTTGACACTTGTCATTTTATATTTTAAGCGCACTCATGTATATTCGTTTTGTCTACTTTTGGAGTATACATGTATGTATATAACCTGGTAACATATCCACACTCTGGAGGCATACAACAGTTTATATATGTTATACATACTATCACAGTCTTCCGCTTGCTAATTTAATTGTCTCCGGAGTATGATATGCTGTTCTGGCTTAATCTCACTCATGTTTAATGCGTTATCACAGACAACATTCAATCATACATATCTATGTTGCATAAATAACATTTTGGAACTCGGGAGTTGGGTTTTTGCTCGACCCCCCGATTTTTGGGATGTTACAGATGGTATCAGAGCATGATTTGGATTAAACCGGGCCTGGGTTTTGGTCACGCGACGTACGCTATCACTTTCTTTGACTTAAGTAGGTATGAGAAAGGTCTAAAAACACTTATATGATCGCAGATTCGCCAATAGGCGAAGTCTATTCATATCGATCGCGCGATCGAGTTCGTAACGCGTCTAGGGTCGCGTGAAGCAACCCGAATGGCTCCTAGGTTGTAGGTAGTTGGGCTGAGATGTTCTTTGAACGATTCCAAACCCGTTATTGTGAATCCTTGGGCCGTGGGACAACCACAACTCCTGTATTCAATCGACAGGGCTTAAAAACCCCGTTTCACCAAAAATCCTCAAAATTCTTTCTCTCACCACTCCAATATTCATTTTTTTCTTACCCTTTTCATGTTAGGCATCAAACCTAATGTGAAAATAACATAAAGTAATACTTTCATAAAATTTTACTGTGAATAGTAAAATTTCATGAAAAATGGTCATAAGGCCATTCTAACTTCGCTTTCTTTAGCACCTAATGGGTTAGATGAATGTACTAGATCCTTCTACACCAAAATCATATGCTGCATGATAGTGTTTTGTATTCGGAATTGCAGATTGGCCCCGGAAAGCCCCGAATGCATGTTTTGGCCTCCATAGGGCAATATAGAATGAACCAAAGTGGGAACCGTACATATTTGGAGTCCCTAGACCAGGGGGGACCCAACCCATGTAGTCCCACCGGCCACCGTTCAAGATGGTCGGCGATGCCATCGCCGATCCGGCGATGCATCGCCATACAGGTGGGCCCACTTGATGTAAAATCCGGGCGCACGCCCTCATGTGGCCTGTACACCCCCCCTATATGGTGTTCGTCCATAGAAAACCCCAAATATGGGTACTTCCTTCACAAAAGTCCCCTTCTCTAGCCCCATTTCCGTTTTCTTGCTGCCCTAACCCAAAACCGTGGTTCCAGACCACTCTCAAATCCATTTCCTGCCAAAAATGACCACCCTCCATCATTCCTTTGAAGTTGGCAGCCCTCCCTCTTGAGGATTTCATCCGTTGGAGCTCTAAAAACTCCCAAATCGAGCTGAAATCATGAGGTGCTCCATTCCCCTTTTTCATTTTCATTTCTCCTTGAAAATACATCCTAGGGGAGCTTGAAGCATCCCTCTACAATGCCTAGATTTCGTTCTGTCCATTTGGACAACGATTTCTTTGCATTTCCTCCTCCATCGCCCGACTCGGACTAGTAATCTAGATCCAGGTATCGCGAGTTGTAGTTAGTCGTTTCCTGTTTTAAGTTGTGTTTTGTAAGTCTGATAAGGCTAGTAGTTTACCTATGTTGCTGTAGTAGCTGACTGACATAGCTCCCATGTACTTCTTGTCATGATACTTGTAGGGAGATATCCCTTGTATTATGACAATTTTAGTTTAATGAAATGCATGATGCTTTTTGACTTATTATGTGAATGTTTGTGTTGTGGTTTAGGCTTAATGTAGCCGAAATTTGTGGAATGGAATGCATGCCGTTTCATTTCGCTGTAAGGTATTGTCCCTAGATTGGGAGTATTGTAACTCCTGGGATTCAGCCTACAAATTGATTTTTATCCCAACCCACCCTCCTATCAAGCATGCCACTCCCTATCCCAACATGGGATTAGGAATGCGGTTCCATTTAATACAACTTAATGCTACTGGCCAATAGGCCCTTGGTGTTTTGGACCTAGAGATAGCGCTCCTAGATTTGAAAGATCTGACGAGATAGGAGAATCCAATTCTATTTAGAAAATCTTGACCCTAAGCAATAGAACAATTCTCTATAGTAGAAATGGTATGGAACCATTTAACGTATAAACTTAGGCTTTGGATTATACCTACTAAGTTACAGACTAGGCTACTAGTTGTCTTAGGCAGTGTAAGGCCTGTATATGCTAAGGGATCGTAGGTTAGATTTGGTTGAAGTAGAACCTTACTCCTTCGATAGATCCCCTTATGACTTATAGACTTCGGTTGTTGCCCATAGGAAGGAACCATTCACTCTCAGGGAACATTTATAAATCCCTCAGATTGAACTTAGAATGTACTAGCACGCCCCTTAAAATTGCCTTCCCATAGGGCTTATTGCATTTGGGAACATGGAATGAAGGAAGTACACGTAAGCGATGTATTCGCGGTTTGAATCGACTTCTTAATCCTAGTGGTTACCAATAAATCCAATGCTCTGATCAAGCAGAAGATTGGCATCGACTCGGATTAAGAATGGATACAATAAATCTTCTGTCCTAGCTAGACAGAAAGTCTATGTACCCGGCTCAGACCCACTATACAACTTTTCTTCCGTGTTGGCTCGACCACATACAACCAAAAGTTATTACATTGTCTTTGGAAAATGGCGAGGACTTAAAGCCAGTAGAGAATTCGACATCTTGCCACCAACTCATACCTGCTACTGACCTCAACCACAATAGAGATTAGGCTCATCTCTATAATCATAGGTACCAATGTCATAGAACGCATCATTAGCAAGGAAAACCATGTAGAGAAGTTGTTTCCCAATTTATGTCAAGGATAGGTCTTAAGTTGCACCTTGTTTTGATGTACGGAGCGACGCATAGATTCTTGAACTTAAGTAAAACCAAGTTTTAAGGGGGGTAGAACGTATTAAGTCCAATCCAGTTAGGATTAGTCAACACTGCCGTTCGATCAGTGTAGCGCAGCGGAAGCGTGGTTGGCCTCTTCCCCACTGGCCCAGGATCGAAACATTGGATTTAGGTTATACGTACGGTTAGGTTATTAAATAGGATTTGAACCTTCCTTAGAGAAAGTACTCCTTACCCTTCGTCAATGTTGGGGACGACATTGTGTTTTAAGGGGGGTAGATTGTAACACCCCGGATTTTGGCTAATCTGGGATTAGACGTCCTTAGGCAATGGGTTAACTAAAACACCTGAGAAATCGCTCAGAACCCAATTCCATAGCCAAAGAAATCACGTAGGATAAATTCCTTTGGAAAATAAGCGTAAGTTAGCTAGCGCAACGCTGGAGTAGCTGGGAAATAGTCCCTGATCACTTTAAATACGTTCTACAAGACCCAAATCGAGTAGAACCAATGACTCTATAATACTTTATAACCTTGGATCAAACTCTAAGCCGGTTTGTTCTCTGAACCACTTTGAAATTTTGTATTAGATCTAGACCGCGCGTCGAAAGTCCGATATCTCCTATCTTAGACCGTTAGAATCGCCTAGCTGGACTTGACACTCATTTCAAAAATCAAGTCAAACCGATAATCACAGGCCATTTCATTGAGCCCGGACCGAAGAGAGTGCGAATAGGGACAGAATTGGAATTTCAAATTCAAATCTGGCACACGACTTGACGCGTCAGTATTGAGCGTTCTGGCTGTCAGAATTCAGCCAGATTACACCCTCGGATCAGGAGAAATTTCTATTTTTATATCATGAGACTTTCAGCCCTGATCTACGTGCAGTGACCGATGAACTGAAACTGGTCCGCCACGTGCGATCTGCGAACCCTGCCAGACTGAAAACTTAATGCGTGCTATATCTGGTACGCATGAGCTTAAGTCCGATCGCATTCGACCAGGGGACCACCAGAAAGCATCTTTTGGACCGAAACAGCCCCGATTTGGTTACCCCTCAAGTGAAACTTGTTCCCGAGCCTATTTCGGGCAAGTTTGGGTTTATAAAAGGGCTTGAAACCCTCAATCCTCTCTCCCATCCGAATTTACAAAAACCCTAGATTGGGAGAGAGAAAAGGTGAGAGTTTGTGAGAGAAGGTGGGAGAGATCTTCCTGCCACCTGTTGCTGCTGCTGTACGTGCTTAGGCAACGCACTCCGATCACTTTTCCGGCGATTCCTCCGCATTTTCACGTAAGAAAAACCCTAGAAAGTTGCTGATTTGATGTTTCTTCCGTTCCATAGCTTGATAGTTAGTAAATCTCGTAAAACAGGTTCTCTTATCGCTGTAGACGAAGCGTATACGCTCCGTTCGAATTTCAACATCCATAAGAGACAAGGTGCGGATTTTAGACGCTTTGATTGACTGTTTTCAAAGCTTCCAATGTCGTTTAATATTAGATTCTTGACAACAATGCCGTTTGACATGTACAACATGCTGTCCGTTTCCTGTTTCGTAAACTAACGAAGAATATGAGATTTAGGGCATTTTAGTCATTTGTAGGAAGTACTGTTTTCATGCATATTTTGCTGATGTGATTGACATGGTTTATTGTCGCATTAGAATGTTAGGAATGCGTGCATAATTAGTTTGGCGAAGAGATTCGCCTAAATTCGAACTTCGGGTCGACATACTATATGTAGACTTAAGTGTGTAGTGTAAGTGTTTGTATAAATGCTTGTATTAGTATGTATTGAATTAAATGACATTATGGATTATTTTGAGATTGGTTTCTCAATAAATATGCTGGTGTAAATGGTTTCCTTCATGTTAGCCATATGCATGATTTCATTATATGAATGAAATGCATGTGCTTGATGATTCAAGTAAGTTATATGTTATAACATGTGCTTGATGATTTCCTTATGATTTAGTTTGAGATTGAATTCTCAATTAATTTGCTGATGGAAAGGATTTCCTATATGTTGGCGATATGCATAATTTCATTATATGTGTGAAAGACATGTGTAGGATGATTTACTTAAGTTGTACGTTACAACATGTATTAACATGCTCACATGGTTGTATTTCATTTCCAATGCTCTCACATGATCGCTGACGTGGATTCATATGTGTTTGGGACTATACGTAGTCCACGCAGTCGGTAACCAAGAAATATCGTGGTTAGCCTATCTTTGCCACGAACGATGTGTCGATGAACACGAGTCATGTTTAGAGTTGGCGGCAGTGGTTAGGCCACGCGAAGTGTTTTACGCACTTCATGTCGTTCGACTTGAGATGCGCTAGTGCTAGTCGAGCTCGTCAAGTAACCCGATTGGCCATTGTATGTTCACCCCGCATGAGTCATATCTGCTTGAACCTAGGGTACTGAACTTACCATTGTAAACCCTGTTAACCATGGTACCTTGATCCACGAAGACTCATGAGCCGGGCATGGTGGTATGGGACACCGTGGTCGAGCTGTCGGCCTACGCTGGGGCCACAAACCTCCCCGTAGTGACCAGTGAGCACCTAAACTCGTGATCAGATTATGGTGGTATGAGACACTATATTCTAGCTGTCGGCCTACACTGATCAGGCGACGAGTGCTTTGTAGTGACTGCGAACGTATTCTGAGTCCACGGGAGGCGACGACCCTTCCGTTGCAGTAGAGTACAGTAGGCCTGTATTGATAAGGTGATGGGGGAGAGGTGCAACGAGTGCGAGCAACAGCCCTGGCAGCCCTTGCAGTGACCTACGAAATATACATCGTATGAGATTACTAGGAGTGACGACCCTAGACAGGATCTGTGTTGGGATTGATATAAGGGAAGTACCTTAGTTTCTCAATCCTGCTGTTTGAATGGACTAATAATAACTTGGAAATCATATCACCATAGCATTGCATGTGCCTGGAAGATGTGGAGCACTCTAGGGAGTGTGGCATGCCGCGGTCGTAAGATGTTGCCGTATGAGGGAGATCTTCGGTGAGGGCATACATCACGTCATGTCATAATTGCATTAACAACAGTATTAGGATTGTTTGATTTACTGCTTTACTATTATCGCATGATTGATTTGAGAACATGTTAATCCTTGCTCTATTATTCCACTGAGTTAGCTACTCACTCCCACGTTACGGGACGGTGTTCCTGGACACCCACCAGACCCTTTTATGATTGCAGATGATGGCGCGGCCTGCGAGGCAGAGCCGGACTTGATGATGACAAGGAGGATCTCTCCTTTATGCGTGTTCTGATTGACAGGATTACAGGGAGGTTGATTAGATACTTTGACACTTGTCATTTTATATTTTTAGCGCACTCATGTATATTCATTTTGTCTACTTTTGGAGTATGCATGTATGTATATAACCTGGTAACATATCCACACTCTGGAGGCATACAACAGTTTATATATGTTATACATACTATCACAGTCTTCCGCTTGCTAATTTAACTGTCTCCGGAGTATGATATGCTGTTCTGGCTTAATCTCACTCATGTTTAATGCGTTATCACAGACAACATTCAATCATACATATCTATGTTGCATAAATAACATTTTGGAACTCGGGAGTTGGGTTTTTGCTCGACCCGCCGATTCTCGGGATGTTACACCGATTTCCTAGTTTGGGGCGTGACAATATCGGCTCGTTGATAGTGGACCCATTCCTCAAGCTAGGTCAGACTCACCCTAGTCATTGCTCCCTCCCTTGGGTAGGTAAGGCCACACCCTCTTCCAACCGATCATAACATAGTGGGAGACGCAAGCCCCTGGTATTCGGCACTCGATCGCTCATGGAATCTTTTATGGTACCATAAGGGTTTGGGGACTTTCACACTAAGACATCTATGACGCCCCCATGCTAGAACCAATATTTCTTGTGTTCAATTCTGCCATCCACGATATGCTTGTGAAGGCTATGACCTTGATGTTATTAGGGTGTACAGAGATCATGTCACAAAAATGTGAGATGTATGAGTCATATCATCCAGTCATGCATCAATTCTGTCCATTTTGTGCTTATGTGGGGCAACTCCATCTCACAAGGATCCCCATATTAAACCAGCCTAATGGCATATTCTATGATCAATCACTCATAACAAGCATACATATGATGTGTTTAGGCATGTATCATGATGTAATAAAGTACATAGGCATGATTATTTGATTAAGGCAGAGAATAATAATCCACAATCGACCATCACTAGTATATCACATACTAAGAGTGTAAATTGAATGACGTGCTCCTTCTATAACTATAGGAGCCCATGTGGTATGTCTTATATTAGCCTTCCAAGGCTCTGCATGATCCAAGATGGGGACGACGGGTCTTAGTCCATATGTTGAGACAGGTTCCATGCAGTGTATATACCAAACCTGATACTATATATATTCTTCCATCTACAACAAGGGAGGTGATAATGATGTACTAATGTCAAAGATAGGCCCTACACTCATCATAAGAAGGTAAATGAAAAGTGTGAATGATACATACATGACACGAGGTCACCAACAATTGATTACAAGGTAGGATACATCTCACGGGGTGAGTCAAGCGGGTATACAAAAAGTGAGCTTCCTCACTCTCTTTATCATAAACAACTGAGCTTTCCTATGAGGGCCCGATATGAATACAAGGTGGGTCTTGGTAGGATCCACACATACAAGACTATATAACCCTACAAATGGTCCTACTCATCATCTAAGTGGGCCTCGGGTTTGGGTCACTAAGCTTAGGCAAACACATGTATATAGCCGGACCAAATTCATTATGGAAGGCCTGGTAAGAACATAAGGAGGCTCCAAGGTTTGGGTAGTTCTACAGGGTGTGGTGGAGAGCACCATTATCAAATGGGGCCCAACTGCTTGGGTTAGCCCAATAAGGATAGGGTTGAAATGGATGTAACGATGGGCCCTATGGAGGTTTACAACGTGGACATTTAACCACCATTGCTCCTAAGGTGCGACCCATTTGGAATATGGAATCTAGCTTATAATGGGGGCCCACGACTCTAATACTATCTAGAAAGTGGATGGACAATGTATACACATCACTCACACATGGCAGGCCTCACGAGGTAGCCCCTAACACGAGCATAAAACATATACATCACTATGGGCCTCTCAAGGCAGCCCATGGCCTAGGGAATGTATGGATAGGATGTATATAATCATATAAATCAAGGTGGGCTTCTCATGAAAAAGGGGTCCATGGCCCTGAAATAATGAGTGGGATGCATGTACATCATGGTGGACCTCACAGGCCAGCCCTATGGCCTAGAAAATGGGTGGACAATGTGTTTATGATACACACATCAAAGTGGGCCTCACAACTGCATAATGGGCAACAAAACATACAACAAGTGGGGCCCTTGCACATCATAAAAGGGCCCTATCAAAAGGTGGTCTGCATGGACATGGTACATACAACATGGTGGACCTTACACAATCATAATGGGCCACATACATCTCAATGGGCCTCATCACAATGGGCCACATATATCTTAATAGGCCTCAACACAGTGACCTCACATACATCTCAATGAGCCTCATGCAATCATAATGAGCCTCATACAATCACAATGGTCCTTATACCATCATAATGGGCCTGATACCATCATAATGGGCCTGACACAACATAGTGGGCCTCATATATATCTCAATGGGCTTCACACAAGGGCCTCATATACATCATATTGAGCCTCATCACATGGGCTTCACATACATCACAATGGGCCTCATCACATAGGCCTTACATACAACTGGTGGGCCCTGCACATACCACAAAATGGACAGACGGCGTGGATATGAAACACATACATTATGGTGAGCCCATCACCGTCCCATGCTTAAACGGTGCACACACATTGGGTGGACCCCACCATCCAGCATAATGGACGAAAATGTGAATACAACACTTACGTCTTGGTGGGCTCCATGTCCAGCCGTCTAGATAGATGGCATGGAATAAAACACTTACATCAAGGCATGCCCCACCTCCTACAAGTGTAACACGTGCAGGGTAAGTCCCACCATGTAAGACCCATATCTTAGTCAGTACCGTTCCGTAGACTTTCGCAGTCTTACCGGTCGAATTTCGGCAACCTTCGACCCTTAATCGATATTTACGCGTGACCCTGATTCCTATGCTGTCAACCCGTATCGACTGAACCCAAGAACTTTACCATAGCGATCGCGCCATCGCTGCAGTACCGATGCCGCGACTCACGTGCCGAGGTGATACCCTGATCAGGAGATATGTGTCAGCGTTCGGTGTGAGAAAAACATCGCGCGTTGCGAAACCCAAGAGAATCTCTACGAGGTGTCACATCAATCCCATCACATCACATGTTAAGCACAAGTCAAGTACACATCACTTTTCACCCTTTTCCAAGAAAGCCACAAAAGTCCAAAAGTTCTTATAAGCCCATACCTTTCTTACACAAAATGCCTCCAAAGTTAAAAAATTCTTACACTACCCATGCTTTTCTTACACAAAAGGCCACAAAAGTCAAAAGTTCTCACATCCATCACTCCATCACCCATCACTCCTCTCTCTTCACTACTCTCTTTCTCTTTTTTCAAACCATTCCCAGGCAACCAAAACCCCATACGTATGAGAATTCTCCAAGCCTTCCAAGCTCCAAGTGTGGCCCACCTTTCCATCCTAAGATCTCCCATCCTAGCCATCCATTCCTCATCTCTTCCATTGGAATCGAAGCTAAGGAGCTAAGGAACCCATAGGTGTAAGAAGATCAAGCGGTGGGTGCTAGATAATAGTAGTTTTTCATATTCTTAAGATGGACCAAGTGAGGCCAAACAATCAATAGTTTGGATCTCATTTGGGACCCTAAGATGTAGTCGATGGCCCACTAGGATCATCATGATCATTCCATGATGGGGCCATTCTCCATGGACCCCATCATGATGTTTTCCTTACATTAAAAAGGTCATCTAGACTGTCCATACTGGTGGGGAGAGGATCTCAACCGTTGATTTTCGATTTTGATGAATCTATGTGTAGAGGGATCCATTGCTGTATGATTTCATATAAGAGAGGGCTCATAGTGGCGGAGCCCTCCATCACAAGCGTGTCCCACCCTCTATCTCTCTCTCTCTCTCTATTTCGTTTTCTTTTTTAAAATCATGATGTGTTTATGTGGCCCACTTGAATGGACCCCACCTTGAAGTATTTATTTTATCCAAGCTATCCTCAAGTGGGGCCCACCTTATATATGTCGTACACACACTATCCTCCATGAGGTGGCCCACCATAAGCAGGGCCCACCTCTAATGTATGAAGGTGCAACGTCCAACGTCCAGGGATGTTGGACGTGGGTTGGATAGAAACACAAATGTGAGCTTGTTTTTAAGCTTTAGGGGTGGTCCACCCTCATAGGCCCCACCTTGATGTATGTATTAAATCCACACCGTCTATCCTATACACCGACTCATTTTAGGCATTGAGCCAAAAGATGAAATTGATTGGAACATCTGGTGAGTCATAACTTAGTAAATAGTGATCTCTACCATCTAAAGTTTTCCAGAATTTTTCTATATGCTGAAAAATGTCCAATCTTGGACTCATTGGGCTTGTTTTGAGCCACACAATGTAATGGATGGGTTGGATTTACTTGATGTGGGCCCCACCAGTGAAAAACCACAGGAATCATGATTTTACAAATATATATATATATATAAGTATGCATGTGGGGCAGTGCCTACTGCCCCTGACAACAGCGGCACCTTGCTGCGTTTAGGCGGGCGGACGTCAGGGGCCCATGGCCCTGCATGTGGGCCCCCCGTGATGTTTATTTGTCATCCAACCTATTCATGAGGTGGGCCACTCCCAGTAGTGGCCCCCCTCCAAATTCCAGCCCCATCCAGATCTCAGGTGGCCCACAGCATAGGAAACAGCGGGATTGAACCTCTACCATTAAAATCTTTGTTTATGGGCCACAAAAGTTTTGGATCTAGGTGAAAATTTTTTTTCCTCCTCTTCCAGGTCCGTGTGACCTTATCACCAGTCTGAATGAAAAAATAAACATTATGGTGGGTCACATACGTGAGACCCATGGTGATGCACATACGTGGAACCCACCGCGATTTATTGGTTTTATTCATGCCGTCCGCCTGGAGGTGGACCACTGATGCATGTGTTTTATTCCCACTGTCAAAGGACAGTGGGGCTCACCATGATGCACGTGTTGTATCCAGTCCGTCCACTCACTTTGAAACTCATCATATTAGCTATAAAAAAAATGAGTCAGATCCTTAGCTCATGTGGACCCCCACCATGATACGTGTATTGCATCCAAACCATCTATCTATTTTGAGCTAGAGAATGAGCCAGATCCATAGTCCAAGTGGACCCAACCTTGGCATGTTATGAGGCCATCTTAATACCTTTATGGTAGTCTTTTGAGACCCACTTTGAGGTGGATCTAAGGCCGATGGAATGGGGCCATATGATCTATTCTAAGGCCCATGAGATTAGGCCCATTTGATGTTTAAGGGGGGCATGAGTTAAGGCCCATTGAGATGTACTAGGGCCTATGGGTTGAGGCCCATTTGATGTACACATGGGGCCTAATTGAGGTGGCCCATTTGTTACATATAAGACCCATGAGATTAGGCCCATTTGATACAATATAAGGCCCACGAGTTATGACCCATTGCAATGCACATAAGGCCCATTGGTGCAGCCCATTGATGTGGCCCATTTGATAAATAAAAGGCCCATATGATATACCCCATTTGATGTATTTAAGTCCCAATGGGATGTACCTAAGGTCCATTGCAGTGTGTGAGCCCAACACAGATTATGTAACGATGACGATCGTGCCTTAGGAGCAATGTTGGTTTGACGTCCACATTGCGAGTGTAATGTTGGTTGGATGTCCACATTACGACTCTCCTTAGGGCCCATTGTTAGGCTCGTACTTGTTGTGTATAGGCCGTCTAGGCCCATTGCTTTGTAAGGATAGTGTATTACTTTATAACAAGTTTACTATAGTTCCATGACTCATGATCATACGCATCATATGTATGCTTGATATGAGAAGTGACTGATCATAGGCAGATTGTTTATGCGACCCCGATTAGGTGATGTTGCCCTACATGAGCGCACGATACGTGCAGGATTTGTTTCATGATTGGATAGTGTGATTCATGCATTTTGCAATGTGTGATATGGTTACTGTACACCCTAGCGACATCGGGGCTGTAGCCTCCACAGACGTATCGTGGTTGGCAGGATTGGATACTAAAAATCTCATTCTACATGGGGTGCTATAGATATCCCTGGCTGAAAGTCTCTAAACCCTTATGGTACCAAGAGGTTGCTCCAACGTCTAGACCGAGTGGGTACAAGAGTATCTAGTGCCGATTACCAGACAGTTGCACTTTTCACTGTATCGTGGTCGGTTGGAAGGGGGTGCGGCCTTACTCGCCCGAGAGTAGGGGACAAAGCTAGGCTGAGTCTGATCAGCTCGAGGAATGGGTCCGCTATCGACGAGTCGAGCCTAATATTGACAGACGGATAGTGAGGTCTCTTCCACTTACCTTATCGCGCGCGATGGGGTGGCGATCTGGTTTAGAGTGTACTAGACCCCGATGATATTCTAGATTTGAAGTGTATTGATATGTGGACTTAGATGAGGACTGTATGCTTGAGTTGCATTTCACATCGCAAGGCCTTGGTATGGCCGACATCATTCATGCTTTGCACTGCATGGCCTTGGTATGACCTGTAGTATTCTTGGATCCATCAGTATATTCCGCATTACTCTGATATTGCATGATCATATTACTACCTTGCGCACATACGTTCACCACCCTCTAAGCTTTCTATAAGCTTATGCATGACAGTTGCGTGCAGGTGACGTTGGGGCGCATTAGCGCTGAGGCAGGATCACTTTGCAGATCACTTTGGAGATTTTGTTCATCATCATTGTATTTCCCTTTATGCTCATTGTACTTGTAAAGTTTTTGATCATAGTGGAAATGTAATGGAGTTTTTGGTTGTTGTTTGTGGGTTATGCCATTGGTTATACTTATCACGAATCAAATTGATCTTGAAAATCCTCCTCGTAGCATCCCAGGATCGGAACCTGGCCAATGAGAGCTGGGAACCGAGAATGGGGTTCTACGGAGGCTGTCGGCGCCAGATTTGGCGATCGGGAATTTTGTGATCCCGATTTCCGAGTTTGGGGCATGACACACCATCCAAGGGTTGGACACGTGGATAGAACACCTATGTAATGGTGGGTCCTACCGTCTAGAAACGCTAGACGGTGTGGATATACAATACATTCATAAAGGTAGGCTCCACCATCCAGGGACCCCTAATGGAATAAACATATGAATCATAGTGGGACATTGGCCACACCTTGGGTCCAAAGTGAGATCCATACCATCAATTGGTGGGCCCCACTTGGCCCATCATAAAAAATCACAATCTAATCCTACAAAACACCCACCTATTTCACTTCTTCTTGGTCCCTTGGCTTCTTTAGTTCTCAGGCTTCCTTTTTGATGGAGAATGATGAAGTTTGAAGGGTTAAGATGAGAGGTTAGGGGTGAGAAGTGGGACACACACTTGGGTTAGAGCTTGGATGTTCCTCTCTTTGATTGCTTGGAAATGGTGGAGAAAATGAGAGAGAGAGAGATGAGGTGTAAGGAGAGAGGGATGGGTGTGTGTAAGAGATGGATAGGTGTATGTAAGAGAGAGATGGGTGAGAGTTGACTTTTGGATGAGAGAGGGATGGGTGTCATGCCTTGTTAGTTAGGAGAGAGGGATGGGCGACATGCCTTGTTAATAAGAAAGGGATGGGCTAGGTATGGGTTGTGATGGGATGTACTTGATTGATTGATGTGATAGGTTGGATAGATATTCCTCTCTCGGGATTCGTAACGCATGGCATTTCCTTAAAATATATGCAAGCCCACAACTCCTGGCCCGGGTATGCATCGGTGTATAAGTTGCAGCGGTGGAACCACATCGATGGTGCAGCCACTAGGGTACGAGTTTCAAGTCGAGCCGACTCAGATCTATGAGATATGACTTAGGGTTGCGCACAAATGTTGTCTATAGGTCGCAGGTCACTGGAATTCTACAGGAAAGATCATAGGAGTGTAAGGAATGGTACGGACTAAGATACGGGCCTTATAACAATTCTCCTACTTTGAGATTATGGGATTAGTAAATCATGTTATTTTCCATTATCTCTTAGGCATGGTTTGGTGATGAAATCCCTGCCAATTATCATAGTTTTACTTCATTGAGAATTAGGTCAATGAAAGTTCAGATTAGGTTTTAATGATATATTTTCCAATTGGAAAGGATAGGACTCCAATTCTAATTGTGTTACTTGAATCAAGCAAGAGGCTCTCTGATCACTAGAAGTGGTTCCTTGACACCCTAGTTCCCACCTTTAAATTCTTAGTTTTAATTACTTAATTAATAATTATGAAAGTTCTCTGGTTTGTTAATTAGCGTGAATGTTGAGTAAGCAAGACAAGTGAGCCCCATAAGAAGATTGTTTAAGCGTCTGCCTCAATCGAATGTGGATTTAGATCTCTACAAAGGTAAACTTAACCTCACATCCCATGTCCCAAAACACCAGGTATATAATACCATTAAAAGAGGTTAGAACAACATAGGGTTTAAGGTGTGAAGACTGTTTTGGAAAATCAAGAAAATCTCTAAGTTTTCAACCTTTGTCGATTTATTAATAAGTGCTTCAATTAAATTGGACTCTGTTATCGATGTCCTCGATACTCACTCGATGTTATCAAAATGAGGACTTCAGATGTCCAGCAACCAAAAGGAATCTTGGGTTAAATCTTGGGTTAAATTCTTGACTTTTGAATGTCGAGTTCATTGAAACGACTCGATAAAATTGACATATGGTAAGTTTATGTCCAGTAAGCAGTTAAGGAAAATCATGTGATTTTTGATGTCTCGAAGAGAGCCTAGATATCTTTGAATTTCAAATCTCGATGATATCGATGGACCTTCGATGATATCGGAATGGGACACAAATCTGTCCAACAAGCTTTCAGGTAAATTCTTGTAAATATTCAGTATCGAGAATTACTTGATGATATCGATATTCAAAGATTGATCATATCAAGACCAGGTTGATGTCATCGAATTCGAACACAAAATTGTCCTGCTAGTTTACAGGAAAATTCCTTGAAAAGATCGATGAATCAAAACTAGTATCAATATCATCGATATTCAGAACCAGATGATATCGAAGAATGCTCGATCATATCAATGCTTGTTTAGTTCCAAAGGAAATGCTACTCTTATGTTTTTAAATGTCGAAGAATCAAACCTCAAGTCGATGAAATCAGAGTTTGAAATCCCATGACATCGAAGCATGTTCGATATCTTCGATAAGTTGGCAAAAAGGTTCAAAAGTGTTTAACAGATTGAGTTTGTTTCATCAAGCGGCCATTCGAAGTTATTGAGAGTATACGGTCGATGATATCGAAGCCTACTCAATGATATCAAACTCTATAAAAAATATGACTGTTTTATTTCCATTGGAACTTTTTTCCTACTTAATAAGAGCTTGCCTTAGGTTGTTTGTAGAGAAAACAGATATAGCTTTTGAGTGTTTAATTCAGATCACATACCCTAGGCTCTTTTCTTTCACGGGAGTTCATCCTCCAAGTCACCCACATCATTGATATTCAATGGAATAGATTGGGGAATGAACTTTTGCAATTAAGGATCATGTAGCTACCACCTTAATGGAAAATCATTGAACTAGGATACCTTGAATGCTTAAATTGTTGGAATCACTCTGTTTCTAAAGTAGGAAAACATTTAATGGAGTAGGATTTCAACACAACCTTGACCTAACCTATCTCTATACATTGGAGCATCATTAATGTTGCGGTTTAAGGGAGTTGAAGATTCTTCATCATAAAAGGAGATCTTTGTCAACACGCTTAATGGGGCTCATCTACTTATCTATAAGTCATTAGAATCCAGAGACCCTGTTGATCATTCCTTTGTGTAGGATTGGGTAATAGGTGATTCTCACCCCCTTCAAGTCCTCATAGGAGGCCTCCAACAGGAGAATACATGTGGGTGTTTTGTGTTAACCATTGCTCTTGGTGAGCATAAACTTAGGTCCTTAGTGTAGGTCATTGGCCCGTATGGCCTAAAACCCTAGGTGTTGTGTGTTGAACTTTACTCTTATGTAGGGAAGAAACTCTAGGTTCTTTGTGTGGATCCTTGGCCTATGTGGCCTAAAACTCGAGTGTTGTGTATTGACACTTGCTCCTGTGTGGTGCATAACCTTGTGTTTCGTGGAGACATATTAGGTACCTTGTGTAGGTCCTTGAGTTAGCCTTATGTAGGTTATACTGGTTTGAGGGAAACCTAATTTGAAACCTTTGTTAGTGAAATTCGGTACACTTAAGGGTTAAATGTGTCCATCGGGAGTGGAGTAGGCAAGTAGCCGAACCACTATGCATGACTGTATTTGGTATTGGTTATTTGCACTTTACTTTTTTGTGTTTACTTTGAATGTTCACATGATGCATGATGACATAACTATTTAGAACTGATAAGTATCACCTTCCACACACAGTCATTCATTCAATTCATCATAGAATAAATTTATATATTGCTTAGATATTAAATAGTTTTTTAATTGGATTCTCTATTTGGCTTGGAAGCCAATAGAGTTAAAGAAATCTTAATAAATTGTTATATTAGATCAAGATTATGTTGATAGGATTTTAAACTATCATAAAATTTTATAAAGTCCTATTCACCCCCTCTAGGACCCTTTGACCTATTCCTACTTCTATTAGAGTTGTTATTATCACAATTTCAATTGGTATCTGAGCAAGGTCTCTCTTAAGGGCTTCACCGCCTAGAGAGTGATCTTCACTGAAGTTGGAATCAATGCCAAAGGAGTGGGCTCATCAGTAACTAGACCTCCTTTATTTAATGGATCAAAATTTGCTTACTGGAAGGCTAGGATGCATTACTTTCTAAGATCTTTGGATCATGATGTTTGGGACATTATCAAAAATGAATATTTGCCGCCAAGCGAACAAATAGTACTTGAAAATGGCACAACCATATTTAAACCAAGATCCAAATTAAAATGGACAACATTCGATAAAGGAAAAACAAACTGCTGAAGTAAAAGCCATGAATGCCATTTACTCTGTTGTGTCCCAAGAAGTCTTTAATCAAATTAGTGTGTGTGGTACTTCTAAAGAAGCATGAGACTTATTGGAAACAACTCATGAGGGAACCAACATAGTAAAAAGATCCAAACTGTAGCTCATAACATCACAGTTTGAGAGTTTGAGAATGGAAGAGCATGAGACCTTCATGGAGTTCTTCACAAAACTGAACATCATTTGCAACTCCATGGGTGGATTCGGAGAAAAAGTTTTGGTTCCAAAAATTTATAAGAAAATTCTGAGATCCATACCGAAAAGGTTCAACTTAAAAGTTACAACCATTGAAGAATGTAGAAACATGGATGTAACACCCCAGATTTTTGCTAACTTGGGATTAGACATCTTTAGGCAATGGGTCAACCACATCACTCTTAGGAATCAATTCCAGAGCCAAAGAAATCATTTAGAACCAAATTCTTTAGAAATTAAGCGTAAGTTAGCTAGCGCTATACAAGAGTAGTTGTGAAATTGTCCCTGAACACTTTAAATACGTTCTGCAAGACCCAAAACTTGTATAATCAATGACGCTATAATACCCTGAAACCTAAGATCAAACTCTAAACCCGTTTGCTCTCGAAAACCTTCTGAAACTTCGTATTGGATTTAGACTGCGCATCGAAAGTCCGATATCTACAATCTTAGACCATTGCGACCGCCTTGTTGGACTTGACAATCGTTTCGAAAATCAAGGCCAACCGACGCTCTGAGGCTATTTCATTGAGCCTGAAGTAAAGAGAGTGAGAAAGGGGAAAGATTTGGATATTTTAATTCAAATTTAGCACGTGACTTTGCGCGTTATTATTGAGCATTCTGACCGTCAGAATTCAGCCAAATTTCACCCTCGGATCAGAAAAAAATTTCTCTTTCATATCACGAGACTTGTAGACCTGATTAAGGCACGATGACCACTGAACTGAAACTGGACCGCCAGGTGTGATCTGCGAACTCTACCAGACTGAAAATTGGGTGTGGAAAACATCCAGTGACCATGAGATTAGGTCCGACCGCGTTCGGCCAGGGGACCTCCCGAAATGCTCTTTTGGATCGGAACAGCCTCGATTTGGTTATAACTTAAGTATACTTTGTTCACAAGTCTATTTAGGTTAGAATTTAGGCTATATAAGGGCCTTAAACTCTCACATACCTCTCCCATCCGAATTTGCTAGAAACCCTAGATTGAAAGAGAGAGAAAGTGAGAGATTATGAGAGAGTAGTGGGAGAGAATTCCCGCCACTTGTTGCAGCTTTTGCACGTGCCAAAGCACCGCACTCCAATGAATTTTTCGGTGATTTCAACGCGCTCCTAGGTAAGAAAAATCCTAACTACTTGCTGTTTTTAGGATTCTTTCGATTCAAATAGCGAAGTAGCTTATATATCTTGTGCATTAGGTCGCCTTTACGCCGTTGACGAAGCGTAGACGTTCTATTCGAAACGATACACGTCTAAGGCAAAAGGTGAGGATTTTAGATGCTTTGATTGACTGATTTTAAAGCTTTCAATGTCGTTTAATAGTAGATTATAGACGGCAACACCGTTTGACATGTAGAACATGCTGTCCATTTTCCGTTTCGTAAACGTATGGAAAATATGAGATTTAGGGCATTTTAGTCATTTGTAGGAAATACTGTTTACATCCACATTTTGCTAAAATGTTTGCCATGGTTATTTGTTGTGTTAGGATATTAGGAATGCGTGCATGATCTTTTTGGCGAAGAGATTCACCCAAATGCGCACTTTAAGTCAACATACACTATGTAGACTAAAGTGTGTAGGCTAAATGTTTGTATAAATGTTTGTATTAGTATGTATTGAGTAGATGGTGTTGTGAATGAGTTTTGAGATTGAATTCTCAAGTAATATGCTGATGTAAATGATTTCCATCATGTTGGCTATATGTATTGATTTCATTATATACATGAAATGCATGTGTTGGATGATTTGCTTAAGTTGTATGTTATAACATGTGTCAACATGCTTACATTGTTATATTTCATTTTTGTTACTCTCATATGATTACTGATGTTGATATTCAAGTGTGTGGGGCTATGCTTTAGTCCAGGCAGTCGGTAATGGATTGAATTCGTGGTCCGCTTCTATCTACCACGGAGAACGCATCGATGAACGCGAGTCGTGTTTGGAGTTGACGGCAGTGGTTAGGCCACACGAAGTGTTTCATGCACTTCATGTCGCTCAGCTTGAGATGCGCTCGTACTAGTCAAGCCTGTCAAGTAACCCGACTGGCCATTGTATGTTCACCACGTATGAGTCATAACTGCTTGAACCTAAGGTACTGAACTTACCATTGAAAACCCTGTCAACCATGGTACCTTGATCCATAAAGACTCATGAGCTGGGCATGGTGGTATGGGACACCGTGGTCGAGCTTTCGACCTACACTGGGGCCATAAACCTCCCCGCAGTGACCAGTGAGCACCCTACTCTGAGCAGATTATGGTGGTATGGGACACTATATTCTTGCTGTCGGCCTACATTGATAAGGTGATGGGGGAGTAGAGCAACGAGTGCGAGCAACAACCCTGACAGCCCTTTGTAGTGACCTTGAGTTTATCCTGACACCGCATGGGGGCGACGAGTCCTGATACAGTCTTAAGGATATAAACTAGGCCTGTATTGAAAAGGTGATGGGGGAGAGGTGCAACGAGTGCGAGAAACAGCCTAGACAGCCCTTGCAGCGACCTATAAATATAACATCGTATGAGATTACTAGGAGTGACGACCCTAGACAGGATCTGTGTTGTGATTGATATAAGGAAGGTACCTTAGCTTCCCAATCCTTCTGTATAAAAAGGACTAATAACAATCTGGTAATCATTATCCATATCGCACTGCATGTTCCTGAAAGATGTGGAGCACTGTGGGAAGAAAGCATGTCGCGGACGCAGATGGTGCCGCATGAGGGAGTATGTCGGTGAGGGCATCCATTATGTCATTTCATGCATACATTAAGAACAGTATCTAGGAATGTTTGATTGATTGTTTTACTATTATCACGTGATTGATTTGATAACATGTTAATCTTTGCTTTATGATTCCACTGAGTTGATTACTCACTCCCAAGTTATGGGATATTGTTCCGGACACCCACCAGTTCCTATTTTAGTTTCAGATGATGGCGCTGCTTGTGAAGCGGAGCCGAACTTGATGATGATGAGGAGGATCCCTCCTTTATGCATGTTCTGATCGATGGAATTACATGGAGGTTGATTAGATGCCTTGACACTTATCATTTTATATTTTTGGAGCACTCATGTATATCCTTTCCTTCCATTTTTGGAGTATACATGTATTTAATTAACCTGGTAACATGTTCACACTTAGGAGACTTACAATCAATTATATATATTTTATGTATTTATCACAGTATTTTTCTTGTTAAATTTAACTGTCTCTGGAGTATGATATGCTGTTTTGGCTTAGTCTCAATATTTTTTAATGCCATTCTATAGACAACATGCATTTATCATTATCTATGTTGCATAAGTGATGTTCTGAAACTCGGGAGTTGGGTTTCTACCCGACCCCCAATTTTTGGGGTGTTACAGATGGTATCAGAGCATGATTTGGATTAAACCGGACCTGAGTTATTTCCACGCCACATACGTTGTCGCCCCTTTGACTTAGGTGGGTGCGAGAAAAATCTAGAAACACTCGTAGGACTTTAGTTTCACCAATAGGCGAAGTCCACTCAAATCGATCGTTTTGATCGAGTCCATAATGTATCTTTGGTCGCGTGAAGCGACCTAAGTCACCTCTAGGTCGTTAGTTGGTGGGTTTGAGATGATCCCAGAAGAATTTCAAGCCCAAAAATGTATGTCCTTAGGTTGTGGAGCAACCACAACCCTTACACTCAATCTCAAGGCTTAAAAACCCATTTTCATCCAATTCCTTCAAAATCCTTCCTTTCACCACCCCATTCTTCAACTTTTTCTAAGTCCTTTCTTACTACACATAAATCTTAATGTGTGAATGATAGTGGATTATGCTTAAATAAAAATTTTACTATAAATAGTAAATATATGTAAGAATTATACTTTTAACCATTACAATTATGGAATATCTTGTAATAAATGGGTTATTTGGATGTATTAGCCTCTCCTACCCCAAAATCATATGCCACATGATGCATAAAATTATTCTGGTTTACAAACTGGCCCCAAAACACCCTAAATGGAGTTTTGGGCCCATCCAAGCCCAAATACAATGAACCAAGGTGGGAGCAACATACATTTGGGGTCCCTAGGGCAAGGGGAAGTAGCCCCATAGGGTGGCCATCACCATATGTGAGTTTGGTCGGTGATGGCATCGTCGATTCCGCGATGCATCGCTAGTCAAATTCCTCGGTTGGGTCCGGGCTTCGGGCTGGAGGTGTTTGGGGGGCTAGGGTAGCCCCCTGGTAGGTGGGGCATTCGTTAAAATCCCTCCAAAATAGTACTTCCTTCACAAAAATGCCCCCCAAGCTCTCCCTTTCTCACTTTTTTGCTGATTTCTCTCTTAAACCCCTGTTCCAATCACTCTCACCATCCATTTCTGTCTCAACCCATGCCACTCCACCATTTACAACAATACACACTCCTCTCTCTCTCTCTATTTTCATCCGTTGGAGCTCTCCCATCCTCCATTGGAGGCTGAAAATCGTGTGAGCCTCCATTCCTATCTATTTTGCTTTTTTCCTTTGAAAATCCAGCCTTTGAGGGCCTTATTTACCCCTCTACAGGGCCTAGATTCTTTTCAGTCCATTAGGGCAGACATTTCTTCCCATTTCCCTCATTTTTCATGGCTATTGTTGAGGCTATTTTAGCCTTTTTCTCCTTTTCCACCACCTTCCCTCTCATGTCCCTTTTATTTGAGCCTTTACATTCTTTTTGGTCTCAAATCGTGCAAACCTCAAATCCCATTTCTCCATCTTCTTCGCTTGAGGAGTAACAAAAATACATGGCAGATAGAGCTCTAATGGGCAATAGACAGTGTTAAACTAGATAGTATTAAAGAAGGTAAGTCGGGACCGTGGTAGAAGTCCTTTGGTAGAATTAGGCATCTATGCCATTGTCCTGTAGATTGTTTGTTTACCATTTTAGAGATTTCTGTGTTTTGTTGTTGTTGGGTCTAGTGAAGTTATTGGTAGAAAGTGTGTTTGTGTTTAGTGATTTGGGCTTAATATAGCCGAATGTGTTCCTGTCATAATTCATGTGGAACTTTATTCCATATATTGTGACATATTTTGTTAAATGAAGTGCATGTAGTTTCGTTCGCTGTAAGGTATTGTCCTTAGATTAGGTGTATCCTATGGTTTCCATTGCCATGTTGTAAATCCTAGGATTAAGCCTACAAAAATTAGTTTTTATCCCACCCCACCCTCATACCAAGCATGCCACTCCCAATCCCGACGTAGGATTAGGAAAGCAGTTTCATTTCATACAACTTAATGCTACTGGCCATATAGGCCCTTGGCGTTTTGGACCTAAAGTTAGTGCTCCTAGATTTGAAAGATTTGACAATATAGGAAATCCAATTCCATTTAGACAATCTTGACCCTAAGCCATAGACCAATCCCTGTAGTAGAATTGGTATGAAACCATCTAACGTATAAGTATAGATTTTGGATTATGGCTAGTGAGTTACAGATTAGGCTACTAGTTGTATTAGGTAGTGTAAAGCCTGTACATGCTAAGGAATAGTAGGTTAAATTTGGTTGGAGTAGAACCTCATTCTTCGATAGATCCCCTTAATACTTATAAACTTCTATTATAACCCTTAGGAAAGTTGTTTTAACTTAGACCCATTCACTCTCAGGGAAAACTTATCAAATCCCTCAAGTTGAACTTAGAATAAACCAACATACCCCTTAGAATTGCCTTCCCCAAGGGCTTATTGCATTCGGGAACGCGGAGTAAAGGAACTGCATGCAAGCGATGTATTCGCGGTTTGAATCGACTTCTTAATCCTAGTAGTTACCAATAAATCCAATGCTCTGATCAAGCAGAAGATCGGCATCGACTCGGATTAAGAATTGATATAATAAATTTTCTGTCCTAGCAAGAAAGGAAGTCTATGTATCCGGCTCAGACCCACTACACAACCTTTCTTCCGTGTTGGCCCAACCACCTACAACCAAAAGTTGTTTCTTTGCCTTTGGGAAATGTTGAGGATATACAGCCAAATAGAGATTAGACCTCTTGCCACAAACTCACATCCGTTCTTGGAATTAACCACAACACCCATCTTTTTAGCTCCTTTTTATAAATCATAGGTACCAATGCCATAGAACGCATCATTATCAAAGGAAGACCAATGTAGTGAGAGGTTATTTACCATTTTATGTCAAAGACAAGTCTTAAGTTGCACCTCGTTCTGATATACGGATCGGGACATAGAATCTTGAACATTAAGTAGAACCAAGTTTTAAGGGGGGTAGAACGTGTTCAGCCCAATCTAGTTAGGATTAGCTAACGCAACCGTTGGATCAGAGTAGCGCAACGGAAGCGTGGTTAGCCCTTCCCCACTGGCCCAGGATCGAAAGAAACTGGTCCAGGTTAGACGAAAGGATAGAGACCCTTAACCCCTACCTTGGACATAGCTTCAAACGAGGACTCCCTTAGATCAAGACCCAAAGACCAACCTTATAAATAGGACTTTGAACCTTTTAGTGATTGACATTCCCTAAGCTTTTAAAGTGATCGGACTATGGAGTTACTAAAATGAACAAATGCGAAACATTCGCGGCTTGACCCAATTCTCAATCCTGGATGACTACCAAGGGACTCACTGCTTAGCCGAGCAGAAGACCAGGATCCACCACGATTAAGAAGGGATACAACGTTGTCTACCCTGGTTAGGCGGACACTCGACGTATCAGGATCAAGCCCATTACAACCGTCTCTCTGTACTGGTCAACCACTAAAAATATATATCTTACTCTAAGTAGATGGGAATTATCGCCAAGACGTCAAATAGGTAAAGGAATGAATTGTAGTAAACCTTTGAGATGTGTAAGTGATGCATAAAGAAGTAAGTTTTAAGGGGGGTAGACCAAAAGGAATCAGACTCATATAGATTGTATACACCCTACCACGTATAGAGTGATTAGTCTTTCTTTATTACCCTTAGGCAAATTTCGAGGACAAAATTTTGTTTTAAGGGGGGTAGATTGTAACACCCCAGATTTTTGCCAACCTGGGATTAGACGTCTTTAGGCAATGGGTTAACCACATCACTTTTAGGAATCAATTCCAGAGCCAAAGAAATTATTTAGAACCAAATTCTTTAGAAATTAAGCGTAAGTTAGCTAGCGCTATGCTAGAGTAGCTGTGAAATTGTCCCTGAACACTTTAAATACGTTCTGCAAGACCCAAAACTTGTAGAATCAATGACGCTATAATACCCTGAAACCTAAGATCAAACTCTAAACCCGTTTGCTCTCGGGAACCTTCTGAAACTTCTTATTGGATTTAGATCGCGCGTCGAAAGTCCGATATCTACAATCTTAGACCATTGCGACCGCCTTGTTGGACTTAACAATCGTTTCGAAAATCAAGGCCAACCGACGCTCTGAGGCTATTTCATTGAGCCTGAAGTAAAGAGAGTGAGAAAGGGGAAAGATTTGGATATTTTAATTCAAATTTGGCACGTGACTTTGCGCGTTATTATTGAGCATTCTGACCGTCAGAATTCAGCCAAATTTCACCCTCGGATCAGAAAAAAATTTCTCTTTCATATCACGAGACTTGTAGACCTGATTAAGGCACGATGACCACTGAACTGAAACTGGACCACCAGGTGTGATCTGCGAACTCTACCAGACTGAAAATTGGGTGTGGAAAACATCCAGTGACCATGAGATTAGGTCCGACCGCGTTCGGCCAGGGGACCTCCCGAAATGCTCTTTTGGATCGGAACAGCCTCGATTTGGTTATAACTTAAGTATACTTTGTTCACAAGTCTATTTAGGTTAGAATTTAGGCTTTATAAGGGCCTTAAACCCTCACATACCTCTCCCATCCGAATTTGTTAGAAACCCTAGATTGAAAGAGAGAGAAAGTGAGAGATTGTGAGAGAGTAGTGGGAGAGAATTCCCGCCACTTGCTGCAGTTTTTGCACGTGCCAAAGCACCGCACTCCAATGACTTTTCCGGTGATTTCAACGCACTCCTAGGTAAGAAAAATCCTAACTACTTGCTGTTTTTGGGATTCTTTTGATTCAAATATCGAAGTAGCTTATGTATCTTGTGCATTAGGTCGCCATTACACCGTTGACGAAGCGTAGACGTTCTATTCGAAACGATACACGTCTAAGGCAAAAGGTGAGGATTTTAGAACAGATGGTGCCGCATGAGGGAGTATGTTGGTGAGGGCATCCATCATGTCATTTCATGCATACATTAACAACAGTATCTAGGAATGTTTGATTGATTGCTTTACTATTATCGCGTGATTGATTTGATAACATGCTAATCTTTGCTTTATGATTCCACTGAGTTGATTACTCACTCCCACGTTACGGGATGGTATTCCGGACACCCACCAGTCCCTATTTTAGTTTCAGATGATGGCACTGCTTGTGAAGCGGAGCCGGACTTGATGATGATGAGGAGGATCCCTCCTTTATGCATGTTCTGATCGATGGGATTACAGGGAGGTTGTTTAGATGCCTTGATACTTGTCATTTTATATTTTTGGAGCACTCATGTATATCCTTTCTTTCCATTTTTAGAGTATACATGTATTTAATTAACCTGGTAACATGTTCACACTCTGGAGACTTACAATCAATTATATATATTTTATGTATTTATCACAGTCTTCCGCTTGCTAAATTTAACTGTCTCTGGAGTATGATATGCTGTTTTGGCTTAGTCTCGATCTTGTTTAATGCCATTCTACAAACAACATGCATTTATCATTATCTATGTTGCATAAGTGACGTTCTAGAACTCGGGAGTTGGGTTTCTACCCGACCCCCAATTTTCGGGGTGTTACAATGAATGAAATACAATTAGAAGAACTTGTAAGTTCCCTACAAACATTTGAACTACACTTCAAGCAAACTCCTAAACCCAAAAATACTGTCCTCAAAAGTTTAAAGCATACTACTAATAAGGAGGATGAAAGTGAAAGGGAAAATGAAGATGAAGAAGTGGCTCTTTTAGCTCAATGGTTTAGAAAATTCTTCCATAAAAACCATGGCCGACCATTTAAAGGAAACAGTTGGACAACAAGCATTATACAGGTAAACCCGGTAAAAAGTATAAAGAACCATAGTGTTACACTTGATGAAAGTCTGGGCACCTGTCCACTGAATGCCCAAATAGGAAAACCAAAGGAAAGGCAATGACAGCCACATAGGATGATACTGAAGAGTCAAATTCAGAATGTAGTAACTCAGAGAGTGATGTAGACTAAAAATCCTTAAAACTTCTTATGGCCTCTATAGCCTCCAACACTCCCATAGAGACTGAGAAAATTAAAGAACCTCAAGCCATGGGATCATTTCCATCTGATGTTGAGGAGACAGAGAAAGAGGAAGAAGAAAAAGATAAATTACAGGATGCCTATAATCAACTTTATATCCATAGCATCATATCCTTAAAAGACATGGGATTAGTGAAAATAAAAATAAATTGTTGCAAATGGATTTAGATAAAACTTCAAAAGCCAATACACGCCTGATCAATGATCTACAACAATACCACTCTAAAAATGATAAGCCAGAAAGAATCAATTTGTCCCTCAAATTTGAATCATCAAAACTAACTAAACAGATTGATCTATTGAAAGATGAAAATGTGCATCTAAAGAATAAGAATCACACACTTAGGATTGATGCATAACAATCTAGGAAGTCTGTTGAACTAAATTACAAGTTCTTCGAGAGTAATAAAAAATTAGAAAAACTCTTAGGGATGGGAAGACCTAGAAAATACAAGAGCGGATTAGGATACGAAAAATTCAAACCAAGTTCCAAACATCAATGATTAAGAAACCAGCTGCATTAGGAAGTAAAACAAAAGCTACTTCAATCTGTCATTCATGTGGCGACTCTGGCCATTTTAAATTTGAATATATTGCTCCTAGGTGGACTCAATCTAATTCTAGTTCGAATCATATTGGTAAATATAGAAAACTGGAAAAATAATACAAAATGTCAAGAGTCCACTAAACAATATGGCAAAAGGAACAACACATCCATCTTCATCCAGAATGACCAAGAGAATGAAGGAGCTATTGAATCAAGCGGCTAACCTAAATCAGAAAACAAATGATCTAATGGAACAAGGAAGAATGATTCAGTTACATAATGTACCTAGAAAAGTTCCTGAAAGAGTAAAGGAAACAATCTCAAGAAAATCTGTCACAACATGGGTAGTGAAAGAAAATAAAATTTATCTTGTTACTCACTCAAATTATTCGACAAGCAATAGTACTCAATGGTACCTAGACAGTGGGTGCTCAAGACATGTCACGGGTGACAAATCCCTTCTCTCAAATTATTTAAATCTTGATAATAGGATAGTCACTTGTGGTATTGGTAGCACCACTGAGGTAGTAGGGTGTGGAACCATAGAAGGAATGGAGATGCTAAAAAATGAGAATGTTTTTTGCATAAAAGGACTGACTCACAATATTTTAAGCATCACTCAAATATGTGACAACAAACATGTGGTTACTTTTAATAAACCAAAGTGCAAGATCATAGACTTATCAGGAAAATTGTTATGCAGGATCTACGCACCAGTGACCACTGTTATGTCTTCAACGGTAATGAAAAGGTTGATCCATATGCTTAGTAACAATTGAGTATGGAAAACATGGCCAGGTCATGGCATCTAGATCTAGATGGATGTTGAAATGATGCATTTTTTATGATTTTCATGTTATATCTAAGGTTTCTACACCTCAAACATTTTTTTGTATAAACATTACTTATGTTTATAATTTTGGATGGTACAACTTTTTGTAAAAGTTTTTGATTGCATGCTAAAGCTGATATGAAAATATTTAAAGATATACATATATGAAAGATTATAAAAAATTGGAGATAACATGTCCTATCTTTCTTCTCGATAAGTGAATCGTTGAATCAAACGAGTTGTCAATATCATCAAAACTGCATCGATCCCATTGACGACCTCTTGAGAATCAGAAACGTCGGATCAATTGGTCTGCCCTCGAACTCATCATCGATAATATCGACTAGGGTATATCGACATCATCAAAACCAAGTTCAATGATATCGAAGGTTACCGCTCGATAAAAGGCCGACAATGGGAAAATTAATTTCATTACTCGATTTTCGTCATGCTCTCTGTTGTTCGTCTTCCTCGGCCATTTTTCATGGTTTTTCCTCTGTAAGCCTTCCAAGATCACCCGAATCTGGTAATTCCTTGTCTATTCTCTTGATTTCTCAAGATTGCATCTTGTAAGTTTGAGTATTTCTAGGTTAGGGTGAGGAGTACTGTATAGGGAATTGTAACGCCCATGAAAAATCCATACTTGGGCTCGAGTACCAACTCGACCCGAAATTGCGTAGAATTCATTTCTTTAGAAAATATGACTAGGTTAGCTAGTGCAACGTTAGAATAGCTGGGAAATGGTCCCTGATCACTTTAAATACATTCTACAAGGCCCAAAACGAGTGGAACCAATGGTGCTATAATGCTCTAAAACCTCGGACCAAACTCTAAGCAGGTTTGTTCTCTGGACCACTTTGAATCTTTGTATTGGATCCAGACCGCACGTCGAAAGTCCGATACCTCCTATCTTAGACTGTTAGAACCGCCTAGCTGGACTTGACACTCATTCCGAAAATCAAGTCAAACCGATAATCACAGGCTATTTCATTGAGCCCGGACCGAAGAGAGTGAGAATAGGGTTAGAATTGGAATTTAAAATTCAAATCTGGCACACGATTTGACGCATCAGTATTAAGCATTCTGACCGTCAGAATACAGCCAAATTACACCCTTGGATCAGGAAAAATATCTATTACATATCACGAGACTTATACGCCTGATCTTGGTGCGATGACCGTTAAACTGAAACTGGACCGCCACGTGCGATCTGGGAACCCTACCGGTCTGAAAACTGGATGTGTGTTGGATCCAGTATGCATGAGCTTAAGTCCGACCGCATTTGGCCAGGGGACCTTCAGAAATGCCCTTTTGGACCAAAACGGCCCCGATTTGGTTAGGCACCAAGTAAACATTGTTCCCAAGCCTATTTTGGGCATGTTTTAGGCTATAAAAGGGGTTGAAACCCTCACTCCTCTCTCCCATCCGAATTTGAGAGAAACCTTAGCTTGGGAGAGAGAAAAAGGTGAGAGATTGTGAGAGAGTGGGAGAGTTCTTCCTGCCACTTGTGCTACGTGTTGCACGTACTCAAGCAACACACCTCTACCGTTTTTTCGACAATTACACCACGATTCTAGGTAAGAAAATATCCTAAATAGTTGCTGATTTGAGTTTCCTTTGTTTCCATAGCGAGGTAGCTTATGGATCTCGTGTATTAGGTTCCTTATTCGCCGTAGACGAAGCGTATACGCTCCGTTTCAATTCACGAGTCTACAAGACTTAAGGTGAGGATTTTAGACGCTTTGATTGACGGTTCTCAACGCTTTCAATGTCGTTTAATAGTAGATTCTTGACGGTATCGCCGTTTGACATGTACAAAATTCTCTGTCATGTCGTTTAAGATGTTGCCGTATGAGGGAGATCGTCGGTGAGGGCATACATCACGTCATGTCATCTTGCAATAACAACAGTATTAGGATTGTCTGATTTACTGCTTTACTATTATCGCATGATTGAATTGTGAACATGTTAATCTTTGCTCTATGATTCCACTGAGTTGATCACTCACTCCCACATTACGGGATGGTGTTTGCAACACCCACCAGACCCTGTTGTAGATGCAGGTGAGGCTGAGATCCAAGAGGCAGAGCCAGACTTTGACGAGGACCAGGATGAGTTCTCGTACATGCAGTATGACGACGGCTTTGCATAGGCAACCTGGATCGATGGGACTTCAGTGGGACCATTTTGGATATTTATTTTTGTTCATGATAATGTGTATGAGACTCAGAGATGTATTCATACTTTAGAGACAGATGAGGTTTACTTTATTTTTCCATACAGTGATATATATATTGTTTAGTCTTCCGCTTGCTTTTATCACTGGATCTGAAGTATGAATTGCAGTTTTGGTATACTTTTACTCATGTGAATGCTTTAAATCAGACAACATTGAACCATAATCATTTTTGTTGCATAAGTGACGGTCTGGAACTCGGGAGTTGAGTTTATACACGACCCCCGATTTTCAGGGTGTTACAAGTTGGTATCAGAGCATGAATGAGAGTATACTGGGCCTGGGTTATGGTCTCGTGACATACGCTGTCGCTTCCTTTGACTTAGGTGGGTGCGAGAAGGGTCTAGAAACACTTCTAGGATCGCAGATTCGTCGATAGGCGACGTCTATTTGAATCGATCGCACGATCGAGTCTGTAACGCATCTCGGGTCGCGTAAAGCAACCCGAATAGCTTCTAAACCGTAGGAAGTCGGGTTGAGATGTCCTATGAACAATTTTAAACTCGCAAAAGTGAATCCTTGGGCCGTGGGATGACCACGACTCCTGTAATCAATCGTCAGGGCTTAAAAACCTCGTTTCACCAAAAATCTTCAAAATTCTTCCTCTAAACACTCCGATCTTTATTTCCTTCTTATCCATTTCATGTTAGGCATCAAACATAATGTGAAAATAACATAAATTAGTACTTTCATAAAATTGTACAGTGAATAGTAAAATTTCATGAAAAATGGCCATAAGGCCATTCTAAATTCACTTTCTTTAGCAACTAAGGATCTAGATGGATGTACTAGCTCCGTCTACCCCAAATTCATATGCTGCATCATTGGGTTTGGTATTCAGGATTGTGGAGTGGTCCCGGAAAGCTCCGAACACATGTTTGGGCTCATATAGGTCAAAATACAATGAACCAGGGGGTGGACCGTACATATTTGGGGTCCTTGGACCAAGGGGGACCGAACCCACCCGGCCCCACCGACTGGATGCATCACCGGTCGGCGATGCATCGTCATACAGGTGGGCCCCTTTGATCTGATTTTTGGGCGCACGCCCTTAAATGACGTGCATACCCTCCCCATATAGGTCCCGTCCCACGAAAACCCCTAAAATGTGCATCTCCTTCACAAACAGCCCTCCCCATAGCTCCGTTTTCATTTTTCAGCAACTATCTCCAAATTTCGTGGTCCCAAATCGCTCCTAGGTCCCTCCTTAGCCAAAACCGACCATCATCCATCACTTCTCTAGAGTTAGCAGCCCTTCCTCTTGAAGATTTCATCATTTGGAGCTCCAAAAACCTCCAAATAGAGCTGAAATCGTGAGGTGCTCCATTCCACTTTTTCATTTCTATTTCTCCTTGAAAACATAGCCTTGGGAAGCTTGAAGCATCCCTCTACGATGCCTAGATCTCCTTTTTCCAGATTGGGCAGCCACTTCTCTGCATTTTTGTCATTTTTCATGGCCTTCGTGGAAGCCATTTTATGCCTTTTATCACTCTCATCCATCATATCTTTGATGGGTAAAAGGAAAACCGCAACAGACGAGGCTGGGCCAAGCCGCCCTGCTCAATCGAGAAGACCGCGGGGTGGTGCCGCAAGTTCAAGCGCCGCTGCAGGTCCAGCTGCAGTCCTGGAGTGCTGTACAAAGTGGGATTTGGATCCCCATGCACACCTTGGGCGAGCAATTCTATCGGAGATGCCTCATGGCCAATACACTGATCGAAAAGTGTTGTTTGAGGCGGACGTAGATGGACGACTATTCAGCAAATATCTGTTGTTCGAACGCATTGAAGCTGCGCATTGGGGTCCGATCTTTGAAGCTCGCGCTCGTGCTAATGTGAGCCATTGCAGTTTAAAATCCCTTTTGGTAGAGATCGGATGGCTACGATTGATGTGCGACTGATTGCGCGACTTCTGAACGTGCCTCTTAGTGATGTTCATCCTAGTGAGAAGAACCTGAGGACTAGACGTGAACGAGATCGCTGCACCAGGTTTCTGTGCGGTAAGTTGGTTCCATGGCAGCCTAATAATATCCTTAAGGCGACGTACATGTCTGATGATTTGCGCCTGCTACACCATATCTACACATTTAATGTTTATCCCAGGTCGACGAATCGCATTGAATGTACACGCCTTATGGTTGATTTTCTGTATCTGGTGGCCCAGGGAGAGAACGTATGCATGGCTACTTTCATCTTACGACAAATGATCCTCATAGCCAAGTCAAGAAGAACATCCGAATCGCTTCCTTTTGGCTGACTGATTTGCAAGATTGCACTTGAGTTTGCCTACAGACTTGGGCCAGAATTGTCAGTTTCGATTCATACCATTGATGAGTCGACTATGGTCAAGATGAAGATTGGGTCGCAGTACCGTGAAAATCAGCTCAAGGAGGACAGCGAAGATGACTTTGATGATGAGGAAGATCAAAGCGAAGAAGAACCTGGAGCAGAGGTTCAGGAAGAAGCTCAGGAAGAGGCAGAAGAGGAGGCTCAGGATACAGATGAGAGCCCTCCTCCTTCTGCGCAGGCTACTATCGACGATCGCATTGCTCGGATGGAGGAGAGTCAGACCGCCTTGCGAAGGGAAGTTCAAGAACTTCACGCAGAAGTCGCGGATGCCAAGGCCGTTACAAAGAAGAAATTAGGCAAGGTGACTCGCATCTTGAAGGCGATCCTGTGTTGTTTGCAGGATAAGGGTGCACCTCCTCCGTCCCCAGACTCAGATTAGCGATGCGACCTTTGATATAGTTGTCAGTAGTTAGTCATTTCCTGCTTTATGAGTGTAAGCCTGTTAGGGCTAGTGCTTTGCTTGTGTTGCTGTTGCAATTTTAACTATCTTAGTTTCCATGTATTTCTCGTCGTGATACTTGTAAGGATATATCCCTTGTATTGTGACAATTTTGATTAAATGAAATGCATGGAATGCCTTTGACTCCTTGTGTAGATGATTTCGGTGTAATTGTGCTACTAAGACTGACAAGGTTGCGCCCTATTTTGAATATAGGGAATGCCGCCTAAGGTTACGCGGAGCACGGCTCGTCTTGCACTGACTGAGCATATGGATCAGACTCCTTCGTAGTCTGGCACTCATACGGACCCTGCTGTGGGCTCGATTCCTGAGACTGTTCGTACGTCTCAGCCTGCCGCTGGTCCTACAGTTGGACCACCGCCATTTACACCGTCAGTCCGAGAGCCTCATCACGCATCTACTTTCACACAGCATCCGCCACAGCCTGCTCCACCTCCTGACAGATTCGAGCAGATGATGGCTATGATGCTGCAGCAGCAGCAGCTTCTGACTACCATCGTGGGGACATTAGCCCAGGGTGGGGGTGCAGCTCCATCTACACCACCTGCACCACCTGCGCATCCAGTTGAGGATGCTTATACATATGCCCAGGATGAGGGCATGGCTCATCCTGCGCCGCCTGCTTACCCTACGGGGAATCCCGCCGATACACGGGGCCTATTGGAGCGATTTCAACGCTTGCGGCCTCCCACTTTCACGGGTTCTCACAGACCCGAGGAGGCTGAGTACTGGCTCGACCGTGTGTCGAAGATTTTACGGTTGCTTCATTGCACAGAGGCCGAGCAGGTAGAGCTGGCTACATTCCTGTTTGAGAGAGAGGCCAGCATGTGGTGGGATAGCGTACTGCGGACCGTTGCCGCCGACTATGTATGGACGTGGGCAGCATTTGAGTTCCGCTTCCATGAGAAGTATTATCCCCAGACTTACCGGCACGAAAGGGAGAATGAGTTTCTCTGCCTCAGACAGGCAGCCATGACAGTTATAGAGTATGAGCATCGGTTCACGGAGTTGGGCAGATACGTCCCGACGATTTTGGCTGATGAGCAGATGCGCATACGGTGCTTTTTGGAGGGTTTGCGACCGGATATTTGGTCGAAGATGTGCTGTGTTAGCATTCCCTCTTATGCGGAGTTGATTCACATGTCCATGCAGGCAGAACAGGATGTGGATCGGCTTGCCTGATCTCGTGGTCCTGTTGCTTCTAGGCCACGACCAGACTTGCCAGACAGGCCCCTTGCGGGCAAGAGGCCTCGCATTGATCCCCCTGCTAGGACTACAGAGCCTGTACCACCATTTCGGTGCCCTGACTTGACATGTACATACTGTGGGAGGACAGGCCACTTGGCGTAGAGTTATTTTTCTCGGATACGGGACAGTGGGTTCTTACCGCCGCAGAAGATCGACCGTGCACGTCCACAGGTGTTATCAGCGCCGCCTATACGGTCAGCTCCTGCGCACCCTACATTCAGACCTACGGTATCGCAGATCAGACAGCCTCCACGGCCCTTGGCACAGCGACCGAACCGGCCACAGCAGGCTCGGGTTCATGCATTGACAGCTGAGGCAGCTGCGACACTGACTTTTCAGCATTCGGCCTTCGAGGTCACAGCCCATATTGGAGGTACTCCCATTCTTGTGATGGTGGACACTGGTTCCACGATTTCTTTGATATCGCGTGCCGTAGTCAGGCGTCTTGGGTTACAGACTATCACTATGGATAGCGTGCGAGTCTTTGCAACTCATGGAGATTATTCGGATGTTACCCAGATGTGTGAGGGTTGTTTAGTTGATCTGGGAGGCAGGACGATGACTCTTGATCTTTTCGTCGATCCCTAGCTCGTTTATATCAACGTCATTCTTGGCATGGATTGGTTGACTGCAGCGAGGGCCGAGATTGACTGCGAGACTCGTATGGTGACGGTGTACGAGCCTGAGGGCACGCCTTTCACGTTTTCAGTGCGGGTAAATCTCCCTTTCCGCATACTTAGTTACGCCACTTTATTGCGCGACAGTGGTGCCCAGGTACTCAAGCATGTGCCAGTCGTTTCCGAGTTCGGAGATCTGTTCAGGAAGATCCCTGGTTTGCTGCCCCGACGTGAGATGGATTTCACTATCGATCTGGTTCCTGGTTCTACACCCGTCTCACTGCCGACGTATCGCATGGCACCATATGAGATGGAGGAGTTGAGGACGCAGTTGATGGTCTGCTAGAGCTTGGCCTTATACGGCCTAGCGTGTCTCCTTGGGGAGCACCGGTCCTATTCGTGAGGAAGAAGGACGGTTCGATGCGATTGTGTATTGATTATCGCAGGCTGAACCAGCTCACGGTGAAGAACAAGTACCCTTTACGCAGGATCGATGACTTGTTTGATCAGTTGAGAGGAGCGCAGTACTTCTCGAAGATTGATCTTCAGTCGGGATATCATCAGTTGCGCGTCAGGGATGAGGACGTGCAGAAGACAGCATTCAGGACCAGTTTTGGCCACTACAAGTTCCTCGTGATGTCGTTCGGTCTTACGAACGCACCGGCCGTGTGTCATGGATCTGATGAACTGGGTATTTCGGCCTTTCCTCTATCGATTCGTCGTTGTATTCATTGACGACATTTTGGTGTACTCTAGAAGTCGAGAGGAGCATGAGGAGCACTTACGTTTAGTCCTAGATACGCTCAGACAGCATCAGTTGTTCGCACAGTACAAGAAGTGCGACTTCTGGAAGCAGGAGGTGAAGTTTCTAGGACACGTGGTGTCCAAGGATGGCATGGCAGTTGACCTGTCTAAGGTAGCTGCCGTGCAGGACTGGGAGCAGCCTGGTTCTGTCACTGAGGTGAGGAGTTTCTTGGGTCTCGCTGGCTACTATCGGTGCTTCATTCAGGACTTATCGAAGATCGCGAGACCCTTATCTCAGTTGACACGGAAGGACGTGAAGTTCGCCTGGAATGACAAGGCGAAGTCAGCTTTTCAGGAGCTGAAGGACAGACTTACGTCCGCCCCTGTGCTAGTATTGCCAGAGCAAGGGGTTAAATACACTATATACACTGACTCGTCTAGCGTTGGTTTGGGTTGTGTCCTTATGCAGAGGGACAGGGTAATTTCGTATGCCTCGAGACAATTAAGGAAGCACGAGGAGAATTACCCTACACACGACCTAGAGTTGGCAGCCGTTATATTCACACTGAGACTCTGGAGACGTTACCTCTACGGAGAGGAGTTCGAGCTCTTTTGCGACCACAAGAGCCTCAAGTACATATTCACGCAGCGAGACTTGAATATGAGGCAGCGGCGATGGATGGAGACGTTGAAGGACTTCAAGTTTGAAGTCTCTTACCATCCTGGGAAGGCGAACCTTGTGGCTGATGCGTTGAGCTGCAAGAAGGCGATAGAGTTTGCGGCTCCACTGATGGTTGCTGAGTGGGATATGGTTGAGTTTTTGCGAGACTTTGAGCAGAAACTCACCGTAGAGGAGCCGTTTGAGTTCATCGCACATGTACAGGTGCGATCTCAGATCGATGACCGAGTCGTCGAGGCGCAGAGGGACGATGCGCATCTTATTGAGCTTCGAGAGCAGGCCAGTGATGATGCTGACGCCGACTGGCGAGTTGGTATGGATGGGGCTTACATTACCGTGGCCGCCTATGCGTCCCAGATGTCCCTGACTTAAGACGAGAGATTCTCGAGGCTGCGCATTCTACTAGACTGCGATGCATCCAGGCAGCATAAAGATGTATCGTGACGTGAAGAGGACGTATTAGTGGGACGATATGAAGACCCACATAGCTGAGTTCGTGTCCTGTTGTCTCACTTGTGAGCAGGTGAAGGCAGAGCATCGCCGACCACCTGAACTTTTGCAGCCTATGCCGATCGCAGAGTGGAAGTGGGATTTCATTTCCATGGACTTCATTTCTGGGTTGCCGAAGACAAGGAAGGGATATGATTCCATTTGGGTGATCGTCGACTATCTGACGAAGTCGGCGCACTTCCTACCGATCAGAGTTACGAACTCTGCAGACGAGCTGGCTAGATTGTACATCAAAGAGATTGTGCGTCTGCATGGAGTTCCGCTGGAGATCGTGTCGGACAGAGACACGCGGTTTACTTCTATTTTCTGGACTCGCATTCAGGAGGCTATGGGTGTGAAGTTGAAGTTCAGTACTGCCTTCCACCCACATACAGACGGACAGACAGAGCGGGTGAACCAGATCTTGGAAGACATGTTGCGAGCTTGCGCATTGGACTTCAAGGACAGTTGGGATAATTGTCTTGCATATGCAGAGTTTGCGTACAACAACAGTTTTCAGGTGAGTATCGGTATGGCACCTTATGAGGCGCTGTATGGGCGACCTTGTCGCGCACCGCATTGCTGGCTAGAGGTCGGTGAGTGTAGCTAGATTGGCCTAGAGTTAGTGCAGGCGACGTCAGAGAAGATTGATATTATTCGACGTCGGCTCCTTACAGCGCAGAGCAGACAGAAGAGCTACGCCGATACGAGACGGAGGCCACTAGAGTTCACAGTTGGGGATCATGTGTTCTTGCGAGTTTCCCCTATGAAGGGAGTCTTTCGGTTCGGGAAGAAGGGGAAGCTGGCACCGCGATTCATTGGTCCATTTTAGATCCTCGATCGTGTGGGAGCAGTGGCTTACCGATTGGCTTTACCCACGCCTCTCGCGAGCGTTCACAACGTATTTCATGTTTCTATGCTGAAGAAGTACGTTGCTGATCCTTCCCATATCATCAGATGGGAGCAGGTGCAGTTAGGAGAGGATGTTACATATATCCTACGACCGACACGTATCCTAGATAGGAAGGAGCAGGTACTGCGTAGCAAGGTGATTCCCCTTGTGAAGGTATTATGGACGCATCACTCGGAGGAGGAGGCTACCTGGGAGACAGAAGCCGAGATCATAAAGAACTACCCACAGCTTCTCGAGGAATACGAAAAGATACAAAATTTTGAGGACGAAATTATTTGTTAAGGGGGGTAGATTGTAACGCCCGTGAAAAATCCATACTTGGGCTCGAGTACCAACTCTACCCGAAATTGCGTAAAATTCATTCCTTTAGAAAATATGACTAGGTTAGCTAGTGCAACGTTAGAATAGCTGGGAAATGGTCCCTGATCATTTTAAATACATTCTACAAGGCCCAAAGCGAGTGGAACCAATGGTGCTATAATGCTCTAAAACCTTAGACCAAACTCTAAGCAGGTTTGTTCTCTGGACCACTTTGAATCTTTGTATTGGATCTAGACCGCACGTCGAAAGTCCAATACCTACTATCTTAGACCGTTAGAACCACCTAGCTGGACTTGACACTCATTCCGAAAATCAAGTCAAACCGATAATCACAGGCTATTTCATTGAGCCCGGACCGAAGAGAGTGAGAATAGGGTTAGAATTGGAATTTGAAATTCAAATCTGGCACACGATTTGACGCATCAGTATTAAGCGTTCTGACCGTCAGAATACAGCCAAATTACACCCTTGGATCAGGAAAAATATTTATTACATATCACGAGACTTATAGGCCTGATCTTGGTGCGATAACCGTTAAACTGAAACTGGACCGCCACGTGCGATCTGGGAACCCTACCGGTCTGAAAACTGGATGTGTGCTAGATCCAGTATGCATGAGCTTAAGTCCGACCGCATTTGGTCAGGGGACCTTCAGAAATGCCCTTTTGGACCGAAACGGCCCCGATTTGGTTAGGCACCAAGTAAACATTGTTTCCAAGCCTATTTTGGACATGTTTTAGGCTATAAAAGGGGTTGAAACCCTCACTCCTCTCTCCCATCCCAATTTGAGAGAAACCCTAGCTTGGGAGAGAGAAAAAGGTGAGAGATTGTGAGAGAGTGGGAGAGTTCTTCCTGCCACTTGTGCTACGTGTTGCACATACTCAAGCAACACACCTCTACCGTTTTCCCGGCGATTACACCACGATTCTAGGTAAGCAAATACCTTAAATAGTTGCTGATTTGAGTTTCCTTTGTTTCCATAGCGAGGTAGCTTATGGATCTCGTGTATTAGGTTCCTTATTCGCCGTAGACGAAGCGTATACGCTCCGTTTCAATTCACGAGTCTACAAGACTTAAGGTGAGGATTTTAGACGCTTTGATTGACGGTTCTCAACGCTTTCAATGTCGTTTAATAGTAGATTCTTGACGGTATCGCCGTTTGACATGTACAAAATTCTCTCCATTTCCCGTTTCGTAAATTAACGAAGAATATGAGATTTAGGGCATTTTAGTCATTTGTAGGAAGTACTGTTTACATTCATATTTTGCTGATGTGATTGACATGGTTTGTTGTCGCATTAGGAAGTTAGGAATACGTGCATAATTAGTTTGGCAAAGAGATTTGCCTAATTGCATACTTCGGGTCGACATGCTATATCTAGACTTAAGTGTGTAGTGTATGTGTTTGTATAAATGATTGTATTAGTATGTATTGAACTAAATGATGTTATGAATTAGTTTGAGATGGATTTCTCAATTAATATGCTGACCTAAATGATTTTCTACATGTTGACTAAATGCATGATTTCATTACGTGCATGGAATATATGCGCTTGAAGATTTGCTTAAGTTGAATGTTATAACATGTGTTAACATGCTCATATGATTGTACTTCAATTCCAATACTTTTACATATATTGCTGAGGTGATTCCATAAGTGTTTGGGACTAGACTTAGTCCAGGCAGTCGGTAACCGAGCGAATTCGTGGCTGACTGGTCATAGCCACGAACGACGCGTCGATGAACGCGATTCGTGTTTAGAGTTGGCGGCAGTGGTTAGGCCACGCGAAGTGTTTTACGCACTTCATGTCGTTCGACTTGAGATGCGATCGCGCTAGTCGAGCCCGTCAAGCAACCCGACTGGCCGATGTATGTTCACCTTGTATGAGTCATAACTGCTTGAACCTAGGATACTGAACTTACCATTGTAAACCCTGTTAACCATGGTACCTTGATCCACGAAGACTCATGAGCCGGGCATGGTGGTATGGGACACCGTGATCGAGCTGTCGGCCTACGCTGGGGCCATAAACCTCCCCGTAGTGACCAGTGAGCACCTAGACTCGTGAGCAGATTATGGTGGTATGGGACACTATATTCTAGCTGTCGGCCTACACTGATCAGGCGACGAGTCCTTTGTAGTGACCGCGAGCGTATTCTGAGTCCACGGGAGGCGACGACTCTTCCGTTGCAGTAGAGTACGGTAGGCCTGTATTGATAAGGTGATGGGGGAGTGGTGCAACGAGTGCGAGCAACAGCCCTGGCGGCCCTTGCAGTGACCTACGAAATATACATCGTATGAGATTACTAGGAGTGACGACCCTAGACAGGATCTGTGTTGGGATTGATACAAGGGAAGTACCTTAGTTTCCCAATCCTGCTGTTTGAATGGACTAATAACAACTCGAAAATCATATCACATAGCATTGCATGTGCCTGGAAGATGTGGAGCACTCTAGGGAGTGTGGCATGCCGCGGTCGTAAGATATTGCCGTATGAGGGAGATCGTCGGTGAGGGCATACATCACGTCATGTCATCTTGCATTAACAACAGTATTAGGATTGTCTGATTTACTACTTTACTATTATCGCATGATTGAATTGTGAACATGTTAATCTTTGCTCTATGATTCCACTGAGTTGATCACTCACTCCCACGTTACGGGATGGTGTTTGCAACACCCACCAGACCCTGTTGTAGATGCAGGTAAGGATGAGATCCAGGAGGCAGAGCCAGACTTTGACGAGGACCAGGACGAGTTCTCGTACATGCAGTATCACGACGGCTTTGCGTAGGCGACCTGGATCGATGGGACTTCAGTGGGACCATTTTGGATATTTATTTTTGTTCATGTATATGTGTATGAGACTCAGAGATGTATTCATACTTTAGAGACAGATGAGGTTTACTTTGTTTTTCCATACAGTGATATATATATTGTTTAGTCTTCCGCTTGCTTTTATCACTGTATCTGAAGTATGAATTGCAGTTTTGGTATACTTTTACTCATGTGAATGCTTTAAATCAGACAACATTGAACCATAATCATTTTTGTTGCATAAGTGACGGTCTGGAACTCGAGAGTTGAGTTTATACACGACCCCCGATTTTCAGGATGTTACAGGAATCATCAATTCATGTTCAAATCCCTCAATCCTTTATCAAATTCCATTCTCCATCACCCTATTCGGAGTTAAAAACGTTCAATGGGGAAGGATAAAGGAAAAACTCCTGTTTCTGGGGAATCCTTAAGATCCTCTAGACATAAAATCCTTACACCTAAAGAAAGGGCAAAGGCATTTGATCAAGAAACCGCGACACGCCAGCGAAGTTCTAAACAAACATCGCATGGTGGGTCTCAACGTGCCGCACCTGTTCCTCCTCGTACTGTGGTAGACTCTATTCTGGCGAAATATACTAGAAGATAGTACTTGAACACAAATTTGACAGGGATTGTCTAAAACCCTATAACTTGGAACCTTTGTTGGCTGCAATAGATTGGTTGCCTATGCTTAATTTTGGTGGCCCATGTCATTATGAAAGATCCTATAGATTCCTTTCTTTCAGCCATTCTCCTGTCGTAGACCCTCCTTCCATAATTGTCTTTATTGGGGATACCAATGTCGAAATTACCTATGAATCTATTGTAAGTATTTTTGGTCTCACTCTATCTCCAGTTGGTCTCTCTGATCTGGAGCTTGAAAATCAAGTGACTCGATCTAAGCTCATGATGTTTCTATGTCAGGGTAGGGATATTCCTTGGTACCCAGGTAATTAATTAAAGGCCAAATTTATGGATCCCAAGTACTGAGTTATCCATGACATATTCGCCACAAATGTGTACCCTAGAGGAACAAATCAATTTGACCCTAAAGGTTTATGGTCATGATCGTGTATTGTGTGGCGATTGGGATCAAGATCTGTCTTCCCACTCTGATAATGCACCAGTTGGTGTACGCCATTCACACTTCTAAAGACGTCCATCTCCCCTTCCCTCGGCTTGTTCATGTGCTAAGTGATACGATCGATCTTCCAATGACAAATGATTAGGAGCTACCTCTCCAACATTTCAATAAAGTTAACATTTCAAGTTCCGTGTGTGGATCCATGACCCATGTGGCCTAAAATCTGGGTGATGTGTATTGTCCCTTACTCCTATGTTGGGCATAAACTTGTGTTGTGGAGACACGTTAGAGTCAGCCTAGTGTAGGTTGTACTGGTTTGAGGTCAACCTGATTTGAAACCTCCGTTAGTGAGATCTGGTACACTCAAGGGTTGAGTGCGTCCGTCAAAAGTGGAGTAGACATGTACTCGAACCATTATAAAAACAACTGTGTCTGAGATTGCCATTTACTTCTACTACTTGTGTGATTTCTCTAATTGTTCTCATATTGCAAATGCACATGATTATTTAGATTAAGTAGAATCACACCTCACATACAGTCACATCCATCATGAACTATGTGGTGCATCTTGTTTATTTCTTGAAAAGTCTTGTGATTGGATCCTCTATTTAACTTGGAAGCCATTAGAGTTATTTTGAAGAAATCCTGATACTTGCATATTTATTCAGGATTGGGTTGATATGTTTTAAATTATCATAAAATAATAAAAAGTCCTATTCACCTTCCTCTAGGACATCTTGGCATATTCCTAATTCGATTAAAGCAGTCATTACTGCGATTTCATTTTGTATCAAAGTCGGTCTCTCTTAAGGGCTTCACTACGTAGAGAGTGATCTTGACTGAAGTTGGTAATACGGCCAAAGGAGAGGGCTCATTTGTAACTAGACCTCCAGTATTTAATGGATCAAATTATGCATATAAGAAGGCTATGATGCATTACTTTCTGGGATCTTTGGATCATGATGTTTGGGATATTGTTGAAAGAGGTTATGTGCCACCAACCGAACAAATAGTACTTGAAAATGACACAACTATCACTAAACCGAAATTCAAAGAAATGTGGATGACATTCGATAAAGAAAAACAAACCTCTGAAGCTAAAGCAATGAATGCTATCTACTGTGTTGTGACCCAACAAGTCTTCAATCAAATCAGTATGTGTGGAATAGCTGAAGAAGCATGGGATTTGTTGAAAATAACCCAGGAGGGAACCAGCACAGCGAAAAGATCCAAACTGCAGCTCCTAACATCACAATTCGAAAGTCTCAGAATGGAAGAGCATGAGACCTTCATGGAGTTTTTCACAAAAGTAAACATCATTTGTAGCTTCATGGGTGGATTAGGAGAAAAAGTTTCAGTTCCAAAAATCTGTAGGAAAATTTTGAGATCATTACCGGAACGGTTCAGTTCGAAAGCTACAACCATTGAAGAATGTAGAAACATGGATGAAATGAAAGTAAAAGAACTTGTAGGTTCCCTACGAACATTTGAACTACACTTCAAACAAACTCCTAAACCTAAAAATATTGTCCTTGAAACTTTAAAGAACACTACAATTGAGGAAGATGAAAGTGAAAGGGAGAATGAAGATGAGGAAGTGGCTTTGTTGGCTCAACGGTTCAGAAAATTCTTTCTTAAAAATCGTGCCCGACCATTTAAAGGAAGACAGTTGGACAACAAACATTTTACGAGTAAATCTAGTAAAAATTCCAAGGAATCACAATGCTATACCTATCAAAAGTTTGGACATCTGTCCACTGAATGCCCAAATAGGAAAACCAAAGGAAACACAATGGCAACCACATGGGATGATACTAAAGAGTCAAATTCAGAATGTAGTGAGTCAAAGAGTGATGGAGATCGAAAATCTCTAAAAATTCTTATGGTCTCCTACAGCCTCCATCACTCCCATAGAAAGTGAGAAAATCAAAGAACCTCAAGCCACTGAATCATTTCCATCTGATGATGAGGAAACAGAGAAAGAAGAAGAAGAAAAGGATAAAGTTTAGGATGCCTATAATCAACTTTATATCCATAACATCGATATCCTTAAAAGACTTGGGATAAATGAAAACAAAAACAAATTACGCACTTGATTAATGATCTATAGCAATACCACACTGAAAATGATAAGTTGGAAAGAATCAATCTGTCAATAAAATCTGAATCATCAAAACTTACTAAATAGATTGAACTATTGGAAGAAGAAAATGAGCATTTAAAGAATGAAAATCACATACTTAGGTTTGATAAAGAGTAATCCAGGAAGTCAGTTGAACTAAATTACAAATTCTCCCAGAGTAGTGAAAAATTAGAATAACTCTTTGGATGGGAAGACTTGGGAAAGACAAGAGTGGTTTAGTATATGAAAAATTCAACATAAAATCCAAAAATGCAGCACCAATGTTTCAAAAATTAGCTGCATTAGAAAGTAAAACAAAAAATACTCCTGTTTGTCATTCTTGTGGAGATTCTGGTCATTATAAATTTAAATGCATGTCTCCTAAGAGGACTCAACTCAATCCTAGTCAAAATTATACTAGTAAATATAGACTAGCCAGAAGAACAATACAAAATGTCAGGAGTCCACCTAGGAATATGGCTGGAGGTAATACACATCCATCACCACCCAGAATGATTGAGAGAGTGAAGGAGTTATTGAATTAGGTGGCTGAATTAAATCAGAAAATTAATGAATTTGTAAAATAAGGAAACATGGTTCTGTTACCCAACATGCCTACGAACATCCGTAATAAAACTACCACAACAAGAAATCCATTCACTAAATGGGTCGTGAAAGAAAAGAAAAATTGTCATGTTATTTATTCAAATCATTCAACAAGCAATAATACTAAGTGGTATCTAAACAATGGGTGTTCAAGACATGTCATAGGTGATAAATCCCTTCTTTCAAATTATTCAGATCTTAATGATGGGATAGTCACTTACGGTGATGGAAGCACCGCTAAGGTATTAGGATATGGAACCATAAAAGGAATGGAAATGCTCAAAAAGGAGAATGCTTTTTGCATGAAAGAATTGACTCATAATCTTTTAAGCATCTCTCAAATATGTGACAACAAACATGTGGCTACCTTTGACAAACAAAAGTGCAAGATTCTGGATCTATTAGGAAAATCAATTATTGAGGGTCTTCACACTAGTGACCACTGTTACGTCATCAATGGCATTGGAAAGGTTGATCCAAATGCTTAGTAACAACTGAGAATGTCCAAGTCATGCATCTAGATCTGGATGGTTTTTGAAATGATGCAATTTTGATGATTTTCATGATATATCTGATTTTTTTTTTTTTTTTTTTTTTTTTTGTGAATAAACATTCTGATGTTTATAATTTTGGATAGTACAACTCTTGTACAAAATTTTGATGTATATACAGACTGGTATGAAAATATTCTAAGTTATACATATATGAAAGAACATCAAAGTACTAAAACAAAATTCGTACACCTCTTCAATATGTCAGTTAGTGAATCATATGGATCCTTAATTAAATTGAACAAATATCGATATCACTGACGACCCTTTGGAATCAGAAATGTCACATGTTCAAGGATGTTATCGATGACATCTTCGATAACTTCGAATGGGGTATATCAATATCAACGAAACAAGTGTTGATGATATCGAAGATCATCGCTCGATAAATAGCTGACGAGCAGGAAAAATTCATTTTTGCTTCCCTGCTCGATTTTTCTGGTATTTTCTTTCGTGGCTCTCATCGTCTGTCAACCGTAGGCCATCTAAGGTGTCTTAAATCAGGTAATCTCTGACACACACTCTTGATTCCTTAAAGTATACTTTGTTGTGTTAGGGTCCTTCTAGTTGGAAATTTCAGTTCGATTCTTAAGGTCCTCAGATTCTTCTTTCCTTTGATATTTCCCCCTGATTTGTTCTAATGAGTAAGTGTAACACCTTGGATTTTTGCCAACCTGAAATTATACGTCCTTAGGCAATGGGTCAACCATTTCACTCTCAATGATCAATCCCAAGGTCTAAAAATTAAATTTTCCCTATTTCCTTCAAAATCTCACCCTTCACCACCTCATTCTTCGAATTTCTCTAAGTACTTCCATCTTAGCCACAAATTCTCAAGTCTAAATAGTAAAGACCACTAATCCTAAGGTCTTCATGATGAAGAACAATACCAAAGCTAAAAATTACTGTGAATAGTAAATAAATGAGTAAAATGGACTTTTATCCTTAACCTTTTGGAATATAACAAAATAGATAGGTTAGTTAGATAGATTAGCATCTCCTACCCCAAAATCATATTCTATACGCCATAGAAATTCATTTTGGTTTGCAAACTGGCCCTAAAATGCCTCGAATGGAGTCGTGGGCCCACACACGCTAATCCGCAATGATCTAACATGGGCCCCACATATTTTTGGGACCAAGGGGGCAGGGGGAACCTAGCCCATATGGCGGCCATCACCAGTTGTGAGTTTGGTCGGCGATGGCATTGCCGGTTCCACGATGCATCGTCGGTCAAACTCCTCGGTTGGGTCCGGGCTTTGGGATGGAGGTGTTTGGAGGGTAAGGTAGCCCCGTGGTATGCGGGCCGTTCATTAAAAATACCCTAATCAAGTACTTCCTTCACAAAGTGACCCTCCAAGCTCTCCTTTCACTCCAAACATCTGATTTTTGATAAAAACCAACCCTCCAAACTCTTCCATCTTTCGTTTCCAAACACCCTCGCTCCACCCTCCAAATTTCATCTCAAACAGAGATCATTATAGGCTACTTCCTTTAGAAATCTAATGAGAATCATCTAGCGCTGCACTAGACGACCTGTGAAATTTGCACCAATCACTTTCAATATGATCTGCTAGAGTCAAAACGTATAGGATAGGTGACGCTACAATACCGTAAAGCCTGGGATCAAACTCTATTCCCGATTTCTCTCTGGAGTACCTTGGAAACTTTGTATCAGCTCTGGACCATACATCGGAAGTCCGATTATCCTGAACTTAGACAATCCTGACCGCCTAGTTGGACTTGACGTTCATCTCGAAAATTAAGTCCAACTGATGTCCTGACGCTATTTTACTGGGTCAAGAGTGAAGAGTGTGAGAAATAAATATAATTTATGAAATCTGGCACGTTCGCTTGTGCGCTTTTTCTAAGCGTTCTGACAGACAGAATTTAATCAAATTTCACCCTCGGATCAGGAAAAATTTCCCTTACATGTCATAGTACTTGTAGCTACGATCGAGTTCCCATAATCGTTGAACTGAAACTGGTCCGCCACGATCGATCTGGAAATCCGATCGGACTGAAAACTCTGCCTGACCTAGATCCAATGTCATGGAGCTTAAGTCCGACCGCATTCAGTCACAGGACCTCCAAAAATGCTTCGTTGGATCAAAACAAGCCCACTTTGGTTATAAAATAAGTCTACCTTGGCCCCAAGTCTATTTTGGTCATGTTTGGGCTTATAAAAAGGGCTTAAACCCTTGTTCTTTCATTCCATATGAATTTAGGGAGAGAAGAGAGAAAAGAGAGAGAAAGTGAGGGAGAAGTTAGAGCTTTCTCCTGGGAGTCTTCCCTGCTGCTCCTCGTGCCACATCCACCTGCCTGCATCACCCTCCCGGTGATTCCAACGCACTTCTAGGTAAGAAAAACCCTAACCACTTGCTGTTTTGGAATTCCGTCGATTCAAATAGCAAAGTAGTTTATACATCTTGTGCATTAGCTCACATTTATGCTGTTAACGAAGCATTGACGTTCTATTCGAATCGATACACGTCTACGGAAAAAGGTGAGGATTTTAGACGCTTTGATTAACTGATTTCAAAGCTTTCAATGTCGTTTAATAGTAGATTATTGATAAGAGTGCCGTTTGACATGTAGAACATGCAGTCCATTTTCGATTTCGTAAACGTACGATAAATATGAGATTTAGGGTATTTTAAGCATTTATAGGAAACACCGCATACGTCCGTATTTTGCTGAAATGCTTGACATGTAAATTCATCGTGTTATGATATTATGTATGCCTGTATAAACTGTTTGGCTAAGAGATTCACCCTAATGCGCACTTTGGGTCGACATACGCTATGTAGACTAAGGTGTGTAGACTAAGTGTTTGTATAAATGTTTGTATTAGTATGTATTGCGTAAATGGTATTGTAGATTAGTTTTGAGAATGAATTCTCAATCCATATGATGTTGTATATGATTTTCTACATGTTGGCTATACGTATTGATTTCACTATATATATGAAATGCAGGTGTTGGATGAATTGCTTACGTTGTATGCTATCACATGTTGTGAATATGCTTTGGTTGATTGTATTTCAATTATGTCACACTCACATGATCATTGATGTGGTTTATAAATGCTTGGGGCTATACGATAGTCTAGGCAGTCGGTAATGGATTGAATTCGTTGTTGGCTTCTATTTGTCACGAAAGATGCGTCGATGAACGCGAGTCTTGTTTTGGGTTGGCGGAAGTGGTTAGGCCACACGAAGTGTTTCATGCACTTCATGTCATTCAGCTTGAGATGCGCTCGTACTAGTCGAGCCCGTCAAGTAACCCGACTGGCTATTGTATGTTCACCTGTATGAGTCATAACTGCTTGAACCTAAGGTACTGAACTTACCATTAGAAACCCTGTTAACCATGGTACCTTGATCCATAAAGACTCATGAACCGGGCATGGTGGTATGGGACACCATGGTCGAGCTGTCGGCTTACGCTGGGCCACAAACCTCCCCGTAGTGACCAGTGAGCACCCTACTCTAAGCAGATTATGGTGGTATGGGACACTATATTCTTGCTATCGCCCTACACTAATCAGGTGACGAGCCCTTTGTAGGGACCTTGAGTTTATCCTGACACCGCATGGGGGCGACGAGTCCTGATGAATTCTGAAGGATAATTAGGGCTGTATTGATAAGGTGATGAGGGAGAGGTGCAACGAGTGCGAACAACAGCCCTGGCAGCCCTTGCAGCGACCTACAAATCTAACATCGTATGAGATTACTAGGAGTGACGACCCTAGACAGGATCTGTGTTGGGATTGATATAAGGAAGATACCTTAGTTTCTCAATCCTGTTGTATGAAAAGGACTAATAACAACCCGATAATCATTATCCATATCGCATTGCATGTGCCTGATGTGGAGCACTGCGGGAAGAAAGCATGTCGCGGACCCAGATGGTGCTGCATGAGGGAGTATGTCGGTGAGGGCATCCGTCATGTCATTTCATGCTTGCATTAACAACAGTATCTCGGAATGTTTGATTGTTTGCTTTACTATTAACGCGTGATTGATTTGATAACATGCTAATCTTTGCTCTATGATTTCACTAAGTTAATTACTCACTCCCACATTATGGGACGGTGTTCCGGACACCACCAGACCCTTTTGTAATTGTATATGATAGCGCGGCCTACGAGGCAGAGCCGGACTTGATGATGATGAGGAGGATCCCTCCTTTATGCGTGATCTGATCGACGGGATTACAAGGAGGTTGAGTAGATGCCTTGACACTTGTCATTTTATATTTTTGGACCACTCATGTATATTCTTTTCTTTTTAGTTTTGGAGTATACATGTATTTAATTAACCTGGTAACATGTTCACACTCTGGAGACTTACAATTAATTATATATTTTATATATATATCACAGTCTTTCGCTTGCTAATTTAACTGTCTCTGGAGTATGATATGTTGTTTTGGCTTAGTCTCAATCTTGTTTAATGTCATTCTACAGAAAACATGCATTTATTATTATCTATGTTGCATAAGTGACGTTCTGGAACTCGGAAGTTGGGTTTCTACCCGACCCCCAATTTTCGGGATGTTACAGTTGGTATTAGAGCATGATTTGGATTAAACCGGACCTGGGTTATGGTAACACGACTCACACTAACACACTCTGACGTAGGAAGGGGGCGATGGAAATATAGAAACCACATTAGAATCCCAAGTTTCGTCGACGGGCGAGATTAACTACCGGAGCATAGATGCATGTGTAAGGTATTTCCCCTAGATTAGGTGTATACTATGATTTCTTATACCGTGTTCAGAATGTATGCAATTAGAAGCAAATCTCAGGATCTTGGGATTTGGAAATCCCATCTCCTACTTCCCAACTCAAGACTCATTTTCCAAAGTCTATGAATCGATTTTAATCCCCTCCCACCCTCCTACCAAATATGTCATTCCTAATCCTGAGGTGGGATTAGCAACACTATCCATTTAATACAACTTCATGCCACTAGCCCAAACAGGCCCTTAGAATTTTGGACCAAGAGTTGGTATTCTTAAATTTAGAAAGATCTGACAGTATAGGAAATCTCATAAATTAATGATGTAAACCCTAGGACCTCCTTAGTTGATATGAGCATATGTGTAGTGCTCGAGCGCAGCTACGTTTAGGTTTGGGCAACTCAAATTTAACTAGACAACTTCTGGCCCTAAGCTATAAAATAAATTTCTTGAATTAGGAAGGGTATGAAATCACTTAGCGTATGCACATAGACTTTAGAATATAACTAGTGAATTACCGCTACTCCTAAGTTAAGACTAGGCTATTAGTTATACTAAGGAATGTAAAAGGCTAATTATGCTAAGGTAATAGAATGATAGACTCAGACTTAGTTAGTCGACTTGATTTGGTTGGATTAGAACCTTATTCCTTCGATAGATCCCCTTAATACTTATAAACTTCTTTTATAACCCTTTGGAAAGTTATTTTAACTTAGAACCATTCACTCTCAGGGAAAACTTATAAATCCCTCAGATTGAACTTAGAATAAACCAGCACGCCCCTTCGAATTCCTCTTAGAATTACTTTCCCAAGGATTTATTGCAATCGGGAACGCGAAGTAAAGGAATTGTAAATTAGCGATGTATTCGCGGTTTGAATCGACTTCTGAATCCTGGTAGTTGCCAATAAATCCAATGCTCTGATCAAGCAGAAGATCAGCGTCGTCTAGGATGAAGAACTGATACGGTAAATTTTCTATTTTAGGTAGAAAGTCTATGTATTCGGCTCAGACCCACTACACAACTTTTCTTCCGTGTTGGCTCGACCACATACAACCAAAAGTTATTGCTTTGCCTTTGGAAAATGTTGAGGACATCTAGCCAATAGAGAGTAGGCCATAGGTAACAATGTCATAGAACGCATCACTAACAAAGGAAGACCAATGTAGTGAGAGGTTGTTTCCCTATTTTGTGTCAAGGATAGCCCCTAAGTTACACCTCATTCCGATATACGGATCGAGACATAGATTCTTAAACCTTAAGTAGAACTAAGTTTTAAGGGGGGTAGAACGTATTGAGCCGAATCTACTTAGGATTATCTAATACAACCGTTGGATCAGAGTAGCGCAGCGGAAGCGTGGTTAGCCCCTTCCCCACTGGCCTAGGATCGAAAGAAGTTGATTTAGGTTATACGTAAGGTTAGGTCGTTAAAAAGGATTTGAACTTTCTTTAAAACATCAATACAAAAGTCTCTTTAAGTACTCATTACCCCTAGCCAATTTCGGGGACAAAATTCTATTTTAAGGGGGGTAGATTGTAACACCCCAGATTTTTACCAACCTAGAATTAGACGTCCTTAGGCAATGGGTCAACCATTTCACTCTCAATGATCAATCCCAAGGTCTAAAAATCAAAATTTTTCTATTTCCTTCAAAATCTCACCCTTCACCACCTCATTCTTCGAATTTCTTTAAGTACTTCCATCTTAGCCACAAATTCTCAAGTCTAAATAGTAAAGACCACTAATCCTAAGGTCTTCATGATGAAGAATAATACCGAAGCTAAAAATTACCGTGAATAGTAAATAAATGAGTAAAATAGAATTTTATCCTTAACCTTTTGGAATATAACAAAATAGATAGGTTAGTTGGATAGATTAGCGTCTCCTACCCCAAAATCATATTCTATACGCCATAGAAATTCATTTTGGTTTGCAAACTGGCCCTAAAATTCCTCGAATGGAGTCGTGGGCCCACACACGCTAATCCACAATGATCTAACGTGGACCCCACATATTTTTGGGACTTAGGGGGTAGGGGGAACCCAGCCCATATGGCGGCCATCGCCAGTTGTGAGTTTAGTCGGCGATGGCATCGTCGGTTCCGCGATGCATTGCCGATCAAACTCCTCGGTTGGGTCCGAGCTTTGGGATGGAGGTGTTTGGGGGCTAGGGTAGCCCCCTGATATGCGGGCCGTTCGTTAAAAATACCCTAATCAAGTACTTCCTTCACAAAGTGACCCTCCAAGCTCTCCTTTCGCTCCAAACATCCGATTTTTGTTAAAAACCACCCCTCCAAACTCTTCCATCTTTCGTTTCCAAACACCCTCGCTCCACCCTCAAAATTTCATCTCAAACAGAGATCATTATAGGCTACTTCCTTTAGAAATCTAATGAGAATCACCTAGCGCTGCACTAGACGACCTGTGAAATTTACACCAATCACTTTCAAAACGATCTGCTAGATTCAAAACGTATAGGACAGGTGACGCTACAATACCGTAAAGCCTGGGATCAAACTCTATTCTCGATTGCTCTCTGGAGTACCTTGAAAACTTTGTATCGGCTCTGGACTGCACATCGGAAGTCTGATTACCCTGAACATAGATAATCCTGACCGCCTAGTTGGACTTGACGTTCATCTCAAAAATTAAGTCCAACTGATGTCCTGACGCTATTTTACTGGGTCCATAGTGAAGAGTGTGAGAAATAAATATAATTTATGAAATATGGCACGTTCGCTTGTCCACTTTATCTAAGCGTTCTGACAGTCAGAATTTAATCAAATTTCACCCTCGGATCAGGAAAAATTTCCCTTACATGTCATAGTACTTGTAGCTCCGATCGAGTTTCCATAACCGTTGAACTGAAACTGGTCTGCCACGATCGATCTGGAAATCCGATCGGACTGAAAACTCTGCCTGACCTAGATCCAATGTCTGGGAGCTTAAGTCCGACCGCATTCAGTCACAGGACCTCCAGAAATGCTCCGTTGGATCAGAACTAGCCCACTTTGGTTATAAAATAAGTCTACCTTGGCCTCAAGTCTATTTTGGTCATGTTTGGGCTTATAAAAAGGGCTTAAACCCCTGCTCTTTCATTCCATACGAATTTGGAGAGAGAAGAGAGAAAAGAGAGAGAAAGTGAGGGAGAAGTTGGAGCTTTCTCCTGGGAGTCTTCCCTGCTGCTCGTCGTGCCACATCCACCTGCCTGCATCACCCTCCCAGTGATTCCAACGCACTTCTAGGTAAGAAAAACCCTAACCACTTGCTGTTTTGGAATTCCGTCAATTCAAATAGAAAAGTAGTTTATACATCTTGTGCATTAGGTCGCATTTACGCCGTTGACGAAGCATTGACGTTCTATTCGAATCGATACACGTCTACGGTAAAAGGTGAGGATTTTAGACGCTTTGATTGACTGATTTCAAAGCTTTCAATGTCGTTTAATAGTAGATTATTGATGAGAGCGTCGTTTGACATGTAGAACATGTTGTCCATTTTCCGTTTCGTAAACGTACGGTAAATATGTGATTTAGGGTATTTTAGGCATTTATAGGAAACACCGCATACGTCTGTATTTTTCTGAAATGCTTGACATGTAAATTCATCGTGTTATGATATTATGTATGCTTGTATAAACTGTTTGGCGAAGAGATTCACCTTAATGCGCACTTTGAGTCGACATACGCTATGTAGACTAAGGTGTGTAGACTAAGTGTTTATATAAATGTTTGTATTAGTATGTATTGAGTAAATGGTATTGTAGATTAGTTTTGAGAATGAATTCTCAATCCATATGATGTTGTATATGATTTCCTACATGTTGGCTATACGTATTGATTTCACTATATATATGAAATGCAGGTGTTGGATGATTTGCTTACGTTGTATGCTATCACATGTTGTGAATATGCTTTGGTTGCTTGAATTTCAATTATGTCACACTCACATGATCATTGATGTGGTTTATAAATGCTTGGGGCTATACGTTAGTCCAGGCAGTCGGTAATGGATTGAATTCGTGGTTGGCTTCTATTTGTCACGAAAGACGCGTCGATGAATGCGAGTCGTGTTTTGGGTTGGCGGTAGTGGTTAAGCCACACAAAGTGTTTCATGCACTTCATGTCATTCAGCTTGAGATGCGCTCGTACTAGTTGAGCCCGTCAAGTAACCCGACTGGCTATTGTATGTTCACCATGTATGAGTCATAACTGCTTGAACCTAGGGTACTGAACTTACCAATGGAAACCCTATTAACCATGGTACCTTGATCCATAAAGACTCATGAGCCGGGCATGGTGGTATGGGACACCATGGTCGAGCTGTCGGCCTACGCTGGGGCCATAAATCTCCCCGTAGTGACCAGTGAGCACCCTACTCTGAGAAGATTATGGTGGTATGGGACACTATATTCTTGCTGTCACCGTACACTGATCAGGTGACGAGCCCTTTGTAGTGACATTGAGTTTATCCTGACACCGCATAGGGGCGACGAGTCCTGATGTAGTCTTAACGATAATTTGGGCTGTATTGATAAGGTGATGGGGGAGAGGTGCAACGAGTGCGAACAACAGCCCTGGCAGCCCTTGCAGCGACCTACAAATCTAAAATCGTATGAGATTACTAGAAGTGATGACTCTAGACAGGATCTGTGTTGGTATTGGTATAAGGAAGGTACCTTAGTTTCCCAATCCTGCTGTATGAAAAGGACTAATAACAACCCGGTAATCATTATCCATATCGCATTGCATGTGCCTAAAAGATGTGGAGCACTGCAGGAAGAAAGCATGTCGCGGACACAGATGGTACCGCATGAGGGAGTATGTCGGTGAGGGCATCCGTCATGTCATTTCATGCTTGCAATAACAACAGTATATAGGAATGTTTGATTGTTTGCTTTACTATTAACGCGTGATTGATTTGATAACATGTTAATCTTTTCTTTATGATTTCACTGAGTTAATTACTCACTCCCACATTACGGGACGGTGTTCTGGACACCACCAGACCCTTTTGTAATTGTATATGATGGCGCGGCCTGTGAGGCGGAGCCGGACTTGATGCTGAGGAGGAGGATCCTCCTTTATGCGTGATCTGATCGACGAGATTACAAGGAGGTTGAGTAGATGCCTTGACACTTGTCATTTTATATTTTTGGACCACTCATGTATATTCTTTTCTTTCCAGTTTTGGAGTATACATGTATTTAATTAACCTGGTAACATGTTCACACTCTGGAGACTTACAATTAATTATATATTATATATATATATATCACAGTCTTTCGCTTGCTAATTTAATTGTCTCTGGAGTATGATATGCTGTTTTGGCTTAGTCTCAATCTTGTTTAATGCCATTCTACAGACAACATGCATTTATCATTATATATGTTGCATAAGTGACGTTCTGGAACTCGAGAGTTGGGTTTCTACTTGACCCCCATTTTCGGGATGTTATAGTTGGTATCAGAGCATGATTTGGATTAAACAGGACCTGGGTTATGGTAACACGACTCACACTGACGCACTCTGATGTAGGAAGGGGGCGATGGAAATATAGAAACCAGCACGCCCCTTCGAATTCCCCTTAGAATTGCCTTCCCAAGGATTTATTGCAATCGGGAACGCGGAGTAAAGGAATTGTATATTAGCGATGTATTTGCGGTTTGAATCGACTTCTGAATCTTGGTAGTTGCCAATAAATCCAATGCTCTGATCAAGAAGAAGATCGGTATCGTCTAGGATTAAGAACTGATATGGTAAATTTTCTGTTATAGGTAGAAAGTCTATGTATCCGGCTCAGACCCACTACACGACTTTTCTTCCGTGTTGGCTCGACCACATACAACCAAAAGTTATTGCTTTGCCTTTGGGAAATGTTGAGGACATCTTGCCAATAGAGAGTAGGCCATAGGTACCAATGCCATAGAACGCATCACTAACAAAGGAAGACCAATGTAGTGAGAGGTTGTTTTTCCATTTTATGTCAAGGATAGCCCCTAAGTTGCACCTCGTTCCGATATACGGATCGAGACATAGATTCTTAAACCTTAAGTAGAACTAAGTTTTAAGGGGGGTAGAACGTATTGAGTCGAATCTACTTAGGATTATCTAATACAACCGTTGGATCAGAGTAGCGCAGTGGAAGCGTGGTTAGCCTCTTCCCCACTAGCCTAGGATGGAAAGAAGTTGTTTTACGTTATACGTAAGGTTAGGTCATTAAATAGGATTTGAACCTTCCTTAGAACGTCAACACAAAAGTCTCTTTAAGTACTCATTACCCCTAGCCAATTTTGGAGACAAAATTCTATTTTAAGGGGGGTAGATTGTAATACCCCAGATTTTTACCAACCTGGAATTAGATGTCCTTAGGCAATGGGTCAACCATTTCACTCTCAATGATCAATCCCAAGGTCTAAAAATCAAAATTTTCCTATTTCCTTCAAAATCTCACCCTTCACCAACTCATTCTTAGCCACAAATTCTCAAGTCTAAATAGTAAAGACCACTAATCATAAGGTTTTCATGATGAAGAACAATACTGAAGCTAAAAATTACTGTGAATAGTAAATAAATGAGTAAAATGGACTTTTATCCTTAACCTTTTGGAATATAACAAAATAGATAGGTTAGTTGGATAGATTAGTGTCTTACGCTATAGAAATTCATTTAGGTTTGCAAACTAGCCCTAAAATACCTCGAATGGAGTCGTGGGCCCACACACGCTAATCCACAATGATCTAACGTGGGCCCCACATATTTTTGGGACCTATGGGGCAGGGGGAACCCAGCCCATATGGCGGCCATCGCCAGTTGTGAGTTTGGTCGGCGATGACATCGCCGGTTCCGTGATGCATAGCCGGTCAAACTCCTCGGTTGGGTCCGGCCTTTGGGCTGGAGGTGTTTTGGGGCTAGGGTAGCCCCCTGGTATGCGTGTCGTTCGTTAAAAACACCCCAATCAAGTTCTTCCTTCATAAAGTGACCCTCCAAGCTCTCCTTTCGCTCCAAACGTTCAATTTTTGGTAAAAACTGCCCCGCCAAACTCTTCCTTCTTGCGTTTCCAAACACCCTCGCTCCACCCTCCAAATTTCATCTCAAACAGAGATCATTATAGGCTACTTCCAAACACCCTCGCTGCACTAGACGACGTATGAAATTCAACCAATCACTTTCAATACGATCTGCTAGAGTCAAAACGTATAGGATAGGTGACGCTAGAATACCGTAAAGCCTGTGATCAAACTCTATTCCCGATTGCTCTCTGGAGCACCTTGGAAAATTTGTATCGGCTCTGGACCGCACATCGAAAGTCCGATTACCCCGAACTTAGACAATCCTGACCGCCTAGTTGGACTTGACGTTCACCTCGAAAATCAAGTCCAACTGATATCCTGACGCTATTTTATTGGGTCCAGAGTGAAGAGTGTGAGAAATAAATATAATTTATAAAATCTGGCACGTTCACTTGTGCACTTTTTCTAAGCTTTCTGACCATCAGAATTCAATCAAATTTCACCCTCGGATCAGGAAAAATTTCCCTTACATGTCATAGTACTTGTAGCTCCGATCGAGTTTCCATAACCATTGAACTGAAACTGGTCCACCACGGTCGATCTGGAAATCCGATCGGACTGAAAACTCTTCCTGACCTAGATCCAATGTCTAGGAGCTTAAGTCCGACCGCATTCAGTCACATGACCTCCAAAAATGCTCCGTTGGATCAGAACAAGCCCACTTTGGTTATAAAATAAGTCTACCTTGGCCCCAAGTCTATTTTGGTCATGTTTGGGCTTATAAAAGGGCTTAAACCCTTGCTCTTTCATTCCATACGAATTTGGAGAGAGAAGAGAGAAAAGAGAGAGAAAGTGAGGGAGAAGTTGGAGCTTTCTCCTGGGAGTCTTCCCTGCTGCTCGTCGTGCCACATCCACCTACCTGCATCACCCTCCCGGTGATTCCAACGCACTTCTAGGAAAAAAAACCCTAACCACTTGCTGTTTTGGAATTCTGTCAATTCAAATAGCAAAGAGTTTATACATCTTGTGCATTAGGTCGCATTTACGCCGTTGACGAAGCATTGACGTTCTATTCGAATCGATACACGACTACGGCAAAAGGTGAGGATTTTAGATGCTTTGATTGACTGATTTCAAAGCTTTCAATGCCGTTTAATAGTAGATTATTGATGAGAGCGCCGTTTGACATGTAGAACATACTGTCCGTTTTCCATTTCGTAAACGTACGGTAAATATGAGATTTAGGGTATTTTAGGCATTTATAGGAAACACTGCATATGTCCATATTTTGCTGAAATGCTTGACATGTAAATTCATCGTGTTATGATATTATGTATGCCTGTATAAACTGTTTGGAGAAGAGATTTTCCCTAATGCGCACTTTGGGTCGACATACGTTATGTAGACTAAGGTGTGTAGAATAAGTGTTTATATAAATGTTTGTATTAGTATGTATTGAGTAAATGGTATTGTAGATTAGTTTTGAGAATGAATTCTCAATCCATATGATGTTGTATATGATTTCCTACATGTTGGCTATACGTATTGATTTCACTATATATATGAAATGCAGGTGTTGGATGATTTACTTATGTTGTATGCTATCACATGTTGTGAATATGCTTTGGTTGCTTGAATTTCAATTATGTCACACTCACGTGATCATTGATGTGGTTTATAAATGCTTGGGGCTATACGTTAGTCTAGGCAGTCGGTAATGGATTGAATTCGTGGTTGGCTTTTATTTGTCACAAAAGACGTGTCGATGAACGCGAGTCGTGTTTTGGGTTAGCGGCAGTGGTTAGGCCACACGAAGTGTTTCATGCACTTCATGTCGTTCAGCTTGAGATGCGCTCGTACTAGTCGAGCCCATCAAGTAACTCGACTGGCTATTGTATATTCACCATGTATGAGTCATAACTGTTTGAACCTAGGATACTGAACTTACCATTGAAAATCCTGTTAACCATGGTACCTTGATCCATAAAGACTCATGAGCCGGGGCATGGTGGTATGGGACACCGTGGTCTAGCTGTCGGCCTACGCTGGGGCCACAAACCTCCTCGTATTGACCAGTGAACACCCTACTCTGAGCAGATTATGGTGGTATGGGACACTATATTCTTGCTGTCGGCCTACACTGATCAGGTGACGAGCCCTTTGTAGTGACCTTGAGTTTATCATAACACCACATGGGGGTGACGAGTCCTGATGCAGTCTGAAGGATAATTAGGACTGTATTGATAAGGTGATGGGGGAGAGGTGCAACGAGTGTGAGCAACAGCCCTGACAGCCCTTGCAGCGACCTACAAATATAACATCGTATGAGATTACTAGGAGTGACGACCCTAGACAGGATCTGTGTTGGGATTGATATAAGGAAGGTACCTTAGTTTCCCAATCCTGTTGTATGAAAAGGACTAATAACAACCCAGTAATCATTATTTATATCGCATTGCATGTGCCTGGAAGATGTGGAGCACTGCGGGAAGAAAGCATGCCACGGACGCAGATGGTGCCGCATGAGGGAGTACATCGGTGAGGGCATCCATCATGTCATTTCATGCTTACATTAACAACAGTATCTAGGAATGTTTGATTGTTTGCTTTACTATTAACGCGTGATTGATTTGATAACATGTTAATCCTTGCTCTATGATTCCACTGAGTTAATTACTCACTCCCACGTTACGGGACGGTGTTTCGGACACCACCAGACCCTTTTGTAATTGCAGATGATGGCGTGGCCTACGAGGCAGAGCCGGACTTGATGATGATGAAGAGGATCCCTCCTTTATGCGTGATCTGATTGACGGGATTACAGGGAGGTTGAGTAGATGCCTTGACACTTGTCATTTTATATTTTTGGAGCACTCATGTATATTAATTTCTTTCCAGTTTTGGAGTATACATGTATTTAATTAACCTGGTAACATGTTCACACTCTGGAGACTTACAATTAATTATATATTTTATATATATATCACAGTCTTTCGCTTGCTAATTTAACTGTCTCTGGAGTATGATATGCTGTTTTGGCTTAGTCTCAATCTTGTTTAATGCCATTCTGCAGACAACATGCATTTATCATTATTTATGTTACATAAGTGACGTTATGGAACTTGGGAGTTGGGTTTCTACCCGACCCCCGATTTTCGGGATGTTATAGTAAGGAGAAAGGAAAGTCTCCTGCCAACAGCGAGTCATCCCGGCCTATTAGAAAGAAATATGTGGCTTTAAGAGAAAGAGGAAGGGCTCAGTCTCAACGATCCCTTGCATGCCCACGGAGCTCTTCTACTTGCCAGTCATCTAGTAGAGAAGCTCCGGATGAAGCACCAACATCACCACATATTGTTGTGGGTATTCCTCCACACGTACTTGAAAAATACTGAGTGAGGCGCTTGGTGTATGTGCGTAGGATCGACAGGGAATGCGTAAAGCCCTACAATGTAGAAGCTTCATTAGAGGAAATCGACTGGCTGCCTCTTCTTGATTTCGGGGGACCATGTCATAATGAACGAACCTACCGCTTATTTGCATACTGTCATTCTCCAACACTTGAACCTCCATCCATTACTGTCATAGTTGGAGATGATAGTGTTGAGATTACTGTAGAGTCCATTGTCGGCATCCTTGGTCTAACCTTGTCTCCAGTTGGGTTGTTGGACCTTGATCTTGAAAATCCCATCATACGGTTTACAATTACAAATTCCTGTATCCGGGTCGAGATATCCCATGGTATCAAGGGAATGCATTAAAGGCGAAATATATGGACCCTCGATGCCAAGTCTTGCATGGGATATTCTACTCAAATGCTTATCCTCGTGGACCCAATCGCGCTGATCTTACTAGGTTTATGGTCATGATTATGTATTATGTTGCCACTGGAGTCAAACTTTATCTGCCTACCTTGATCCTTCACCAAATAGCATATGTCATCCACCAGTCCAGAGTAGTATATTTGCCCTTTCCCTAAATCATTCATGTAATCTACGATACTATCTGTATCCCTTAGATAAATGATCTTGAGTGTCCTCTCTAACATTTTAACATGGTCAATATTTGAAAATTGGACCTTAAATTTCATGCCTATGTGGAAGAGGAATCTGAGGAGGCTATTCATGAAGGTGGTGAAATGGGAGAAGGCACAACACCAACTAGTGGAGATCCTTTAGAGCCACAGCAAGTTCTAGATCCAAGTGGTTCGACTCAGACCCAACGTTTCAAGTTCCACCAAGATAGGGTTGGGGTAATGGAATGGGGATTGGCTCAAATAGAAGACACATGATGCGAGGTTCTCAGCATTGGAGAAGATGATGTCTAGCGTGCAACAGTCAGTGCAACATTTAATCGATCTGATTACACGCTGAAGAGATGATACAACACCATCTTCATCAGCCCCTCCACCATAGTATTGACAGTCTTTGTGTCGTCATATGCACCAAATACTCATCTCAGCATGTGGGCATGGATATCTTTTTTGAATGCACTGCGATCTTATGAGTGTATGTGATGGCTACCTAACATGACAGGTCTAACAAATTTTTTTTATTTTTTTTGGAATGGTTTATTGTTATCCTTTGCATGAGAGAGACATACTTGTCAGCCCATGGATGGGCTAGATATTTGTTTTTATTGGTTTGGGTTGGATGATGGAATACGACCATGCTTGGGCAGTTTTTATTTTGGATATTTGTGTTGGTGGCTATTTGATAATTCATATGTATTTGTTGCCATTTCTCCCTCCTATCACTTATGCATAAAAATCTGTGAAATGCTGGTATAACTTATTCTTATCTTCTTCTGCATATTCCTTAACAATTGAGAGTTAGATTTATGATGTCTGACATTTAAAGCTATGCTACTATCCTTGCTCTCCTTTGACCTAAGTTTTTTCTATAAGAGATGTCATTATCTGTCTTACGTCTATCTCTTACTGATTATGCAATTTTTTAAATACTATCTAGATATCTATTGGTTCTCCTATATCTCTATACTTCAACTTCAGTCAACATATATTGCTATATTGCCATTTGCCAATGACTGACAAAAAGGGGGAAAACAAATCCCACCATGGAGGAAAATTATGTGTATCTATTTGTTAATGGTGGTACAGGTGTTAGGGGGAGCAGTTGTAAGAAAACAGGGGGAAAGACTACTACTAAATGATACAATTGTGTGTGTGAACTTAATAGCTTTGTAAAATTTGTAAAGTTCATGTACACATAATTTAGGGTTTTAGTCTACATGTTGTTCTAGGACCCAGGGTGTTTTATCATGTAATTGATAAAGTGGGAGATTAAAAGTGCCCTGGTTTGTTAATTAGCGTGAGTGTTGAGTTGGCAAGCCAAGTGAACTCCATAGGAAGATTGTTTAAGCGTTTGCCTCAAAAGGATGTGTGCTTGAACTCGTCAATGGTCAACTTAGCCTCATATCCCATGTCCCAAAACACCAGGTATATAAAACCCTTAATAAATGGATAGAACATCTTAGGGCTTTAGGTGAGAAAACTAATTTACAAAATCAGAAAATTCTTTAAATCTTTAAGCTTTCTTCCTTTGTTGATTTATTAATACGTGGTTCAAAGAAATCGAACCCCGTTATCAATGAAATCGAACCCTGTTATCGATGTCCTCGAAACTCACTCAATAATATCGAATTGAGGACTTCAGATGTCCTACAAGTACAAAGAATTCTAGACTAAATTATCGATGAATCGATGGACTGTTTGATATCATTGAATTTTGAATCTCGAGTCCATCGATCTGACTCAATAAAATCGACATCTGGTTAGTTGTGTCCAATATTCTACTAAGGCAAATCATGTGATTTTCGATATATCGAAAAGAGGCTCGATATCCTCAAAATTCAAATCTCGTTGACAGACCTTCAATGATATTGGATTAGGACACAAAACTATCCAGCAATTTTTCAGGTAAAATCTTTTAAGTATCGAGGATCACTCTTTAAAATCGATATTCAAATATCAATCATATCGAGATGTGGTCGATTAAATCGAAATAGAATACAAATTGTCCAGTAAGCTTATAAGGAAATTCCTTTAAAATATCGATCAAATCGATACAGCCATCGATATCATCGACTTTCAAATTCTGATGATATCAAGTGATGCTTAATCATATCATATACATATTCAGTTTTGAAGGCAACTGCTCTCTCATTTTCAAATGTCAAAGAATCGAATCTTATTTCAATGAAATATGTGTTCGAAATCTGATGACATCGATGAGTGCTTGATTTTCTCGACCAGTTGGCAGAAAGATTTAAAAGCATTTAACAATTGAGATCGTATCATCGAGCAACCATTCGATGCTATCGAGAGTATATGCTCGATAATATTGAACTCTGTCAAAAATATGACTATTTTATATCTGTTGGAACTTTTTTTTTTGCCAATTTAATGAGATCTTGCCTTTAGTTGTTTATAGAGAAAATAGATAGAGCTTTTGAGTGTTTAAATCTAGATCTTATTCCCTAAGCCTTTTTCTCTCATGCGAGTTCATCCTCCAATCCATCCTCATCATTGACATTCAATAGAGTGGATTGGGGAATGAACTTTCGCATTCAAGGATCCTACAACTACCATCTTAATGGCAAATCATTGAGCTGGGATGCCTTGAATGCATAGATGATTGGAATCACTCTGTTTCTTTTATAGGAAAATATTTAATAGAGTAGGATTCTAACATAACCGTGACCCAACCCGTTGCCTTACATTGGAGCATCATCTGTGTTGTAGTTCAAGGGAGCTGAATATTCTTCGTCATCAAAGGAGGAGATCTTCATCAACGTTCTTAATGGGGCTCATCTACTTATCTGTAAGTCATTAGAGTCAGGAGAAGCCTTGTGATCATTCCCTTTGTAAGATTGGGTCAAAGGTGCTTTTCACCCCTTTCAAGTCCTCATAGGAAGCCTCCAACGGGAGTGTATGTGGGGGTGCTTTGTGTTGACCCTTACTCTGTGAAGAGCATAAAATTAGGTCATTGTGTAGGTCCTTAACCTGTGTGGTTTAAAACCTAGGTATTGTGTGTTGACCCTTGCTCATGGGAGCATATACTGTCAGGTTCTGTGTGTGGATCCTTGACCCGTGTGGCCTAAAATCTGAGTGTTGTGTGTTGACCCTTGATCCCGTGTGCGGCATAAACTTGTGTCGTGGAGACACATTAGAGTCATCCTAGTGTAGGTTATACTAGTTTGAGGTGAACCTGATTTGAAACCTCCGTTAGTGAGATCCGGTACACTCAAGGATTGAGTGCGTCTGCCGAAAGTAGAGTAGACATGTAGTCGAACCACAATAAAAATGACTGTGTTTGAAATTGCCATTTACTTATACTAGTTCTGTGATTTCTTTGATTTTTCTCATATTAGATGTGCACATGATTATCTAGAACTAAGTAGAATCACACCTCACACACAGTCACATCCACCATGAACTATGTGGTGCATTTTGTTTATCTCTTGAATAGTCTTGTAATTAGATCCTCTATTTGGCTTGGAAGCCATTAGAATTATTTTGAAGAAATCCTCATACTTGAATATGTATTCAGGATTGGGTTAATAGGTTTTAAATTATCATAAAATACTCACCCCCCACCCTCCTCCCCTCTAGGACAACTTGGCATATTCCTACTTCGATTAAAGTGGTCATTACCGCAATTTCACATCCGTCATTTGAGATCGACATGATTGATAATGACAACATGTGTAGATGTTTAATCTTAATACTCATACATCGTAGCCCTTTTCTTCTAAAAGAAAATGATGAGGGGGCCAATATTTATACCCTATTTGACTAGATTCAATTTCGGCCATATTCATGTGAGTCACACGTGTATGAGATTAATGGTCAAAAGACGATAGTAAGGATTTGCGACTGAATTTCTGAAGAATGCTATCACGTACCTTGCACATAGTGAGTGATCATTGAGGTATGACTTAGTTCAAGCTATTAAACAATTAGTTAGCTAGTGGTCGAGTCTTTACAAATGCTGAACATTGATCATATTGATCGAATGTGAAATATGAGAACCTAAGTTTGATAAGCATTTTCTCAAGCTTCAAGTCACCCCATTTAAGAAATAGTCAACTTATCAAATCTTCCTAAATTTGGATCTTTTAATTGGCCTACTGTTGAGGATCAAATATTACATATTATGCCCCATTTATATCTTGGTTTTATGAACTTGATTATTCTTAATGTTATATTTTACTCATGTTTGTGTTGCAAGGTGAATTTAAGAGCTTGGATTGAAAAAGGTACTAAAAGGCTAGTTTGATGCTCAAGAATCACCAAGGCAAGGGATAGATCTTAGGAGACCAAGATTAAATTATTCACATGCCAAAGATCCAAGAAAACTAAGTGAAGAATGAAGAATAAAAGATTTAAAGTGAAGAAAGGGAATCCTAAAATTGTCCTAAAAAAGCATATTCTAAAACTCTGGGTCATTTTGTAAAATTGTGTAGAGTGAAGCCTATTTTGGAAAATTATGCAGAGCGAAGTCTATTTTAGCAATCTGCATAAATTTAAGGCAGTTTCTAGAGTTTTTCAACTCGATGCGAAACTTGGAGGTCCACAACTATAAATAGGACCCCTAGGATGTTCCTAAGCATCTTCTAGGGTTTAAGGAGTGGAGCAAAAGGGTGGAGAAGTCATTGCCAAGAGTTTTTCGTCTTCTTAGTTTCTTTCATGCTTTCTTCCAGGGTTTTAGATCCAATCATATCTATGGTTGGTTAAACCTCTTAATTAGGGTTAAGAGGCGAAGCTTGTAACATGATGGGATGTTTCTATTGCTTTGATTTATATTTATGTTAAACTCCATATATTCAAATTTCATATTTAAGGAATAGTTGCAATTTTTAATGGTTATTGTGACTCAAATTACAGTAGATCTACAATAGCTTTGATTATTTTCTTTTCATGATTTGAGATTGTGAAATTAGTAAGTCTTGTTGTTCATCATCATCCCTTGGGCATGGTAGGATGATGGAATCTTTCTTACTCTTCAGAATTGTTACGCCCCAAACTCAGGAACTGGGCTAAAAAAATTCCCGAGCGCCGAATCTGGTGCTGATAACCTCCGTAATACCCCATTCTCGGCTCCTAGCGCCCATATGCCATATTCTGATCATGGGATCATACAAGGAGGATTTTTAGTATGATTTTTTTTTCTAAAGGAGCATAACACAAGCATAGCCAAGTCACAATAACATCATCACCACATATCCACTAATAAAGTCATTTGAGTACAATGTTGAATAAGAAAAATACATATATATGAAACAAAACTCTAAAGCTCTGGCACCTTCTCCTGACGCAGCACTGGTACGACCTAACGTCACTTGCACGTAATAGTCATGCATAAGCTTACTATGAAGCTTAGAGGGTGGTGTACGTGTGTGCGCAAAGCATGTGCCAAGCATATAATATCAGCATAAGCGGAATACTAGCAAGTATATAAGTCATTCAATATCAAAGTATGCAATGCACATCGACTATGCAACGTGGAGTCATAGTGAGCTAAATATCAGATACCAAGGATGTAATACAATATGCAATTCTTGACGAGCCATGAATACCATCAGCCTCGTCTAGGCCATATAAATGCAGAAACATAGCAACCCAAATGCCATATGCCGAGGTTGAATGCAATATGCAGATCCTGGCGAGTTCATAATAGTATAAACCTTATTCAGGCTAGGCAATACAGAAGCATAGGAAACCAAATGTTATGTGCTAAGGATGTAATGTAATATGCAGTGCAAAATAAATGACCAAGTTGGAGTGTGAAGTCAGGATGATAGTACGTAGTATTGCCACATGTGGGGTCCATCACATGGAATTCTATCTAAACCAGTCTCATACCTAAATTTTAATAGGTAGACTCAATGTGGTAAACTCCTAATCTTAGGTTGTTCACGTGTCCAACAGAAATCCTAACCATTACAAAGGTACACATAATGATTTGGTTGTGCAGCACTAGCCCGAGTGGATAGTGAATGAATGGATGAATGAATTAGATGTTGAGCATACAACTCTTGCTCAGTAAGTCCATATATAACCACTTCAATGCTTTTGATGTGGGACAAGGTTCCACCCCACTGCATGCACAGTAGTCTGCTAGCACAGTAGCCTACCAACCATTGGTGGCTTGGTTAGGCCCTTAGGCCCCCCCCCCCACATCAGCGTCCACCCACGTGTGTAATAGAGACGGCGTGTCACAATATCAGAACCGTACATCTCTGGGATTATCATTGGGGTATAATACACTCTACACCAACTTGCTGCCCCATCTAAGCGCACAACTATGTAAGTAGAGGAGACCTCACTATCCGTCTGCCAATATCTATAAGTCCCATATCCTAGTCCTTACTGTTCTTTAGACTTCCATGATCCCCCCATTAAATTCAGCAACCTACGACCTATAATCGGCATTTACACATGACCTTAAGTCGCATCATGTAGATCTAAGTTGGCTCGACTCGAAACTTATACCCTTGCGACCATGCCTTCACCGCAATTTCAACATTGCGTCTTGTGTACTGATGCAATACCATTTCCTGACATGGTGTTTGACCCGTTCTCCCCCTTTTTGTCAGTCATTGGCAAAGGTATAACAAGTGATATTAAATGAAGTTAAAGCATCGTGGGAGAGCCAACATTTGGAGAGCAGACATATATAGATGTATAATGATTAAATCAGTTCAAGCAGACATCATTTTCAGAGACTATGGATGTATATCAATCAAATAGAGCAGTGATAAAATAATCATCAAAAAAATCATATACATCCTATAGCAGGAAGGATCTTAAAACATTATCATGGTAGTAAAAGCAGAATTATATCCAGCCACATTCAACAATATCTAAAAACATGTATATACTGGCCAAGTTTGGCGGTAGATTAACAGTCACTCTAACAAAACTACCAAGCCCATTCATGGGTAACCAAAATCAAAACATCAGTTTTTTAACCCATCCATAGGCATATACAATCACACAAATAAAAAATGTCAAACTGTGCAGATTAGAAAGTTATCACATACACTCATGAGAGCGTAGAACATCCAAAAAGATAGTAATATTCATATGCGGAAATAAGAGTGAGGTGTATGTGATAGCATTCAAAGACTAGTACTTATGGAGTTGAGGAATATGGCGTCGTATCATCTTGATGACAGGTGAATAGCTCAACCAACTGTTGTATAGTCTGTTGTACTCCATGGACCAACAATTCCAAGATGGTAAGTCGCTCGTTCATCGATTCCCTGAATTGTGAGACATCCCACTGAATCGTTCCAATCCGATCCTAATGGAGCTTAAATCGTTTAGCATGCCCGGGAGTTGATGTTGATGGTGCTTGATGGGGTCCAGAACCTTCATCTCCAGCTATCTCAGTTCCTTCCATGGGAGCATCACCTGCCCCACTTTCCCTCTCTACTTGAATGCCTTTCTCAGATGGATCCTCAGGATATTTATGAACTTCAAATCCATCCTTCAAATGTTACTTTTATTGAAGGTTTGGAGAGGAAGTACAGGATCACTTTTAATTGGAAAGGCTATAGCATTGCAAATTGTATGTATGATCCAGGGATATGGTAAGTGAATATCCCTAACCATATGAAAAGCATAAACCAGCTGATGCACGATGAGGGTAGGTAGACAAATATTCATCCCAGAGGCAATCGAATAAATTATCATAGTCATGAAACTCGTGAGATCTGCCTTGTTAGAACCCTTAGAGTAGATGTTTGAAACAAGGATACCATGCAAGACCCGATAGCGTGGTTCCGTGAATCTGACTTTTAGGGCCTTCCCTTGGTGCCACTAGATGTCACAATCATAACAGAGGAATTTGGTGACCTTGGACCGAACCTCAATATTTTTCATGTCCACATCTAGGAGTCCTACAGGTGATAAGGTAAGATTGAATATCCTTGCAACAAACTCAGGAGTGATCAGCACATCATCACCTTCGATAGTTACGGTGATGGATGGTGGTTCAGATATTGGAGAATGATAGGCGGAAAAAAAATTATAGGTCCAATCAAGTTGATACGGTCCACCAAAGTCGAGAACTGGTAACCAATCTATGGTGGCAAATAGTGGTTCCAGATTATATGTAATCAAACAACTTCTGTCAACTTTTCTCTCGGGAATAACCTTTCTCCTAGTGAACTTACAAAAGATCAGATTAACCTGCACCGTTGGAGGTTCTTGGGCCTCAGACTGGGACTCACTATGTTTCGTGCATTGTCTTGTGGGGGTCCCACGTTACGGGACCCTTGCCCTTTCTTTTGGAGCTAGCACTTTTTGTCTGGCAGATCTCGAAGACTCACTCGGTTCGGATGCTTTTCCTTTGTCTTTTCCCATTTGGACAAAAAAGAATCTAAGAATCTTGGGAAGGAGGACAAGACCCAACTGAAAATGAAGGACCCAAAAAGAGATGGAATCTCAATGTAGTGAAGGGTATTACCGGATTTATGGAGCGTTTAGGGTTGTCCTATGAGGCACTAAGCAGTCTGGTTGATAGGAAGGAGTAGGGAAGAGGAAAAGAAAACCCTGAGACAAAAATCCCTCTTTAGTGCTCCACTGCCTTATATCGGGCGGCATCTTTGATATCATTGATCCTCATCTCGATGATATCGAGATACCCTGATCAATTTTATTAATCCTGTCTTCGATATCATTTTCAACCACACGAATTTTCTAATTTTAAGGAGGCGTTGATAATATCGACCCTTGATCGATTAATCGAGAGTGACTTATCGGTAGACATATCAAAGATGAATATTTTCAATTTTCATCATTCAGATAACCCATCATGTATACTTTTAGTATATCAATGAATTAATAGTATACAAAGAAAAATTTTGTACAATTAATGTACACATCAAAATTATAAACATTGGAATGTTTATGTAACACCCGTGAAAAATCCATACTTGGGCTCGAGTACCAACTCGACCCGAAATTGCGTAGAATTAATTCCTATGGAAATTAAGTGTAAGTTAGCTAGGGAAACGCTAGAGTAGCTGGGAAATAGTCCTTGATCACTTTAAATACGTTCTACAAGACCCAAATCGAGTAAAACCAATGACTCTATAATACTCTATAACCTCGGATCAAACTCTAAGCAGGTTTGTTCTCTGGACCATTTTGAAAATCTGTATTGGATCTAGACCGCGCGTCGAAAGTCCGATACCTCCTATCTTAGACCGTTAGAACCGCCTTGTTGGACTTGACAATCATTTCGAAAATCAAGTCCAACCGATAATCACAGGCTATTTCATTGAACCCAGACTGAAGAGAGTGCGAATAGGGACAAAATTGGAATTTTAAATTCAAATCTGGCACACGACTTGATGCGTCAGTATTAAGCATTCTGACCATCAGAATTCAGCCAGATTACACCCTCGGATCAGGAAAAATTTCTATTTCATATCATGAGACTTGCAGCCCTGATCTACGTGCGGTGACCACTGACCTGAAACTGGTCCGCCACGTGCGATCTGCAAACCCTGCCGGACTGAAAACTTAATACGTGCTAGATCTGGTACGCATGAGCTTAAGTCCGATCGCATTCGGCCAGGGGACCACCAGAAGCATGTTTTGGACCGAAACAGCCCCGAATTGGATATGCACTAAGTGAACCTTGTACCGGAGCCTATTTTTGGCATTTTTGGGCTTATAAAAGGGGTTGAAACCCTCACTCCTCTCTCCCATCCGAATTTGAGAGAAACCCTAGATTTGGAGGGAGAAAAGGTGAGAGTTTGAGAGAGAGTGTAGGAGAGATTTTCCCATCTTCATGCCACCTGTTGCACGTGCTGTAGCAACACTTCCTGATCACCAAGTTGGTGATTCTTCCACATTTTCAGGTATGAAACAACCCTAGAAGTTGCTGATTTAAGGTTTACTAGGATTCGTAGCATGTTAGCTAACGTAACTCGTAAAATAGGTTCTCTTATCGCCGTAGACGAAGCATATACGCTCCGTTTGAAACGACACATCCATAAGAGATAAGGTGAGGATTTTAGACACTTTGATTGACGGTTTCCAATGCTTTCAATGTCGTTTAATAGTAGATTATCGACGGCATCGCCTTTTGACATGTACAACATGCTATCCGTTTCCTGTTTCGTAAATCAACGAAGAATATGAGATTTAGGGCATTTTAGTCATTTGTAGGAAGTACTGATTACATTCATATTTTACTGATGTGATTGACATGGTTTGTTGTCGCATTAGAAAGTTAGGAATACGTGCATAATTAGTTTGGCGAAGAGATTCGCCAAATTGCGCACTTCGGGTCGACATACTATATGTAGACTTAAGTGTGTAGTGTATGTGTTTGTATAAATGCTTGTATTAGTATGTATTGAATTAAATAATGTTATGAATTAGTTTGAGACTGATTTCTCAATTAATATGCTGACGTAAATGATTTTCTACATGTTGACTATGTACATGATTCCATTATATGCATAAAATGTACGTGCTTGGAGATTTGCCTAAGTTGTATGTTATAACATGTGTTAACATGCTCACATGATTATATTTCAATTCCAATACTCCTACATAAATTACTGATGTGAATTCATATGTGTTTGGGACTATACTTAGTCTAGGCAGTCGGTAACCGAGCGAATTCATGGTTGGCTGGTCTTGGCCACGAACGACATGTCGATGAACGCGAGTAGTGTTTGGAGTTGGCGGCAGTGGTTAGGCCACGCAAAGTGTTTTACGCACTTCATGTCGTTCGACTTGAGATGCGATCGCGTTAGTCGAGCCCGTCAAGTAACCCGACTGGCCGATGTATGTTCACCCTGTATGAGTCATAACTGCTTGAACCTAGGGTACTGAACTTACCATTGTAAACCCTGTTAACCATGGTACCTTGATCTACGAAGACTCATGAGCCGGGCATGGTGGTATGGGACACCATGGTCAAGCTGTCGGCCTACGCTGGGGCCACAAGCCTCCCCGTAGTGACCAGTGAGCACCTAGTCTCGTGAGCAGATTATGGTGGTATGGGACACTATATTCTAGCTGTCGGCCTACACTGATCAGGCGACGAGTCCTTTATAGTGACCACGAGCGTATTCTGAGTCTACGGGAGGCGACGACCCTTCAGTAGCAGTAGAGTACAGTAGGCCTATATTGATAAGGTGATGGGGGAGCGGTGCAACGAGTGCGAGCAACAGCCCTGACTGCCCTTGCAGCGACCTACGAAATATATATCGTATGAGATTACTAGGAGTGACGACCCTAGACAGGATCTGTGTTGGGATTGATACAAGGGAAGTAGCTTAGTTTCCCAATCTTGCTGTTTGAATGGACTAATAACAACTCAGAAATCATATCACCATACCATTGCATGTGCCTGGAAGATGTGAAGCACTTGAGGGTCGATTGCATGCCACGGTCGTAAGATGGTTCCGTATGAGGGAGATCATCGGTGAGGGCATACATCACGTCATGTCATCTTGCATTAACAACAGTATTAGGATTGTTTGATTTACTGCTTCACTATTATCGCATGAATGATTTGTGAACATGCTAATCTTTGCTCTATGATTCCACTGAGTTGATCACTCACTCCCACGTTACGGGATGGTGTTTGCAATACCCACTAGACCCTGTTGTAGACGCAGGTGATGCTGAGATCCAGGAGGCAGATCCAGACTTCGACGAGGACCAGGACGAGTTCTCGTACATGCAGTATCATGATGGCTTTGCTTAGGCGACCTGGGTTGACGGGACTTCAGTGGGACTATTTTGAACATTTAATTTTGTTCATGTATATGTATATGAGACTCAGAGATGTATTCATACTTTAGAGACAGATGAGATCTACTTTGTTTTTCCTTCTAGTGATATATATATATATATATATATATATATATTGTTTAGTCTTCCGCTTGCTTTTATCACTGGATCTGAAGTGTGAATTGTAGTTTTGGTATACTTTTACTCATGTGAATGCTTTAAATCAGACAACATTGAATCATAATCATTTTTGTTACATAAGTGACGGTCTGGAACTCGGGCGTTGAGTTTATACACGACCCCCGATTTTCAGGGTGTTACAAGTTAGTATCAGAGCGTGAATAAAAGTATACTGGGCCTGGGTTATGGTCTCGCGACGTACACTGTCACTTCCTTTGACATAGGTGAGTGCGAGAAGGGTCTAGAAATACTTCTAGGAACACAGATTCACCAATAGGCGAAGTCTATTTGAATCGATCGCACGATCGAGTCTGTAACGCATCTCGGGTCGCATAAAGCAACCTGGATGGCTCCTAGGTTGTTGGTGAGTGGTTTGAGATGTTCTTTGAATGATCCTAAACCCATTAATGTGAATCCTTGGGCCGTGGGACAACCACGACCCCTGTATTCAATCACCAGGGCTTAAAAACTCCGTTTCACTAAAAATCCTCAAAATTCTACCTCTCACCACTCCAATATTCAATTATTTATTATCATTTTCATGTTAGGCATTAAACCTAATGTGAAAATAACATAAAATAATACTTTCACAAAATTTTATAGTGAATAGTAAAATTTCATGAAAAATGGACATAAGTCCATTCTAACTTCACTTTCTTTAGTAACTAATATTCTAGATGGATGTACTAGCTCCTTCTACCCCAAAATCATATGCTGCATGATAGGGTTTTGTATTCAGGATTGCGGATTGGTCCTGGAAAGCCCCGAACACATATTTGGGCCTATATAGGTCAAAATATAATGAACCAAGGTTGGGACCATACATATTTGGGGTCCTTGGACCATGCGGGACCAAACTCATGTGGTCCCACCGCCCGAACAGAGGTTTGGTCGGCGATGCAATCGCCGATCCGGCGATACATCGTAGGCCAATGTGGTCGGTTGGATGCGTGGTCCGAGATCTAAGGGTATTTTGGGTATTTCACATCCCCCATGTATGGTTCGTGGGTAGAAAACCCCTAAATCGTGCACTTCCTTCACAAACAACCCTCCCCATAGCTCCATTTTCATTTTCTAGCAGCTATCTCCAAAATCTGTGATTCCAAACCACCCCTAGATCTATCCTTGGCCAAAAACGACCACCCTCCATCGTTCCTTTGAAGTTGGCAGCCCTCCCTCTTGAAGATTTCATCTTTTGGAGCTCTAAAAACCCCCAAATCGAGCTGAAATCGTGAGGTGCTCCATTCCACTTTTTCATTTTCATTTCTCCTTAAAAATACATCCTTGGGAAGCTTGAAGAATTCCTCTACAATGCCTAGATCTCCCTTTTCCAGTTTGGATAGTTACTTCTTCGCATTTTCTCCGTCTTCCATGGCTTTCGTGGAAGCCATTTTATGCCTTTTGTCACTCTCCACCATCTTATCTTTGATGGGTAAAAGGAAGACTGTAGTAGACGAGGCTGGGCCAAGTCACCCTGCTCAATCGAGAAGACCGCGGGGTGGTGCCGCAAGTTCAAGCGCCGCCACAGGTCCAACTATAGCCCGAGAGTTCCATACAAAGCGGGATTTGGATCCCCATACTCATCTTGAGCGAGTAATTCTATGAGAGATGCCTCATGACCAATACACTGATTGCAAAGTGTTGTTTAAGGTGGACGTGGAAGGACGATTGTTCGACAAATTTTTATTGTTCGAGCTCATTGAAGCTGCGCATTAGGGTCCAATATTTGAAGCTCGCGCTCGTGCTAATGTGAGCACCGTTCATACCCTTTACGCTTGTATCCAGAATCCTACCTTGGAGCCATTGCGGTTCAAAATTCCTTTTGGTAGGGACAGGATGGCTACGATCGATGTGCGGCTGATTGCGCGACTTCTGAACGTACCTCTTGGTGATGTTCACCCTATTGAGAAGAATCTGAGTAGGCATGAGCGAGATCGCTGTACCAGGTTCTTATGCGGTAAGTTGGTTCCATGGCAGCCTAATAATAGCCTCAAGGTGACATATATGTTTGATAATTTGTGCCTGCTGCACCATATCTCCACATTCAATGTGTATCCCAGGTCGACGAATCGCATTGAGTGTACGCGCCTTATGGTTGATTTCCTGTATCTGGTGGCCCAGGGAGAGAACGTATGTATGGCCACTTTCATCTTGCGACAGATAATCCTCATAGCTAAGTCAAGAAGAACGTCTGAATCGCTTCCTTTTGGCCGACTGATATGCAAGATCGCGCTTGAGTTTGCTTACAGACTTGGGCCGAAATTGCCAGTTTCGATTCATAGCATTGATAAGTCGACTATGGTCAAGATCAAGATTGGGTCTCAGTACCGTGAAAATTAGCTTGAGGAGGATAGCGAGGATGACTTTGATGATGAGGAGGATCCAAGTGAGGGAGAACCTGGATCAGAAGTCTAGGAAGAAGTCCAGGAAGAGGCAGAAGAGGAGGCTCAGGATACAGATGAGAGCTCTCCTCCTTTTGCTCAGGCTACTGGCGATGATCGCATTGCTCGGATCAAGGAGAGTCAGATCACCTTGCGAAGGAAAGTTCAGGAACTTCGCGCTGAAGTCGAGGATGCCAAGGCCATTACAAAGAGGAAATTTGGCAAGGTGACTCGCACCTTGAAGGCGATCCTGTGTTGCTTGCAGGATAAGGGTGCTCCTCCTTCGTCACCCCACTCAGACTAGCGATGCGACCTTTGATGTTGTTGTTAGTAGTTAGTCATTTCCTACTTTATGTTTTGTAAGCTTGTTAGGGCTAGTGCTATGCTTATGTTGCTGTTGTAATTTTAACTGTCTTAGTTCCCATGTATTTCTCGTCATGATGCTTGTAAGGATATATCCCTTGTATTGTGACAATTTTGATTAAATAAAATGCATGGAATGCCTTTGATTCTTATGTGAATGATTGCGGTGTATTTATGCTATTGAGACTGACAAGGTTGCGCCCTATTTTGAATATAGGGAATGCCGCCTAAGACTACCCAGAGCGCGGCTCGGCTTGCATTGAGTGAGCCTATGGATCAGACTCCTTCGCAGTCTGACTCCCATGCGGACCCTGCTGTGGGCCCGATTCCTTAGACAGTTCGTGCGTCTCAGCCTACTGCTGGTCCTACAGATGGACCACCGCCGTTCACACCGCCAGTCAGAAAGCCTTATCGTGCATCTACTTCGACGCAGCACATGCCACAGCCTGCTCCACCTCCTGACGGATTTGAGCAGATGATGGCTATGATGCAGCAGCAGCAGCAGCTCCTGACTATCATTGTGGGGACATTAGCCCAGGGTGGGGGTGTGACTCCACCTGCACCACCTGTGCATCCAGCTGGGGATGCTTATACATACGCCCAGGATGAGGGCATGGCTCATCCTGTACCACCTGCTTACCCCGTGGGGAATGCCGCAGATACACGGGGCCTATTAGAGCGATTCCAGCGCTTACGGCCTCTCACTTTTACGGGTTCTCACAGACCCGAGGTGGCCGAGTATTGGCTCGACCATGTGTCAAAGATATTGTGGATGCTTCATTGCACAGAGGCCGAACAGGTAGAGCTGGCTACATTCCTGTTTGAGCGAGAGGCCAGCCTGTGGTGGGATAGCATATTGCGGACCGTTGCTACCGACTTTATATGGACATGGGCAGCGTTTGAGTTCCGCTTTCACGAGAAGTATTACCCCCAGACGTACAGGCATGACCGGGAGAATGAGTTTCTCCGCCTCAGACAGGGAGCCATGACAGTTACGGAGTATGAGCATCGGTTCACGGAGTTGGACAGATATGTCCCGACTATTTTGGCTGATGAGCAGATGTGCATACGACATTTTTTGGAGGGTTTGCGCCAGATATTCTGTCGAAGATGTGTTGTGTGAGCATTCCCTCATATGCGGAGTTGATTCACATGTCTATGCGGGCAGAGCAGGATGTGGATTGACTTGCGTGATCTCATGACCCTGTTGCTTCTAGGCCACGACCAGACTTGCCAGACAGGCCCTTCGCGGGCAAGAGGCCTCTCGTCGACCCTCCTACTCGGGCTCTAGCGCCAGCACCATCGTTTCGGTGCCTCGAGTTATTATGCACATACTGTGGGAGGACGGGCCACTTGGCGCAAAGTTGTTTTTCTCGGATGTATGACAGTGGGTTCTCGCCGCCGCAGAAGATCGACCGTGCACTTTCACAGGCGATATCAGCACCGCCTATACGGTTAGCTCCTGCGCACCCTTCTTTCAGACCTCCGGTATCGCAGATCAGATAGCCCCCACAGCCCATGACACAGTGGCCGAACCGGCCACAGCAGGCATGGGTTCACGCATTGACAGCTGAGGTAGCTGCGACACCGACTTCTCAGCATTCGGCCTTCGAGGTCACTGCCCATATTAGAGGTACTCCTATTCTCATGATGGTGGACACTGGTTCCATGATTTCTTTAATATCACGTGCTATAGTCAGGCGTCTTGGGCTACAGACCATTACTATGGATGGGGTGCGTGTCCTTACAGCTCATGGGGATTATTCAGATGTTACCCAGATGTGTGAGGGTTGTTTGATGGATCTGGGAGGCAGGATGATAGCTCTTGATCTTATCGTCGATCCCTCTCTTGTTTATCTTGACGTCATTCTTGGCATGGACTGGTTGACTGCTGGGAGGGCCGAGATTGACTGCGAGACTCGTATGGTGACGGTGTACGAGCCAGAGGGCACGCCTTTCACATTTTCAGTCCGGGTAAATCTCCCTTTCCGCATACTTAGTTACGCCACTTTATTGCGAGACGCTGGTACCCAGGTACTTGAGCATACGCCAGTCGTTTTCGAGTTCGGGGATTTGTTTAGGAAGATCCCTGGTTTGTCGCCCCGACGAGAGATCGATTTCACTATCGATCTGGTTCCTAGTTCTACGCCCGTCTCACTGCCGACGTATCGCATGGCACCATGTGAGATGGAGGAGTTGAGGACGCAGATTGATGGTCTGCTAGAGCTTAGCTTTATACGGCCTAGTGCGTCTCCTTGGGGAGCACCGGTCCTATTCGTGAGGAAGAAGGACGGTTCGATGCAATTGTGTATTGATTATCGCAGGCTGAACCAGATCACGGTGAAGAACAAGTACCCTTTACCCAGGATCGATGACTTGTTTGATCAGCTGAGAGGAGCGCAGTACTTCTCGAAGATTGATCTTCAGTCGGGATATCATCAGTTACGCATCAAGGATGAGGACGTGCAGAAGACAGCATTCAGGACCAGTTTTGGCCACTACGAGTTCCTCGTGACGTCGTTCGGTCTCACGAACGCACCAGCCGTGTTCATGGATCTGATGAACCAGGTATTTCTACCTTTCCTCTATCGATTCATCGTTGTATTCATTGATGACATTTTGGTGTACTCTAGGAGTCGAGAGGAGCATGAGGAGCACTTACGTTTGGTCCTGGATACGCTCAGACAGCATTAGTTGTTCGCACAGTACAAGAAGTGCGACTTCTGGAAGCAAGAAGTGAAGTTCTTGGGACACGTGGTGTTCAAGGATGGCATGGCAGTTGACCTGTCTAAGGTAGCTGCGGTGCAGGACTGGGAGCAGCCTGGTTCTGTCACTGAGGTGAGGAGTTTCTTGGGTCTCGCTGGCTACTATCGGTGCTTCATACAGGACTTCTCGAAGATCGCGAGACCCTTATCTCAGTTGACACGGAAGGACGTGAAGTTCGCCTGAAATGACGAGGCGGAGTCAGCTTTTCAGGAGCTGAAGGACAGACTTACGTCTGCCCCTGTGCTAGTATTGCCAGAGCAAGGGGTTAGATACACTATATATACTAACGCGTCTAGCGTTGGTCTGGGTTGTGTCCTTATGCAGAGGGACAGGGTAATTTCGTATGCCTCGAGATAATTAAGGAAGCACGAGGAGAATTATCCTACACACGACCTAGAGTTGGCAGCCGTCATATTCGCACTGAGACTCTGGAGACATTACCTCTACGGAGAGGAGTTCGAGCTCTTTTGCGACCACAAGAGCCTCAAGTACATATTCACGCAGCGAGACTTGAATATGAGGCAGCGGCGATGGATGGAGACGTTGAAGGACTTCAAGTTTGAAGTCTCTTACCATCCTGGGAAGGCGAACCTAGTGGCTGATACGTTGATCCACAAGAAGGCGATAGAGTTTGCAGCTCCGCTGATGGTTGTTGAGTGGGATATGGTTGAGTTTTTACGAGACTTTGAGCAGAAACTCACCGTAGAGGAGCCGTTTGAGTTCATCGCACATGTACAGGTGCGATCTCAGATCGATGACCGGGTCATCGAGGCGCAGAGGGACGACGCGCATCTAATTGAGCTTCGAGAGCAGGCCAGTGATGATGCAGATGCCTGGCGAGTTGGTATGGATGGGGGCTTACGTTATCGTGGCCGCCTATGCATCCCAGATGTCCTTGACTTGAGACGAGAGATTCTCGAGGCTGCGCATTGTACGAGACTCGTGATGCATCCAGGCAGTACGAAGATGTATCGCGACGTGAAGAGGACGTATTGGTGGGAAGGTATGAAAACCCACATAGTAGAGTTCGTGTCCCGTTGTCTCACTTGTCAGCAGGTGAAGGCAGACCATCGCCGACCACCTGGACTTTTGCAGCCCATGCCGATCGCAGAGTGGAAGTGGGATTTCATTTCCATGGACTTCATTTCAGGGCTGCCGAAGACTGTAACATCCCGAAAATCGGGGGGGTTGAGCAAAAACCTAACTCCCGAGTTCCAAAATGTTATTTATGCAACATGGATATATATGATTGAATGTTGTCTGTGATAATGTATTAAACATGAGTGAGATTAAGCCAGAACAGCATATCATACTCCAGAGACAGTTAAAGTCACAAGCGGAAGACTGTGATAGTAGGTATAACATATATAAACTGTTGTATGTCTCCAGAGTGTGAACATGTTACCAAGTTATCTACATACATGTATACTCCAAAAGTAAACAAAAGGAATATACATGAGTGCTCTGAAAATATAAAATGACAAGTGTCAAGGTAACTAATCAACCTCCCTGTAATCCCGTCAATCAGAATACGCATAAAGGAGGGATCCTCCTCCTCATCAACATCATCAAGTTCGGCTCCGCCTTGCAGGCCGCGCCATCATCTGCAATCACAAAAAGGTCTGATGGGTGTCCAGGAACACCGTCCCATAACGTGGGAGTGAGTAGCTAACTCAGTGAAATAATAGAGCAAGGATTAACATGTTCTCAAATCAATCATGCAATAATAGTAAAGCAATAAATCAAGCAATCCTAATACTGTTATTAATGCAATATGACATGACGTGATGTATGCCCTCACCGACGATCTCCCTCATACGGCACCATCTTACGACCGCGGCATGCCACACTCCCTAAAGTGCTCCACATCTTCCAGGCACATGCAATGTAATGGTGATATGATTTCTGAGTTGTCATGAGTCCATTCAAACAGCAAGATTGGGAAACTAAGGTACCTCCCTTATATCAATCCCAACACAGATCCTTTCTAAGGTCGTCACTCCTAGTAATCTCATACGATGTATATTTTGTAGGTCGCTGCAAGGGCTGCCAGGGCTATTGCTCGCACTCGTTGCACCGCTCCCCCATCACCTTATCAATACAGGCCTACTGTACTCTACTGCTACGGAAGGGTCGTCGCCTCCTGTAGACTCAGAATACGCTCGCGGTCACTACAAAGGGCCGACAGGGCTGTTGCTCGCACTCGTTGCACCGCTCCCCCATCACCATATCAATGTAGGCTGACAGAAAGAATATAGTGTCCCATACCACCATAATCTGCTCACAAGACTAGGTGCTCACTGGTCACTACGGGGAGGTTTTTGGCCCCAGCGCAGGTCGACAGCTCGACCACGGTGTCCCATACCACCATGCCCCGCTCATGAGTCTTCGTGTATCAAGGTACCATGGTTAACAGGGTTTACAATGGTAAGTTCAGTACCCTAGGTTTAAGCAGTTATGACTCATGCAGGGTGAACATACAATGGCCAGTCGGGTTACTTGACGGTCTCGACTAGCACGATCGCATCTCAAGTTGAACGACATGAAGTGCGTAAAACAGTTCGTGTGGCCTAACCACTGCCGCCAACTCCAAAACACGGCTCACGTTCATCGACGCGTCGTTCGTGGCAAAGATAAGCCAACCACGAATTCGCTCGGTTACCGACTGCCTGGACTAAGTACAGTCCCAAACATGTGGAATCACATCAGCTAAGCATGTGAAAGAATTGGAAATGAAATACCACCATATGAGCATGTTAACAGATGTTATAACATACAACTTAAGCAAATCACCTGATACATGCCTTTCACACATATAATGAAATTATGCATGTAAGATACAACTTAAGCAAATCACCTGATACATGCCTTTCACACATATAATGAAATTATGCATATCGCCAACATATAGGAAATCATTTCCATCAGCAAATTAATTGAGAATTCAATCTCAAACTAAATCATAATGAAATCACCAAGCACATGTTATAACATACACCTTACGTGAATCATCAAGCACATGCATTTCATTCATATAATGAAATCATGCATATGGCTAACATGTAAGAAATCATTCACATCAGCATATCAATTGAGAAACCAATCTCAAACTAATCCATAACATCATTTCATTCAATACATACTAATACAAGCATTAATACAAACACTTACACTACACACTTAAGTCTACATATAGTATGTCGACCCGAAGTGCACATTTAGGAGAATCTCTTCACCAAACTAATTATGCACGCATTCCTAACATTCTAATGTGACAACAAATCATGTCAATCACATCAACAAAATATGAATGAAATCAGTACTTCCTACAAATGACTAAAATGCCCTAAATCTCATATTCTCCGTCGGTTTACGAAACAGGAAACGGACAGCATGTTATACATGTCAAACAGCGTTGCCGTCGATAATCTACTATTAAACGACATTGAAAGCGTTGGAAGCAGTCAATCAAAGCGTCTAAAATCCGCACCTTGTCTCTTATGGATGTGTAAATTCGAACGGAGCGTATACGCTTCGTCTACAGCGATAAGAGAACCTAATTCACGAGTTACGTCAGCTAACACGCTATGAATCCTAGTAAACCTCAAATCAGCAACTTTCTAGGGTTATTTCATACCTCAAAAAGTGGAGGAATCATCGGCCAGGTGATTAGAGCACGTAGCTTAACCACTTGCAGCACGTGGCACAAGCAGCAGGGAATTCTCTCCCACCTTCTCTCACAAACTCTCACCTTTTCTCTCTCCCAATCTAGGACTTTTTTTGCAAATTCGGATGGGAGAGAGGAGTGAGGGTTTCATCCCTTTTTATAAGCCCAAACTTGCCCTAAATAGGCTCCGGAACAAGTTTCACTTGAGGGGTAACCAAATCGGGGCTGTTTCAGTCCAAAAGGACATTTCTGGTCATCCCCTAGCTGAATGCGGTCGGACTTAAGCTCATGCATACTGGATCTAGCATACATCAAGTTTTCAGTCCGGCAGGGTTCGTAGATCGCACGTGGCGGTCCAGTTTCAGTTCAGCGGTCACCGCACGTAGATCAGGCCTGCAAATCTCATGATATGAATTAGAAATTTTTCCTGATCCGAGGGTGTAATTTGGCTGAATTCTGATGGTCAGAATGCTTAATACTGACACGTCAAGTCGTGTGCCAGATTTGAATTTCAAATTCTAATTCTGTCCCTATTCGCACTCTCTTCAGTCCGGGCTCAATGAAATAGCCTGTGATTATCGGTTGGACTTGATTTTCGAAATGATTGTCAAGTCCAGCTAGGCGGTCCTAACGGTCTAAGATAGTAGGCATCGAACTTTCGACGCGCGGTCTAGATCCAATACAAAATTTTAAGGTGGTCCAGAGAACAAACCTGCTTAGAGTTTGTCCAAGGTTATAGAGTATTATAGAGTCATACGTTCTACTCGATTTGGGTCTTGTAGAATGTATTTAAAGTGATCAGGGACTGTTTCCCAGCTACTCTAACGTTGCGCTAGCTAACTTACGCTTAATTTCTGAAGGAATTAATCCTAAGTGGTTTCTTTGGCTATGGAATTGGGTTCTGAACGATTTTCCAGGTGTTTTAATTGACCCACTGCCTAAGGACGTCAAATCCTAGATTGGCCAAAATTCGGGGTGTTACAATCTATCCCCCTTAAAATAAAATTTCGTCCCTGAAATTGGCGAAGGGCAAGGAGTACTTTTTTTTTAAGGAAGGTTCAAATCCTATTTAATAACCTAACCGTACATATAACCTAAATCAAATGTTTCGATCTTGGGCCAGTGGGGAAGAGCCTAACCATGCTTCCGCTACGCCACTCTGATCGAACGGCAGCGTTGACTTACCTAACTGGATTGGACTTAATTCGTTCTACCCCCCTTAAAACTTGGTTTTACTTAAGGTTGAAGAATCGTTGCATCGATCCGTATATCAGAATGAGACGCAACTTAGGGGCTATCCTTAACCTAAAATGGAAACAACCTTTCTCTACATGGTTTTCCTTGCTAATGATGCGTTCTATGGCATTGGTACCTATGGTCATAAAGATGAGCCTAATCTCTATTGTGGTTAAGTTCAGGGGCAGGTATGAGTTGGTGGCAAGATGTCGAATCCTCTACTGGCTTGAAGTCCTTAACATTTACCAAGGGCAAAACAATAACTTGTGGTTGTAGATGGTCGGGCCAACACGGAAGAATAGTTGTGTAATGGGTCTGAGCCGGATACACAAACCTTCTACCCCGCGATGACAGAAAAGTTGGTGTATCAGTCCTCAATCCTAGTCGATGCCGATCTTCTGCTTGATCAGAGCATTGGATTTAGTGGTAACTACTAGGATTAAGAAGTCGATTCAAACCGCGAATACTTCGCTGATAATTGCATTTCCTTTATTCCGCGTTCCCGAATGCAATAAGCCCTTGGAGAAGGCAATTCTAAGGGGCATGCTAGTACATACTAAGTTCAATCTGAGGGATTTATAAATGTTCCCTGAGAGTGAATGGTTCCTTCCTATGGGCAACAACAGAAATCTATAAGTCATAAGGGGATCTATCGAAGGAATAAGGTTCTACTTCAACCAAATCTAACCTTCAATTCCTTAGCATATACAGGCTTTACACTACTTAAGGTTACTAGTAGGCTAGTCTATAACTCAGTAGCTATAATCCAAAGCCTAAGATTATACAGTAAATGGCTTTCCTATACCATTTCTACTACAGGGAATTGTTCTATCGATCAGGGTCAAGATTGTCTAACTGGAATTGGATTTCTTATGTCGTCAGACCCTTCAAATCTAGAAGTGCTAACTCTAGGACCAAAACGCCAAGGGCCTATGTGGCCAGCAGCGTTTAGTTGTATCAAATGGAACTGCATTCCTGGTCCCATGACGGGATTGGAAGTGGCATGCTTAGTAGGAGAGTGGGTTGGGATAAAAATTAATTTGTATGCTGAATCTCGGGAGTTACGATACTCCCAATCTAGGGACAATACCTAACAAAAAAATGAACGGCATGCACTCCATTCAACAAATTTCAGCTATATTAAGCTCAAACTACAACACAAACACATTTTCTACCTAACAACAACAAAACACAGAAATTTCAAAACAGTAATCAAATAAGCGAAGAACGTGGAGAAATGGGATGGGTAAGCAGGTTTCCATGAGTCTGAGGATCAAATAAAAGGGACTTGAGAGAGAGGACGATGGAAAGGGAGGAAAAGCTAAAATAGCCTTAACAATAGGCATGAAAAGCGGAGGAAATGCGGAGAAATGGTTGCCCAAATGGACAGAATGAAATCTAGGCGTTGTAGAGGGATGCTTCAAGCTCCCAAAGGCTGGATTTTCAAAAAGAAAAGAGAAGGAAAAAGGGGAATGGAGCTCCACACGATTTCAGCTCATTTTGTGGATTGTAAGAGCTCCAAATAATGAGATTTGCAAGAGGGAAGGCTGTAAACTTCGATGGAGTTATGGAGTGTGGTCGTTTTCAACCAAGGATGGATTTGGGAGTGATTTAAAATCACGGTTTTTGGAATAGGGCAGTAAAAACGAAAATGGAGCTTGGAATGTGGGCCGTTTGGGAAGGAAGTAGGGTATAGAGGGGGTTTCAAGGTGTGAACCACATATGGGGGAGGTGCCCTAGCCGTATTAGGGCGTGCGCCCGAAAATTACATCCAGTGGGCTCCACCGGACGACGATGCATTGCCGAACCGGCGATGGTATCGCCGGCCATCTTGCATGGTGGCTGGTGGGACCACATGGGTTTGGTCCCCCATGGTCCAGGGACCCCAAATAACTATGGGCCCCACCTTGGTTCATTGTATTTTGACCTATATAGGCCCAAACATGAGTTCAGGGCTTTCCGGGGCCAATCTATAATTCCGAATACAAACCCCTATCATGCAGAATATGATTTTGGGGTAGAAGGAGCTATTAAATCCATCTAGCCCATTAGTTGCTAAAGAAAGCAAACTTAGAATGGCCTAATGGCCAGTTTTCATGAAATTTTACTATTCATAGTAAAATTTTATGAAAGCATGATTTTATGCTATTTTCACATTAGGATTGATGCCTAACATGAAAAGGATAAGAGAAATTTGAAGATTGGAGTGGTGAGAGGAAGAATTTCGAAGATTTTCGGTGAAACGGGGTTTTTAAACCCTGACGATTGAATACAGGGGTTGTGGTTGTCCCACGGCCCAAGGATTCACATTAACGGGTTTAGAGTCATTCAAAGAATGTCTGAACCCACCTACCTACTGCCTAAGATCTACTCAGGTCGCTTCACGTGACCCTAGATGCGTTACAGACTCGATCGCGCGATCGATACGAATAGTCTTCGCCTATTGGCGAATCTGCGATCCTAGAAGTGTTTCTAGACCCTTATCGCACCCACCTAAGTCAAAGGAAGCAACAACGTACGTCGCGTGACCATAACCCAGGCTCGGTTTAATCCAAATCATGCTCTGATACCATCTGTAACATCCCGAAAATCAGGGGGGTCGAGCAAAAACCTAACTCCCGAGTTCCAAAATGTTATTTATGCAACATGGATATGTATGATTGAATGTTGTCTGTGATAATGTATTAAACATGATTGAGATTAAGCCAGAACAGCATATCATACTCCAGAGACAGTTAAAGTCACAAGCGGAAGACTGTGATAGTAGGTATAACATATATAAACTGTTGTATGTCTCCAGAGTGTGAACATGTTACCAAGTTATATACATACATGTATACTCCAAAAGTAAACAAAAGGAATATACATGAGTGCTCTGAAAATATAAAATGACAAGTGTCAAGGTATCTAATCAACCTCCCTGTAATCCCGTCAATCAGAATACGCATAAAGGAGGGATCCTCCTCATCATCAACATCATCAAGTTCGGCTCCGCCTCGCAGGCCGCACCATCATCTGCAATCTGAAAAGGGTCTGGTGGGTGTCCAGGAACACCGTTCCGTAACGTGGGAGTGAGTAGCTAACTCAGTGGAATAATAGAGCAAGGATTAACATGTTCTCAAATCAATCATGCGATAATAGTAAAGCAATAAATCAAGCAATCCTAATACTGTTGTTAATGCAATATGACATGACGTGATCTATGCCCTCACTGACGATCTCCCTCATACGGCACCATCTTATGACCGCGGCATGCCACACTCCCTAAAGTGCTCCACATCTTCCAGGCACATGCAATGTAATGGTGATATGATTTTCGAGTTGTTATTAGTCCATTCAAATAGAAAGATTGGGAAACTAAGGTACCTCCCTTATATCAATCCCAACACAGATCCTGTCTAGGGTTGTCACTCCTAGTAATCTCATACGATGTATATTTTGTAGGTCACTGCAAGGGCTGCCAGGGCTGTTGCTCGCACTCGTTGCATCGCTCCCCCATCACCTTATCAATACAGGCCTACTGTACTCTACTGCTACGGAAGGTTCGTCACCTCCCGTAGACTCAGAATACGTTCGCGGTCACTACAAAGGGCTGACAAGGCTGTTACTCGCACTCGTTGCACCGTTCCCCCATCACCTTATCAATGTAGGCCGACAGCAAGAATATAGTGTCCCATACCACCGTAATCTTCTCACGAGACTAGGTGCTCACTGGTCACTACGGGGAGGTTTATAGCCCCAGCGTAGGCCGATAGCTCGACCACGGTGTCCCATACCACCATGCCCGGATCATGAGTCTTCATGGATCAAGGTACCATGGTTAACAGGGTTTACAATGGTAAGTTCAGTACCCTAGGTTCAAGCAGTTATGACTCATGTAGGGTGAACATACAACGACCAGTTGGGTTACTTGACGGGCTCGACTAGCACGATCGCATCTCAAGTTAAACGACATGAAGTGCGTAAAACACTTCGTGTGGCCTAACCACTGCCTCCAACTCCAAAACACGGCTCGCGTTCATCGACGCGTCGTTCGTGGCAAAGATAAGCCAACCACGAATTCGCTCGGTTACCGACTGCCTGGACTAAGTACAGTCCCAAACATGTGGAATCACATTAGCAAAGCATGTGAAAGAATTGGAAATAAAATACCACCATATGAGCATGTTAACAGATGTTGTAACATACAACTTAAGCAAATCACCTGATACATGCCTTTCACACATATAATGAAATTATGCATGTAAGATACAACTTAAGCAAATCACCTGATACATGCCTTTCACACATATAATGAAATTATGCATATCGCCAACATATAGGAAATCATTTCCATCAGCAAATTAATTGAGAATTCAATCTCAAACTAAATCATAATGAAATCACCAAGCACATGTTATAACATACACCTTACGTGAATCATCAAGCACATGCATTTCATTCATATAATGAAATCATGCATATGGCTAACATGTAAGAAATCATTCACATCAGCATATCAATTGAGAAATCAATCTCAAACTAATCCATAACATCATTTCATTCAATACATACTAATACAAGTATTAATACAAACACTTACACTACACACTTAAGTCTACATATAGTATGTCGACCCGAAGTGCGCATTTAGGAGAATCTCTTCACCAAACTAATTATGCACGCATTCCTAACATTCTAATGCGACAACAAATCATGTCAATCACATCAACAAAATATGAATGAAATCAGTACTTCCTACAAATGACTAAAATGCCCTAAATCTCATATTCTCCGTCGGTTTACGAAATAGGAAACGGACAGCACGTTGTACATGTCAAACGGCGTTGCCATCGATAATCTACCATTAAACGACAGTGAAAGTGTTGGAAACAGTCAATCAAAGCGTCTAAAATCCACACCTTGTCTCTTATGGATGTGTAAATTTGAACGGAGCGTATGCGCTTCGTCTACAGCGATAAGAGAACCAAATTCACGAGTTACGTCAGCTAACAAGCTATGAATCCTAGTAAACCTCAAATCAGCAACTTTCTAGGGTTATTTCATACCTGAAAAAGTGGAGGAATCATCGGCCAGATGATTAGAGCACGTAGCTTAACCACTTGCAGCACGTGGCACAAGCAGCAGGGAATTCTCTCCCACCTTCTCTCACATACTCTCACCTTTTCTCTCTCCTAATCTAGGGCTTTTTTTGAAAATTCGGATGGGAGAGTGGAGTGAGGGTTTCATCCCTTTTTATAAGCCCAAACTTGCCCGAAATAGGCTCGGGAACAAGTTTCACTTGAGAGGTAACCAAATCGGGGCTGTTTCAGTCCAAAAGGACATTTCTGGTCATCCCCTGGCTGAATGCGGTCGGACTTAAGCTCATGCATACTGGATCTAGCATACATCAAGTTTTCAGTCCGGCAGGGTTCGCAGATCGCACGTGGCGGTCCAGTTTCAGTTCAGCGGTCACCGCATGTAGATCAGGCCTGCAAATCTCATGATATGAAATAGAAATTTTTCCTGATCCGAGGGTGTAATTTGGCTGAATTCTGACGGTCAGAACACTTAATACTGACACGTCAAGTCGTATGCCAGATTTGAATTTTAAATTCCAATTCTGTCCCTATTCGCACTCTCTTCAGTCCGGGCTCAATGAAATAGCCTGTGATTATCGGTTGGACTTGATTTTTGAAATGATTGTCAAGTCCAGCTAGGCGGTCCTAACGGTCTAAGATAGTAGGCATCGAACTTTCGACGCGCGGTCTAGATCCAATATAAAATTTTAAGGTGGTCTAGAGAACAACCTGCTTAGAGTTTGATCCGAGGTTATAGAGTATTATAGAGTCATACGTTATACTCGATTTGGGTCTTGTAGAACGTATTTAAAGTGATCAGGGACTGTTTTCCAACTACTCTAACATTGCGCTAGCTAACTTACGCTTAATTTCTAAAGGAATTAATCCTAAGTGGTTTCTTTGGCTATGGAATTAGGTTCTGAATGATTTTTTAGGTGTTTTAATTGACCCACTGCCTAAGGACGTCAAATCTCAGATTGGCCAAAATCTGGAGTGTTACAAAGACGAGGAAGGACATGATTCCATTTGGGTGATCGTCGACCGTCTGACGAAGTCGGCGCACTTCCTACCGATCAGAGTTATGAACTCTGCAGACGAGCTGGCTAGACTGTACATCAGAGAGATTGTGCGTCTGCATGGATTTTCGCTGGAGATCGTGTCGGACAGAGACACGTGGTTCACTTCTATTTTTTAGACTCACATTCAGGAGGCTATGGGTGTGAAGTTGAAGTTCAGTACTGCCTTCCACCCACAGACAGACGGACAGACAGAGCGGGTGAACCAGATCTTAGAGGACATGTTGCGAGCTTGCGCATTGGACTTTAAGGACAGTTGAGATGATTGTCTTGCTTATGCGGAGTTTGCGTACAACAACAGCTTTCAGACGAGTATCGGTATGGCACTTTACGAGGCACTGTACGGGCGACCTTGTCGCGCACCGCATTGCTGGGCAGAGGTCGGTGAGCGTAGCTTGATTGGCCCAGAGTTGGTGCAGGCGACGTCAGAGAAGATCGATATCATTAGGCGTCGGCTTCTCACAGCACAGAGCAGACAGAAGAGTTATGCCGATACGAGACGGAGGCCACTAGAGTTCACAGTTGGGGATCATGTGTTCTTGCGAGTTTTCCCTATGAAGGGAGTCCTTCGGTTCGGGAAGAAGGGGAAGCTATCACCGCGATTTATTGGTCCATTCCAGATCCTCGATCGTGTGGGAGCAGTGGCTTACCGATTGGCTTTACCCACGCCTCTCGCGAGTGTTCAAAACGTATTTCATGTTTCTATGCTGAAGAAGTACGTTGCTGATCCTTCCCATATCATCAGATGGGAGCAGGTGCAGTTAAGAGAGGATGTTACTTATATCCTGCGACCGACACGTATCCTAGACAGGAAGGAGCAGGTACTGCGTAGCAAGGTGATTCCCCTTGTGAAGGTATTGTGGACGCATCACTCTGAGGAAGAGGCTACCTAGGAGACAGAAGCCGAGATCAGAAAGAACTACCCACAGCTTCTCAAGGAGTACAAAAAGGTATAAATTTTGAGGACGAAATTATTTGTTAAGGGGGGTAGATTGTAACGCCCGTGAAAAATCCATACTTGGGCTCGAGTACCAACTCGACCCGAAATTGCGTAGAATTAATTCATATGGAAATTAAGCGTAAGTTAGCTAGCGCAACGCTAGAGTAGCTGGGAAATAGTCCCTGATCACTTTAAATATGTTATACAAGACCCAAATCGAGTAGAACCAATGACTCTATAATACTCTATAACCTCGGATCAAACTCTAAGCAGGTTTATTCTCTGGACCATTTTGAAAATCAGTATTGGATCTAGACAGCGCGTCGAAAGTCTGATACCTCCTATCTTAGACCGTTAGAACCGCCTTGCTGGACTTGACAATCATGTCAAAAATCAAGTCCAACCGATAATCACAGGCTATTTCATTGAGCCCGGACTGAAAAGAGTGCGAATAGGGACAGAATTGAAATTTTAAATTCAAATCTGGCACACGACTTGACGCGTCAGTATTAAGCGTTCTGACCGTCAAAATTCAGCCAGATTACACCCTCGGATCAGGAAAAATTTATATTTCATATCATGAGACTTGCAGCCCTGATCTACGTGCGGTGACCGCTGAACTGAAACTGGTCTGCCACGTGCGATCTGTGAACCCTGCCGGACTGAAAACTTAATACGTGCTAGATCTGGTACGCATGAGCTTAAGTCCTATCGCATTCGGCCAGGGGACCACCAGAAAGCATCTTTTGGACCGAAACAGCCCCGAATTGGATATGCACTAAGTGAACCTTGTACCGGAGCCTATTTTCAGCATTTTTAGGCTTATAAAAGGGGTTGAAACCCTCACTCCTCTCTCCCATCCAAATTTGAGAGAAACCCTAGATTTGGAGGGAGAAAAGGTGAGAGTTTGAGAGAGAGTGTAGGAGAGATTTTCCCATCTTCGTGCCACCTGTTGCACGTGCTGTAGCAACACTTCCTGATCACCAAGCCGGTGATTCTTTCACGTTTTCAGGTATGAAACAACCCTAGAAGTTGTTGATTTAAGGTTTACTAGGATTTGTAGCATGTTAGCTAACGTAACTCGTAAAACAAGTTCTCTTCTCGCCGTAGACGAAGCGTATACGCTCCGTTTGAAACGACACATCCATAAGAGATAAGGTGAGGATTTTAGACACTTTGATTGACGGTTTTCAACGCTTTCAATGTCGTTTAATAGTATATTATCGACGGCATCACCGTTTGACATGTACAACATGCTATCCGTTTCCTGTTTCGTAAATCAACGAAGAATATGAGATTTAGGGCATTTTATTCATTTGTAGGAAGTACTGATTACATTCATATTTTGCTGATGAGATTGACATGGTTTGTTGTCGCATTAGAAAGTTAGGAATATGTGCATAATTAGGTTGGCGAAGAGATTCGCCAAATTGCACACTTCGGGTCGACATACTATATGTAGACTTAAGTGTGTAGTGTATGTGTTTGTATAAATGCTTGTATTAGTATGTATTGAATTAAATGATGTTATGAATTAGTTTGAGACTGATTTCTCAATTAATATGCTGACGTAAATGATTTTCTACGTGTTGACTATGTACATGATTCCATTATATGCATAAAATGTACGTGCTTGGAGATTTGCCTAAGTTGTATGTTATAACATGTGTTAACATGCTCACATGATTGTATTTCAATTCCAATACTCCTACATAAATTACTGATGTGAATTCATATGTGTTTGGGACTATACTTAGTCCAGGCAGTCGGTAACCGAGCGAATTCGTGGTTGGCTGGTCTTGGCCACGAACGACGCGTCGATGAACGCGAGTCGTGTTTGGAGTTGGCGGCAGTGGTTAGGCCACGCGAAGTGTTTTACGCACTTCATGTCGTTCGACTTGAGATGTGATCGCGCTAGTCGAGCCCGTCAAGTAACCGACTGGCGATGTATGTTCACCCTGTATGAGTCATAACTGCTTGAACCTAGGGTACTGAACTTACCATTATGAACCCTGTTAACCATGGTACCTTGATCCACGAAGACTCATGAGCCGGGCATGGTGGTATGGGACATCGTGGTCGAGATGTCGGCCTACGTTGGGGCCACAAACCTCCCCGTAGTGACCAGTGAGCACCTAGTCTTGTGAGCAGATTATGGTGGTTTGGGACACTATATTCTAGCTGTTGGCCTACACTGATCAGGCGACGAGTCCTTTGTAGTGACCGCGAGCGTATTCTGAGTCTACAGGAGGCGATGACCCTTCAGTAGCAGTAGAGTACAGTAGGCCTGTATTGTAAGGTGATGGGGGAGCGGTGCAACGAGTGCGAGTAACGACCCTGGCAGCCCTTGCAGCGACCTACGAAATATACATCGTATGAGATTACTACGAGTGACGACCCTAGACAGGATCTGTATTGGGATTGATACAAGGGAAGTAGCTTAGTTTTCCAATCCTGCTGTTTGAATGGACTAATAACAACTCAGAAATCATATCACCATACCATTGCATGTGCCTGGAAGATGTGGAGCACTTGAGGGTCGATTGCATGCTGCGGTCGTAAGATGGTGCTGTATGAGGGAGATCGTCGGTGAGGGCATACATCACATCATGTCATCTTGCATTAACAACAGTATTAGGATTGTCTGATTTACTGCTTTACTATTATCGCATGATTAATTTGTGAACATGCTAATCTTTGCTCTATGATTCCACTGAGTTGATCACTCACTCCCACATTATGGGATGGTGTTTGCAACACCCACCAGACCCTGTTGTAGATGCAGGTGATGCTGAGATCCAGGAGGCAGAGCCAGACTTCGACGAGGACCAGGACGAGTTCTTGTACATGCAGTATCATGATGGCTTTGCTTAGGCGACCTGGGTTGACGGGACTTCAGTGGGACTATTTTGAACATTTGATTTTGTTTATGTATATGTATATGAGACTCAGAGATATATTTATACTTTAGAGACAGATGAGATCTACTTTGTTTTTCCTTACAGTGATATATATATTGTTTAGTCTTCCGCTTGCTTTTATCACTGGATCTGAAGTATGAATTGCAGTTTTGGTATACTTTTACTCATGTGAATGCTTTAAATCAGACGACATTGAATCATAATCATTTTTGTTGCATAAGTGACGGTCTGGAACTCGGGAGTTGAGTTTATACACGACCCCCAATTTTCAGGGTGTTACAGTTTATATATAAAAGATTGAGGTGAGGAACCTTGGATATATCATTTAAAGCTTAGCAAAAATTGCATCATTTCAGCAAATATATCCAGACCTTGATGCATGACATGGACTTATTTTTCTATGCTCAGTATTTCTAGGAATATGGATTATCCTTTCCCTTACCTTTGATGACATAACAGTGGTTATTTGTGCGAGAACCCTTCATCACTGATTTATAGAATGCAACCACATGCTCATTGTCATAAATTTGAGAAATGCTTAGAATATTATGTGTTAATCCTTTTATGTAAAAAGCACTCTCATTTTTGAGCAATTGCATTCCTTTAATGATTCCCTGTCCAATTACTTTAGCAGTGCTTCCATCTCCATGGGTGACTATCCCATCATTAAGATCTGAGTAATTTGTCAGAAGAGATTTGTCACCTATGACATATCTTGAATATTCGCTATCTAGGTACCACTTAATTTCATTGCCTGTTATATAATTTGAACGAGTGACAAGGCAATTTCTCTTTTCTTTTATTACCCATTTCGTGACAAGATTTTTTATAGTGGTAGCTTTTGTTTTCTTGTTTAATTTGACCACTGGATTTAATTACTCTGTGTTAGTCATTTTAGGTGGCGATGGATGTGAATCTCTTTTATCCATACTCCTAGGGTGACTCCAAACATTTTGTACTTCTCTGGTTGGTTGAATTTTTCCAATATGATTCTGACCAGAGTTGTGTTGAGTCTTCCTAGGAGATAAACATTCATCCTTATAATGACCCGAATCACAACATAAAAGAAAAACTGGAGTAGTTATTTTATTACTACCTGAGACAGTAGATTTTTCAGTTGTTAATGCTACAGTTCCAGCCTTTGTTTCATATCCTAAGCCATTCTTAACCTTTCCAGGTTTTCCCATACCTAAGAGTTTTTCTAACTTCTCACTACTTTGGGAAAACTTATAGTGTAGCTTAGTGGTTTTTCTGCATTCCTCTAAATCAAACAAAAGTGTTTGATTTTCATTCTTAAGTTGCTCATTTTCATCTTTTAATAATTCAACTTGTTTCGTAAGCTTTGATGATTCCATTTTTAGGGATAGATTGATTCTTTCTGACTTATCATTGTCTGAATGATATGTCCAAATATTTTTTCAGCAATTCCTTTTTATTTTCAGACATTCCAAGTCTTTTAAGGATGTAGATGCTATAAATATAGAGTTTGAAAGTGCCCTTGTTAGTGCCCTAATTTGTCAATTAGCATGTATGTTGAGTCAATCGAACTCCAGAGCCTCACAAGAAGATATATTCAACTATTTGCCTCAACCAGATGTGTGGAAGCTCGCCATAGGTAAATCTAAGCCTCGTATCCCATGTCCCAAAACACCAGGTGGTTAAAACCCTTAAAAACAAGTTAAAATACATTAGGGCTTTTGGGTAAGTGAACTAGTTCAAACATCAGAAAAACTCTAAGTTTGCTTGCCCTGTCTATTGTATCGTAACACATCTTGATATAATCAACCTACACTGTCAATGTCCTCAATAATTGAATCGATCATATCGAATGAAGACTTATTGTATCTAGCAATCAAATACATATATGGACAGAATTATCGATGTATCGACACACTTCTCGATATCATCGATATTTGATTCTTGAGCCCATCAAAGGTGGCTCGATAATAACGACAGGCAGTTCCAGCGCCCCTATTTTTCAAACAAAATCTCAAAATCCTTCGATATATCGATGCCCTTCCTGATAAGATCTTAAATCAAATCTCGATAATATCGAAAGTCCATCGATGATATCGATAGTGGGCGCGCATGTCTTTCAGTAAATATTTCAGGTCGCTTTATATCTTTGATCGAGGGCCACTTGAGGAAATCGATATTCATATGTCGATAATATCGAGGCCGCGTCGATTGCATTGATACTGGACATGAATTGTCCAGTGAGCTTACTAGAAAATCCATGGAATTTATCGATGCATCGACACTGCCTCCGATATTATCGATATACAAATTTCGATGACATCGGTTGACCCTTGATCATATCCTAAAACTTAAAATATTTCTTGACTAGTCTCTCTCATTCTTCATATGTCGATGGATCGATCCAAGTATCGATATAATCAGAGTTCAAAATTCGATGATATCGACACCTGATAGATCCCATCGACCAACTGGCAAGAGGTTTCAAAAGGGTATGACATTTGAGTTTGTATCATCGAGCGGACCATCGATGCAATCTAGAGTATACGCTCTATAATATCAAACTCTATCATAAATGTGACCATTTTATATCCGTTGACAGCTTTTGTCTATATAAAAAGGACTTGTCTATTATTACTGGTAGAGAAAGAAGTGAGTACTTTTAAGTGTTTTACCTTAGATCATATAGCCAAAGCCCTTTCTCTCATGGGAGTTCATCCTCCAATCCACCCTCATCATTGACATTTAATAGAGTGGATTGGGGAATGAACTTCCACATTCAAGGATCCTTCAGCTACCATCTTTATAGAAAATCATTAAGTTGGGATGCCTTGAATGCTTAGATGATTGGAATTGTTTGAAATTGTTCTATCTCCTTTATAGGAAAATATTTAGAGAGTAGGATTTCATCATAACCTTGACCCAACCTGTAGCCTTATATTGGTATATCATTTATTGCAGATCAAGGGACTTGAAGACTCTTCGTCAATAAGGAGGAGATCTTCACCACTGCACTGAATGAGACTCATCAATTTATCTGTAAGTATCTAGAGTCCAGAGGACCCTTTGATCATTCCTTTGTAGGATTAGGTCAAAGGTGTTTCTCACCCTTGAAGTCCTCAAGGAAGCCTCCGTTGAGAGTGTACGTGGAGGGTGTGTTGTATGGACCCTTGCTTTATGGAGAGCATAAACATCTGGTTTGAGGTGAACCAGTAAAACCTTCGATTTGAAGTGAACCGGGTAAAACCTTCAGTTTCAAGTGAACCGAGTAAAACCTTGGGTTTTGAGGTGAACCGAGTGAAACCTCTGTTAGGGTCTTAGGGAAGATCCTTAGCCAATGTGCCTAAATGTGGGTGCAATGTGTTGACCCTTATTCATGAGAGCATAAACAGTCAGCCTCAGTGTAGGTTGTAAAGGTTGAAGGTGAACCTGATTTAAAACCTTAGGTTAGAGGTGAACCATGTGAAACCTCCTTAGTGAAATCTAGTACACTCAAGGCTTGAGTGCGGTTACCAGGAGTAGACTAGACAAGTAGTTGAACCACTATAATAATGATTGCGTGTGTGATTACCATTCTTTTGTTTGTGTAATTTTCTTTAATATTTCAATATCTGAATATCTAAGATCACACCTCACACACATACACAGTCATATCCAGCATGAACTATGCTCTATATTGCTATCTTTTGAATAGTTTGTGATTGGATCCTCTACCAAGCTTAGAAGCCAGTAGAGTTACATTTAAGTAATTCTGTTAATTGCCTATCTGGAATTTTTAAATACATTGTAAAACTTTAAAAAGTCCTATTCACCCCCTCTATGACATATTGGCATATTCCTACTTCAACTCAAGCGGTCTTCACCGCTATTTCAAAGTTGATTGTAAGCATCTTGTAGTTTATCCTATTTCTCTTCTTCCACCTCTGTTTCCTTATTATCAGATGGAAATGATTCAGTGGCTATGGTTCTTTTTCATTCTCAGATTCTCTAGGAATGATTGGAGTAGTGGAGACCATAAGGATTTTTAAAGATTTCTAGTCTCCATCACTATCTGAGTCGATATATTCTGAGTTTGACTCCTCTATATCATCCCATGTGGCGGCCATTACCTTGCCCTTAGTTTTTATGTTTGGGCATTCAGTAGACAGGTGTCCATACTTTTGACAGGCATAACATTGTGGTTCTTTGGTCTTTTTATGAAATTTACCTACATAAGGTTTGTTGTCCACCTTTCTTCCTCTGGAAGGACAACCACGATTCTTCTGAAAGAATTTCCTGAATCGTTGTGCCAACAAAGCCACTTCCTTATCTTCATGTTCTTTTTCACTTCCACTGTCCTCATTTGTTATTTTCTTTAAAGTTTTTAGAATAGTAGTTTTAGATTTTCGAATTTGTTTGAAGTGTAGTTCAAAAGTTTGTAAGGAACCTACCAGTTCTTCTACTTTCATTTCGTCTATGTTCCTACACTTCTCAATAGTTGTAACTTTAGGATTAAACCATTCCGGTAGTGATCTCAGTATTTTCCTATAGATTTTAGGAACTGGAACCTTTTCTCCCAATTCACCCATGGAGTTGCAGATGATATTTAACTTTGTAAAAAAAAACTCCATAAAAGTCTCATGCTCTTCCATTCTGAGATTTTCGAACTGTGAGGTTAGCAGTTTTAGTTTGGACCTCTTCATAATGATTGTGCCTTCATGGGTTGTTTCCAATAGATCCCATGCTTCTTTAGATGTCTCATACATACTTATTTAATTGAAGATGTCTTGGGACATGGCACAGTAGATGACGTTCATAGATTTCGCTTCAGCAGTCTGTTTTTCCTTATCGAACGTCGTCCACTTTTCTTTGGGTTTGGCTTTTGTGATGGTTGTGACACTATTAAGTACAATTAGTTCAAATGGTGGCACATATCCATTTTCAACTATATCTCAAACATCATGATCCAAAGATCTCAGAAAGTAGTGCATCCTAGCCTTCTTGTATGCATAATTTGAGTCATCAAATACCGGAGGCCTAGTGACTGATGAGCCCTCTCCTTTGGCCATATTCCTAACTTCAGTCAAGATCACTCTCTAGGCGGTGAAACCTTTAAAGAGAGACTCACTTTGATACCAATGAAATTGCAGTAAAGACCGCTTTAGTCGAAGTCAAAATATGCCAATATGTCCTAGAGGGGTGTGATAGGACTTTTTAATAATTTTATGATAATTTAAAATCCCATTACACTAATCTTAATATCAAGTCTATATTAGGATTACTCAATAGTAACTTTACTGGCTTCCAAGCCCGGTAGAGGATCCAATCACAAACTATTTGAGAGATGAACAATATGCAAACTAGTTTACAATGGATATGACTGTGTATGTGTTTGAGGTGTGATCTCAGATATTCAGATATGAAAATATTAAAGTAAATCACACAACCAAAAGAATAGTAATCTCAAACACAGACATTTTTATAGTGGTTCGACTACTCGTCTACTCTACTCTCGGTAACTGCACTCAACCCTTGAGTGTACTGGATTTCACTAAGGAGGTTTCACGGCGGTTCAACTCAAACCTAAGGTTTTAAATCAGGTTCACCTTCAACCTTTATAACCTACACCTAGGCTGAATGTTTATGTTCCCTAAGCAATGGTCAACACATAACACCCTGTTTTAGGCACACTGGTTAAGGATCCACACAAGGAACCTTTCTGTTTATGCTCTCACGAGCAAGGATCAACATAACGCACCCACTTTTAAGCACTGTTGGAGCATAAAAATCATGAATAATGAAGGAAGATTCAAAGTTAGAAAAAAAGGAAGAAGAAGAAGAAGACAGACAAAGTGAAAGGAAGCATTTCTGTTGTGCTAGTCGCGCAACCAGATGAGTCGTTGCGTGGTTGGCACAACCAGCTATACAGGTCTTAAGGATTGGGTAACTAGATCAGGGCATTGTGCGAATGATAGATTGTGTTATCCTTGTACGGATCGCGCATCAAAGAAAATCATTGTGCGGCCCACGCGACTAACTTTATTATTACGCGGTTAGCGCAATCAAGAATAGAGGTTGATTAAGACGAACAGTCGAATTTGTTATAAAGTGGGACCTATGGCACAGAGACCAAGGGTTGGCACGTGTGGGGGCCTATAAATACCCCACTTCCCTCCTCATTTTGGAGGAAGAAATTTTTTGAAGAAGAGTGGAGCTCTGAAGGAAGATTGAAGGTCAGGAGCAGTAGAAAAAGTCAATTGCATGGATCGCGCAACTCAAGCACTTAGCTACGCTGATTGCACAACATGGGAAAAAAGCTGCGCAGATTGTGCTACTTAGGCAACAGGTTGCGCTAACCACGCAACGGGTAATTCAGTTACGCCGATCACGCAACCAGGTCACCATGTGGCCAAGACTAAAAAGGGACTGAAATGTTGTCGAAATTGTGGAAAGCATTCAAGTTCAATCTCCATTGCTTAGGCCCTCTCCTTTGCACAACAAACAAGTTCATAAGAGAGATTGGTTAATTAAGTTCAACATTCCTCATAAGTTATAGGAGATGACTGAAGCCACTGTGGAAATACTACTAAATTCAAGATTTGACATATGAGCCTTATTGTAATGCCCTAAAATTTGGGGGTCAAGCATAATTCAGCTCCTGAGTTCCAAAACATCACTTATGCAACATTTTTTTATGATGGATGAATGTTGTCTGTATTAGTGCGTTAAACATGAAATAGATTAAGCCAAATCAACAAACATAATTCAGGGACAGTTAGAATACGCAAGCGGAAGTCTGAAATAAATATATAAACCAATTTAATCCCCAACATATGAGTGCTCTGCCTGGTCAATAAGTACAAGTCGTGTCCCAAAATACATATATCAAAATGTGATAAACCACTACAAACATAGCCCTGAATCCCCGTCAATCAGGACATGGCTCACATGAACCCGCCTGAAAACTGTATTAATGAGAATGCCACCTCATCCTCATCAAACTCCGGCTTTGCCTCGCAGGCATCACCATCACCTGCAACTAAGTCAGAGTCTGGTTGGTGTTTAAACACCATCGCAGAACGTGGGAGTGAGTGATCAACTCAGTGGAACTATACAGTAAAGGTTAACATGTTATTAATTCAATCAAGCAGTAATGATAAAGTAGTACAATCAAACATGTCCTAGATACTCTTGTTAATACAAGAATGATATGAGGAAATGATACATGTCCTCACCCAAACTCCCTCTTGCGACAACATCTAACGATTGCGGCATGAATCACTACCACTGTGCTCTACACCAACATCAACGGCACATGCAGTGCAATGTTATGAACATGATTACCAAGTTCTTAGTAGTCCTTTTCATACAACAGGATTGGAAAGCTAAGGCACCTCCCTTATATCATTTCCCATACAATGATCCATTCTAGGGTCGTTGGTCTTAGTAAATATCATACGATATTACTGTTCTAGGTCGCTATAAAGGGCTCGATACCAATCAATACAGGCCTAGTATACCTTAGTTACTACAAAAAGGCTCGTCGCCTGTCTGCAGTATCAAGGTGTACTCGAGGTCACTACAGAGGGCTCGTCACCAATCAATGTAGGCCGACAACACGAATATAGTGTCCCATATCACTATAATCGGCTCACGAGTCTAGGTTGCTCACTGGTCACTACAGGGAGGCTCGTCGCCCTAGTGTAGGCTGACAGCTCGACCATGGTGTCCCACACCAGCATATCCCAACTACGTACAATCTCAATAATGGACATTTAAATCAAATCCTACATTCATACGAACATGTTATGAAATATAACTTAAAGCATGTATACAGTACATGGAGGAAATCATACACATAGTTAAACAGTTCATGGAAGAAATCTTATACATAGGTAAGATACTTGAGATTCATACCTCAACACCCTTATAAATCACACTTTACTAAATACTAACTCATTCAGACATTTATATAAACACTTAGATTATACTATTCAACATACATCACGTATGTCGGCCATATTACATATTAGGGCAAATACTTTTACCAAGGAGTTGTCGCATACATAACAGGCATATATCAACGACAATTAATAGTGATAATCGTAGCATCAAATTTCTTATGCATACAAACATTTCAACAAACACATGAAATATACTATTTACAACATAGGTCATACATACACGTAAAACAAAACAAATAGCACATTTAGCATGTGTAATAGCATCCACGTCAGTAATAAATCATTATCAAACATTGAAAGTCTTGAAATCCATAACCTAAATGTATATAGTACACACCTTAAATCGAAAAATGCATAACAGATATGATTTAGACGATAAGTCTTCGTCAACGGTGGATAGGCAACCTAAAGTATGAAATAGGTTAGCTACAACAACACTTAGACCATTCTAAACTCTAAAACAAGTTAGGGTTTGACTGTCTTACCGAAAAATGGAATTAGAATAGCCAGAATAATGATTCAGATGTGATGGATTTGGTGTGTAGAGAAACTGGGAAGAATCTCAAGATGAATCACCAAGTTCTCACTCACTTTCTCTCTTTTCTCTCTCTCTTATCTTAGCTAGGGTTCAAAATTCGTATGGGATAAGTGAGAGAGGGTTTAAGACCCTTATATAGGGTCAGGACTGACGAAAACAGTCCCAGGGCCAAGGTATACTTAGGTTATAACCAAATCGATCTTATTCTGTTCCAACGGAGCATTTCTGGATGTCCTTTTACTGAATGCGGTCGGACTTAAGCACACTAATATTGGATCTTAAGAAAGTTAAGTTTTCAGTCCGATCAGGTTTCCAGATCGACCGTTGCAGACCAGTTTCAATTCAATGGTCACCGAAACTCGATCAGGGCCACAAGTATTTTGACATGTGTGGGCCATCTTCCTTGATCCGAGGGTGAATTTGGGTCAAAAACTAACGGTCGGAATGTTTATAATCGGCGCGCAAGCGACATGACTCAGATTACTTAAATTCATATTTATATTCATATAAACTTTCACTTTCTCGCACCCTTCACTCCGAACTCAAGGAAATAGTCTCATGACATCGTCTGGACTTGATTTTCGAGGTGATTGTCAAGTCCAACTAGGCGGTCATAATTGTCTAAGTTCATCGCTATCGAACTTTCGACGTGTAGTCCAGGTCCGATATGAAGTTTTTGAATGCTCCCAAGAGCAACTGGGTTTAGAGTTTACTCCTAGATTTAAGGGTAATGTAGCGTTACTAATTCTATAGGTTTTGTGTCTTACAGATCGTATTAAAAGTGGTTGGTGTTAAATTCACAGGTAATCTAGTTTAGAGTTAGTTAATTCTCGTTAAATTTCTAAAGGATTTGGTTCTAAATAATTTCTACTAGAGGTGGTACTCGGGGATCATTGTAAGGATTTTTTCAGGACGTTACAATCTATCCCCCTCAAAGAAAAATTTCATCATCGAAATTTGTACCTTCTTATACTCCTCGAGGATCTGAGGGTAGTTCTTTCTGACCTCAGCTTCAGTCTCCCAAGTGGCCTCTTCTTCATTGTGATGCGTCCATAGTACCTTCACAAGTGGGATAACCTTGCTACGCAGTACGTGCTCCTTCCTATCCAAAATATGCGTCGGTCACAGTTCATATGTGACATCCTCGCACAACTGCCCCTGCTCCCAATTGATAATATGCAAAGGATCAGGAACGTACTTTTTCAACATGGACACATGGAATACGTTATGCACGCCTACGAGTGGTGTGGGAAAGGAAAGACGATATGCTACTGCCTCCACTCTATCAAGTATTTGAAATGGGCCAATGAATCTCTGCGTGAGCTTCCCTTTCTTACCAAACCAAAGGACTCCCTTCATCGGGGAAACCTTAAGGAATACATGGTCCCCAACTTCAAACTCAAGCGGTCGCCGTCTCGTATCAGCGTAGCTCTTCTACCTGCTCTGTGCTGATAGCAGTCGACGCTAATAATGTCATTTTTCTCTGAGGTCGCTTGAACCAACTCTGGGCTAATCAGAGTCTTCTTGCCCACTTTTGCCTAGCAATGCGGTGCTCTACACGGGTGACCATATAGTGCCTCATAGGGAGCCATGCTAATACTCGCCTAAAAGCTATTGTTATACACGAACTCTGCATAAGGAAGACAGTCATCCCAACTGTCTTTAAAATTTAACACACAAACTCGCAGGATATCTTCTAGCACCTAATTTACATGCTCCGTCTGCCCGTCTATTTGCAGATGGAATGCAGTTCTGAACTTCAACTTCACACCCATCACCTCCTGGATACGAGTCCAGAAGATAGATGTGAATCGCGTGTCTCGATCTGACACAATCTTCAAGGGAACTCCATGCAGATGTACAATATCCTTAATGTATAATCTGGTTAACTCGTCTGCTGAATTCGTAACTTTGATCGATAGGAAATGAGCTGACTTCTTCAACCGATCAACGATCACCCAAATAGAATCATGTCCCTTCCTCGTCTTAGGTAGTCCAGAAAAAAAATTCATAGAAATGAAATCCCACATCCATTCAGCTATGGGCATGGGTTGAAGCAGTCCAGGAGGTTGGCAATGCTCTGCCTTAACCTGCTGACACGTGAGGCAATGGGATATGAAGTCATCAATGTGGACCTTCATATTATCCCACCAGTATGATCTCTTCATGTTTTGATACATCTTCATGCTTACCTGGATGCATCGCAAGCCTCGAACTATGGGCTGACTCGAGAATCTCTTGTCTCAAGTTAGGAATGTCTGCGACGTATAGGCGGCCACGATAACGTAAGCCCCCATCCGTACCAACACTCTACTCTGAGTCCTCATCTATACCAACCCGCTCTCTCATCTTCACCAAAAGCTCATCGCCTGCCTGAGCCTCGATAATCTTGCCATCAATGAGGGGCTGTACACGTACATGTGTGACGACTTCATACGGCTCCTCCACCGTGAGTTTCTGCTCAAAGTCTCTCACAAACTCCACCATATCTCATTCTGCAATCATAAGCAGAGCCATAAATTCTAGTCTTCTTGCGGCTCAACGCGTCTGCCGCAAGGTTTGCCTTACCCGGATGGTAGGAGACCTCGAACTTAAAGTCCTTCAAGGTTTCCATCCATCGGTGCTACCTCATATTCAAGTATCGCTGTAAGAATATGTATCGAAGGCTCTTGTGGTCTCAAAAGAGCTTGAACTCCTCTCCGTAAAGGTAATGTCTCCAGAGCTTTAGTGTAAAAATGATGGCTGCCAACTCTAGGTCGTGAGTAGGGTAATTCTCCTCGTGTTTCCTCAACTGTCTTGAGGTATAAACAATCACCTTGTCCTTCTGCATAAGGACATAACCCAGACCAACGCGAGATGCGTCAGTATATATAGTATATTTAACCCCTTACTTTGGCAATACTAGCACAGGGGCAGATGTCAATTTGTTCTTCAGCTCCTGAAAAGCTACTTCGGCCTTCTCATTCCAGATAAACTTCAAGTCCTTCCGTGTCAACTAAGACAACGGTCTGGTAATCTTGGAAAAGTCTGGAATGAATCTTCGATAGTAACCTACCAGACTAAGAAAACTCCTCACCTCAGTAACTGAACCAGGCTGCTTCAAATCTTAAACCGCGGCTACTTTGGTGAGGTCAACTGCTATACCTTCCTTGGACACTACATGTCCCAGGAACTTGACTTGTTCCTTCTAGAAATCGCACTTCTGATACTATGCAAAAAGCTGATTACCCCTGAGAGTATTCAATACCGCTCTCAGGTGCTCCTCGTGCTCTTCCTGACTCATGGAGTATATCAAAATGTCATCAATAAAGACGATGACGAATCAGAACAGAAACGGTTGAAACACTTTGTTCATCAGATCCATGAATATGGCTGGAGCATTGTGAGTCGAAACGACATCACAAGGAACTCGTAATGACCAAAGCTGGTCCTGAATGCAGTCTTCTGCACATCCTCATCACTGACGCGCAACTGATGATACCCAGACTATAAATCTATCTTCAAGAAATAACGTGCCCCCTTCAACTGATCAAACATATCATCAATCCTAGGCAAGAGATACTTGTTCTTCACTATCACCTGCTTCAGCCTGCGATAATCAGTACATAATTGCAGAGAACCATCTTTTTTTTTCACAAATAATACAGGCGCTCCCCTAGGTGACACACTTGGTCGAATAAAGCCTGCCTCTAATAATACATCAATTTGTCTCCTCAATTCCTCCATCTCACATGGAGGCATACGATATGTCGGCAAGGAAATAGGTGTCGCACTGGGCACAAGGTCGATAGTAAAGTCGATCTTGCGCTAAGGAGGAAGTCCCGGGATCTTTTCAAACACATTAGGGAAATCTCAAACCACTGGCATAACTCCTAACGTCGGATCATCAAAACTCTCTAATAAAGAAGCGTAACTGCTAACTCGACAGGACCAATTGACCTAAACTGAAAATGTACAGACCATGCCCTCAGGTCCGTAGGCTGTCACGATTCTGGCCTCGCGATCAATCTCTGCTCTCATCTTGGTGAGCCAATCCATCTCGAAAATGACGTCGTAGTGACATAGTGGGGCGATAATCAGGTTGACGACCACTGTCCTGCTATCCAAATCTACTGAGCAAGACTCACAGGTCTGTGTAATGACAGAAAAAGTCCCCGTAGCCATCGTGAGTCTCACTCCCTTCATATGAGCCGTAACCAAACCTAGTCGCTTGACTGTAGCACAAGAGATGATCAAAATAGTGGACCCAGTTTCTACCAAAAAGAAGACAAGCATACCTTGGATATGAACGGGAACTTCAAGAAATGTCGGTGTTGAATCTGCCACGGGCGCCTCAGCTGTAAGCGCATGAACCCGAGCCTTCTGTGGGCGATGCGGTGGAGGTACCATGGGCCATTGTGGTGGCTTAAAATGAGGTGTGGGTGGCCTAAAAGAAGGATGAGCTGGTGCTGATAAAACCTGAGGCATCGGACGGTTGATCCTCTGAGGCGGCGAGAAACCACTGTCTCGCAATCGGGTGAAACAAGTCACCTCAGTGTGGCTTGGCTTCTTGCAATAATTGCACCACACATCAAGTCACCTCACAGGGGCAGGAGATGCCATAAACCTCAACGATGAGTCTACACGTGGCCTCTTACAAAGGAAAGGCCTACTCAAAAAGTCAGGTCACGGCCTGGGAGCCATAGGTGCATGCATACGGGACAACCTGTCCCCGTCCTGCTCAGCTCATAAAGACATGCTCACCAACTCAGCATAAGAAGAGATGCTCGCATAACACATCTTCGATCGAATCTCATGATGCAGACCCTTAGAAAAATGCCGCATCCATAATGGATGATCACCGAGAAGCAATGGAGCATACCTGCCCAGCTCCGTGAACCAGTTCTTATACTCTGTCATCGACATCCCTCCCTGACGGAGGCAAAGGAACTCACTCTCCTTCTCGTGTTGGCAAGTGACCGGGAAATACCTCTCATGGAAGCAGGCCTCAAACGCCTCCCACGTTCACTCAAAACCCTCTGCAACTATGCAGAGAACACTATCCCACCATAAGCTAGCCTCCTTCTCAAACATGAAGATGGCAAGCTCGACTTGCTCCACCTTGGAACAGTGTAACGGCCTCAGCATCTTAGAGATGCGGTCACTCCAATACTCGGCCTCCTCGGGTGGCTCGACTTCATCTATGGGAGCTCTCTTCTTTCCCATGAAAGAGAGAATGGTGGAAATGAAAAATATGGCCGTAACAAGCTCGAATAGGGCCATGGAAAATGAAAGAAATAAGAAGAATGCGATGGGTGGTGGGGTTTCCATGAATTTACGACTCAAAGTAGGGATTTGAGTGCTTAAATGAAAAGAAAAGAAAGGGAAATTAGTTATAGAGGTGGGTTTTGAGATGGGTAGAGAGAGGGTGCACGAAAATGGAAGAAGAAAGGGTTTAGAGAGGGATTTTGTGAAGTTTTGAGAAAATTTTTTAAAAAGGGGAAGCTTGGATGGGTGACTTATGAAGGAAAGACGATTTGGGAGGGGTTTTAAATGATAAACCATGGAGGAGTGGGACACACTAGGCCCTAGGAGCATCGACCCTACCCCCCCCCCCCCCCCCCCCCCCGGCCTGGCCCGCTAGGCAGCAAGGCCTCGCCGGTCGCTGGACATAGCGGCGATGGCTCGCCCATGGGGCGAGGTCCTCCCCCTCCCCCAAGTCTAAAAATGATGTGGGTCCCACCCTGAGTCCCCCTAGAAATGCCCCTATTGGGCCCCTACTTCATTTCGACTCGTTTCGGGTCATTTCGAATCAAATCTGATACATATTCACATTTTTCCAATTTTTAACGGCTGGAACAGGATGAAATACGGTCTAAACCCATCGATTGACAGCCTATAAGTGGTTTAGGGTCGTTGTGTGTGATCAGGAGTGTGCACGAACTCGATCTCTGGGATCATTTTCAGTAAACTATCGTTAATTGACGAAACTGGGAATCCTAAACTTATTTCTAGATTTTTCTCGCACCCTACTACGCTAAAGTGGTGCCAGCATGCATCATGTGACCATAACCCAGGTCCAGTTTAATTCATATCATCCTCTGATACCAACATGTAATGTCATGAAATTCGAGGGTCGAGCATAACTCAACTCCCGAGTTCCAAAACATCACTTATGCAACATTTTTTATGATGGATGAATGTTGTCTGTATTAGTGCGTTAAACATGAAATAGATTAAGCCAAATCAGCAAACATAATTCAGGGATAGTTAGAATACGCAAGCAAAAGTCTGAAATAAATATATAAACCAATCCAATCCCCAAAATATGAGTGCTCTACCTGGTAAAAAAGTACAAGTTATGTCCCAAAATACATAAATTAAAATGTGATAAACCACTACAAACATAGCCCTGAATCCCCGTTAATCAGGACATGGCTCACATAAACCCGCCTGAGAACTACATGAACGAGAATGCCTCCTCGTCCTCATCAAACTCCAGCTCCACCTCGCAGGCATCACCATCACCTCTAACTAAGTCAGAGTCTAGTTGGTGTTTAAGCACCATACTAGAACGTGGGAGTGAGTGATCAACTTAGTGAAACTATACAGCAAAGGTTAACATGTTATCAATTCAATCAAGTAGTAATGATAAAGCAGTACAATCAAACATGTCCTAGATACTCTTGTTAATGTAAGAATGATATGAGGAAATGATGCATGCCCTCACCCAAACTCCCTCTTGCAACAGCATCTAACATCGTGGCATGAATCACTACCACTGTGCTCTACACCAACGCCAACGGCACATGCAGTGCGATGTTATGAACATGATTACCAAGTTCTTATTAGTCCTTTTCATACAGTAGGATTGAGAAGCTAAGGCACCTCCCTTATATCAATTCCTAAACAATGATCCATTCTAGGGTCGTCAATCCTAGTAAATCTCATATGATATTACTATTCTAGGTCACTGTAAAGGGCTCATCACCAATCAATACAGGCCTAGTATACCTTAGTTTCTACAAAAAGGCTCTTCGCCTGTCTGCAGTGTCAAGGTATGCTTGAGGTCACTATAGAGGACTCGTCACTAATCAATATAGGCTGATAGCACAAATATTGTGTCCCATACCACTATAATCGGTTCACGAGTCTAGGTTGCTCACTGGTCACTACGGGGAGGCTCGTCACCCCAGCGTAGGTCGACAGCTCAACCATGGTGTCCCATACCACCATGTCCGGTTCATGAGTCTTAGGAGATCGTGGTACTAAGCTTAACGGGATTTCACTGGTGAGTTCGGTACCTTAGATTTAAATAATAGCGTCCAAACATACCGAACATACATCGGTCAATCGGGTTAATTGACTAGCTCAACTAGGACAACCGCATGTTAGTTGATCGACATGGAATGCATAAGCACTCCGTGTGGCCTAACCATGGTCGAACATCCTAAGTACGACTTGGATTCATCAAACACATCCTGCGTGGTGTAAATAACTCCAACCACCAGTTCGAGAATAATTACCGATTACCTGGACTGTAATACAGTCCCAACTACGTACAATCTCAATAATGCACATTTAAATCAAATCTTACATTCATACGAACATGCTATGATATATAACTTAAAACATGGATACACTACATGGAAGAAATCATACACATAGTTAATCAGTTCATGGAGGAAATCATACACATAAGTAAGGTACTTGAGATTCATACCTTAATACCCTTATAAATCACACTTTACTAAATACTAACTCATTCAGACATTTATACAAACTCTTAGACTACACTATTCAACATACATCACGTATGTCGGCCATATTACATATTAGGGAAAATCCTTTTGCCAAGGAGTTGTCGCATATATAACAAGCATATTTCAACAACAATTAATCATGGAAATAATAACATCAAATTCCTTATGCATAAAAATATTTCAACAAATACATGAAATACACTATTTACAACATAGGTTATACATGTACGTAAAACAAAACAGATAACGCATTTAGCATGTGTAATAGCATCCATGTCAGTAATAAATCATTATCAAACATTAAAAGTATTGAAAACCATAACCTAATCATTATCGTTAGGGTTTGACTGTCTTACCTAAAAATGGAATTAGAATCGCTGGAATAACGATTCAGATGTGATGGATTTGGTGCGTAGAGAAATTGGGACGAACCCCAAGATGAATCACCAAGTTCTCACTCACTTTCTCTCTCTTTTCTCTCTCTTATCTTAGCTAGGGTTTAGAATTCGTATGGAATATGTGAGAGAGGGTTTAAGGCCCTTATATAGGCTCAGGACTGACAAAAATAGTCCCTGGGCCAAGGTATACTTTGGTTATAACCAAATTGGGTTATTCTGATCCAATAGAGCATTTATGGAGGTCCTTTTACAGAACGTGATCGGACTTAAGCTCACCAATATTGGATCTTAAGTAAGTTAAGTTTTCAGTCTGATCGCGTTTCCAGATCAACCGTGGCGGACCAGTTTCAGTTCAATGGTCACTGAAACTCGATCAGGGCCACAAGTATTTTGACATGTGTGGGCCATCTTCCCTGATCCAAGGATGAATTTGGGTCAAAAACTAATGGTCAAAATGCTTATAATCGGCCCGCAAGTGACATAACTAAGATTACTTAAATTCATATTTGTATTCATATAAACTTTCACTTTCTCACACTCTTCACTCCGGACTCAAGGAAATAGTCTCAGGACATCGTCTGGACTTATTTTCGAGGTGATTGTCAAGTCCAACTAGGCGGTCATAATTGTCTAAGTTCATCGCTATCAAACTTTCGACATGCAGTCCAGGTCTGATACAAAGTTTCTAAATGCTCTCGAGAGCAATTGGGTTTAGAGTTTACTCCTAGATTTCAGAGTAATGTAGTGTTACTAATTCTATAGGTTTTGGGTCTTATAGATCGTATTAAAAGTGGTTGGTGCTAAATTCACAGGTAATCTAATTTAGCACTAGTTAATTCTCGTTAAATTTCTAAAGGATTTGGTTCTAAATGATTTCTACTAGAGGTGGTACTTGGATCTTTGTACAGATTTTTCCAGGACGTTACACTTATTAATTATAATATTGTTCATTTCAAAGTATTCTGTCTTGGAATCAAGGGATTTAGAAGGGATGTAGATAAACTCATAATCAATAACACCATGATTGTTATATGAAATCTCTTTGTTATATTTGAATAAAATAATTTTTCCAAATCAGATGCATTTGTTTCTTGTTCGAAACAAAATGATAAACTCAGAATCATTAACGCCATGATTATTATATGAAATCTCTTTATTATATTTGAATAAAATAATTTTCCTGAATTAGATGCATTTGTTTCTTGTTCGAAACAAATTAGCGACTCTGCTGGGGGAGTATTTTTTTTATTTCAATGATAACGTTGAGAGTATCATAGGATTCTCATGGCATTTTTGGCATCTTCTGACACCAAAATGGTGACTCCCCCCTCCATCTCTAAGATAGATTATTTACTTTTTAGATATTAATCATAAATATGCTTTGTCATTGAAGGATTTTGAATCAAACTACAAATCATAACCAATAGCAATTTTCGTGAGAAAAGTGAGCTTTTGTTTCACTCCGACCGGGTTCATGATAAAGTACGTGCCAGACCCGCCTCGGGAATACATGACTCAACGGTCTACAAGTAAGAACAGCCCGACTTAAGCTACAGTTGAGGTGGTATCTGCTTCGCTTCAGCCATCAGAATGAGATAAAGACTGGACCCTAGTGATGACTCATAGGACGAGAGTACGGAATGTAAGGAATCTTCGAACAAACCCACCTTCGCGGAGAGTTAAGGGCCCTGTGACGTGCAATGCAGCTAAAAGAGATCCTGAACTCATTCCCCCTACAATTTATCCTAAGCAAGTAGTTCTGCAGTTAACATTGCATGACTTTCTGGCTTTAGTCACCCCGAGAGCCAGGTGGACGAAAGAACAAAGGGGTAAAGCAATAATGATGAGCTCACCAATGCCCGTGACATCGCAGGCAAGTCCGCCAATGTTTGTATCACCCCGATCGATCGATATCATAGGAAGTACACAAAATTCGAATGATACTCCACTCTCTCCTCTCTTTGTAAGCCCTGTAACATCAACGTACTCTCACCCTACTCTAGCTACGGGTTTGTTAAAAAGTAGAGAAGCCACAGTATATATGGCTGAGACGAATCAGGAAAATAGGTCAACTACGGAAGATCGTATTAATGAGATGGTAGAGGCACAAAGAGTCCTAATGGATGAATGCAGAAACCTCAGGGAAGCACTAACAACTCTCACGCATAACATGGCCCAGATTGCGGCTCCACCAATGACGGGTGCAATAAATGGACATGAAAGAATTCCTGAACACTCTCATCCACAAGGGATAGGATCAAGAGAATCTGTTCCAGCAGCGACGACTGTAACACAAGACGATGTAAGACAAGTCATCAAAGAAGCTGTCAGAATAGAAAGAAAGCGCGCAAACACTAGCCATTTCAGGTACCGGTATTTAATGGAAGTAGAAGATTTCCCTTTTCCAGCCAATTTCAAGCATACGGAATTTTAGAAGTTTAATGGAGAAGGATCACCGGAAGAGCACTTAATGTACTTCATTACTAGCATGGAAAATTTTTCTATAATACCTCAGTATTGCTTATGATTATTCAGATCGTCACTAATGCACAAAGCCTTCCGATGGTATTCTATTTTAGCTCGAGGGTCCATATGCACATGGGAGGAGATGCAAGATGCCTTTATGTCAAACTTCTTCTCTTCAGAACGTGACGTTATCATCACGAAATTGGTTTCTGTACGACAAAGAGAAGGAGAACCAGTGGAAAAGTTTATAGACAGGTGGAAGACATTAGGAGCTTCATGCAAACAATTACCAGAAGAAAAGAAACAAGTCAAGATGTGCCTGAATTATATGGAAACAGGAATCGCATTTGGACTCACCAGCGCCGATATCCAAACCTTTCGTGACTTAGCCACCAAGGCTCATACCTTGGAATTGATGACCCGTAAGATGCCATCCTTTCACCAAGAAAACAGGTAACAGAGTACCTAGCAGGATGGCCGCAAATAACGTCGAGCGTGATAAAAGAAGTAAGAATACTAGGGATTCCAGAGACAAGAGACAAGAACGTAAAGAAGAATGGCAACAACCAAGAAATAGATACGACAGAAAAAAGGTCAGGGTGCTTAACTCTCATGAGGGGTTCACTTTCAACAAAGAAGATGCCATTCCTATGATGAACCAGCTACTGAAAGCTGGCACAATATCATTACCATAACTCAAACGTCCTAAAGATGTGACAAGAACAAGGGAAAGGGATTTCTGCCGTTATCATCGCCTGGTAGGACACCCAACGGAGAATTACTATACCCTGAAGTGTATAATACAGCGAATGATAAACAAGGGTGAAATAGTAATCGGTGAGGAAAAAGAAAGGGATACCATGGCAACAATGAATATGCTCACAACCCGAGAAAAGGCTCAAAATGAAAAAGAGAAAAAAGATCAGAAGGAAATGAAGAAAGTATCAATGATTACACTGAGATCAGGAAAGAAGATAATAAGTCCCACAAAACAGAAGGCAGGGGGCATAAGAAAAGAAGCCACTGAAACACAACTATAATGAGCGGAATGAAATGATGAAGGTGACTTACGATGTAGTAAGTCATTTGAAAGGCATCCCGGCTCGGCTAAGCGTCTACGATGGGCTTAAATTATCAGAAGAATTTCAAGAAAGCCTGGTCCAAGCATTGTCTGACCATGATGTCAGAGAGACTTTACTGGCAGAGATGGAGCATGCAAAGGACAATAAATAAGAAGATTATTTACCAATCATTTCCTTTTTGGATGACGATTTGATCTGTGAGGTAGAGCATAACAGGTCGCTAATGATAGAAGGTCATATCCAGGGGAAGAAAGTTAAACAGATTATAATAGATAATGGATTCGTAGTGAATCTCTTGCCACTCTCAATGTTGAGTAAGTTGGACTACCATCGGTCAAATCTGCGCCCCAGCAAAATGATGATACTAGGTTTCAACTAAGATGGACAATGTGCACTTGGAAAGATTACAGTGATGCTGGAAATAGGAGAGCTGACTACTGATGTCGTATGTCATGTTATAAATGCCATGATGACATATAATCTCCTCCTGGGGAGACCATGGATACATCAGTACAACATTGTGCCCTCTACTCTGCATCAGTGCTTCAAATACTGTAAAGATGGGATATCGTACAAAATAATGGCCGATGCAAAGCCATATACAGAAGCCGATTCCTTCTTCGCAGACGCCGGCTATTATAAAGGGTTCGCAAAAGAAGAAAGAAAGAATGATGAAAGCAAAGCCCCAAAAAAAACTTAAATAAATGCAATAAAAGAAGAAGCAGATGAAGCAGGACTAGCGAGAACTGCTGAGACAAAGAAGAAATTCTATTTTGTGCCAAAACATCTAAGACAACTGGGGTAATTGCCACTAACCTTGTTATCATCAGAGCAGTTAAAAATCTTACAATCCAATTACAGAATGTTATTGCCGCATGTTGAAAGGAATAAACCATTTTCGACTGCTCCAGGAAGATTTCAAGTCAAGGCAAACGTAAAGCGTCAAGAACCAATAGAATTTTACACTGAGGTGGAATCAAGGGCTGAAGAAGAGACCGAGAATAATGTGTACCACGGTAGGCTAACACCGTAAGATCTCAAAAAGTATAGTCCGAAAAGCAGAAGATTATGAAAAATATGGGCTTTGATTATGAAGAGCCCACTGGCTTGAATCATCGGAAAGAGATCCAGGTTCCAATCGAAATTAGTTAGGAAAAGTGAAGAAAATTTCAAGGACTAGGGATAAAATCATCAGTAAATATAGTTACAGTTGGGCAATCATTCAAAGAGGATCCCAAGATGATTGAATACCCTGAAATGACACCGACACAGATAAAAGACGGGGGGCAGCCAACGATAGATAGTTTGCAAGAGATAAATTTGGGTATGGAAAAGGAGCCAAGAAATACATTCATCAGTGCCGATCTTTCTAAACAGGAGTCTGAGAAATATGTTTGACTTCTCAAGGAAAATAAAGACGTCTTCGCTTGGACATATGCAGAGATGCTGGGCTTAGAACCTTCAGTAGCAATACATCGATTAAACATATCCAAAGAGAAAAGACCGGTTAAACAAGCATAAAGGTGATTTCATCCGGACCTGGTTCCCTTAATAGAAGAAGAAGTGAATAAGTTAATAAAAGTTGGGTTTATCAGGGAAGTCAAATATCCCAAATGGATATCAAACATCATCCCGGTGAAAAAAAAATGGGCAAGTCAAAGTGTGTGTTGACTTCAGAGATCTAAATGAAGCCTATCCGAAAGATGATTTTCTCCTTCCGATAACTGAACTGTTGATTGATAGCACAACTCAGTATGTTATCATGTCCTTCATGGACGGTTAATCAGGGTATAATTAGATTAGGATGGCACCTGAAGACGAGGAAGCGACAACATTCAGAACATCATTGAGAATTTATTGTTAAAAGTAATGACGTTTGGTTTTAAAAATGCCAAAGCGACATATCAGAGGTTGATGCAGAATATCTTCCAAGACATGATGCACAAGAATGTTAAATGTTATGTTGATGACTTGATGGTCAGGTCAGGAGATCATCAAGAGCATCGCGAACATTTGGCATCAGTTTTTCGTCGGCTTAGAAGGAATCAGTTAAAAATAAATCCAGCTAAATGTGCATTTGGAGTATCTTCAGGAAAATTTCTCAGTTTTGTTATTCGGCATAGGGGCATCGAGATTGATCCAAGGAAAATCCAAGCTATTCAAATATGCCGCCTCCGAAAACATTAAAGGAACTGAAAAGTTTGCAAGGAAAGTTAGCATACATTCACCGTTTTATTTCAAATCTTGTAGGGAGATGTCAACCGTTTTCCCATCTGATGAAGAAAGATACAAAATTTGTGTGGGACCAAGCCTGCCAGAACGCGTTTGACTCAATCAAAGATTTACTGAAATGGCCACCAGTGTTGACTACTCCAATAAAAGGAAAGCCACTAATTTTGTACATATCTGCGGCTGAAAGTTCTTTAAGTGCTTTATTGGCTAAGGTGAATGAAGCTAGAAAAGAAATCGCTCTCTATTATTTAAGCCGAACTTTGATGGATGTAGAATGTAACTATTCCCCGATCGAGAAGGAATGCCTAGCATTAATATTTGTAGTACAAAAGCTAAGACATTATTGTCTCTCTCATGCCATAACTCTGATCTCGAGGGTAGATCATATAAAATTTTTTATGATGAGGCTGATGTTGTTTAGAAGATTGTCCAAATGGATACTGTTGCTTTTGGAATTACTATTAAATATGAGCCGATAAAGCAGTAAAAGGATAAGCAGTGGCAGACTTCCTTGCAGCACATCCCGTAGCAGAACATAAAACGATCAATGATGATTTTCCAGATGAACAAGTTACATTGGTTGAGTAGCAAAGACCGTGGTAGATGTATTTCGATGGCGCCGCTCGACCATCAGGAGAGGGGGAAAGAGTAATATTTATTACTCCTCAAGGAGACTTGTTACCTTACTCCTTTACGCTAGGCGCTACATGCACAAATAATAAAGCAGAGTACAGAAACCTCATTATTGGAATGGAAATGGCTTAAGAAATGAAGATAAAAATGTTGCATATCTTCAGAAATTCTAAGTTGATTATAAATCAATTGATAACCGAATTCGGAGTGAGAAATCAAGAACTATTGCAGTACTGTCAGAAAGCACAGCAATTGTTAAAACGATTCTGTCATGTTGAGATCAAACAAGTACCATAGCCTGAAAATGCAAAAGCAAATGCTTTAGCTAGCCTAGCAACAGCCTTGTCCTACTCAAATCGAAGTCCTCTTCAAGTAACCATAGAAGAAAGAACATTTTTACCATCTGCAAAGGTCATCGAGGAGATTGTTGAAACACTTCTTGTATCATGTTTGGAGATAACTTGAAATGATTGACGTCAGCCTTTCATCGATTATCTCAAATATGACATCTTACCAGAAGAACTAGCAGAGAAATAACAAGTTAAGCAACGGTCAAAAAGATTCATTCTATGCAGTGAAGTATTGTACAGAAAGTCATACAATGGAATGTTGTTACATTGCTTAGACGAACGAGAGGCAAGTCACATGTTATGAGAAGTGCACTCTGGAGAATGTGGAGCACATTAAGCTGGTCAAAATTTGTTCCATAGAGTACATCGAATGGGATATTATTGGCCCTCCATGTTCAAAGAGCGATAGATTATGCGAAGAGGTGTTGTAACATCTTGAAAATCGGGGGGTCGAGTAAAAACCCAACTCCCGAGTTTCAAAATATTATTTATGCAACATAGATATGTATGATTGAATGTTGTCTGTGTTAATGTATTAAACATGATTGAGATTAAGCCAGAACAACACATCATACTCCAGAGACAGTTAAAATTCATAAGCAGAAGACTGTGATAGTATGTATAACATATATAAACTGCCGTATGTCTCCAGAGTGTGAACATGTTACCAAGTTATATACATACATGTATACTCCAAAAGTAAACAAAGAGAATATACATGAGTGCTCTGAAAATATAAAATGACAAGTGTCAAGGTATCTAATCAACCTCTCTGTAATCCTGTCAATCAGAACACACATAAAGAAGAGATCCTCCTCATCATTATCAAGTCTAGCTCCGCTTCTCAAGTAGGGCCATCATCTGCAACCAAAATAGGGACTGGTGGGTGTCCGGAAACACCATCCCGTAACGTGGGAATGAGTAGCTAACTCAGTGGAATAATAGAGCAAGGATTAACATGTTCTCAAATCAATCATGCGATAATAGTAAAGCAGTAAATCAAACAATCCTAATACTGTTGTTAATGCAATATGACATGATGTGATGGATGCCCTCACCGACGGTCTCCCTCATACGGCCCCATCTTACGACCGCGGCATGCAATCGTCCCTCAAGCGCTCCACATCTTCCAGGCACATGCAATGTAATGGTGATATGATTTCCGAGTTGTTATTAGTCCATTCAAACAGCAGGATTGGGAAACTAAGGTACTTCCCTTATATCAATCCCAACACAAATCCTGTCTAGGGTCGTCACTCCTAGTAATCTCATACGATGTATATTTTGTAGGTCGCTGCAAGGGCTGCCAGGGCTGTTGCTCGCACTCGTTGCACCGCTCCCCCATCACCTTATCAATACAGGCCTACTATACTCTCACTGCTACGGAAGGGTCGTCACCTCCCGTAGACTCAGAATACACTCGCGGTCACTACAAAGGGCTGCCAGGGCTGTTGCTCGCACTTGTTGCACCGCTCTCCCATCACCTTATCAATGTAGGCTGACAGTAAGAATATAGTGTCCCATACCACCATAATCTGTTCACGAGTCATAGGTGCTCACTGGTCACTACGGGGAGATTTGTGGCCCCAGCGTAGGCCGACAACTCGACCACGGTGTCCCATAGCACCATGCCCGGCTCATGAGTCTTCGTGGATCAAGGTACCATGGTTAACAGGGTTTACAATGGTAAGTTCGGTACCCTAGGTTCAAGCAGTTATGACTCATACAGGGTGAACATAGAACGGCCAGTCGGGTTACTTGACGGGCTCGACTAGCACGATCGCATCTCAAGTCGGACAACAAGAAGTGCGTAAAACACCTCGTGTGGTCTAACCACTGCCGTCAACTCCAGAACACGGCTCGCGTTTATCGACGCGTCGTTTGTGGCAAAGATAAGCCAACCACGAATTTTCTTGGTTGCCGACTGCCTGGACTAGGTATAGTCCCAAACATATATGAATTCACATCAGCAATCATATGAGAGTATTGGAAATGAAATACAACCATGTGAGAATGTTAACACATGTTATAACATACAACTAAAGTAAATCTTCAAGCACATGCATTTCATACATATAATGAAATCATGCATATAGCTAACACGTAGGAAATCATTTACATCAGCATATTAATTGAGAAATCAATCTCAAACTAATTCATAACACCATTTAATTCAATACATACTAATACAAGCATTTATACAAACACTTACACTACACACTTAAGTCTTCATATAGTATGTCGACTCAAAGCGCGCATTTAGGCGAATCTCTTCACCAAACTAATTATGCACGCATTTCTAGTATTCTAATGCGACAAGAAGCCATGTCAAACACATCAGCAAAATATGAATGAAAACATTACTTCCTACAAATGACTAAAATGCCCTAAATCTCATATTCTCCGCCGGTTTACGAAACAGGAAACGGACAGCATGTTATACATGTCAAACGGCGTTGTCGTCGATAATCTACTATTAAACGACATTGAAAGCATTGGAAACAGTCAATCAAAGCGTCTAAAATCCGCACCTTTTCTCTTATAGGTGAAGCGATTCGAATGGAGCGTATACGCTTTGTCTACGGAAAACTGTGAACCTAATACATAAGATCTATCAGCTATTTCGCTATGGAACCAAGGGAACCTCAAATCAGCAACTATTAGGGATGTTTTCTTACCTAGAAATGCGAAAAAATCACCGGTTAAGTGATTGGAGCGTGTTGCTAAACCACGTGCAACAGGTAGGGCAATAGCAGGAAAATTCTCTCCTACTCTCTCTCACAATCTCTCACCTTTTCTCTCTCTCAATCTAGGGCTCTTTCCAATTTCGGATGGGAGAGATATGAGAGGGTTTCAACCCCTTTTATAAGCCCAAACATGCCCTAAATAGGCTCGGGAACAATGTATACTTAAGGTATATCCAAATCGGGGCTGTTTCGGTCCAAAAGGACATTTCTGGTGGTCCCCTGGTCGAACGCGATCGGACTTAAGTTCATGCTCGTTGGATGTCGCTCACATCCCGTTTTCAGACCATCGGTGTTCGTAGATCGCCCGTGGCAGTCCAGTTTTAGTTCAGCGGTCACCGCACGTAGATCAGGTCTGCAAGTCTCATGATATGAAATAGAAATTTTTCCTTATCCGAGGGTGTAATTTGGCTGAATTCTGACGGTCAGAACGCTTAATACTAACGCGTTAAGTCGTGTGCCAGATTTGAATTTTAAATTTCAAATCTAGCCCTATTCTCACTCTCTTCAGTCCAGGCTCAATGAAATAGCCTGCGAGTGTCGGTTGGACTTGATTTTTGAAATGATTGTCAAGTCCAGCTAGGCGTTTCTAACGGTCTAAGATTGTAAGTATCGGACTTTTGACGCGCGGTCTAGATCCAATACAAGTGGTCCAGAGAACAAACCGGTTTAGAGTTTGATCCGAGGTTTTAAAGTATTATAGCATCGTTCGTTCTACTCGATTTGGGTCTTGTAGAACGTATTTAAAGCAGTCAGGGACTATTTCACAGCTACTCCAGCGTAGCGCTAACTAACTTATGCTTAGTTTCTAAAGGAATTAATCCTAAGTGATTTCTTTGGCTATAGAATTGGATTCTGAGCAATTTTCCAGGTATTTTAGTTGACTCATTGCCTAAGGACGTCTAATCGCAGGTTGGCTAAAATTCGGGGTGTTACAATCTACCCCCCTTAAAACACAATTTCGTCCCCGAAATTGCCGAAGGGTAGTGAGTATCTAGCAAGACTTCGGTATTGACATTCTAAGGAAGGGTCAATCCTATTTAATGACCTAACCGTACGTATATCCTAACTCAAATGTTTCGATCCTGGGCCAGTGGGGAAGAGGCCAACCACGCTTCCGCTGCGCCACTCTGATCAAATGGTAGCGTTGACTAACCTAGCTGGATTGGACTCAATATGTTCTACCCCCCTAAAAACTTGGTTCTACTTAAAGTTCAAGAATCTATGCATCGCTCCGTATATCGGAACGAGATGCGACTTAGGGGCTATACTTGACATGAATTGGGAAACAACCTCTCATTACAGTGGTTTTCCCCCTTGCCAATGATGCGTTCTATGGCATTGGTAGCTATGGTGATAGAGATGAGCCTAATCTCTATTGGCTACACGTCTTCAACATTTTTCAAGGGCAAAGCAATGACTTTTGGTTGTATGTGGTCGGGCCAACATGGAAGAAAAGTTGTGTAGTGGGTCTGAGTCGGGTACATAAACCTTCTGCCCCGTGATGACAGAAAATTTGTTGTATCAGTCCTCAATCCTAGTCGATGCCGATCTTCTACTTGATCAGAGCATTGGATTCATTGGTAACTACTAGGATTAAGAAGTCGATTCAAACCGCGAATACTTTGCTGATAATTGCATTTCCTTTATTCCGTGTTCCTGAATGCAATTAGCCCCTGTGGAAGGTAATTCTAAGAGGTGTGTTGGTTTATTCTAAGTTCAATCTGAGGGATTTATAAATGTTCCCTGAGAGTGAATGGTTCTAAGTTAAAACCACTTTCTTTTGGGTTACGACAGAAGTCTATAAGTAATAAGGGGATCTATCCAAGGAATAAGGTTCCACTTCAACCAAATCTAACTTATAATTCCTCAGCATATGCAGGCTTTACACTACTTAAGGTAACTAGTAGCCTAGTCTGTAATCTACAGCCTAATCGAACGGCATTCCTAGTCCCATGTCGGGATTGGATGTGGCAGGCTTGGTAGGAGGGTGGGGTGGGATAAAAACTAATTTTATAGGATAAATCCCGGGGTTTACAATATGGCAGTGGAAACCATAGGATACACCTAAACTAGGGACAATACCTTACAGCGAACGAAACGGCATGCATTCCATCTAACCATATTCGGCTATATTAAGCCTAAACCACAACACAAACATTCACATAACAAGCTGAAAAATGCCATGCATTTCATTAAATCAAAATTGTCACAATACAAGGGATATCTCCTTACAAGCATCATGACAAGAAGTACATGGGAACTAAGACAGTTAAAGTTACAACAACAACATAAGTAACTACTAGCCTGAACAGGCTTACACAACTTAAAGCAGGAAACGACAAACTACTAACAACAACATCTAAAATCATCTCTAGTCTGAGTCGGGTGATGGAGGAGGAGTACCCTTATCCTGCAAGCAGTATAGGATTGCCTTCAAGGTGCGAGTTACCTTGCCGAATTTTCTCTTCATAACGGCCTTAGTATCCTCGACCTCAGTCCGTAGTTCCTGAACTTCCCTTCGCAAGGTGACCTGGCTCTCCTCAATACAGGCAATGCGATCATCTCCAGTAGCCTGAACAGAAGGAGGAAGGCTCTCATCTGTATCCTGAGCCTCCTCTTCTACCTCTTCCTGGACTTCTTCCTCAACTTCTATTCCAGGTTCTCCCTCACTTGGATCCTCTTCATCGTCAAAATCGTCCTCGCTATCCTCCTCAAGCTGAGTCTCACGGTACTGAGACCCGATCTTCATCTTGACCATGGTGGACTCATCAATGCAGTGAATCGGAACTGGCAATTCTGGCCCAAGTCTGTAAGAAAACTCAAGCGCGATCTTGCATATAAGTCAGCCAAAAGGAAGCGACTCAGACGTTCTTCTCGATTTCGTTATGAGGATAATCTGTCGCAAGATGAAAGTGGCCATAAACACATTTTCTCTCTGGGCCACCAGATACAAGAAATCAACCATAAGGCGCGTACACTCAATGCAATTTGTCGACCTGGGATACACTTTGAACGTGCAAATGTGGTGCAGCAGGTACAAATCATCAGACATATAAGACGCCTTGAGGCTATTATTAGGCTGCCATGGAACCAGTTTACCACATAGAAACCTGATACGGCGATCTCGCTCACGCCTACTCCTCAAATTCTTCACACTGGGATGAACATCATCAAGAGGCAGGTTCAGAAGTCGCGCTATCAACCGAACATCGATCGTAGCCATCCGGTCTCTACCAAAAGGATTCTTGAACTGCAATGGCTCCAGTGTAGGACTCTGGATACGAGCGTAGAAGGTACGAACGGTGCTCACATTAGCACGAGCACGAGCTTCAAATAGCGGACCCCAATGCGCAGCTTCAATGCGCTCGAACAACAGGAATTCATCGAAGAGTCGCCCTTCCACGTCTGCTTTAAACAACACCTTACGGTCAGTGTATTCATCGTGAGGCATCTCTGCTAAAATCACTCGCCCAAGTTGAGTATGGGGATCCAAATCCCGCTTTATATGGAACTCTCGGGCTGTGCTTGGACTTGCGGCGACGCTTGAGCTTGCGGCGCCACCCCTCGGTCTTCTTGATTGAGCGGGGCGACTAGGCCTAGCCTCATCTGCTGAGGTCTTTCTCTTTCCCATCAAAGAGAGGATGGTGGAGAGAGATAAAAGACCCAAAATGACTTCAACAAAAGCCATGGAAAATGAGGAAAATGTTGAGAAATGGCTGCCCAAACTGAAAAAGGGAGATCTAGGTGTTGTAGAGGGATACTTCAAGCTCCCTTAGGATGGATTTTCAGAAAGAAAAAAAATGAAAAAGGGGAATGGAGCTCCTCACGATTTCAGCTCGTTTTGGGGATTGTAAGAGCTCCAAACGATGAGATTTGCAAGAGGGAGGGCTGCAAATCACTATGGAGTGATGGAGTGGGATCGTTTTCAACAAAGAATGGGTTTGGGAGGGATTTGGAATCACATTTTTGGAGATGGGCAGCAAGAGAACGAAAATGGAGCTAGGAAAGGGGGCTGTTGTGAAGGAAGTACCCCATTTAGGGGTTTTCTACGGTCGGCCCACTTGTGGGAGGGGTGTACTACCCAACAAACCCACACGTGCCAACTTTCAGATCAAGTGGGCCACATTAGACGGTGATGCATCGCCGGATCGGCGATGGCATCGCCGACCGTCCCTCATGTTGGTCGGTGGGACCACATAGGTCTGGTCCCCCATGGTCCAGGGACCCCAAAAACTATGGGCCCCACCTTAATTCATTGTATATTGCCCTAGGGAGGCCCAAACATGCATTCAGGGCTTTTCGGGGCCAATCTGTAAACCTGAATACAATTTCCTATCATGCAGCATATGATTTTAGGGTAGAATGAGCCAATACATCCATCTAGCTCATTATTTGCTAAAGATCGCAAACTTAAAATAGCCTTATGGCCAGTTTTCATGAAATTTTACTATTCACTGTAAAATTTTGTTGAAGTATGATTTTATATTATTTTCATATTAGGATCAATGCATAACATGAAAATAATAAGAAAGAATTGAAGAATGGAGTGGTACGAGGAAGAATTTTGAAGAATTTAGGTGAAACGGGGTTTTTAAGCCCTGGCGATTGAATGCAAGGGTTGTGGTTGTCCCACAGCCCAAGGATTCATATTTAAAGGTTTAGAATCATTCAAAGAATGTCTCAACCCACCTACCTACAACCTAGGAGCTACTCAGGTTGCTTCACGCGACCCTAGATGCGTTACGGACTCGATCGCGCGATCGATAAAAATAGTGTTCGCCTATTGGCGAATCTGCGATCTTATAAGTGTTTCTAGACCCTTCTCGCACCCACCTAAGTCAAAGGAAGCGACAGCGTACTTCGCATGACCATAACCCAGGCCCGGTATAATCTTATTCATGCTCTGATACCATCTGTAACATCCCGAACATCGGGGGGTCGAGTAAAAACCCAACTCCCGAGTTTCAAAATGTTATTTATACAACATAGATATGTATGATTGAATTTTTTCTGTGTTAATGTATTAAACATGAGTGAGATTAAGCCAGAACAGCACATCATACTCCAGAGACAGTTAAATTTACAAGCGGAAGACTGTGATAGTATGTATAACATATATAAACTGTTGTATGTCTCCAGAGTGTGAACATGTTACCAAGTTATATACATACATGTATACTCCAAAAGTAAACAAAGAGAATATACATGAGTACTCTGAAAATATAAGATGACAAGTGTCAAGGTATCTAATCAACCTCTCTTTAATCCCGTCAATCAGAACACGCATAAAGGAGAGATCCTCCTCATCATTATCAAGTCCAGCTCCGCTTCTCAAGAAGGGCCATCATCTGCAACCAAAATAGGGACTGGTGGGTGTCCGAAAATACCATCCCGTAACGTGGGAATGAGTAGCTAACTCAGTGGAATAATAGAGCAAGGATTAACATGTTCTCAAATCAATCATGCGATAATAGTAAAGCAGTAAATCAAACAATCCTAATACTGTTGTTAATGTAATATGACATGATGTGATGGATGCCCTCACTGACGGTCTCTCTCATGTGGCACCATCTTACGACCGCGGCATGCAATCGTCCCTCAAGTGCTCCACATCTTCCAGGCACATGCAATGTAATGGTGATATGATTTTCAAGTTGCTATTAGTCCCTTATATCAATCCCAACACAGATCCTGTCTAGGGTCGTCACTCCTAGTAATCTCATACGATGTATATTTTGTAGGTCGCTGCAAGGGCTGCCAGGGTTGTTGCTCGCACTCGTTGCACCGCTCCCCCATCACCTTATCAATACAGGCCTACTATACTCTCACTGCTACGGAAGGGTCGTCGCCTCCGGTAGACTCAGAATACGCTCGCGGTCACTACAAAGGGCTGCCAGGGCTGTTGCTCACACTCGTTGCACCGCTCCCCCATCACCTTATCAATGTAGGCCGACAGCAAGAATATAGTGTCCCATACCACCATAATTGCTCACGAGTCATAGGTGCTCACTGGTCACTACGGGGAGGTTTGTGGCCCTAGTGTAGGCCGACAGCTAGACCACGGTGTCCCATACCACCATGCCCGGCTCATGAGTCTTCATGGATCAAGGTACCATGGTTAATAGGGTTTACAATGGTAAGTTCCGTACCCTAGCTTCAAGCAGTTATGACTCATACAGGGTGAATATAGAACGGCCAGTCGGGTTACTTGACGGGCTCGACTAGCACGATCGCATCTCAAGTCGAACGACATGAAGTGCGTAAAACACCTCGTGTGGCCTAACCACTGTCGTCAACTCCAGAACACGGCTCGCTTTCATCGACGCGTTATTTGTGGCAAAGATAAGCCAACCATGAATTTTCTCGGTTGCCGACTGCCTGGACTAGGTATAGTTCCAAACATATATGAATTCACATCAGCAATCATATGAGAGTATTGGAAATGAAATACAACCATGTAAGCATGTTAACACATGTTATAACATACAACTAAAGTAAATCTTCAAGCACATGCATTTCATACATATAATGAAATCATGCATATAGCTAACACATAGGAAATCATTTACATCAGCATATTAATTGAGAAATCAATCTCAAACTAATTCATAACACCATTTAATTCAATACATACTAATACAAGCATTTATACAAACACTTACACTACACACTTAAGTCTACATATAGTATGTCGACTCAAAGCGCGCATTTATGCAAATCTCTTTGCCAAACTAATTATGCACACATTCCTAATATTCTAATGTGACAAGAAGCCATGTCAAACACATCAGTATAATATGAATGAAAACAGTACTTCCTACAAATGACTAAAATGCCCTAAATCTCATATTCTTCGCCGGTTTACGAAACAGGAAACGGACAGCATGTTGTACATGTCAAACGGCGTTGCCGTCAATAATCTACTATTAAATGACATTGAAAGCGTTGGAAACAGTCAATCAAAGCGTCTAAAATCCGTACCTTTTCGCTTATAGGTGAAGCGATTCGAACGGAGCGTATACGCTTCGTCTACGGCGAACTGTGAACCTAATACATAAGATCTATCAGCTATTTCACTATGGAACCAAGGGAACCTCAAATCAGCAACTATTAGGGATGTTTTCTTACCTAGAAATATGGAGAAATCACCGGCCAAGTGATTGGAGCGTGTTGCTAAAGCACGTGCAACAGGAAGGGCAGCAGCAGGAAAATTCTCTCCTACTCTCTCTCACAATCTCTCACCTTTTCTCCCTCTCAATCTAGGGCTCTTTCCAATTTTGGATGGGAGAGATATGAGAGGATTTCAACCCCTTTTATAAGCCCAACCATGCATGAAATAGGCTCGGGAACAATGTATACTTAAGGTATATCCAAATCGGGGCTGTTTCGGTCCAAAAGGACATTTCTGGTGGTCCCCTGGTCGAACGCGATCGGACTTAAGTTCATGCTCGTTGGATGTTGCTCACATCCCGTTTTCAGACCATCAGTGTTCGTAGATCGCCCGTGGCGGTCCAGTTTTAGTTCAGCGGTCACCGCACGTAGATCAGGTCTGCAAGTCTCATGATATGAAATAGAAATTTTTCCTGATCCGAGGGTGTAATTTGGCTGAATTCTGACGGTCAGAACGCTTAATACTGATGCGTCAAGTCGTGTGCCAGATTTGAATTTCAAATTCCAAATCTAGCCCTATTCTCACTCTCTTCAGTCCAGGCTCAATGAAATAGCCTGCGAGTGTCGGTTGGACTTGATTTTCAAAATGATTGTCAAGTCCAGCTAGGCGGTTCTAACGGTCTAAGATTGTAAGTATCGGACTTTCGACGCGCGGTCTAGATCCAATACAAAGTTTCAAAGTGGTCCAGAGAACAAACCGGTTTAGAGTTTGGTCCGAGGTTTTAGATTATTATAGCATCGTTGGTTCTACTCGATTTGGGTCTTTAGAACGTATTTAAAGCGGTCAGGGACTATTTCACAGCTACTCCAGCGTAGCGCTAACTAACTTATGCTTAGTTTCTAAAGGAATTAATCCTAAGTAATTTCTTTGGCTATGGAATTAGATTCTGAGCGATTTTCCAGGTGTTTTAGTTGACCCATTGCCTAAGGACGTCTAATCCTAGGTTGGCTAAAACCTGGGGTGTTACAGGTGTCATGAATGCCAGATTCATGGGGATGTCATACCTTCAAAGGACTTGCATCAGTCAGTTACCTCTTGGCCCTTTTCAGCTTGGGGACTGAACGTCATTGGTCCTATAAATCTGACTTCATCTAAAGGAAAGCAGTATATATTAGTGGTAACAGATTATTTCTCTAAATGGACAGAAGTAATTGCTTTACGCAATGTTAATGTAACACCCTGAAAATCGGGGGTCGTGTATAAACTCAACTCCCGAGTTCCAGACCGTCACTTATGCAACAAAAATGATTATGATTCAATGTTGTCTGATTTAAAGCATTCACATGAGTAAAAGTATACCAAAACTGCAATTCATACTTCAGATCCATTGATAAAAGCAAGCGGAAGACTAAACAATATATATATCACTGTATGGAAAAATAAAGTAGATCTCATCTGTCTCTAAGGTATGAATACATCTCTAAGTCTCATATACATATACATGAATAAAATTAAATGTTCAAAATTGTCCCACTGAAGTCCCATCAACCCAGGTCGCCTAAGTAAAGCCATCATGATACTCCATGTACGAGAACTCGTCCTGGTCCTCGTCGAAGTCTGGCTCTGCCTCCTGGATATCAGCCTCACCTGCATCTACAACAGGGTCTGGTGGGTGTTACAAACACCATCCCGTAACGTGGGAATGAGTGATCAACTCTGTGGAATCATAGAGCAAAGATTAGCATGTTGACAAATCAATCATGCAATAATAGTAAAGCAGTAAATCAGACAATCCTAATACTGTTGTTAATGCAAGATGACATGACGTGATGTATGCCCTCACCGACGATCTCCCTCATACGGCAACATCTTACGACCGCGGCATGCCACACTCCCTAGAGTGCTCCACATCTTCCAGACACATGCAATGTTATGGTAATATGGTTTCTGAGTTGTTATTAGTCCATTCAAACAGCAGGATTGGAAAACTAAGGTACTTCGCTTGTATCAATCCCAACACAGATCCTGTCTAGGGTCGTCACTCGTAGTAATCTCATATGATGTATATTTTGTAGGTCGCTACAAGGGCTGCCAGGGCTGTTGCTCGCACTCGTTGCACCGCTCCCCCATCACCTTATCAATACAGGCCTACTGTACTCTACTGCTACTGAAGGGTCGTCACCTCCCGTAGACTCAGAATACGCTCACAGTCACTACAAAAGACTCGTCGCCTGATCAGTGTAGGCCGACAGCTAGAATATAGTGTCCCATACCACCATAATCTGTTCACGAGACTAGGTGCTCACTGGTCACTACGGGGAGGTTTGTGGCCCCAGCATAGGCCGACAGCTCGACCACGGTGTCCCATACCACCATGCCCGGCTCATGAGTCTTCGTGGATCAAGGTACCATGGTTAACAGGGTTTACAATGATAAGTTCAGTACCCTAGTTTCAAGCAGTTATGAATCATACACGGTGAACATACATCGGCAAGTCGGGTTACTTGACGGGCTCGACTAGCGTGATCGCATCTCAAGTCGAACGACATGAAGTGCGTAAAATACTTCGCGTGGCCTAACCACTGCCGCCAACTCCAAACACGACTCGCATTCATCGACGCGTCGTTCGTGGCTAAGACCAGCCAGCCACGAATTCGCTCGGTTACCGACTGCCTGGACTAAGTATAGTCCCAAACAATTATGGAATCACATCAGCAATTTATGTAGGAGTATTGGAATTGAAATACAATCATGTGAGCATGTTAACACATGTTATAACATTCAACTTAAGCAAGTCTTCAAGCACATACATTTCATGCATAGTATGGAATCATGTACATCGTCAACATGTAGAAAATCATTTATGTCAGCATATAAATTGAGAAATCCATCTCAAACTAATTCATAACATCATTTAATTCAATACATACTAATACAAGCATTTATACAAACACATACACTACACACTTAAGTCTACATATAGTATGTCGACCCGAAGTGCGCAATTAGGCGAATCTCTTCGCCAAACCAATTATGCACGTATTCCTAACTTCCTAATGTGACAACAAACCATGTCAATCACATCAGCAAAATATGAATGTAATCAGTACTTCCTACAAATGACTAAAATGCCCTAAATCTCATATTCTTCGTCGATTTACGAAACAGGAAACGGAGAGCATGTTGTACATGTCAAACGGCGATGCCGTCGATAATCTACTATTAAACGACATTGAAAGTGTTGTAAACCGTCAATCAAAGCGTCTAAAATCCTCACTTAGTCTCTTATAGACGTGTCGTTTCGAACGGAGCGTATACGCTTCGTCTACGGCAATAAAAGAACCTGATTTACAAGTTACGTTAGCTAGCATGCTACGAATCCAAGTAAACCTTAAATCAGCAACTTCCAGGGTTGTTTTATACCTGAAAATGCGGGAGAATCACCGGCTTGGTGATCAGGAAGGGTTGCTTAGGCACTAGCAACAGATGGCATGAAGACGGGAAAAATCCCTTCTAAACTCTCTCTCAAACTCTCACCTTTTCTCCCTCCCAAATCTAGGGTTTCTTGCAATTTTGGATGGGAGAGAGGAGTGAGGGTTTCAACCCCTTTTATAAGCTTAAAAATGCCAAAAATAGGCTCCGGTACAAAGTTCACTTAGTGCATATCCAATTCGGGGCTGTTTCGGTTCAAAAGAAGCTTTCTGGTGGTCCCCTGTCCGAATGCGATCGGACTTAAGCTCATGCGTACCAGATCTAGCACGTATTAAGTTTTCAGTCCGGCAGGGTTCGCAGATCGCGTGTGGCTGACCAGTTTCAGTTCAGCAGTCACCGCACGTAGATCAGGGCTGAAAGTCTAAAATAGAAATTTTTCCTGATCCGAGGGTGTAATCTGGCTAAATTCTGATGGTCAGAACGCTTAATACTGACACGTCAAGTCGTGTGCCAGATTTGAATTTGAAATTTCAATTCTATCCCTATTCGCACTCTCTTCGGTCCGGGCTCAATGAAATAGCCTGTGATTATCAGTTGGACTTGATTTTCGAAATGATTGTCAAGTCCAACAAGGCGGTTCTAATGGTCTAAGATAGGAGGTATCGGATTTTCGACGTGCGGTCTAGATCCAATACAAAGATTCAAAGTGGTCCAGAGAACAAACCTACTTAGAGTTTGGTCCGAGGTTATAGAGTAGTATAGAGTTATTGGTTCTACTCGATTTGGGTCTTGTAAAACGTATTTAAAGTGATCGGGGACTATTTTCCAGCTACTCCAGCATTGCGCTAGCTAACTTAGTCATATTTTCTAAAAGAATTAATTCCACGCAATTTCGGGTCGAGTTGGTACTCGAGCCCAAGTATGGATTTTTCACGGGCGTTACAATCTACCCCCCTTAACAAATAATTTCATCCTCGAAATTTGTACCTTTTCGTACTCCTCGAGAAGCTGTGGGTAGTTCTTTCTAATCTCGGCTTCTGTCTCCCAGGTGGCCTCTTCCTCAGAGTGATGCGTCCACAATACCTTCACAAGGGGAATCACCTTGCTAGGCAGTACCTGCTCCTTCCTGTCTAGGATACGTGTCGATCGCAGGATATAAGTAACATCCTCTCCTAACTGCACCTGCTCCCATCTGATGATATGGGAAGGATCAGCAACGTACTTCTTCAGCATAGAAACATGAAATACATTGTGAACGCTCGCAAAAGGCGTGGGTAAAGCCAATCGGTAAGCCACTGCTCCCACACGATCGAGGATCTGGAATGGACCAATGAATCGCGGTGCCAGCTTCCCCTTCTTCCCGAACCGAAAGACTCCCTTCATAGGGAAAACTCCCAAAAACACATGATCCCCAACTATGAACTCTAGCGGCCTTCGTCTCGTATCGGCATAACTCTTCTGCCTGCTCTGCGCTGTAAGAAGCCGACGTCGAGTAATATCAATCTTCTCTGACGTCGCCTGCACTAACTCTGGGTGAATCAAGCTACGCTCACTGACCTCTACCCAGCAATGCGGTGGGCGACAAGGTCGCCCATACAGCGCCTCATAAGGTGCCATACCGATACTCGTCTGAAAGCTGTTGTTGTACACAAACTCTGCATAAGCAAGACAATCATCCCAACTGTCCTTGAAGTCCAATGCGCAAGCTCGCAACATGTCCTCTAAGATCTGGTTCACCCGCTCTGTCTGTCCGTCTGTCTGTGGGTGGAAGGCAGTACTGAACTTCAACTTCACACCCATAGCCTCCTGAATGCGAGTCCAGAAAATAGAAGTGAACCGCGTGTCTCTGTCCAACACGATCTCCAACGAAACTCCATGCAGACGCACAATCTCTCTGATGTACAGTCTAGCCAGCTCGTCTGCAGAGTTCGTAACTCTGAATGGTAGGAAGTGCGCCGACTTCATCAGATGGTCGAAGATCACCCAAATGGAATCATGTCCCTTCCTCGTCTTCGGCAACCCAGAAATGAAGTCCATGGAAATGAAATCCCACTTCCACTCTGCGATCGGCATAGGCTGCAAAAGTCCAGGTGGTCGGCGATGCTCTGCCTTCACCTGCTGACAAGTGAGACAACGGGACACGAACTCTGCTATATGGGTCTTCATACCTTCCCACCAATACGTCCTCTTCACGTCACGATACATCTTCGTACTTCCTGGATGCATCGCGAGTCTAGTACAATGCGCAGCCTCGAGAATCTCTCGTCTCAAGTCAGGGACATCTGAGACGCATAGGCGGCCACTATAACGTAAGCCCCCATCCATACCAACTCGCCAGTCGGCGTCTACATCATCACTGGCCTACTCTCGAAGCTCAGTCAGATGCTCATCATCCCTCTGCGCCTCGATGACTCGGTCATCGATCAGAGATCGCACCTGTACATGTGCGATGAACTCAAACGGCTCCTCTACGGTGAGTTTCTGCTCAAAGTCTCACAAAAACTCAACCATATCCCACTCAGCAACCTTCAGCAGAGCCGCAAACTCTATCGCCTTCTTGCGGCTCAAAGCATCAGCCACAAGGTTCGCCTTCCCAGGATGGTAAGAGACCTCAAACTTGAAGTCCTTCAACGTCTTCATCCATCGCCGCTGCCTCATATTCAAGTCTCGCTGCGTGAATATGTACTTGAGGCTCTTGTGGTCGCAAAAGAGCTCGAACTCCTCTCCGTAGAGGTAATGTCTCCAGAGTCTCAGTGCGACTATAACGACTGCCAACTCTAGGTCGTGTGTAGGGTAATTCTCCTCGTCCTTCCTTAATTGTCTCGAGGCATACGAAATTACCCTGTCCCTCTGCATAAGGACACAACCCAAACCAACGCTAGACGCGTCAGTGTATATAGTGTATCTAACCCCTTGCTCTGACAATACTAGCACAGGGGCGGACGTAAGTCTGTCCTTCAGCTCCTGAAAAGCTGACTCCGCCTTGTCATTCCAGGTGAACTTCACGTCCTTCCGTGTCAACTGAGAAAAGGGTCTCGCGATCTTCGAGAAATCCTGTATGAAGCGCCGATAGTAGCCAGCGAGACCCAAGAAATTCCTCACCTCAGTGACAGAACCATGCTGCTCCCAGTCCTGCACCGGAGCTACCTTAGACAGGTCAACTGCCATGCCATCCTTGGACACCATGTGTCCCAGGAACTTCACCTTCTGCTTCCAGAAGTCCCACTTCTTGTACTGTGCGAACAACTGATGCTGTCTGAGCGTATCCAGGACCAAACGTAAGTGCTCCTCATGCTCCTCTCGACTCTTAGAGTACACCAAAATGTCGTCAATGAATACAACGATGAATCTATAGAGGAAAGGCTGAAATACCCGGTTCATCAGATCCATGAACACCGCTGGTGCGTTCGTGAGACCAAACGACATCACGAGGAACTCGTAGTGGCCAAAACTGGTCCTGAATGCTGTCTTCTGCACGTCCTCATCCCTGACGCGCAACTGATGATATCCTAACTGAAGATCAATCTTTAAGAAGTACTGCACTCCTCTCAACTGATCAAACAAGTGATCGATCCTGGGTAAAGGGTACTTGTTCTTCACCGTGACCTGGTTCAGCCTGCGATAATTAATACATAATCGCATCGAACCATCCTTCTTCCTCACGAACAAGACCGGTGCTCCCCAAGGAGACACACTAGGCCGTATAAGGCCAAGCTCTAGCAGACCATCAATTTGCGTCCTCAACTCCTCCATCTCACATGGTGCCATGCGATACGTCGGCAGTGAGACAAGCGTAGAACCAGGAACCAGATCGATAGTGAAATCAATCTCACATCGGGGAGGCAAACCAGGGATCTTCCTGAACAGATCCCCGAACTCAGAAATGACTGGCGTATGCTCAAGTATCTGGGCACCAGCGTCACGCAATAAAGTGGCGTAACTAAGTATGCTGAAAGGGAGATTTACCAGCACTAGAAATATGAAGGATGCACCCTCTGGCTCGTACACAGTCACTATACGAGTCTCGCAGTCAATCTCGGCCCTCGCTGCAGTCAACCAATCCATGCCAAGAATGACGTCGAGATAAACAAGAGAGGGGTCGACGACAAGATCAATAGCCATCTTCCTGCCTCCCAGATCAACCAAACAACCCTCACACATCTGGGTAACATCTGAATAATCTCCATGAGCTACAAGGACTCGCACCCTATCCATAGTAATAGTCTGTAACCCAAGACGCTTGACTACAGCACGTGATATCAAAGAAATCGTGGAACCAGTGTCCACCATCACGAGAATAGGAGTACCTCCATATGGGCCGTGACCTCGAAGGCCGAATGCTGAAAAGTCGATGTCGCAGCTGCCTCAGCTGTCAATGCATGAACCCGTGCCTGCTGTGGCCGGTTCGGCCGCTGTGTCAAGGGCCGTGGAGGCTGTCTGATCTGCGATACCGGAGGTCTGAAAGAAGGGTGCGCAGTAGCTAACCGTATAGGTGGTGCTGATATCACCTGTGAACGTGCACGGTCAATCTTCTGCGGAGGCCAGAACCCACTGTCCGCATCCGAGAAAAATAGCTCTGCACCAAGTGGCCTGACCTCCCACAGTATATACATGTCAAATCAGGGAACCGAAATGGTGGTACAGGCACTGTAGCCCTAGTAGGAGGGTCGACGCGAGGCCTCTTGCCCGTGAAGGGCCTGTCCTGCATGTCTGGTCGTGGCCTAAAAGCAACAGGGCCACGAGATCGCGCAAGTCGATCCACATCCTGCTCTGCCCGCATAGACAAGTAAATCAACTCCGCATATGAGGGAATTGTCACACAGCACATCTTCGATCGAATATCGGGTCGCAAACCCTCCAAAAAGCACCGTATGCGCATCTGCTCATCAGTCAAAATAGTCGGGACGTATCTGCCCAACTCCATAAACCGATGCTCATACTCCGTGACTGTCATGGCTGCCTGTCTGAGGCGGAGAAACTCATTCTCCCTGTCATGCCTGTACGTCTGGGGGTAATACTTCTCGTGAAAGCGGAACTCAAAAGCTGCCCATGTCCATATAAAGTCGGCGGCAACGGTCCGCAATACGCTATCCCACCACAGGCTGGCCTCTTGCTCAAACAAGAATGTAGCCAGCTCTACCTGCTCGGCCTCTGTGCAATGAAGCATCCGCAATATCTTCGACACACGGTCGAGCCAGTACTCAGCCTCCTCGGGTCTATGAGAACCCGTAAAAGTGGGAGGCCGTAAGCGCTGAAATCGCTCTAATAGGCCCCGTGTATCTGCGGCATTCTCCGCAGGGTAAGCAGGTGGTACAGGACTAGCCGTGCCCTCATCCTGGGCGTATGTATAAGCATCCTCAGCTGGATGCGCAGGTGGTGCAGGTGGAGTCACACCCCCACCCTGGGCTAATGTCCCCACAATGGTAGTCAGAAGCTACTGCTGCTGCTGCATCATAGCCATCATCTGCTCAAATCTGTCAGGAGGTGGAGCAGGCTGTGGCGGGTGCTGCGTTGAAGTAGATGCACGATAAGGCTCTCTGACTGGCGATGTGAACGGCGGTGGTCCAACTGTAGGACCAGCAGTAGGCTGAGACGCACGAACTGTCTCAGAAATTGGGCCCACAGCAGGGTCCGCATGGGTGTCAGACTGCGAAGGAGTCTGATCCATATGCTCACTCAATGCAAGCCGAACCGTGCTCCGCGTAGCCTTAGGTGGCATTCCCTATATTCAAAATAGGGCGTAACCTTGTCAGTCTCAATAACACAAATACACCGCAATCATTCACACAAGGAGTCAAAGGCATTCCATGCATTTCATTTAATCAAAAATTATCATAATACAAGGGATATATCCTTACAAGCATCATGACGAGAAATACATGGGAACTAAGACAGTTAAAATTATAACAGTAACATAAGCAAAGCACTAGCCCTAACAAGCTTACACAACAAAAGCAGAAAATGACTAACTACTAACAACAACATCAAGGTTGCATCTCTAGTCTGAGTTGGGTGACGGAGGAGGAGCACCCTTATCCTACAAGCAACACAGGATCGCCTTCAAGGTGCGAGTCACCTTGTCGAATTTCCTCTTTGTAACAGCCTTGGCATCCTCGACTTCAGCGCGAAGTTCCTGAACTTCTCTTCGCAAGGCGATCTGACTCTCCTCAATCCGAGCAATGCGATCATCGCTAGTAGCCTACGCAGTAGGAGGAGGGCTCTCATCTGTATCCTGAGCCTCCTCTTCTGCCTCTTCCTGGATTTCTTCCTGAACTTCTGCTCCAGGTTCTCCCTCACTTTGATCTTCCTCATCATCAAAGTCATCCTCACTATCCTCCTTAAGCTGATTTTCACGGTACTGAGACCCAATCTTCATCTTGACCATAGTCGACTCATCAATGGTATGAATCGAAACTGGCAATTTCGACCCTAGTCTGTAAGCAAACTCAAGGGCGATCTTGCATATCAGTCGGCCAAAAGGAAGCGATTCGGATGTTCTTCTTGACTTGGCTATGAGGATTATCTGTCGCAAGATGAAAGTGGCCATACATACATTCTCTCACTGGGCCACCAGATACAAGAAATCAACCATAAGGCATGTACATTCAATGCGATTCGTCGACCTGGGATACACATTGAACGTGTAGATATGGTGCAGTAGGCACAAATCATCAGACATATATGTCGCCTTAAGGCTATTATTAGGCTGTCATGGGACCAACTTACCGCACAGAAACCTGGTGCGGCGATCTCGTTCACACCTACTCCTCAGATTCTTCTCACTAGGATGAACATCACCAAGAGGTACGTTCAGAAGTCACGCAATCAGTCGCACATCAATCGTAGCCATCTGATCTCTACCAAAAGGAATTTTGAACTGCAATGGCTCCAAGCTAGGATTCTGGATACAAGCGTAGAAGCACGAACGGTGCTCACATTAGCACGAGCGCGAGCTTCAAAGATCGAACCCCAATGCGCAGCTTCAATGCGCTCGAACAACAAAAATTCACCGAACAGTCGCCCTTCCACGTCTGCCTCAAACAACACTTTGCGATCAGTGTATTGACCGTGAGGCATCTCTGATAGAATTACTCGCCCAAGGTGAGTATGGGGATCCAAATCCCGCTTTGTACGGCACTCTCGGGCTGTAGCTGTACCTGTGGCGGCGCCTGAACTTGCGGCACCACCCCGTGGTCTGCTCAAATGAGCAGGGTGACTTGGCCTAGCCTCGTCTACTGCAGTCTTCCTTTTACCCATCAAAGATAAGATGGAGGAGAGTGATAAAAGGCCTAAAATGGCTTCCACGAAAGACATGAAAGACGAAGAAAATGCGAAGAAGTGGTTGTCTAAACTGGAAAAGGGAGATCTAGGCATCGTAGAGGGATGCTTCAAGCTTCCCAAGGATGTATTTTTAAGGAGAAATGAAAATGAAAAAGTGGAATGGACTCACGATTGCAGCTCGATTTGGAGGTTTTTGGAGCTCCAAATGATGAAATCTTCAAGAGGGAGGGCTGCCAACTTCAAAGGAACGATGGAGGGTGGTCATTTTTGGCCAAGGATGGATCTAGGGGTGGTTTGGAATCCTGAATTTTGGAGATCGTTGCTGAAAAATGTAAATAGGGCTATGGGGAGGGCTATTTGTGAAGGAGATGCAAGTTTTAGGGATTTTCTACCCACGAACCCTACATGTGGGGTGTACACGACCCAAGATAGGGCGTGCGCCCAAAATTTGAAGCAAGTGAGCCCACCTGTACGGCGATGCATCGCCGGATCGGCAATGGCATCGCCGACCGGTGGTGCATCTGGCCAGTGGGACCAGATGGGTTTGGTCCTCCATGGTCCAAGGACCCCAGATATGTATGGTCCCAACCTTGGTTCATTGTATTTTGACCTATATAGGCCCAAACATATGTTCGGGGTTTTTCGGGACCAATCTGAAATCTCGAATACAAAACTCTATCATGCAGCATATGATTTTGGGGTAAAAGGATCTATTACATCCATCTAGACCCTTATTTGCTAAAGAAAGTGAAGTTAGAATGGCCTTATGGCCATTTTTCATGAAATTTTACTATTCATTGTAAACTTTGGTGAAAGTATTATTTTATGTTATTTTCACATTATTTTTGATGCCTAACATAAAATTGATAAGAAAGAAATGAATATTGGAGTGGTGAGAGGAAGAATTTTGAAGATTTTTGGTGAAATGGGGTTTTTAAGCCTTGGCGATTGAATACAGGAGTCGTGGTCATCCCACGGCCCAAGGATTTACTTTTATAGATTTAAAATCATTCAAATAATGTCTCAACCCGACTTCCTACGACCTAGGAGCTATTCGGGTTGCTTTACGCGACCCGAGTTGCGTTACAGACTTGATCGTGCGATCGATTCGAATAGACTTCGCCTATTGGCGAATCTGCGATCCTATAAATGTTTCTAGACCCTTCTCGCACCCACCTAAGTTAAAGGAAATGATAACGTACATCACGAGACCATAACACAGGCCCAGTATACTCTTATTCATGCTCTGATACCAACTTGTAAAACCCTGAAAATCAGGGGTCATGTATAAACTTAACTCCCGAGTTCCAGACCGTCACTTATGCAACAAAAATGATTATGATTCAATGTTGTCTGATTTAAAGCATTCACATGAGTAAAAGTATACCAAAACTGCAATTGATACTTCAGATCCAGTGATAAAAGCAAGCGGAAGACTAAACAATATATATATATCACTGTATGGAAAAATAAAGTAGATCTCATCTGTCTCTAAGGTATGAATACATCTCTGAGTCTCATATACATATACATGAACAAAATTAAATATTCAAAATTGTCCCACTGAAGTCCCATCAACCCAGGTCGCCTAAGAAAAGCCATCATGATACTGCATGTACGAGAACTCGTCCTGGTCCTCGTCGAAGTCTGGCTCTGCCTCCTGGATCTTAGCCTCACCTGCATCTACAACAGGGTCTGGTGGGTGTTGCAAACACCATCCCGTAACGTGGGAATGAGTGATCAACTCAGTGGAATCATAGAGCAAAGATTAGCATGTTCACAAATCAATCATGCGATAATAGTAAAGCAGTAAATCAGACAATCCTAATAATGTTGTTAATGCAAGATGACATGACGTGATGTATGCCCTCACCGACGATCTCCCTCATACGGTAACATCTTACGACTGCGGCATGCCACACTCCCTAGAGTGCTCCACATCTTCCAGGCACATGCAATGTTATGGTGATATGGCTTCCGAGTTGTTATTAGTCCATTCAAATAGTAGGATTGGGAAACTAAGGTACTTCCTTTGTATCAATCCCAACACAGATCCTGTCTAGGGTCGTCACTCCTAGTAATCTCATACGATGTATATTTTGTAGGTCGCTGCAAGGGCTGTCAGGGCTGTTGCTCGCACTCGTTGCACTGCTCCCCCATCACCTTATCAATACAGGCCTACTGTACTCTACTGCTACTGAAGGGTCGTCGCCTCCTGTAGAGTCAGAATACACTCGCGGTCACTACAAAGGACTCGTCGCCTGATCAGTGTAGGCCGACAGTTAGAATATAGTGTCCCATATCACCATAATCTGCTCACGAGACTAGGTGCTCACTGGTCACTGCGGGGAGGTTTGTGGCCCCAGCGTAGGCCGACAGCTCGACCACGGTGTCCCATGCCACCATGCCCGGCTCATGAGTCTTCGTGGATCAAGGTACCATGGTTAACAGGGTTTACAATGGTAAGTTCAGTACCCTAGGTTCAAGTAGTTATGACTCATATAGGGTGAACATACATCGGCCAGTCGGGTTACTTGACGGGCTCGACTAGCGCGATTGCATCTCAAGTCGAACGAAATGAAGTGCGTAAAACACTTCGTGTGGCCTAACCACTGCCGCCAACTCCAAACACGACTCGCGTTCATCAATGCGTCGTTCGTGGCTAAGACCAGCCAGCCATGAATTCGTTCGGTTATCGACTGCGTGGAATAAGTATAGTCCTAAACAATTATGGAATCACATCAACAATTTATGTAGGAGTATTGGAATTGAAATACAATCATGTGAGCATGTTAACACATGTTATAACATTCAACTTAAGCAAGTCTTCAAGCACATACATTTCATGCATAGTATGGAATCATGTACATCGTCAACATGTAGGAAATCATTTATGTCAGCATATAAATTGAGAAATCCATCTCAAACTAATTCATAACATCATTTAATTCAATACATACTAATACAAGCATTTATACAAACACATACACTACACACTTAAGTCTACATATAGTATGTCGACCCGAAGTTTGCAATTAGGCGAATCTCTTCGCCAAACCAATTATGCACGTATTCCTAACTTCCTAATACGACAACAAACCATGTCAATCACATCAGCAAAATATGAATGTAATCAGTACTTCTTACAAGTGACTAAAATGCCTTAAATCTCATATTCTTCGTTGATTTACGAAACAGGAAACGGAGAGCATGTTGTACATGTCAAACGGCAATGCCGTCGATAATCTACTATTAAATGACATTGAAAGCGTTGTAAACCGTCAATCAAAGCGTCTAAAATCCTCACCTAGTCTCTTATAGACGTGTCGTTTCGAACGGAGCGTATACGCTTCGTCTACGGCAATAAAAGAACCTGATTTACAAGTTATGTTAGCTAGCATGCTACGAATCCAAGTAAACCTTAAATCAGAAACTTCTAGGGTTGTTTTATACCTGAAAATAAGGGAGAATCACCGGCTTGGTGATCAGGAAGGGTTGCTTAGGCACTAGCAACAGATGGCACGAAGACGGGAAAAATCCCTTCTACACTCTCTCTCAAACTCTCACCTTTTCTCCCTCCCAAATCTAGGATTTCTTGCAATTTTGGATGGGAGAGAGGAGTGAGGGTTTCAACCCCTTTTATAAGCTTAAAAATGCCAAAAATAGGCTCCGGTACAAAGTTCACTTAGTGCATATCCAATTCGGGGCTGTTTCGGTTCAAAAGAAGCTTTCTGGTGGTCCCCTGACTGAATGCTACCGGACTTAAGCTCATGCATACCAGATCTAGCACGTATTAAGTTTTCAGTCCGGCAGGGTTCACAGATCGCGCGTGGTGGACCAGTTTCAGTTCAGCGGTCACCGCACTTAGATCAGGGCTGAAAGTCTCATGATATAAAATAGAAATTTTTCCTAATCCGAGGGTGTAATCTGGCTGAATTCTGACGGTCAGAACACTTAATACTGACATGTCAAGTCGTGTGCCAGATTTGAATTTGAAATTTCAATTCTGTCCCTATTCATACTCCCTTCGGTCCGAGCTCAATGAAATAGCCAGTGATTATCAGTTGGACTTGATTTTCGAAATGATTGTCAAGTCCAGCAAGGTGGTTCTAACAGTCTAAGATAGGAGGTATCGGATTTTCGACGCGCGGTCTAGATCCAATACAAAGATTCAAAGTGGTCCAGAGAACAAACCTGCTTAGAGTTTGGTCCGAGGTTATAGAGTATTATAGAGTCATTGGTTCTACTCGATTTGGGTCTTGTAGAACGTATTTAAAGTGATCAGGGACTATTTCTCAGCTACTCCAGCGTTGCGCTAGCTAACTTAGTCATATTTTCTAAAAGAATTAATTCTATGCAATTTCGGGTCGAGTTGGTACTCGAGCCCAAGTATGGATTTTTCACAGGCGTTACAGTTAAAGAAAAGGATGTCGTTAATTTTATCTGGCATGCAATCATATACCGCCATGGTATCTCGAAGAAGATTATTACAGATAATGGCACTCCCTTTAAGAATAGAGGCATGGAAAAGCTCTGTTAGAAATTCAGTATTCATCGCTCATTTTCAACACCTTACTATCCACCAGCTAATGGATTACCAGAGGCATTTAATAAAATGATAGTCAAGATACTGAAGAAGACGGTGATTGGGAATAAATGTGACTGGGATGAAAGATTACAGGAAGCTTTGTGGGCGTATCAAACTATTCATCGGACAAGGACGGGAGCAACGCTGTATTCGCTGGTATATAGTGTGGAAGTAGTGATCTCAATTGAAATACAAGTAACATCACTTAGAGTGGCGGTGCACCAGTCTATAACGGACGATGTGAAAATAAGGATAAGGGTAAAAGAGCTGGATTTACTTGATGAAAAATGGATGGCAGCCCAACAACGACAGCAATCATATCAAGCCAGAATATCAACCGCCTTCGACAAACATGTTAAATATCGTTCCTTCAAGAAAGGGGATATGGTGTTGATGCTGAAAAGACCGATAGTAGTCACTCGTCGAACAAGGGGCAAATTTGAGCCTAAATGGGATAGGCCTTATATAATAAAAGAAGTATACTCTAATGGCACATACAGAGTTGTAAATCAAAAGGGACAAGGGATCAGTATACCAGTCAATGCTCGCTTTATAAAGAGATACTATCCCAGAAGATCTTATTAGTTTTGATCCAGAACATTACCGACATAATGCTCCTAAATCAAAAGGGGGCACGAATGAATATGACCATGTTTATATGTTATCGAAAGAATGAATAAAGAAGAAGTTTACGAGCATATCAAGACTAGATATTGAATAAGTAGTGTGAAAAGAAAGTGACCATCATTATTATCAAGAAAGCTCTGAAAAATTCTGTCAGAATTGGTATTTTCACCATGCCGATATATTATAAACAATGTAGACTGGTTCTCCTTAAAATATCAGCAAGAGTGGTGACATATCAATCCCGATCAGAAAGGTTTATTGTTCTCGCAGCGCAACAACGATGATCACTCCCAATCAGAAAGGTTTATCATTCTCGCAGCGCCACAACGATAATAACACCCATTATTGCCTTTTAAGGCATTTTAAGGTAGTCTAGCCAAGTCCTAAAAAGGCTAAGTTTGAAAAGGACCAAGTCTTATAAGGACCAGCTACGCATAAGACCTATCATTTTCACCATTTGGGCAGCAATGAGAAGCTAGTGGCCATAAAAAGCCCGTGAAAGCCATCATATGCATACCCATGCGGGCAGCTGATGAAGCCAGTGACTAAAAGCCTAAAAGGCCAAAAGTCCTCGATGGTTAGTCATGTGTGTAAGACCAATGCCGTTTGTATAACTTTCCGGCAGCGTCACGGGGAATGGAGGTAAATGCCTCCCGTGAATGGCCCGACCTTGCAGACAAAGAAAAAGCGGACCACAGTGTGAGCTCTTTGGTCCATGTCCATAGATAAGCTAGTCGTGCATAAGATTTCCCAGATTTAGGGTTATTGATTTCAATACTAACTCATGAGGAAGGGCTTAAACCTACTCATTGACAGACTGGTGACCCTAACTGTTTATGCTCTCTACAGTGCAAGGGTTAACACAACGCACCCACTAGGTACACTCCCACCGGAGGCCTCCTAGAGGACTTACAAGGGTGAGAAACACCTTAGACCCAATACTTCAAAGGAATGATCAAAGGGTCCTCTGGACTCTAGATACTTACAGATAAGTCGATGAGTCTCATTTAGCACATTTTCGAAGATTTCCTTCTTTGTTGATGAAGAATCTTTTACTTGATCCACAACATAGATGATGTACCAATATACGACGTCGGGTTGGGTCATGGTTAAGATGAAATTCTACTCTCTTAAATATTTTCTTATAAGGAAGATAGAGTGATTTCAGTCATCTATGCATTCAAGGCATCCCAGCTTAATGATTTACCATTAAGATAGTACCTGGAGGATCCTTGAATGAGAAAGTTCATTCCCCAATCCACTCTGTTGAATATTAATGATGAGAGTTGATTGGAGGATGAAGTCCCATGAGAGAAAGGGTTTTGGGTATATGATCTAAGGTAAAACACTTAAAAGCACTCTCTTCTTTCTCTACCAGTAATAATAGACAACTCCTTTTTATATAGGCAAAAGGTTCCAACGGATATAAAATGGTCCCATTTATGACAGAGTTCGATATTATCGAGCATATACTCTTGATTGTATCGACGGTCCGCTCGATGATACAAACTCAAATGGCATATGCTTTTGAAACCTATTGCCAGCTAGTCGATGGAATCGAAACGCGTGTCGATGTCATCGGATTTCAAACTCTGATTTTATCGATGTGAGGTTCGATTCCTCGACATATGGAAATGAGAGAGACTTGCTTTGAAATATTTTAGGTTTACAAGAATGATCGAGGGACCTTTGATATCATCGGAATTTGAATGTTGATGATATCGATATCTATGTCAAGGCATCGATAAATCCAAGAGCTTTTCATTTAGGCTTACTGAATAGTTTCTATCCCTGTTCGATGTCATTGAAACCATACCGGTATCATCGATATTTAAATATCAATTCTATCGAGTCACCCTTGATCATAGATAAACTATCCTAAATATTTTGTTAGAAATCTTCGTGCCCATGACCGATATCATCGAGAGCCTTCCGATGTTATCGAGATTTGAACTTCGATGGTATCGAGGAGGGCTTCGATATATCGATGCACATATGATATTCTTAAGTAAAAAATACGGGCACTGGAGATCTTCCTGTTGATATTGTCGAGTCACCTTTGATGGACTCATGATTCAAATATCGATGATATCGATAGGTATATTGATACATCGATAAATCTGTCCAGACATATATGTGGTTACTGGACACTTTTGTCCTCATTCCGATGGAATTGATTTATCATTGCAGAAATCTACAGCGCAGGTCGATTATATCGAGATGTGTATCAATAAAATTGACAAAGCAAGAAAACTTAGAGATTTTCTAATTTTGAAAAAGTTTTCTTAACTTAAAAACCATATGATGTTCTAACTTGTTTTTAAGGGTTTAAATACCTGGAGTTTTGAGACGTGGGATGTGAGGCATAGATTTACCTATGACGAGCTTGTGTACACATCCAGTTAGGCAGACACTTTGAATTGATCTTCCTATGAGGATCTACAGTCTAGCTGACTCAACACTCACGCTAATTGACAAACCAAGGCACTTTCAGCAAAGTGTGACCCACTTCTCACCCTAAGATCTCACCATCTAACCCTTCAATTCTCATTATCCTTTATCAAAGAGGAAGCTTAGGAGTTTGGGAGAACAAGGAGCCAAGAAGAAGTGAAATTTGTGGGTGTTTTGTTATACTAGATTTCAATTTTTATGATCGACCAAGTGAGGCCTACCGATTGATGGTGTGGATCCTATCTAGGATTCATCTTGATGTATGTATTGTAATCTTAGGAGGGCTTATAGTGGCAGAGCCCTCCATCACTCGACTCTCTCTCTCTCTCTCTCTCTCTCTCTCTCTCTCTCTCTCTCTCTCTCTCTCTCTCTCTCTCTCTCTTTCTCTCCTTTCCTTGCATGATGGCCCACATGATGAGAGTGCGATGTACTCACCATCTAATGGCTAGATGTGGAACCCACGTGATGTGAGTGTTTATCCATACCGTTCGTCCAGCCATTTGGCTGTCCGTATGGGCAGACCTGGACGGGAGGTAAGACATAAATACTAGCTTAATTCAAACTCTGGTGGGTCACACCGTTGTGGACCCACCCTGAGATATGTATTTTATCCTCACTGTACACAGATGAAAGGTGGGACGAAAGCGGATTGGCTGGTATACCTCATCTAGCTAAATAGTTGTTGTAATGATGTCAGCAAGTGGGTCTAACCTTGAGGCATGGGTTATATCCAATCATCCATCCATCCCTGGACACGGCCCACCATGATTTATGTATTAATCCGCATCGTCTAACTTGGGCTCTGATAAGAGATGTGTTATATCCCAATTGTCCATCTGTGTGGCCCAACATGTTGGATGTGTTTTATCCTAACCATCTGTCCATCTATTTATACGTGGGCCCACCCCACACGTGTGGCATGTGTGGGGATGGGACCCACCTTGATGTAAGTGTTTTATATCCACACCGTCCGTATTTGGACGATGGTAGGTGTAGCCCATCATGATAAATGTATCTTATCCCTGCCATCCATCCATTACTGGACGTGTGGGGGTGAGACCCACCTTGATGCATGTATTTTGTATCCCTAACATCCGAAGATACTTGGACAGTGCTAAGGGACTCCATTGTTGATATATGGGTCTTATCCACACCGTTCGTATGGCTGGACGGTGGGACCCAACGTTGGTGTATGTATCTTATGTCTACGCCATCTATCGGTCGGGCCCACCTTGATGTATGTGTTACTTCCAAAGCTTCCATCGGAATGGTGAGATCGTCTTAAGGCTTGAGTCTAAAAATAAGACAGATCTATTTATCAAGTGGACCACACTGCAAAAACCATGGGGATTGAACGTCTACCATTGAAACCCTTTTGGGGTCATAGGAGTTTTGAATCAATATGAAATTTGTTTGCTCTTAATTGAGGTCTTTGTGACTGTATGAACAGTTTAGATGGAAAATCAACATTATGTTGTGGTCCAGATGATCTTTAAATCATCATCTCCGCTGCCAATGTGGTATGGTCCATATGATCTTTAAATCATCATCTTCACTCCCATTGTGGTAGTTCCAGATGATCATTGAATGTAATTCATATTATTTTTGGGTAATACTCTAAAATGATCTCTAAAAATAGATGTATGGTGTAGATAGTTCACCTAGAATGGTGGGCTCAACTTGATGTATATGGGGCCCCTGTAATGCAGCCCACTTGATCTATATGAGGCCCATTGTTGAGGTCCAGTGTGATATATGTGAGGCCCATGTGATGCTGCCCATTATGATGTATATGTGGCCCATGCAATGTGGCCCACTTGATGTATATGAGGCCCATGTGATGCGGTCCATTGTGATATGTGAGGCCCATATGATAAGGCCCAGTGTGATGTATGTGAGGCTTATGTGATGAGGCCCGATGTGGTGTATATATGGCCCATGTGATGTGGCCCACTTGATGTATATGAGGCCCATGTGATGCGGCCCATTGTGATATGTGAGACCCATTATGTTTTATGTGAGGCCATGGACCCCACTATATGTTTGGCCCCATGAGGGCCACTCCTAGGGAGCAATGTTGGTTGAATGTCCACATTGATGGGCAATGATGGTTAAATATCCACATTGTGACCTTCTCTGAGGCCTCATTTGGCCCATTCTTTATATGATTAGACCATTTAGGCCCATGATCACAAGAGGAGAGTATGTCATCTTCATATAACATGCTTAGTATAGCTCCTTGATCCATGCCCATACACATCATATGTATGCTTATTATGAGGAGTGATTGATCATAGCACATGTCATTGGGCGGATTATTGCATGACTGGATGATATGACTCATACATCTCACATTTTGTGATACGACTACCGTACGCCCTATCAACATCAAGGTTGTGGCCTCCGCAGGCATGTCGTAGATGCCCAGATGGGACACCAAAAATCTTTTTCTACATGAGGTGCTATAGATGTCCTTGGGTGAAAGTCCCTAAACCCTCTTGGTACTAGATGACACCCCAATGTCTAGACAGAGTGGATATATATGAGCTCATGAGAGCCGTATACCAGTAGAACGTGTCTCCCACTGTGTCGCGGTCTGTTGAGAGGGGGTGTGGCCTTACCCACCTGAGGGTGTAGGAAATGTTAGACTTATTCTAACCATCTCATAAATGGGTCAGCTATCGACGAGCCGGGCTGATATTGGTAGGCGGATAGTGAGGTCTCTTCCACTGACCTAATTGCGAGCTTGATGAGGTGGCTGGTGGCGTAAAGTGTACTAGACCTTACTGATGATCCCAGAGATGTACAGTACTGATATGTGGATTTATTAAGCAGGAGTTGCATACTCAACATTTTACACATTCATTTATTCATTTACTATCCACTCAGGCTGGTGGTGTGCAACTAATTATTATGTATACCTTGCAATGGTCAGGATTTCGGTTAGGGTGCATGGCCAACTTGAGACCAAGAGCTCACAACATTGAGTCTTGCTATCCAAATTTAGTTATACGACTAGTTTGGATAGAAGTCCCTTGTAATGGATCCATAGCCTGTGACACTACGTACTATCATCTGGACTTCACACTCTAGCTTGGTCATTTCATTCGCACCACATATTGCATTGCATCCTCAGCACATAACATTTAGTTTACTATGCTTCTATATTGCATAACTTGAATAAAGTTGATGGTATTATGGACTTGCCAGGATTTGCATATTTCATTGTATACTTAGTATATGATATTTGTCTTACTATGTCTACACATTGCATAACTGACCTACATTGCTTTCTCAGTATATGATATTGGTTTATTATGTTTTTGCATCACATAACCTGGATAAGTCTGATGATATTTACAGACTTACTGACATGTTTTCGCATTTCTATGATATTGTATACTTGACACTTACCTTTCGTACGCACTTACACCACCCTTTAAGCTTTTTATAAGCTTATGCACAATAAATACGTGCAGGTGGCGTTAGGTCGTAGCAATGTTGAGCTTGGAGCATGCAACTGTCTTCTAAAGCTTTAATTTTTAATATATGTATTTCCCTTTCAGCACTATATTTAACTATTTATATTAATGGATATGTGATGATGATGTTGCCTTTGTGATTTGGGTAAAGTTGTGGTTATGCTTCTTACAAGATAAATATACATTGAAAAATCTTCCTTGTATATCCCATAATCGAAATTTGGTGTATGGGTGCTGGGAGTCGAGAATGGGGTACTACAAAGGCTGTCGGCATCAGATTCAGTGATTGAAAATTTTATGAGCTAGATTTCCTAGTTTGGGGGGTGACAAAAGTTGGTATTAGAGCATAACTTGGGAATACCTGAAGATAGCATCACATATCTACTGATAGCTACCCTACACTCTATGATTGTTGAGAACTTAAAATGATTAGGTCTCTGAGTTCGAATAATTTAGAGATTTTCTAATATAGCTCCTTACCATTAAGATTGTGAGGCTGCATAGTATTCCAGTTTCGATCATTTCTGATCCAGGATCTGAGGTTCAGTAGGGTTCACCATAGTGTTGATGAGACGTCTTGGGAGCGCGAGGTTGAGATTAAAGAGCGTCTTCCCCATCCTTTTTTAGATTGATTGTGCCTTAACATATATATATATATATATATATATATATATATATATATATATATGATGCTTCCTCTTCCCTTATCTGTTCTATAAATTCTGAGGATAGAATTTTTATTAGGTACGGAGAGCTGTAAGGCCCGTATCCTAGTTCATACCATTCCTTAGACTTTTCACAATCCTCCTTGTTGAATTTTGGTAACCCGTGACCTTTAATCGATATTTGTGCGCGACCCTAAGTTGCATCCAGTAAATTATGTCGGCTCGACTCGAAACCTGTACCCTAGCAAATGTGACATTGAAGTGGTTCTAACACTGCATTTTGCTCACCAATTCGATACCCAAACTAGAAAATGTGGGCCTACATTTATTTCAAGGAAAACGTCGCGCGTTGTAAATTCCAAGAGAATCTCTACCAAACATCATATCAATCAAAGTTAAGTATAACCCATCCCTCTCTTACCAATAATGCATGACAACCCATACCTCTCTTACCAACAATGTATAACAAACCATACCTCTCCCATTCCCAAAAGTCAACTAAAACCCATACCTCTCATCACATCTTTCCTTACACAACCATTTTCCCATCTTTCACTCCATCTCATCTCATTTTCTCCATTTTCCAAGCAATTCCTAAGGAGAGTAACGAGCCAAGTGTGACCCACTTCCCACCCCATGATCTCACCATCTAACCCTTCAATTCTCATCAAAATCCATTAAAGAGGAAGCTTAGGAGATTGGGAGATCAAGGAGTTAAGAAGTGAAATCGGTGGGTGTTTTGTAAGAGTAGATTTTACTTTTTGTGATGGACCAAATGGGGCCTACCAATTGATGGTGTAGATCCTATTTGGGACCCATCCTAATGTATGTATTGTAATCCGAGGAGGGCTCATAGTGGCGGAGCCCTCCATCACTTGACTCTCTATCTCTCTCTCTTTCTCTCATTTCCTTGCATGATGGCCCACCTAATGAGTGTGTGATGTCCTCACCGTCTAATAGCTAAAGGTGGGACCCACATGATGTGAGTGTTTTATCCTTACCGTTCGTCCAGCCATTTAGCTGTCTGTATGGGCAGGCTTGGACGGGAGGGAAGACAAATACCTACTTGATTCAAACTCTGGTGAGCCACATCGTCATGGACCCACGCTAAGATATGTATTTTATCCTCATCGTCCATAGATGGATGGTGAGATGGAAGTGGATTGGCTGGTATACCTCATCCAGCTATATAGTTGTTGTAATGATGTTAGCAAGTGGATCTAACCATGAGGCATGTGTTATATCTAACCGTCCGCCCATCCTTGGACATGGCCCACCATGATTTATGTATTAATCCACATCATCTATCTTGGGCTCTGATTAGAGATATGTGTTATATCCCAACTGTCCATCTGCGTGGCCCACCATGCTGGATGTGTTTTATCCTAACCATCCGTCCATCTGTTTGGACATGGGGCCCACCCCACACGTGTGACACGTGTGGGGGTGGGACCCTCCTTAATGTAATTGTTTTATATCCACACCATCCATATTTGGACGGTTGTAGGTGTAGCCCACGATAATATATGCATCTTATCCCTGTCGTCCGTCCATTACTAGACATGTGGGGCTCACCCCACACGTGTGGGGGTGAGACCCACCTTGATGTATGTATTCTACATCCCCACCGTCCAGAGATGTCTGGACGGTGCTGAGGGACTCCACTGCTGATGTATGGGTCTTATCCACACCGTCTAGATGGCTGGACGGTGGGACCCACCATTGATGTATGTATTTTACATCTATGCCATCCATCTGTCGAGCCCACCATGATGTATGTGTTACATCCAAACCGTCCATCCGGATGGTGAGCTTGGAAATTGTGGTAATGAATGCTTTAGTTGAAGTAGGAATATGTAAATATGTCCTAGAGGGGGGTGAATAGGACTTTTTAATATTTTATAATAATTTTAAATCCTATCACTCTAATCCTAACAACAAACATTCATTATGATTACTTAAGAGTAACTTTAATGGCTTCCAAGCCTGGTAGAGGATCCAATCATACAACTAGAAAGATAAACAAGATGTGAATCAGAGGTTATGATGGATGGGACTGTGTGTGAAATGTAATCTTAGATAATCAAATATGAAATCATATAATCACATAAGGAATGAAAGACAATAGAAATCATAAACACAGTCATTTTTATAGTGGTTCGACTACTTGTCTACTCCACTCTCGGAAAACACACTCAACCCTTGAGTGTACTGGATTTCACTAAGGAGGTTTCACAACAGGTTCACCTCAAACTGGAGGTTTTAAATCAGGTTCACCTCTAACTAGTACAACCAACACCTAGGCTGACAGTTTATGCTCCTACGAGCAAGGGTTAACACATAGTACCCAATTTTAGGCACATTGGCTAAGGATCTACTCAAGGAACCTCACACGTTTATGGTCCCACGAGTAAGGGTTAACACAAAGCACCCACTTTTAGGCACACTGGCCAAGGACTTACTATAAGGACTTAACAGTTTATGCTCTCCACAGAGCAAGGGTCAACACAAAGAACCCACCACATATACTCCTACCAGAGGCCTCCTCCATGGGCTTGCAAGGGGTGAGAAACACCTTAGACCCAATCCTACAAAGGAATGATCACAAGGGTCCTGTAAGACCCGTATCCTAGTCTGTATTATTCCGTCGACTCTCGTGATCCTTCCCGTCAAATTTTGAGAATCTACGATGTGTAATCGAGATTTACGCATGACCCTAAGTCATATCGTATAGATTTAAGTCAGCTTAATCAAAGACTTATACCATTGTGACCGCATTGTCACCGCGGTTCTAACATCGCGTCTTGCATACCGATCCGATACCCAGGTAGGGAGATGTGGGCCGACGTTTATTTTGAAGAAAATGTTACGCATTTACAATCCTAAGAGAATCTCTACGACATATCCCATCAATCAATCAACCAATCAATCATTCAATCACTTCATGTCAAGTACACATCACCTTTCATCCCATCCCCAAACAACCACCAAATCAACTCTTTCTCACCCTCTATCTTACACAACCATACATGTCAAGTACACATCACATATCACTCACTCTTTCACCTATCACACCCATCCCTCACTTCTCTTACAACCCTCTTTCTATCTCATTTCCCAACACAATTCCAAGCAACAAAAAAAACCCATGTCCAAGCTTTCCTAAGAGAGAAAAATGATTTTTGGTGGCCCACTTTCCCATCTTAAATCCATCATCCTAACCATTTAAACCTCATCTTTCACCATCAAAGTGAGACACAAGGATATTGGCTTTCCAACGGGCCAAGAAGATCGAAAGTGGGTGCTCTATTAGGCCTAGATTTCCTTTTTTTGATGAAAGGCCAAGTGAGGCCTACAGATTGATAGTATGGATCTCACTTTAGACCCTAGGTGTGGCCGATGGCCCACCTTGATCCTCATGATCATTTCATGATGGGGCCATTCTCCATGGACCCTATCATGATGTTTATTTTTCCTTGTATGGGTAGGGTCATCTAGACCTTACATTTGGTTGAGAAAGGATCTCCACCGTTGATTTTTGGTTTGATGGGCCCACGTGTAATGGGAGCCACTTGATGTATGATTGATTTCAATGGAGGGCCCATAGTGTTAGGGTCCCTCCATCACGCGTGTCCCTTTTTCTCTCTTTCTCTCTCCCTCTCTTTTCATTTATTTATTTTTGTATGTGTTGATATTGCTGTGTGGCCCACTTGGATGGACCTCACCATGAAGCATGTATTGGACCCAAGTATTTTGTAGGTGGGGCCCACCTTAGAAGTGTGATATCCACACTAATCATCATGTGGTGGCCCACTTGAGTAGGGCCCATCTTGAACATTCGTAGTCCCTGGACGCTGGACATGAAAATAAATATAAGCTCGATTTCAAGCTTATTGGGTTGGCCATTTGTATAGGCCTCACCTTGATGTATGTATTCAATCCATGCCATCTATCCTATTTACCCACTCATTTTAGGCTTTGAGCCGAAAAATGAAGTTGATCCAACTTTCAGCAGGCCATACCTTAGCAAACTGTGATTTTCACTGTTTAAATCCACTTGCATTTTTCTACACGTCGAAAGATGCTCAATATTGGACTTGATGGATTGGTTATGGGCTGTAGAAACCAGTGGGTGGGGTGAATTCTTCCGATGTGGGTCACATGTATGAAAAACCTCACAAAAATGAGATTTAAAAAAAAAAAGAAACAAGAAAAATATAGGTGCAGCGCCTACTGCTGCTAGCGTCACCGTGAAACGGGTAGGGACCCATGGTCCTAGCCGTGGGGCCAACCATGATGTTTGTTCATCATCCAACCCGTTCATTAGGTGGGCCCCTTCCTGAAGCAGGCCCCACCGAAAAATCTACCACATCCAAAGCTCAGGTGGCCCACACAACAGGAAACAGTGAGGATTTAATGCCTGCCATTGGAACCCTTTTTGGGTTGTCTGTCATTTTAGATCATATGAACTTTATTTTTTTTCCTTCCATCCAGGTCAGCGTGACCTTATGAATAGGTTGGACGACAAGTAAACATTAAGGTGGGCCCCATATGGGACCCCAATATATATGTGTTGGAATCCACCATGTTGTATGTGGTTTAGTCACACCGTCCACCGCAGTGGGGCGGTGGGAACGAACATGATTTATGTGTTCTGTCCACACCGTCCACACCTGGACGGTGGGATCCACCATGATGCATGTGCTGCATCCAAAACCATCCAACCATTTGGCCAGCTTGCCTTATAAGCTTTAAAATAAAAATAAGACAAATCTATTTATCAAGTGGACCACATTATACAGTGGGTTTGAACTCCACCATTAGACCCTTAGGCCACTAAGTTCTTGGTGACCTTATGAACAGATTGTGTAGGAAATAAATGTTATGGTGGGCCTTGAAAATTTTAATGGTGAAAATTATTATCCCACTTATATTTAGGGTGTGGCCCATTTGATGTATACATGGGGCCCATTGGTATGACCCATTTGAAGTATACGTAGGGCCCATTGGTGTGGCACTTTGATTTATATAAGGCCCATGTGATGGTGCCCATATAGATGTACTTGTGGCCATCTGTGGAGGCCCATCTTGATGCATTGGTAGCCCATATTTATGGCCTGCTGTTGAGGCCCACCTTGAGGTGTATGAGGCCGTTGTTGAGACCCACCTTGCTATGAATGTAAGGCCCATATTATGAGGCCCATTGTGATCTATTTCAAGGACTAGGGGTTATGGCCCATTGCAATATACATAAGGCCCATTAATGTGGTCCACTTGATTTATATAAGGCCCATATGATGCAGCCCTTTCAATGTATCCAAGGCCCTTAGGTTAAGGCCCAACGGGATGTCCTTAGGGTCCATTGCAATGTGTGATTCCCCATGGTTTATGTAATGATATTTATGGCAGGCCGTGCCTAGGGAACAATGATAGTTTAACGTCCACATTGTAAGTACAATGTTGGTAAAATGTCCGCATTGTAACTCTCCTTAGGGCCCATTAATAGGCCCATACTTATTAATAATTCATTACTTTATAACATGCTTAGTATAGCTCCATGATTCATGCCATACGCATCATATATATGCTTGATATGAGGAATGTTTGATCATAACATAATCCATTGGGCTGAGACATTTACAGGGTTCCTTATGAGACGGAATGCCCCCACATGAGCCCATGGTACGGGCAGGATTGCTGCATGATTCGACGATGTGACTCATGCATCCCGCATATGTGTGACTTGATCACTGTATGCCCTAGTGACATTAGGGCTGTGGCCTCGCATCGCATGGCCTTGATATGAATGATAACATTCATGTCTTGCATCATATAGCCTTGGTATAACTGATAGCATTCATGGACTTACCGCATATTTCTGCATTACTTTGATATTGTACACTTGGCACTTGCCTTGCGCACACACTTACACCACCCTCTAAGATTTTGTAAGCTTATGTACGACTGTTGTGTGCAAGTGGCGTTGGACAATAGCAACGCTGAGGCAAGAGTGCGCATCTGACTATTTTAGAGCTTTTTGATCACCTTGTATTTCTCTTTCTGTATTATACTTAAAGTTTTTGATATAGTGGATATGTGGTGATGTTATTTTATGACTTGGTTATGCTTTTGGTTATGCTCCATTACAAAAAAAATAAATTATACTGAAAATCTTCCTTGTAGGATCCCGGGATCGAAATCTGGCATGTGAGTGTCGGGATTCGAGAATGGGGCACTACAGAGGTCGTCGACACCGGTTTCGGTGATCAAAAATTTTGTGAGCCAATTTTTCAAGTTTGGGACGTGACAGGTCCTCTAGACTTAATGACTTATTATAAGTGCTATAGTGAATAGCCCCTTGTGATTGTCAAATTTGTGGTGACAAAGACACTGCTTTGAAACTTGTTTATGTGATGAACAATAGATCTATTCAAGACACAAGATTGGCGTCGAGTAGACAAGCACAGCTATTCAAGTTAAAGATCTCGAAGGTGAAGGTTTCAGAAGCTCTCAGGTTCTCGAAAGCTATTTAAGTTGAAGATCTCGAAGGTGAAGATTTCAGAAGCTTTCAGGTTCTCGGAAGCTATTCAAGTCGAAGATCTCAGAAGCTTTTAAGTTCAAGTTCACAGAAGTTTTTCAAGCTGAAGATCTCAAGTTCAAGAACTCACTCTTCATGATACTCAAGGTCACTGGTATTCAAGTTTCAATGTCCTTACTTCACTATTGAGGTATGACTGACCTTAGGTTGACCTTTAGAGTAGGTCACTTTAGATACATAATCCATATATCTTTTATAAGTAACTTGGATCTGTTCTAAGGCTAGTCCTAGACCTTGTTCGACTAGTCCTAGCCCTGGTTCGACCAGTCCAAGAAATTCCTTGACCAGTACTAAGTTGTTGAGGATTTTTGGAATTTTCTGGTTATTCTTCGACCAGTCCTGGAGACTGTTCGACTAGTCCTGTGAATAGTGTCGACTGGTTCTTCAACCAATCATGGTTCTTCGACTCAAAGTACAATGTTAAGATTGGGCCATCTTCGACCAGTAGTATGGAACCTACGACCAGTCAAAGGGGACCTTCGACCAGTCGTAGGGTACCCTCGACCAGTCGTAGGGTACTCACGACTGGTAGTGCAACTGAAAATCCTATCGCGCCCGATTTTTTTAAAATTTTGTTGGTCCTTCGACCAGTCGTAAAAGTTCTAAGACCAGTCAAAGACGTGATATGCTCGCCTATAAATTGAACACGAATTTTAGAGGTTGGACATGTAATTCAAGTAAATTCAAGGCTCTACTCTGAGATAAGTTAATATTCATTTTAAGCTACATTGTTCTTAATTTTTATTCTCTTTTGTTAGCTTTCATTATTTGATTTTGTTCCTGAATTCCAATTTGATTTAAAAAGAGGAATTGCTGTATTCCTTCTTTTTGGAATTAAAATCAAATAGAGCTACGCCAAATTTGGTTTAATTTAAAATCAATTAGAACTAGAACCATTTTAAAGTGAGTATTGGACATTGAACGTTGATTCGAACTTCTACTCCGATTGGTTCTTCTGGGCTACTACAATGAAGGAGAAATCTAGGTATTTTATGTTTAAGTAATTTACTTTCTTTTGGTTTCTTTTGAGATTCACCAGAAAAATCTCATTATATTGGTTATTCGAGGAGAGCTAGGAAAACTCAGAAGTGGGTTTTTTTTAATTATGTAAGCCCACAGACAAAAACACAATTGTAAAGGTTTTTTGTGAACCTATGAAAACCTACATTGTTAGTGAATACTAATATCTCCTGTGTGAGGATATTAGGAGTGGAGTAGCATTCTTTGTGGCTGTTGTATAACAGTTGGTGAACACACAGGCGAACCACTATAATCCCTTGAGTTATGGTTGAATGATTTTTATTTCATATCTTTATTTATTCATTTGAGGAATGTACATATGGTTGTGAATGTTGTAATCTTTTATTTCAAGCATTGTGGGGAATGTTGTAATAGTTTATAATTTATTTCTTGCTATTCATTTATCAGCTTGATATTGGATTGTTCCAGTAAGTTTTCCCTGTCATTTTTATGGTGCATGGTTGTCCCTAGAACAATACATATTTGTGATTACAAGTTATTCTTTAGTGCAATTTGTATTTATTTTTTATTCCTCTTCGGTTTGAGACTTGATACAAAGACCTTTCTAAAAATCAGGTTGTCTTAACTATAAACTCTAGTTTTTGGTGTAAGGTTATCCTTAGAACAACATTTGTATCAACCTCTCAAGATCTGAATTTTGAGGTTGCCTTATAATTTTGCATTGTGGTTTATTTTGTTATCTTGTTTTCTATCATATTCCTTTAATTTTCGTTGTTATAAATTTTTATTTTCCATAGTCCTATTCACCCCCCCCCCCCCCCCCTCTAGGACATATAGTTAGGCCTTTTCACTTATAGATAAGTAGATGAGCCCCGTTTAGTGCGCTGTCGAAGATCTCCTCCTTTAATGACGAAGAGTCTTCTGCTTCCTTGAACTGTAACTCAAAAGATGTACCAATACATGGTGACGGGTTGTGTCAAGGTAATGATGGAATCCTACTCTCAAATGTTTTCCTATAAGGGAGATAGAGTGATTCCAATCATCTATGCATTCAAGGCATCCCAGCTTAATGATTTGTCATTAAGGTGGTAGCTGGAGGATCCTTGAATGCAGAAGTTCATTCCCCAATCCACTTTATTGAATGTCAATGATGAGGGTGGATTGGAGGATGAACTCCCATAAGAGATAAGGCTTAGGGTATATGATCTAGGGTTAAACACACCAAAGCACTCTCAATTTTCACTCTGCCAGCAACTGAAGACAATATCTCTATAAATAGGCAAAAGGTTTCAATAGATATAAAATGGTCACATTTACGACAGAGTTAGATATCATCGAGCGTATACTCTCGATTGCATTGATTGACCGCTCGATGACACGAACTCAATTGTCAAGTGCTTTTGAAATCTTTCGTCAGCTGATCAAGGAAATTGAACGTGCATTGATATCATTAGATTTCAAACTCCGATTTCATCAACACGAGGTTCGATTCCTTGACATTTAAAAATGAGTGATACTTGCCTTTGAAATATTTCAGGTCAAAAGAATGATCAAGGTACACTCGATATCATTGGAATTTGAATGTCGATGATATCGATAGTCGTGTCGATGCATCGATAAATCTAAAGAATTTTCCAATTAAGCTTACTGGGCAGTTTATGTCCATTCTCGATGCAATCAACCCAGACTCGATATCATCGATTTTTGAATATCGATTCTATCGAGTGACCCTCGATTCAAGATAAAACAACCTGAAAATATTGCTAGAAAATAGAGTGTCCAATCCGATATCATTGAAGGGCTTTCGATATCATCGAAGTTTGAATTCTGAGGATATCAAGGATTACTTCAATATATCGAAGATCTCATGATTTGCCTTAGCAGAACTTTAGACACAACATGTATGATGTCGATTTTATCGTGTCAATTTCGATAGACTCAAAATTTAAATTTCGATAATATCAATATGGTTATCGATACATCGATAATTTCGTCCAGAGGAATATGTAGTTATTGGACATCTTATGTCGTTATTTCGCTATTATCGAGTTAGTTTCGAGGACATCAACAACACTTTTCGATTACATCGATTAGTCTATATTGTTAAATCGACAAGGGCAGTAAACTTAGAAATTTTTTTGAAGTTTAAAAAAAGTTTTCTAACCCAAAAACCCTGTGATATTCTAATTAATTTTAAGTGTTTTAATTACTTGGTGTTTTGGGACATGGGATGTGAGGCTATGATTTACCTGTGGCGAGTTCAATCCCACATCCAGTTGAAGCATACGGTTGATTGATCTTCCTATGGAGCTTCTCTGTCTAGTTAACTTAACACTCACGCTAATTGACAAACTCGGGCACTTTCAAGCTCGTCTTAAGGCTTGAGTCTAAAAATAATACAAATCTATTTATCAAGTGGACCACACTGCAAAAACTGTTGGGATTGAACGTCTACCATTGAAACTCTTTTGGGGTCACGAGAGTTTTAAATCAACATTAAATTTGTTTCCTCTTAATTCAGGTCTTTGTGGCCATATAAACAGTTTGGATGGAAAATCAACGTTTTGGTGTGGTCCAGATGATCTTTAAATCATTGTCTCCACTGCCATTATTGTATGGTCCAAATGATGTTTGAATATAATTCATATTCTTTTTGGGAAATACTCTAAAATGTTCTCTAAAAATAAATGTATGGTGTAGATAGTTCACCTAGAATGGTGAGCCCGACTTGATGTATATGAGGTCCATTGTTAAGGCCCATGTGATGCTGCCCACTTGATGTATATAAGGCCTATTGTTGAGTCCCATGAGATGCAACCCACTTTATGTATATGAGGCCCATGTGATGTGGCCCATTATAATATGTGAAGCCCAGTGTGATGTGTGTAAGGCCCATGTGACGTGGCCCATTGTGTTGTATATGTGGCCCTTGCGATGCAGCCCACATAATGTATATGAGATCCATGTGATGCAGCCCATTGTGATATGTGAGGCCCATATGATGAAGCCCAATGTGATGGATGCGAGGCCCATATGATGCGGCCCATTGTGATGTATATGTAGCCCGTGCGATGTGGCCCACTTAATGTATATGAGGGCCATGTGATACGTCCCATTGTGATATGTGAGGCCCATATGATGAGGCCCAGTGTGATGTATGTAAGGCCCGATGTGATGTGTAAGACCCGTATACTAGACCGTATCATTCTATAGACTTCCGCCATTTGTCCGGTCGAATTCTGGCAACCTTCTACCCTTAATCGGCGTTTGTGCGTGACCCTGAGTCACACACCGTCAACCAGAGTCAGCTTGATTCGAGACTTATACCCTAGCAATTGCACTGTCACCATGGTTCCGATGCTTGGACTCGCGCGCCGAGGCGATACCCAGGTCAGGAGATTTGGGCCCACGTTCAGTGCGAGGAAAACACTATGCGTGCGAATTCTAAGAGAATCTCTACGAGTTGTCACATCAATCAATCAATCCAATCATGTCAAGTACATGTTAAGTACACATCACCTTTCACCCATCCCTAAGCAACCCCAAAGTCAAAAAGTTCTTACACAAGTCCTTACTTTTCTTACACCAAGCAACCCCAAAGTCAAAAGTTTCTTACACACCCATCACTCCATCACCCATCTTTTCCTTTCTCTCTTTACAACCCTCTCTCTCATTCTCATTTCCAAAACTCACTTTCCCAAGTAAGAGATAACATCACACGTCCAAAGCTCTTCCCAAACCTCATTAGAGATTTTGTATGTGGCCCACTTCCTACCCTCTCATCTCTCATCTCAACCATCCAAACTCCATCTCCTCTGTTGGAATCAAAGTTAAGGAGCAAAGGAAGCCAAGGGAGCAAGAAGAAAGTGGTGGGTGATATTACATTTTTTTCATTCTTTTTTTTAATTTAAGGGTCCATATATGTGGGACCCACCTTAATGTATGTTTGTATGCAAGAGGGGCCCATAGTGGCGGGGCCCCTCCATCTTCGCTGATGTCTCTCTCTCTCTTGTGTATGATGGTTTGTGGCCCACCTTGATGCATAAGATCATCCACCCTATCCACCCATACAAAACGGTGTGGCCCACCTTGATCATGCCTTTTAAACATTGTCATCCATCCGTTTTATCTAGGTCATCCAAGGGGCTTAGATGGTAGGAAACTCAGGTATCAGATCCATCCAAATCCAATGGGCTACGTCGGTGTGGGACCCACCTTAATTTTTTTGAACATCGTCCATCCAGCGTCCCTAGACGTTGGACGAGTTGACTGTAGTGTCAACCGATAGTGCAGTGTACTCATAACAGCGTTGTTTTTTGGGCTTTTGGGTGGGTCACGTGTACAGGCTCCACCTTGATGTGTACAGCAAATCCCTGTCATCCATCCTATTCCTCGGCTCATTTTAGGCGTTGAGCTGAAAATGAGGCCAACCTGATTATTCGACAGGCCAAGATATGGAAAACAGTTGTTTCTACCCTTGAAATCTTCCCTGATGTCTCTATACATTTAAATACCATGAACATTGGGCTCATGCAGCCTGTCATGAGCCGTGCAATCCAATGGTTGGGATAAATTTTCTGGATGTGGGCCCCACCCGTGAAAAACCACAGGAAAATAATAAAAAAAGAAATGAAACATAGCAATTGATGCTACTGCTATCAGAAGGCGCAAGCAGTGCCGGCTGCACTAACGGACTAACGGACGGGTGGACCCACGGTCCCAACTGTGGGACCCACTGTGATGTGTGTTAGGGATCAACACCATGCATCTAATGGGACCCTTTTTGGGTAGTGGGCCCTCTGAAAATCAACCTCATCCAGAACTCAGGTGGCCCACACGGCATGAAACAGTAGTGATTGATGTTTGCCATTGAAATCCCTTATGGGCATCCAGAAGTTTTGGATCATTTTAAAATTTATTTTTCCTCTTCATCAGGGTCCGTGGGACCCATTCACGCCATCACGTGTGTGCTGTGTCCACCGTCTATAGGCGGTGGGACCCACCCCATGTGTGGAGATTTACCTTGATGTATGTGATCATCCAAGTCGTGGACGGCCTGGACGTTATATATGATATTATATTTATATATATATATATATATATTATAATATATATATATATATATATATATATATATATATATATATATATATATATATATATATATTTACTTGTTGAGGTGGGCCCTACGTGCGACCCACCTTTTCCTTCCTAGTGCAGCCTACTGCATGAACAACAGCCACGTGGCTGCTCCTCTTGACACTAACAAGCTGGTAGGCCCCACATGTTGTTTGTGTCTAATTTACACCATCCATTGTTTCGACGGTGGGGCACATCACGATGCATACGTTATATTCAAACTGTCCAACCATGTTGAAGTATCATTTTCATGGCATAAGAAAAAAAAGGATGGTTCCTATCTAAGTTCAAGTGGACCCCCGCCGTTTAAATAGTGGACAGTGACATCCACCATTCAAACTTCTAAGGGCCACGGTAGTTTCCAATTAAGCTTATAATTATTTTCATTTCAACTATCTCTATGATAACTTATGAATAGGTCGGATCTTAAATACATAAGGGTGGGCCCGATTTGATATACATTTGGCCCATTTTACTAGGCCCATTTAAATCGGCCCATTGATTCGGCCCATTTGACTAGGCTCGATGTGTGCCCTTCGGGCCTAGTTGGTTAGGCCGATGTGATTTACAAGGCCCAATGTTGAGGCCCACCTTGATATATATGAGGCCCATATGATTAGGCCCATCCTTGATGTAGTTACCATCCATCAATTGAGGCCCATCTTGATATATATGAGGCCCATTTATTATATTTAAGGCCCATGGGTCGAGGCGCAATTGTATGTACACAAGTCCATTACAATCTATGACTCTACCCTGGTTTGTGTAATGATGTTTATGACGATCGTGCCTTGGGAGAAATATTAGTTGACGTCCACATTGTAAGAATAATGTTGGTTAAATGTCCGCATTATAATTCTCCCTAGGGCTCATTATTAGGCCCATACTCGTAGGCCGTCTAGGCCCATCTATGTTATGAACAACATCCATCACCATATAACATGTCTAGTATAGTTATATGATTCATGATCATACGCATCTGTAACGTCCGGGAAAAATTCATACTTGGACTCGAGTACCAACTCGACCCGAAATCGTATAGGATTAATTCCTTTAGAAAATAAGTGTAAGTTAGCTAGCGCAACGCTAGAGTAGCTAGGAAATAGTCCCTAATCACTTTAAATACATTCTACAAGACCCAAATCGAGTAGAACCAATGACTCTATAATACTCTATAACCTCGGATCAAAATCTAAGCAGGTTTGTTCTCTAGACCACTTTGAAACTTTGTATTGGATCTAGACCGTGCGTTGAAAGTCCGATACCTACTATCTTAGACCGTTAGAACCGCCCAGTTGGACTTGACAATCATTTCGAAAATCAAGTCCAACCGACATTCGCAGGCTATTTCGTTAAGCCTGGACCGAAGAGAGTGAGAATAGGGCTAGATTTGGAATTTGAAATTCAAATCTGGCACACGACTTGACATGTCAGTATTAAGCATTCTGACCGTCAGAATTCAGCCAAATTACACCCTCGGATCAGGAAAAATTTCTATTTCATATCATGAGACTTGCAGCCCTGATCTACCTACGGTGACTGCTGAACTGAAACTGGACTGCCACGTGCGATCTGTGAACCCTGCCAGACCAAAAAATTGATGTGTGCTAGATCCTGTATGCATGAGCTTAAGTCCGATTGCGTTCGGCCAGGGGACCACCAGAAGTGATCTTTTGGACCGAAACAGCCCCGCTTTGGATAAGCATCAAGTGAACTTTGTTCCCGAGCCTATTCCGGACATTTTTAGGCTTATAAAAGGGGTTGAAACCCTCACTCCTCTCTCCCATCCGAATTTGAGAAAAACCCTAGATTGGGAGAGAGAAAAGGTGAGAGTTTGTGAGAGAGAGTAGGAGAGAATTTTCCTGTCGTCGTGCCACTTGTTGCACGTGCTTTAGCAACACACTTCAATCACTTGGCCGGTGATTCCTCCGTATTTTCAGGTAAGAAATAACCTTAATAAGTTACCGATTTGGGATTCTTTCCATTCCATAGCATGTAAGCTGATAGAACTTGTAAATTAGGTTCTCTATTCGCCGTAGACGAAGCGTATACGCTCCGTTCGAATTCACACACCTGTAAGAGATAAGGTGTGGATTTTAGAAGCTTTGATTGACTGTTTCCAACACTTTCAACGTCGTTTAATAGTAGATTATCGACGGCATCGCCGTTTGACATGTACAACATGCTGTCCGTTTCCTGTTTCGTAAACCAGCGAAGAATATGAGATTTAGGGCATTTTAGTCATTTGTATGAAGTACTGTTTTCATTCATATTTTGCTGATGTGATTGACATGGTTTATTGTCGCATTAGAATACTAGGAATACGTGCATAATTAGTTTGGCGAAGAGATTCGCCTAAATGCGCACTTCGGGTTGACATACTATATGTAGACTTAAGTGTGTAGTGTAAGTGTTTGTATAAATGCTTGTATTAGTATGTATTGAATTAAATGGTGTTATGAATTAGTTTGAGATTGATTTCTCAATTAATATGCTGATGTAAATGATTTCCTACATGTTAGCTAAATGCATGATTTCATTGTATGTATGAAATGCTTGTGCTTGATGATTTACTTAAGTTGTATGTTATAACGTGTGTTAACATGCTCACATGGTTGTATTTCATTTCCAATACTCTTACATGAATTGCTGATATGAATTCATATGTGTTTGGGACTATGCCTAGTCCAGGCAGTCGGTAACTGAGCGAATTCGTGGTTGGCTGATCTTGGCCACGAACGATGTGTCGATGAACGCGAGCCGTGTTCTGGAGTTGGTGACAGTGGTTAGGCCACACGAAGTGTTTTACGCACTTCATGTCGTTCGACTTGAGATGCGATCGTGATAGTCGAGCCCATAAAGTAACCCGACTGGCCGTTGTATGTTCACCCTGCATGAGTCATAACTGCTTGAACCTAGGGTAATAAACTTACCATTGTAAACCCTGTTAACCATGGTACTTTGATCCACGAAGACTCATGAGCCGGGCATGATGGTATGGGACACCGTGGTCTAGCTGTTGGCCTACACTGGGGCCACAAACCTCCCCGGAGTGACCAGTGAGCACGTAGTCTCGTGAGCAGATTATGGTGGCATGGGACACTATATTCTTGCTGTCAGCCTACACTGATCAGGCGACGAGTCCTTTGTAGTGACCGCGAGCATATTCTGAGTCTACGGGAGGCGACGACGCATCAGTAGCAGTGAGTACAGTAGGCCTGTATTGATAAGGTGATGGGGGAGCGGTGCAACGAGTGCGAGCAACAGCCCTAGCAGCCCTTGTAGCGACCTACAAAATATACATCGTATGAGATTACTAGGAGTGACGACCCTAGACAGGATCTGTGTTGGGATTGATACAAGGGAAGAACCTTAGTTTTCCAATCCTGCTGTTTGAATGGACTAATAATAACTCAGAAATCATATCACCATAACATTGCATGTGCCTGAAAGATGTGGAGCACTTGAGGGACGATTGTATGCGCGGTCGTAAGATGGTGCCGTATGAGGGAGATCGTCGGTGAGGGCATATATCACGTCATGTCATATTGCATTAACAACAGTATTAGGATTATCTGATTTACTGCTTTACTATTATCTCATGATTGATTTGAGAACATGTTAATCCTTTCTCTATGATTCCACTGAGTTAGCTACTCATTCCCACGTTTTGGGATGGTGTTTGCAACACCCACCAGACCTTGTCTTAGTGCAGGTGATGCTGAGATCCAGGAGGTAGAGCCGGACTTTGATGAGGACCAGGACGAGTTCTCATACATGCAGTACCATGACGGCTTTGCTTAGTGGCCTGGGTTGACGGGACTCCTTAGTGGGACTATTTTTGGAATTTTGATTTGTTTATTTACATGTATATGAGACTCAGAGATGTATTCATACTTTAGTGACAGTTGAGATCTACTTTGTTTTTCCATACAGTGATATATATATTCTTTAGTCTTCCGCTTGCTTTTATCACTGGATCTGAAGTATGAATTGCAGTTTTGGTATACTTTTACTCATGTGAATGCTTTAACTCAGACAACATTAAATCATAATCACTTTTGTTGCATAAGTGACGGTCTGGAACTCGAGAGTTGAGTTTATACACGACCCCCGATTTTCAGGGTGTTACAAGTTGGTATCAGAGCATGAATAAGATTATACCGGGCCTGGGTTATGGACACGCGACGTATGCTATCACTTCCTTTGACTTAGGTGGGTGCGAGACGGGTTTAGAAACACTTCTAGGATCGCAGATTCGCCAATAGGCGAAGTCTACTTGTATCGATCGCGCGATCGAGTCCGCAACACGCAACCCAAATAGCTCCTAGGTTGTAGGTAGTTGGGTTGAGACGTTCTTTGAACGATTCTAAACCCATAAATGGGAATCCTTGGGATGTGGGACAACCATAACCCCCGCATTTGATCGTCAGGGCTTAAAAATCCCGTTTCACCTAAAATCTTCGAGATTCTTCCTCTCACCACTCCATTCTTCAATTCTTTCTTACCATTTTCATGTTAGGCATCAATCCTAATGTGAAAATGACATAAAATCATACTTCAATAAAATTTTACGGTGAATAGTAAAATTTCATAAAAAATGGCCATTAGGCCATTCTAAGTTTGCTTTCTTTAGTAACTAATGGGCTAGATAGATGTACTAGCTCATTATACCCCAAAATCATATGCTTCATAATAGAGAATTGTATTCGGGATTACAGACTGGCCCCGGAAATCCCCGAACGCATGTTTGGGCCTATATAGGGCAATCTACAATGAACCAAGGTGGGGCCCATAGTTATTTGGGGTCCCTGGACCATGGGGGACCAGACCCATGTGGTCCCACTGACCAGATCAAGGAACGGTCGGCGATGTCATCGCTGGTTCGGCGATGCATCGCCGTCCGGTGGGGTCCACTTGGTGTGATTTTTGGCGCACGCCCTATTTTAGGTTGTGTACACCCCCCACGTAGTGCTCGTCCATAGAAAACCCCAAATAGGGGTACTTCCTTCACAAACAGCCCCTATCCAAGCCCCATTTTCATTTTTCAGCTGCCCTAATCCAAATTGGTGGTTCCAAACTACTCCCAAATCCATCCTTGGCTAAAAACGACCACACTCCATCACTCCATTGAAGTTTGCAACCCTCCCTCTTGCAAGTCTCGTCGTTTGGAGCTCTTAAAATCTCCAAATCGAGCTGAAATCGTGAGGTGCTCCATTCCCCCTTTTCATTCTCTTTTCTCTCTGAAAATACATCCTAGGGGAGCTTGAAGCATCCCTCTACAACGCCTAGATCTCCCTTTTCCAGTTTGGACAGCCATTTCTTGGCATTTTCTCCATTTTCCATGGCTTTTGTTGAAGCCATTTTGGGTCTTTTGTCACTCTCCACCATCCTCTCTTTGATGGGTAAGAGAAAAACCACAGCGAATGAGGCTGGGCCTAGTCGCCCAGCTCAATCGAGAAGACCGTGGGGTGGCGCCACTGCAAGTCCAACCACCGCCCGAGAGTTCCATACGAAACGGGATTTGGATCTCCATACTCAACTTGGGCGAGTGATTTTAGCAGAGATGCCTCATGACCAATACACTGACCGTAAGGTGTTGTTTGAGGTGGACGTGGAAGGATAACTATTCGGTGAATTTTTGTTGTTCGAGCGCATTGAAGCTGCGCATTGGGGTCCGATCTTTGAAGCTCGTGCTCGTGCTAATGTGAGCACCGTTCGTGCCTTCTACGCTCGCATCCAGAATCCTACACTGGAGCTATTGCAGTTCAAATTCCTTTTGGTAGGGATCGGATGGCTACAATCGATGTTAGGTTGATTGCGCGACTTCTGAACGTGGCCCTTGGTGATGTTCATCCCAGTGCGAAGAATTTGAGGAGTAGGCGTGAGCAAGATCGCCGTACCAGGTTTCTATACGGTAAACTGGTTCCATGGTAGCCTAATAATAGCCTCAAGGCATCTCATATGTCTGATAATTTGTGCCTGCTGCACCACATTTGCACGTTCAACGTGTATCCCAGGTCGACAAATCGCATTGAGTGTACGCGCCTTATGGTTGATTTCTTGTATCTGGTGGCCCAGGGAGAGAATGTGTGTATGGACACTTTCATCTTGCGACAGATTATCCTCATAACAAAATCAAGAAGAACGTCTGAATCGCTTCCTTTTTGCCGACTTATATGCAAGATCGCGCTTGAGTTTGCTTACAGACTTGGGCCAGAATTGCCAGTTTCGATTCACAGCATAGATGAGTCTACCATGGTCAAGATGAAGATCGGGTCTCAGTACCATGAGACTCAGCTTGAGGAGGATAGCGAGGATGACTTTGATGATGAAGAGGATCCAAGTGAGGGAGAACCTAGAGCAGAAGTTGAGGAAGAAGTCCAGGAAGAGGTAGAAGAGGAGGCTCAGGATACAGATGAGAGCCCTCCTTCTGCTCAGGCTACTGGTGATGATCGCATCGCCCGAATCGAGGAGAGCCAGGTCACCTTACGAAGGGAAGTTCAGGAACTTCGTGCTGAAGTCGAGGATACCAAGGCCGTTACGAAGAGAAAATTCGGCAAGGTGACTCGCACCTTGAAGGCGATCCTGTGCTGCTTGCAGGATAAGGGTGCTCCTCCTCCATCACCCGACTCAGATTAGCGAGATCTATGATGTTGATATTAGTAGTTAGTCATTTCCTACTTTTGTTGTGTAAGCCTGTTAGGGCTAGTAGTTTGCTTATGTTGCTGTTGTAATTTTAACTGTCTTAGTTCCCATGTACTTTCTGTCATGATGCTTGTAAGGAGATATCCCTTGTATTGTGACAATTTTGATTAAATGAAATGCATGGAATGCTTTTGACTCTTGTGTGAATGATTGTGGTGTGTTTGTGCTATTGAGACTGACAAGGTTGTGCCCTATTTTGAATATAGGGAATGCCGTCGAAGGCTACACGGAGCACAGCTCGGCTTACATTGAGTGAGCCGATGGATCAGGCTCCTTCGCAGTCTGATACCCATGCGGACCCTGCTGTGGGCCCGATTCCTGAGACAGTGCGTGCGTCCTCCTACTGCTGGTCCTACAGTTGGACCACCGCCGTTCACACCGCCCGTCAGAGAGCCTTACCGCCCATCTTCTTCGACGCAGTACATGCCACAGCCTGCTCCACCTCCTGACAGATTTAAGCAGATGATGGCCATGATACAGCAGAAGCAGCAGCTCCTGACTACTATTGTGGGGACATTAGCCAAGGGTGGGAGTGTGCCTCCACCCGCACCACCTGCTCATCCAGCTGAGGATACTGATGCATATGCCTAGGATGAGGGCATGGCTCATCCTATACCACCTTCTTACCCTGCGAGGAACGCCGCAGATACACGGGGCTTATTAGAGCGATTCCAGCACTTACGGCCTCCCACATTTGCGGGTTCTCATAGACCCGAGGAGGACGAGTATTGGCTCGACCGTGTGTCGAAGATACTGCGGATGCTTCATTGTAAAGAGGCCGAGCAGGTCAGGTTGGCTACGTTCCTGTTCTAGCGAGAGGCCAGCTTGTGGTGGGACAATGTATTACGGACCGTTGCTGCCGACTTTATATGGACCTGGGCATCGCTCGAGTTCCGCTTTCACGAGAAATACTATCCCCAGACATACAGGCATGACCGGAAGAATGAGGTCCTACGCCTCAGACAGGGAGCCATGATGGTCACAGAGTATGAGCATCGATTCACAGAGTTGGGCAGATACGTCCCGACTATTCTAGCTGATGAGCATATGCGCATACGGCACTTTTCAGAGGGTTTGCGACTGGATATTCGGTCGAAGATGTGCTGCGTGAGCATTCCCTCTTATGCAGAGCTGATTCACATGTCCATGTGGGTAGAGCAGGATGTGGATCGACTTATCCGATCTCATGGCCCTGCTGCTCCTAGGCCACGACCAGAGATGCAGGATAGGCCCTTTGCGGGTAAGAGGCCTCACGTCGACCCTCCTACTAGGGCTACAGCGCCAGTACCACCGTTTCGGTGCCCTGATTTGCTATGTACATATTATGGGAAGACGGGCCACTTAGGGCAGAGTTGTTTTGCCAGGATGCGGGACAGTGGGTTCTCGCCACTGCAGAAGATCGACCGTATGCACTCACAGGCGATATCAGCACCGCCTTTACAGTTGTCTCCTGCGCACCCTTCCTTCAGACCTCTGGTATTGCAGATCAGGCAGCCTCTACTGCCCATAACACAGTGGCCGAACCAGCCACAGCAGGCACGGGTGCATGCCTTGACAGCAGAGGCAGCTGCGACACCGACTTCTCAGCATTCGGCCTTCGAGGTCACTACCCATATTGGAGGTATTCCTATACTCATGATGGTGGACACAGGATCCACGATTTCTTTGATATCACGTGCCATAGTCAGACGCATTGGTCTACAGACTATTACTATGGATGGGGTGCGAGTTTATACAGCTCACGGGTCCTTTACAGATGCCACCCAGATGTGTGAGGGCTGTTTGGTGGATCTGGGGGGCAAGACGATGGCTCTAGATCTTGTCGTCGACCCCTCTCTTGTTTATCTCGACGTCATTCTTGGCATGGACTTTTTGACTGCAGCGAGGGCCGAGATTGACTGCGAGACTCGTATAGTGACAGCTTACGAGCCAGAGGGCGCATCCTTCACATTTCCAGTGCAGGTAAATCTCCCATTCCGCATACTTAGTTATGCTACATTACTGCGAGACGCTGGTGCCCAGATACTTAAGCATACGCCAGTCGTTTGTGAGTTTGGGGATCTATTCAGGAAGATCCCTAGTTTGCCGCCCCGACGAGAGATCGATTTCACTATCGATCTGGTGCCTGGTTCCTCGCCCATCTCACTGCCGAAGTATCGCATGGCACCATGTGATATGGAGGAATTGAGGACGCAGATTAATGGTCTGCTGGAGCTTGGCCTTATACGACCTAGTGTGTCTCCTTAGGGAGCACCAGTTCTGTTCGTGAGGAAGAAGGACGGTTCGATGCGATTGTGTATTGATTATCGCAGGCTGAACCAGATCACGATGAAGAACAAGTACCCTTTACCTAGGATCGATGACTTGTTTGATCAGTTGAGAGGAGCGCAGTACTTCTCGAAGATTGATCTTCAGTCAGGATATCATCAGTTGCGCGTCAGGGATGAGGACGTGTAGAAGACAGCATTCAGGACCAGTTTTGGCCACTACGAGTTCCTTGTGATGTCGTTCGGTCTTACGAACGCACCAGCCATGTTCATGGATCTGATGAACCGGGTATTTCGGCCTTTCCTCTATCGATTCATCGTTGTATTCATTGACGACATTTTGGTGTACTCCAGGAGTCGAGAGAAGCATGAGAAGCACTTACGTTTGGTCCTGGATACGCTCAGACAACATCAGTTGTTCGCATAGTACAAGAAGTGCAACTTCTGGAAGTAGGAAGTGAAGTTCCTGGGACACGTGGTGTCTATGGATGGCATGACAGTTGACCTGTCTAAGGTAGCTGTAGTTCAGGACTGGGAGAAGCCTGGTTCTGTCACTGAGGTGAGGAGTTTCTTGGGTCTCGCTGGCTACTATCGGCGCTTCATTTAGGATTTCTCAAAGATCGCGAGACCCTTATCTCAGTTGACACAGAAGGACGTGAAGTTCGCCTAGAATGACAAGGTGGAGTCAGCTTTTCATGAGCTGTAGGACAGACTTACATCCGCCCCTGTGCTAGTATTGTCAGAGGAAGGGGTTAGGTACACTATATACACTGACACATCTAGCGTTGGTCTGGGTTGTGTCCTTATGCAGAGGGACAGGGTAATTTCGTATACCTCGAGACAATTAAGGAAGCACGAGGAGAATTACCCTACACACGACCTAGAGTTGGCAGCCGTCATATTCGCATTGAGACTCTGGAGACATTACCTCTATGGAGAGGAGTTCAAGCTCTTTTGCGACCACAAGAGCCTCAAGTACATATTCACGCAGCGAGACTTGAATATGAGGCAGCAGCGATGGATGGAGACGTTGAAGGACTTCAAGTTTGAAGTCTCTTACCATCCTGAGAAGGCGAACCTTGTGGCTGACGCGTTGAGCCGTAAGAAGGCGATAGAGTTTGCGGCTCCGTTGATGGTTGCTGAGTGGGGTATGGTTGAGTTTTTGCGAGACTTTAAGCAGAAACTCACCGTAGAGGAGCCGTATGAGTTTATCGCATATGTACAGGTGCGATTTCAGATCGATGACCGAGTCATCAAGGCGCAGAGAGACGATGCGCATCTGACTGAGCTTCGAGAGCAGGCCATTAATGATGCGGAAGCCGAGTGGTGAGTTGGCATGGATGGGGGCTTACGTTATCGTGGCCGCCTATGCGTCCCAGATGTCCTTGACTTGAGATGAGAGATTCTCGAAGCTGCGCATTGTACCAGACTCGCGATGCATCCAGGCAGTACGAAGATGTATCGCGACGTAAAGAGGACGTATTGGTGGGAAGGTATGAAGACCCACATAGCAGAGTTCGTGTCCCGTTGTCTCACTTGTCAGCAGGTGAAGGCAGAGCATCGCCGACCACCTGGACTTTTGCAGCCTATGCCGATCGCAGAGTGGAAGTGGGATTTCATTTCCATGGATTTCATTTCTGGGCTGCCGAAGACGAGGAAGGGACATGATTCCATTTGGGTGATCGTCGACCATCTGACGAAGTCGGCGCACTTCTTACCGATCAGAGTTACGAACTCTGCAGACGAGCTGGCTAGACTGTACATCAGAGAGATTGTGCGTCTGCATGGAGTTCCATTGGAGATCATGTCAGACAGAGACACGCGGTTCACTTTTATTTTCTGGACTCGCATTCAGGAGGCTATGGGTGTGAAGTTGAAGTTCAGTACTGCCTTCCACCCACAGACAGACGGACAGACAGAGCGGGTGAACCAGATCTTAGAGGATATGTTGCGAGCTTGCGCACTGGACTTCAAGGACAGTTGGGATGATTGTCTTTCATTTGAGGTGTTCGCGTACAATAACAGTTATCAGGCAAGTATCGGTATGGCACCTTATGAGGTGCTGTATGGGAGACCTTGTCGCTCACCGCATTGCTGGGCTGAGGTCGGTGAGCGTAGCTTGATTGGCCCAGAGTTAGTGCAGGCGACGTCAGAGAAGATTGATATTATTAGACGTCGGCTTCTCACAGCGCAGAGCAGACAGAAGAGCTATGCCGATACGAGACGGTGGCCGCTGGAGTTCACAGTTGGGGATCATGTATTCTTGCGAGTTTCCCCTATGAAGGGAGTCCTTCGGTTCGGGAAGAAGGGGAAGCTAGCACCACAATTCATTGGTCCATTCCAGATCCTCGATCGTGTGGGAGCAGTGGCTTACCGATTGGCTTTACCCACGCCTCTCGCGAGCGTTCACAACGTATTTCATGTTTCTATGCTGAAGAAGTATGTTTCTGATCCTTCCCATATCATCAGATGGGAGCAGGTGCAGTTAGGAGAGGATGTTACATATATCCTGCGACCGACATGTATCCTAGATAGGAAGGAGCAGGTACTGCGTAGTAAGGTGATTCCCCTTGTGAAGGTATTGTGGACGCATCACTCTGAGGAAGAGGCTACCTGGGAGACAGAAGCCGAGATCAGAAAGAACTACCCATAACTTCTCGAGGAGTACGAAAAGGTACAAATTTTGAGGACTAAATTATTTGTTAAGGGGGGTAGATTGTAACGCCCGAAAAAAATCCGTACTTGGACTCGAGTACCAACTCGACTCGAAATCGTGTAGGATTAATTCCTTTACAAAATAAGTGTAAGTTAGCTAGCGCAACGCTAGAGTAGCTGGAAAATAGTCCCTGATCACTTTAAATACGTTCTACAAGACCCAAATCGAGTAGAACCAATGACTCTATAATACTCTATAACTTCGGATCAAACTCTAAGCAGGTTTGTTCTCTGAACCACTTTGAAACTTTGTATTAGATCTATACCGCGTGTCGAAAGTCCGATACCTACTATCTTAGACTGTTAGAACCGCCCAGCTGGACTTGACAATCATTTCAAAAATCAAGTCCAACCGACATTCGCAGGCTATTTCGTTGACCCTGGACCGAAGAGAGTGAGAATAGGGCTAGATTTGGAATTTGAAATTCAAATCTGGAACACGACTTGACGTGTCAGTATTAAGCATTCTGACCGTCAGAATTCATCCAAATTACACCCTCGGATCAGGAAAAATTTCTATTTCATATCATGAGACTTGCAGCCCTGATCTACTTGTGGTGACCGCTGAACTGAAACTGGACCGCCACGTGCGATCTGCGAACCTTGCCGGATTAAAAACTTGATGTGTGCTAGATCCTGTATGCATGAGCTTAAGTCCGATCGCGTTCGGCCAGGGGACCACCAGAAGTGATCTTTTGGACCGAAACAGCCCCGCTTTGGATAAGCATCAAGTGAACTTTGTTCCCGAGCCTATTCTGGGCTTTTTTAGGCTTATAAAAGGGGTTGAAACCCTCACTCCTCTCTCCCATCCGAATTTGAGAAAAACCCTAGATTGGGAGAGAGAAAAGGTGAGAGTTTGTGAGAGAGAGTAGGAGAGAATTTTCCTGCCGTCGTGCCACCTGTTGCACGTGCTTTAGCAACACACTTCAATCACCTGGCTGGTGATTCCTCCGCATTTTCAGGTAAGAAAAAATCCTAATACGTTGCTGATTTGAGATTCTTTCTGTTCCATAGCATGTAAGCTGATAGAACTTGTAAATTAGGTTCTCTATTCGTCGTAGACGAAGCGTATACGCTCCGTTCGAATTCACACACCTGTAAGAGATAAGGTGTGGATTTTAGACGCTTTGATTGACTATTTCCAACACTTTCAAGGTTGTTTAATAGTAGATTATCGACGGCATCGCCGTTTGATATGTACAACATGCTGTCCGTTTCCTGCTTCGTAAACCAACGAAGAATATGAGATTTAGGGCATTTTAGTCATTTGTAGGAAGTACTGTTTTCATTCATATTTTGCTGATGTGATTGACATGGTTTATTGTCGCATTAGAATACTAGGAATACGTGCATAATTAGTTTGGCGAAGAGATTCGCCTAAATGCGCACTTCGGGTCGACATACTATATGTAGACTTAAGTGTGTAGTGTAAGTGTTTGTATAAATGCTTGTATTAGTATGTATTGAATTAAATGGTGTTATGAATTAGTTTGAGATTTATTTCTCAATTAATATGCTGATGTACATGATTTCCTACATGTTAGCTAAATGCATGATTTCATTGTATGTATGAAATGCATGTGCTTGATGATTTACTTAAATTGTATGTTATAACATGTGTTAACATGCTCACATGGTTGTATTTTATTTCCAATACTCTTACAAGAATTGCTGATGTGAATTCATATGTGTTTGGGACTATGCCTAGTCCAGGTAGTCGGTAACCGAGCGAATTCGTGGTTGGCTGATCTTGGTCACAAACGACGCATCGATGAACGCGAGCCGTGTTCTGGAGTTGGCGACAGTGGTTAGGCCACACGAAGCGTTTTACGCGCTTCATGTCGTTCGACTTGAGATGCGATCATGCTAGTCGAGCCCGTAAAGTAACCCGACTGGCTGTTGTATGTTCACCCTGCATGAGTCATAACTGCTTGAACCTAGGGTACTGAACTTACCATTGTAAACCCTGTTAACCATGGTACTTTGATCCACAAAGACTCATGAGCCGGGCATGGTGGTATGGGACATCGTGGTCGAGCTGTCGGCCTACACTGGGGCCACAAACCTCCCCGTAGTGACCAATGAGCACCTAGTCTCGTGAGCAGATTATGGTGGTATGGGACACTATATTCTTGCTGTCGGCCTACACTGATCAAGCGACGAGTCCTTTGTAGTGACCGCGAGCATATTCTGAGTCTACGGGAGGCGACGACCCTTCAGTAGCAGTAAAGTACAGTAGGCCTGTATTGATAAGGTGATGGAGGAGCGGTGCAACGAGTGCGAGCAACAGCCCTAGCAGCCCTTGTAGCGACCTACAAAATATACATCGTATGAGATTACTCGGAGTGACGACCTTAGACAGGATCTGTGTTGGGATCGATACAAGGGAAGTACCTTAGTTTCCCAATCCTACTGTTTGAATGGACTAATAACAACTCCGAAATCATATCACCATAATATTGCATGTGCTTGGAAGATGTGGAGCACCTGAGGGATGATTGCATGCCGCGGTCGTAAGATGGTGCCGTATGAGGGAGATTGTCAGTGAGGGCATACATCACGTCATGTCATATTGCATTAACAACAGTATTAGGATTGTTTGATTTACTGCTTTACTATTATCGCATGATTGATTTGAGAATATGTTAATCCTTGCTCTATGATTCCACTGAGTTAGCTACTCATTACCACGTTTCGGGATGGTGTTTGCAACACCCACCAGACCCTGTCTTAGATGCAGGTGATGCTGAGATCCGGGAGGTAGAGCCGGACTTTGATGAGGACCAAGACGAGTTCTCATACATGCAGTACCACAACGGCTTTGCTTAGGTGGCCTAGGTTGACGGGACTCCTCAATGGGATTATTTTTGGCATTTTGATTTGTTTATTTACATGTATATGAGACTCAGAGATGTATTCATACTTTAGTGACAGTTGAGATCTACTTTGTTTTTCCATACAGTGATATATATATTCTTTAGTCTTCCGCTTGCTTTTATCACTGGATCTGAAGTATGAATTGCAGTTTTGGTATACTTTTACTCATGTGAATGCTTTAACTCAGACAACATTGAATCACAATCACTTTTGTTGCATAAGTGACAGTCTGGAACTCCGGAGTTGAGTTTATACACGACCCCCAATTTTCAGGGTGTTACAGCATCATATGTATGCTTGATACGAGAAGTGACTGGTCATAGCATATGCCTTCGGGCAGATTGTTTAGGGGCTCCCAGATAGGCGGTGTTGCCCTAAATGAGCACATGATATGCGCAGGATTGCTGCATGACTGGATATCGTGATTCTTGCATTTTCTTGTGTGATATGGTACTATATGCCTTAGCGACATCAAGGCCGTAGCTTCCACAGGCATATAGTGGTTGGCAGGATTGGATACCAGAAATCTTGTTCTGCATGGGGTGCTATAAATATCCCTGAGTGAAAGACCTTAAACCCTCATGCTACCAAGAGGTTGCTCCAACGGCTAGATTGAGTGGGTGCATGAGTGTCGAGTGCTGATTACCAGGAGACCTTACTTTTCACTATGTCATGGTCGGTTGGAAGGGGGTACGGCCTTACCCGCCTGAGAGGAGGGGACAAAGCTAGGCTTGGTTTGACTAGCTCCAGGAATGGGTCCGCTATCAATGATCCGAGTCCGATATTGGCAGGTGGATAGTCAGGTCTTTTCTTCTCACCTTATTGCGTGCGATGGGGTGACAATCTGGCTTGTAGTGTACTAGACCCCGGTGATATTCCAGAGTTATGTTGTATTGATATGTAGACTTAGATGAGGATTCGTATGCTTGAGTTGCATCTCACATTGCATGGCCTTGGTATGACCAACATCATTCATGCCTTGTATCGTATAGCCTTGGTATGACTAATAGTATTCATGGATTCACCAGCATATTCCGCATTACTTTGATACTACATAATTATATTACTACCTTATGCACACAATTTCACCACCCTCTAAGCCTTCCATAAGCTTATGCACGACCGTTGCGTGCATGTGACATTGGACCGCAGCAGCGCTGAGGCAAGAACGCTTAGTAGATCATCTTATTAGAGCTTTTTGTTCATCATTATTGTTTTTCCCTTTATGCTCATTGTATTTATAAAGTTTTTTATCATAGTGGAAATGTGATGGAGTTTTTAGTTGTTGTTTGTGGGTTATGTCTCTAGTTATGCTTATTATGAATCAAACTAATGTTGAAAATCCTCCTCGTAGCATCCCAGGATCGAAATCTGGCGAATGGGCATCGGGAGCCGAGAATGGGGTAATATAGAGGTTGTCGGTACTGGATTCGACGATTGAAAATTTTGTGAGTCAAGTTTTCAAGTTTTGGGGGTGACAGAAGTTGGTATCAGAGCATAACTTGGGAATAACTAAGAACAACATTACATGTCTGCTATGAGTTTAGAATGACTAAGTCCGAAAGTTTAGATAGCCTTGCGATCTTCCGTTATAAACCATTTACGTGCATGCCTTTGAGAGTTTTGAAGTTGATAGGCAGTTTTTCTCTTTCCTTTAGGACATGCCACGTAGGAGAGTGACCCGATCAACTCCCACTCCACCACTTGATACTCCCGCTCCACCACCTGCTGCTCCTGCCCTACCACCTACGATGCCCACTCCAGCACCAGAGGTTCCTACTGCCCATCCTGAGGATGCTACTCCACTAGAGATCGGTACGGACCTGACCATATCTGTGAGTGCCTCCCAGTTACAGTATATGTTGCAGGCTATGACGACTGCCCTTCAGGGGCAAGGCAAGCACCCCGTCATTTCGCCAGACCAGGAAAAGTAAGAGCGCACGAGTGCCCTTCTTTAAGAGTTCTAACGGCTCAATCCCCAACATTTCTAGGGTGGGCCAAACCCGACAGCAGTTGAGAGATAGCGCTCCTATGTGGAGAAGAAATTTGATATGATGGGATGTACGACTGAGCGGTGAGTCCGATTAACAGTATTTCTCCTCCATGGTAAGGCTATGCACTAGTGGACATCAGTCTCCCAAGCACCAGGCACCGATTTTGTGTGGACTTGGGAGAATTTTTTCAATCAGTTTGACCGACAGTAATTTCCTGATCACATCCAACGACAGCAAGCATTGGAGTTCGAGGCCCTGGTACATGGTGATATAACAGTGCCTCAGTACATGGCTCATTTTGTAGCGCTGTCTAGATTTGCACCATACTTGGTAGATGATGAGGAGCGGAGAGCCCGCCGATTCGAGGATGGTTTGCGTTACGGTCTTTGAGGCTGTGTTATTGGGCATGAGCTCCCGACTTTCGAGGGAGTGGTACGAAAGGCCCAGATTTATGAGGCTGAGTGGGATGGTTCTCAATCTAATCGCAGTCAGAGGAAAGACCAGAAGAGGTAGGCTGCTTCCAGTGACTCCCAGCAGTGTCAACCTCAGCATAGGTGCACAGGTCGCCCAATCTTCCAAGTGCCAGCAGCACCTACAGCACCACCTCTGAGGTAGTTCACCGACACCCGTTTTGGGTGTGGTGCAACGGGGCACCATAGCAGAGACCCCAACAGCAACAAAAATAGAGAGGTCCACAACAGCCTCCACCACAGCCACAGCAGAGACCCCCACTATAGCAACGACAACAGCCCCCACCACCAAGACCACCTCAGCAGTAGCATCGACACTAGCCTCTAACGCAGCAGCAACAGAGGCAGTAGTTTCGACTGCCTCAGCCACCCCAGCAGAAGAACGATGCTCAGAGGGTCCAGACACCTCCCCAGTCGGCTCAGGCTAGGTTCTATGCAGCTCAGCAGGACCCGCAGTCATCCGGAGGAGTCATCGAGGGTATACTTTTAGTCTCCGTATGCATTGCACATGTGGTGTTTGATTATGGTGCATCACATTCTTTTGTGGTTGAGAGCTTCTACCGATCAACTGGCTTACCGTTGGAGTCTACTCATGAGGGTCTATTAATATCAACTCTCCTAGGGAAGACTGCAGTGTTGGGTTGATTTTGCTCGTCTTTTTTCGTTCTAATTGGGGATACCTTTTTACCTGCCGATTTATTTACTTTGTCAATGTCCGAGTTCGATGTCATCCTGGGTATGGATTGGCTTACCAAGTACTACACCATATTGGACTGCTCCGTGAGGACAGTCACTTTCTATATACCCTGTGTGCCACAGTTCCAATTCATTGTGGAGCCTGGAGGAGAGTCGTTGTCATGTTTGATGTCGTGTGCCATAGAGGAGCCCATAGAGGTGATCATCGACCAGTTTCCTGCGGTTTATGATTTTTTTGATATGTTCCACGAGATTTTAGGATTACCACCTTGTTGACTCACCGAGTTTTAGATTGATCTCATGCCCGGTACCACACTTATTTCGAAGGCCCCGTATCATATGACACTGTTGGAGCTGTGGGAATTGTAGAAGTAGTTGGACGAGTTGTGCGAGTTAGGCATTATCCGTCTGAGTGGTTCACCGTGGGGAGCACCGGTACTCTTCGTGAAAAAAGATGGATGGCTCATTGAGACTCTGCGTAGACTATCACGAGCTCAACAAGGTCACGATCAAGAACAAGTATCCACTCCCTAGGATTGATGATTTGTTTGATCAGCTGCAGAGTGCATAGTTCTTTTCGAAGATCAACCTGCGTTTCAGTTATCATCAGATTCGGGTCCGAGAGGAGGACATTCCGAAGACAGCTTTTAGGACACACTACGGTCATTTTGAGTTCTAAGTCATGTCCTTTGGACTAATCAATGCACCTGCGGTCTTCATGCAGTTGTTGAACGAGGTCTCAGCCCTTATCTCGATCAGTTTATTGTAGTCTTCATCGATGACATTCTGATCTATCCGAGGACCCGTGTGGAGCATGAACAGCATCTGGAGGTTACGTTGTAGACCCTCCGCGCACACCAGCTCTATGTGAAGATGGAAAAGTGTGAGTTCTTGTCGAAGGAGGTGAAGTTCTTCGATCACATGGTGACGGGAGAGGACGTCGCAGTAGACCCTTAGAATGTAGAGGCAGAGTGTTAGTGGGGCCATCCCACGAACGCGTCCGAGATCTGTAGTTTCCTTAGTTTAGCGAGCTACTATCGGTGTTTCATTAACGACTTCTCTCGTATTGCAACCCCACTGACCAGGTTGACTCGGAAGGATGCAGAGTTTATTTGGAACAACGCCTGCGATCGAGCATTTATGGAGTTGAAGGACTGCCTCACGTCCTCTCGTGTCCTCACTCTTCCCTCTAGGAGTGATGGATTTATTGTGTTTATAGATGCCTTGCATATTGGATTGGGTGCTGTCCTGATGCAGCACGGGAGACCAGTGGCCTTTGCATCTCGTCAGCTTAAGGTCTATGAGCTAAACTACCCCACTCATGATTTGGAGCTGACTGCGGTTGTCTTCGTATTGAAGGTGTGGAGGCACTATCTCTATGGGGTTTGGTTCGAGCTCTTCTCTGACCATAAGAGCTTGAAGTACCTCTTCTCGAAGTCTGAGTTGAACATGAGACAGAGGCACTGGATGTAGCTTCTGAAGGACTATGACTTGGATCTTCAGTATCACCAGGGCAAAGTAAATGTGGTGGCAGATGCTCTCAACCGTCAGCCATGCGGCCTAGTGGCTCATATGATGGTCCGGGAGTGGAGGATGCTTGAGGATATAGCAGAGTATGATTTTGAGTTCGGCCTACAATCTTCTATCGTGTAGTTATCGAGCCTGTCGATTCAACCCTCTCTTGTCGCAATGGTGATTGAGGTTCAGCAGAATGATGTGTCGTTACAGAGTTATATGGCTGAGGTGACATCTAAGAGTCAGGCAGATTGGCAGATTGGTACAGATGATGGACTTCGCTTCAAAGGCCGATTATGTGTCCCGGATATCCCTAAGTTGCGTAGAGATCTTATGACGAGGCACATCGATCACTATTTCTATCCACCCTGGCTCGATGAAAATGTACCGCGATATGAGGTGATAATATTTTTGGATGGGGATGAAGCACTAGATCACCAGTTTTGTGGCCGAGTATGACATGTGCCAGTGTGTCAAGGCTGATCATCAGAGACCCCCTGGTCTATTGTAACCATTAAGTGTCTCGATGTGGAAGTGGGAGCACATATCGACAGACTTCATTATAGGTTTACCAAGGACTCAGCGTGGTCATGACGCCATCTAGGTTATTGTGGATCGTCTGAAGAAGTCGACACATTTTCTTGCGATGCAAGTAATTTGGTCTATGGACCGGCTTGTGAGGTTATTTATCGAGGAGATTATGAGACTGCATGGAGTTCTAATTTCGATCATTTCTAACCAAGACCCGAGGTTCACGTCTCAGTTTTGGGAGAGCTTTCAGAGAGCGATGGGGGCTGATTTGCATATTAGCATTACATACCATCCGTAGACTGATGGCCAGACTAAGAGGGTCAACTAGATCCTTGAGAATATGCTTCGGGCCCGTGTGATTGATTTTGGGGGTTACTGGGATGAGCATCTGCGATTGGCTGAGTTCGCGTACAACAACAGCTATCAGGCGACCATCGGTATGACTTCTTTTGTGGCATTATATGGCAGACCATGCAGATCACTGAGTTGTTGGACCGAGGTTAGAGAGCGCCATCTCCTAGGTCCCGAGCTTGTGCAGTAGACATCGGAGGCTATCGATATCATCAGGCAGAGGATGCACACAGGTCAGAGCTAGCAGAAGAGTTTTGCTGATCGCCGGCATCGTCCCTTGGAGTTTGATGTAGGGGACAATGTGTATCTCAAGGTCTTGGCCATGAAGGGCATAGTTAGATTTGGAGTGAAGGGCAAGCTTGCCACAAGATTTATAAGACCTTTTGAGATCACTGGGTGCATTGGTGTTATGGCCTATCGGTTTTCCTTGCCATCTCAGTTATTTGACATTCACAATGTTTTCCATGTCTCTATGTTGAAGAAGTGTGGGTCAGACATCGTTCCTGTTATTGATTGGCAGCCGCTGGAGGTTCGTGAAGATGCTTCTTACATCGAGCAGCCAGTCCCTATCCTTGATCAGAAGGAGCAGGTCCTGCGGACCAAGGTCATTCCTTTAGTGAAAGTTCAGTGGGGTCACCATTCTATTGAGGAGGCTTCTTGGGAGCACGAGGTCGTAGATTCGAGAGCGCTATCCCCATCTCTTTGATGATTGATTATGTGTTTTATTTTGTATGCTATCTCTAATTTTATATAATGATGTTATGTTTCTTCTTTCTCGTGAGTTATGCCTAGTTGTGATGATTGCGTAAATTTTGAGGATGAAATTTTTATTTGGAGGGGAGAGCTGTAAGACCCATATCCTAGACTGTACCACTCAGTAGACTTTCGCAGTCTTCTCGGTTGAATTTCGACAAGCTTCAACCCTCAACTGACATTTGCACATGACCTTGAATCACACATCGTCAACTAGAGTCAGCTCGATCCGAGACTTGTACCCTAACGACCGCCGTCGTCATGATTCCGATGTCATGACTCATGCGCCAAGGAGATACCCAGGTCAGGAGATGTGGGCCCACATTCAGTGCGAAGAAAATGCTTGCGGTGCTAATTCTGAGATAATCTCTATGACCTGTCACATCAATCAATCAACCAATCCCATCATGTCAAGTACATATTAAGTACACATCACCCTTCACCCATCCCCAAGCAACCCTAAAGTCAAAAAGTTCTTAGACATGCCCATACTTTTCTTACACCAAGCAACCCCAAAGTCAAAAGTTTCTTACACACCCATCACTCACCACATCCATCACTCCATCACCCATCTTTCTCTTTCTCTCTTTACAACTCTCTCTCTCATTCTCATTTCCCAAACTCACTTTCCCAAGCAAGAGAGAACATCACACGTCCAAAGCTCTTCCCAAGCCTCCATTAGAGATTTTGTATGTGGCCCACTTCCTACCCTCTCATCTCCCATCTCAACCATCCAAACTCCATCTCCTCCATTAGAATTGAACTTAAGGAGTAAAGGAAGCCAAGGGAGCAAGAAGAAAATGGTGCGTGGTATTAAATTTTATTTTTCATTCTTTTTTTTTTAAAATTTAAGGGTCCATATATGTGGGACCCACCTTGATGTTTTTTTATATGCAAGAGGGGCCCATAGTGGTGGGGCCCCTCCATCCTCGCTGATGTCTCTCTCTCTGTCTCTTTTGTGTATGATGGCTTGTGGCCCACCTTAATGCATAAGATCATCCACCCTGTCCACCCATCCAAAACGGCGTGGCCCACCTTAATCATGCCTTTTAAACAGTGTATCCATCCGTTTTATCTAGGTCATCCGGTGGGCCTAGATGATAAGAAACATAGTTATCAGATCCATCCAAATCCAGTGGGACACATCTGTGTGGGACCCACCTAGATTTTTTTGAACACCGTCCATCCAGTGTCCTTGGACGTTGGACGGGTTGACATAGTGTTAACCGACACTGCTGTGTACTCACAGTAGTGTTGGTTATTTTGGACTTTTGGGTGGGTCAAGTGTACAAGCTCCACCTTGATGTGTACAACAAATCCACGCCGTCCATCCTATTCCTCGGCTCAGGTAGCCTGTCATGAGCCATGGAATCTAATGGCTGGGATAGATTTTCTGGATGTGGGCCCCACCTGTGAAAAACCACAGGAAAATTTAAAAAAAAAAAAGAAAGGAAACACAGCAGCTGACGCTGCTGCTGTCAGAAGGCGCAGGCAGCGCTTGCTGGGCTGACGGACGGACGGACAGGTGGACCCATGGTCCCAGCTGTGATGTGTGTTAGGGATCAACACCATGCATTTAGTGGGCTCCTTTTTGGGCAGTGGGCCCTTTGAAAATCAGCCTCATCTGGAACTCAGGTGGCCCACACGGTAGGAAATAGTAGTGATTAACGTCTGCCATTGGAATCCCTTATAGGCGTCCAGAAGTTTTAGATCATTTTAAAATTTATTTTTCCTTTACACCAGGGTTCAAGGGACCCAATCACACCATCACATTTGTGTTGTGTCCACCGTCCATGGGAGGTGGGACCCACTCCAGGTGTGGAGCTTTACCCTGATGTATGTGATGTCTAGGCCCTGGACGGCCTGGACATTAGATATGATATATATATATATATATATATATATATATATATATATATTATTATATATACATTAACCTGTTGAGGTGGGCCCTACGTGGGACCCACCTTTGCCTTCCTAGTGCAGCCTGCTGCATAAACAGCAACCATGTGGCTACTCCTCTTGACACTAGCAAGTCGGCAGGCCCCACATGTTGTTTGTGTCTTATTTACACTGTCCATTGTTTCGATGGTGGGGCCCATCACGATGCATACTTTGTATTCAAACTATCCAACCACGTTGAAATATCATTTTCATGGCATAAGCAAAAAAAGGATGGGTCCTATCTAAATTCAAATGGACCCCCACCATTTAAATAGTGGACAGCGACATCCACCGTTCAAACTTCTAAGGGCCACGGTAGTTTGCAATTAAGCTTATAATTATTTTCATTTCATCTATCTCTATGATAACTTATGAATAGGTCAAATCTTAAATACGTAAGGGTGGGCCCGATTTGATATACGTTTGGCCCATTTGACTGGGCCAATTTAAATCGGCCCATTGATTCGGCCCATTTGACTAGACCTGATGTGATACACTTGGGGCCCAGTTGGTTAGGTCGATGTGATTTACGAGGCCAGTTGTTGAGGCCCACCTTGATATATATGAGGCACATATGATTAAGCCCATCCTTTATGTAGTTACATCCCATCCATTGAGGCCCACCTTGATATATATGAGGCCCATGTTATGAGGCCCAATTGTCTGTAGATAAGTCCATTACAATGTATGACTTTACCATGGTTTTTGTAATGATGTTTATGACGGTCGTGCCTTAAGAGTAATGTTAGTTTGATGCCCACATTGTAAGAATAATGTTGGTTAAATGTCCATATTATAATTCTCCCTAGGGCCCATTATTAGGCCCATACTCGTAAATCGTCTAGGCCCATCTTCGTTATGAACAGCATCCATCACCATATAACATATTGAGTATAGTTCCATGATTCATGATCATACGCATCATATGTATGGTTGATATGAGAAGTGACGAAACATTGCATATGTCTTCGGATAGATTGTTTAGGGGCTCCCGGATAGGTGGTGTTGCCCTACATGAGCGCACGATACACACAGGATTGCTGCATGTGGATAGTGTGATTCATGCATTCACATTGTGTGATATGGTACTGTACGCCCTAGCGACATCAGAGTCATAGCCTCCACAGGCATATCGTGGTTGGCAAGATTGGATACCAAAAATCTTGTTCTACATAGGGTGTTATAGATATCCTTGGGTAAAAGTCCCTAAACCCTTATGGTACCAAGAAGTTGCTCCAATGTCTAGACTGAGTGGGTGCATGAGCGTCGAGTGCTGATTACTAGGAGAACACAATTTTCACTATGTTGTGGTCGGTTGGAAGGGGGAGCGGCCTTACCCGCCAGAGTGGAGGGGGTAAAGCTACGCTGAGTTTGACCAGTTCGAGGAATGGGTCCACTATTAATGAGTAGAGTCTGATATTGGCAGGTGGATACTGAGGTCTTTTCTTCTCACCTTATTATGCATGATGGGGCGACAATTTAGCTTGGAGAGTATTAGACCCCGGTGATATTCCAGAGTTGATCTGTATTGATATGTGGACTTAGATGAGGATTCGTATGCTTGAGTTGTATCTCGCATCGCATGGCCTTGGTATGGCCAACATCATTCATGCCTTTTATCGCATAGCCTTGGTACGACTAATAGTATTCATGGATTCACTAGCATATTCTTCATTACTCTGATACTGCATAATTATATTACTACCTTGCGCACACACTTTCACCACCCTCTAAGCTTTTCATAAGCTCATGCATGACCGTTGCGTGCAAGTGATGTTGGACTGCAGCAGCGTCGAGGCAAGAGCGCTTAGCAGATCATCTTAGAGCCTTTTGTTCATCATCAATGTATTTCCCTTTATGCTCATTGTACTTATAAAGTTTTTGATCATAGTGGAAATGTGATGGAGTTTTTGGTTATTGTTTGTGGGTTATGTCTTTGGTTATGCTTATTATGAATCAAACTGATGTTGAAAATCCTCCTCGTAGCATCCCAGGATTGGAGCCTGGCAAATGGGCACTGGGAGCCTTAAATGGGGTACTACGGAGGCTGTCGGTGCCAGATTCGTCGATTGGAAATTTTTTGAGCCCGGTTTTCAAGTTTGGGGCAAGACATGATGTATATGTGGCCCACTCGATGTATATAAGGCCCATGTGATGCGTCCCATTGTAATATGTGAGGCCCATTATGTTGTATGTGAGGCCATGTGCCCCACTATATGTTTGGCCCTACGAGGGCCACTCTTAGGGAGCAATGTTGGTTGAATGTCCACATTGATGGGCAATAGTGGTTAAATGTCAACATTGTGACCTTCCCTTAAGCCTCCTTAGGCCCATTCTTAATATGAGTAGGTTATCTAGGCCCATCCTTGTCATAAGGAGAGTACATTATCATCATATAACGTGTTTAGTATAGCTCCACAATCCATGCTCATGCACATCATATGTATGCTTGTTATGAGGAGTGATTGATCATAACACATGCTATTGGGTAGATTATTGCATGACTACAGGATATTGAAAGGGCCTAGCTATATGCCCTAGAGGGGGGGGGGGGGGGGAGTGAATAGGGCAATGCTAAATAAAACTTAAAACAGTGGAATAATAAAAGAAATAAAGCACAATGCTTAATTAAAAGTAATCTCAATAACCTAGAATTAAGAGAATGATACTATATCAGTTCTAAGGACAACCTTACACCAAAAACCAAAGGTTTAAGGTAGGACAACCTTATTTCTAGAACGTCCTTTGTATCTCAAACCAATGACGAATAAAAAGTAAGGAAACCAAAATAACTTGCAGAAATAAATCCTAAGTTATTACAACATTCCCACACTTGCTTGAAATAAAGTGATTATAACATTCATCCACAAATAAAATCCACAAAACTGAATGAATAAAGGAATGAAAGAATAAAGCACATCCACAACACAATGATATATAGTGGTTCGCCTGTGTGTACACCAACTGTTATCCAACTGCCACACAGAATGCTACTCCACTCCTAATATCCTCACACAGGGGATATTAGCATGCAATATCAAAATAGGTTTCACAGGTTTACCTAAAACCTTCACAATTATGTCTTTTTATCTCGGGCTTACACAATCCAAAAACCCACACACTCTGATTTTTCTGGCTCTCCTCAGATAACCAAAACAATGAGATTTTTCTGAAAAATCTCAAACAAAACCAAAGAATGTAAATTACACAAATGTAAAATACCTGAATCTCCTTTTGAAGTAGCCCGGTAGAACCAATCGGAGTAGAAGTTTGATTCAACGTTCAAAGTCCAATACTCACTTTAAGAATGGTTCTAAGTCTAATTGATTTTAAATCAAAAGGGCTAGTTCTATTTGATTTTGAATCCAAGAAGAAGGAATATCAGAAATTCTCTTTTTCAAATAAGATTGGAATGTAGATCAAAATTAAATAATAAACAAGCTAGCAAAAGGAATATTAAATGAGCACAAAGTAGCTTAAAAATAAACACGAACTTATCTCAGAGTATAGCCTAAAGATTGCTTGAATTGAGTTGAATTGAGTTGAATTGAATTGAAAAACTCTGAAGTTCGTGCTCTATTTATAGCCTGAAAAATCCCATCTATGACTGGTCTTGTGATCCTAGGACTGGTCGTAGCTTCAAAGATTTTCAAAGATTTCCGTGGGATAAGGATTAGCTATTCCACGACTGGTCCTGGCTATCCTACGACCAGTCGTGGGCCACCTACGACTGGTCGTAGGACCCTCAGATTAGTTGCTGGAGTTTGAGTTGTAGGGCTAAGACCGGTCGAAGGACAAGTTATACAGCTCACAGGACTGGTCGAAGGATGTCCAGGGCTGGTCGTAGGACAACCAAAAAAAATTGAAAATCTTCAACAACGTAAGACTGGTCCTGAAAAACTTAAGACTGGTCGTAGCAGAGCTAGGACTAGTCTTAGAACAGCCCGAACAAGCATATTAAAATATACAAATTATGTATCCAGAATGACCTACAGTAAAGCCCATCCTAAGGTCAATCTAAGGTCAAACAAACCTTAAAAGTGAGATGGACATTGATAGTCTGTACACTCAGATGACCCTTAAGAGAAGCTTGAGAATTTATGAATCTTGTTGTATGCCTTCTCGAGCTTGATCCTTTCTTGAGTTAACAAAGTCTTCTTCTATACTTGTACTTGTTTGAATCTTAAACATGTATACTTGGAGACTTCTATTCTTGAATTCTTCATCCATGACTTGAAACTTTCTTCATTTAAGTTCTTGTCTTGAAATACGATGTCTTGAAGCAATGAATAGTCTCAAACATGAAACACAAGATATACAAGACATAGATATAGGTTTTGGCACCACAAAATTTGACAACCAAAGGGATATGAAATCATAACACTTACAATCTCCCCCTTTGTCAAATTTGTGACAAAACACATATCATACAGATAAGAGCAACATCATACAAATTTCTCTACTCCCCCTGAGAGATACGAGTACTGCTCATGTAAATAATAAATACGAGTACTGCTCATGTAAACAATAAACAACATGTAAACATCAAGACTCCATATCCATATTCTCAATCCACATATCCGTCTCAATCAATCAATCTAAATAAATTACTCCCCCTTTCCATACTACTCCCCTTTACCATACTACTTCCCCTTTTTGTCACAAAATGACAAGGGAAAGGCACAATAGGAAAGTCACAACAATATAAAGAATAATAAAAAGCAGATAATGAGAAAGAAATATGGAAGGACATAACATATTTCAAAATATAAACCAGAATCATCAAGCCATAACCAAGTTAATATAATATCCAAAATAAAAGATAAGATGATGTTATACAATCCAAAAGATAATTCGCCTAATCAGATCCAGAAGAGGGAGTAGAGATAGTAGGATCAATCTGGTGTAAGCCCCTATTAATGCGACGAAGATATTTTCGCATATATTTAAACTGCATATCGTGGGCGACACTCATGTTATCAACCTTCTCCTCCAATGCACGAAGGCGTGCATCATAATTAGATGGATCAAAATCAGGATCATTTGGCGAATCAGTTTCTATCTCATCAAATAACTCATCCATATTAACATCCTGTTGAGGAAGATCGCCAGCTTTCCCTTCATTTTTGACTTCACCACCATCACCACCAACATCACCTTCATCAACTTGACCAGGAAGGAAATCCAACTTCATCTTATTAAGATTAGAATCATTGAAAATAAGATGATGAATGGGTGCCTCATTAATAGGTGTATCGACAAGCATGTGAGTGGCTAACATAGTTATAAGATAACCAAACAGAATATCACTATGACCCGGATAGAGACGAAACTGTATGATAAAATGACAGATCAATGAAGGAAAGCAGACCTTGGTACCGGAACCAATAAAATGCAACACACGAACCATGAAACAAGTCAACTCATTTTATTACCGGACCGAGGATATATATTTGAAATGAAAAAATGATGTAACACTCTGTATCTATGTTACACCCTGAAAATCGGGGGTCATGTATAAACTCAACTCCCAAGTTTCAGACCGTCACTTATGCAACAAAAATGATTATGATTCAATGTTGTCTGAGTTAAAGCATTCACATGAGTAAAAGTATACCAAAACTGCAATTCATACTCCAGATCCAGTGATAAAAGCAAGCGGAAGACTAAAGAATATATATATCATTATATAGAAAAACAAAGTAGATCTCGACTGTCTCTAAAGTATGAATACATCTCTGAGTCTCATATACATGTAAATAAATAAAATCAAATGTCCAAAAAGAGTCCCACTGAGAAGTCCCGTCAACCTAGGCCACCTAAGCAAAGTCGTCGTGGTACTGCATGTATGAGAACTCATCCTGGTCCTCATCATAGTCCGGCTCTACCTCCTGAATCGCTGTCTCACCTGCATCTAAGACAGGGTCTGGTGCGTGTTGCAAACACCATCCCGAAATGTGGGAATGAGTAGCTAACTCAGTGGAATAATAGAGCAAGGATTAACATGTTCTCAAATCAATCATGCGATAATAGTAAAGCAGTAAATCAAACATTCCTAATACTATTGTTAATGCAATATGACATGACGTGATGGATGCCCTCACCGATGATCTCCCTCATACGACACCATCTTACGACCGCGACATGCAATCGTCCCACAGTGCTCCACATCTTCCAAGCACATGCAATGTAATGGTGATATGATTTTCGAGTTATTATTAGTCCATTCAAACAGTAGGATTGGGAAACTAAGGTACTTCCCTTATATCAATCCCAACACAGATCCTGTCTAGGGTCGTCACTCCTAGTAATCTCATACGAAATATATTTTGTAGGTCGCTGCAAGGGCTGTCAGGGCTGTTGCTCGCACTCGTTGCACTGCTCCCCCATCACCTTATCAATACAGGCCTACTGTACCCTCACTGCTACGGAAGGGTCGTCGCCTCCCGTAGACTCAGAATACGCTCGCGGTCACTACAAAGGACTCATCGCCTGATCAGTGTAGGCCGACAGCAAGAATATAGTGTCCCATACCACCATAATCTGCTCACGAGACATCGGTGCTCACTAGTCACTACGGGGAGGTTTGTGGCCCCAGCGTAGGCCGACAGCTTGACCACGCTGTCCCATACCACCATGCCCGGCTCATGAGTCTTCGTGGATCAAGGTACCATGGTTAATAGGGTTTACAATGGTAAGTTCAGTACCCTAAGTTCAAGCAGTTATGACTCATACAGGGTGAACATATAACGGCCAGTCGGGTTACTTGACGGGCTCGACTAGCACGATCGCATCTCAAGTCGCACGACATGAAGTGCGTAAAACACTTCGTGTGGCCTAACCACTGCCGCCAACTCCAAAACATGGCTCACGTTCATCGACGCGTCGTTCATGGCAAAGATAGGCCAACCACGAATTTTCTCGGTTGCCAACTGCCTGGACTAGGTATAGTCCCAAACATATATGAATTCACATCAGCAATCATATGAGAGTGTTGGAAATGAAATACAACAATGTGAGCATGTTAACACATGTTATAACATACAACTTAAGTGAATCATCAAGCACATGCATTTCATACATATAATGAAATCATGCATATAGCTAACGTGTAGGAAATCATTTACATCAGCATATTAATTGAGAAATCAATCTCAAACTAATTCATAACACCATTTAATTCAATACATACTAATACAAGCATTTATACAAACACTTAAACTACACACTTAAGTCTACATATAGTATGTCGACTCAAAGTGCGCATTTAGGCGAATCTCTTCGCCAAACTAATTATGCACGCATTCCTAGTATCCTAATGCAACAAGAAGCCATGTCAATCACATCAAAAAATTATGGATGAAAACAGTATTTTCTACAAATGACTAAAATGCCCTAAATCTCATATTCTTCGTCTACTTACGAAACAGGAAACGGACAGCATGTTGTACATGTCAAACGGCGTTGTCATCGATAATCTACTATTAAATGACATTGAAAGCATTGGAAACAGTCAATCAAAGTGTCTAAAATCTGCACATTTTCTCTTATAGGTGTATTAATTCGAACGGAGCGTATACGCTTCGTCTACGGCGAATAGGCAACCTAATTTACAAGATACATCAGCTACCTCGCTATGGAAATGAAGGATCAGCAAATCAGCAACTATTAGGGATGTTTTCTTACCTAGAAACACGGAGAAATCACCGGAAAAGTGATTGAGTTGCGTGGCTTAATCACGTGCAACAGGTAGCACCAGCAGTAAGAAATTCTCTCCCACCTTCTCTCACAATCTCTCACCTTTTCTCTCTCTCAACCTAGGGCTTTTTCCAAATTCGGATGGCAGAGAGGAGTGAGGGTTTCAAGCCCTTTTATAAGCCCAAACATGCCTAAAACAAGCTTCAGGTCAAGGTATACTTAAGTTATATCCAAATCAGGGCTGTTTCGAACCAAAAGACTATTTCTGGTGGTCCCCTGGCCGAACGCGAATGGAATTAAGTTCATGCACGTCGGATGTCGCTCTCATCCCATTTTCAGACCAGTAGTGTTCGTAGATCGCACATGGCGGTCCAGTTTCAGTTCAGCGGTCACCGTACGTAGATCAGGTCTACAAGTCTCTTGATATGACATAAAAATTTTTCCTGATCCGAGGGTGTAATTTGGCTAAATTCTGACGGTCAGAACGCTTAATACTGACGCGTCAAGTCATGTGCCAGATTTGAATTTCAAATTTCAAATCTAACCCTATTCTCACTCTCTTCAGTCCAGGCTCAATGAAATAGCCTGCGAATGTCGGTTGGACTTGATTTTCGAAAAGATTGTCAAGTCCAGCTAGGCGGTTCTAACGGTCTAAGATTGTAGGTATCAAACTTTCGATGCGCGGTCTAGATCCAATACAAAGTTTCAAAGAGGTCCGGAGAACAAACCGGTTTAGAGTTTGATCCGAGGTTTTAGAGTATTATAGCGTCATTGGTTCTACTCGCTTTGGGCCTTATAGAACGTATTTAAAGTGATCAGGGACTATTTCTCAGCTGCTCTAGCATTGCGCTATCTAACTTACACTTATTTTCTAAAGGAATTAATCCTACGCGATTTCTGGTCGAGTTGGTACTCGAGTCCAAGTACGGATTTTTTCAGGGCGTTACAATCTAGGTAACAGATACTTTGAAGGGAGCGCATTCCCTTTGTGTGTCCATTGCGCATTAATTTTACATAAGTCTCTTGTTGACATGAGTATGAATCGGAATACCTTCATCAGTAACGGGTATATCCATAATACCCGATATTAAATGACGGTCTACTTCAAATTTCCCTTCTCTAGTATCAATTGAAAAAGTTAAGTTGTCAAGGGAGAATTCTGAGATACATGCAACTAATGATTGTGCAAAAGACTGGTATACAGGCCCACCCTAAAGCAAAATGTTAGCCCAGCCAACAGATTAAAGGAGAGGGACAATATCATATGGAGCAATGTGATTGAGATTAGCAGTATGTGTAAGTGCTATGATTTCATATCCCTTTGGTTGTCAAATTTTGTGGTGCCAAAACCTATATCTATGTCGTGTACATCTCGTGGTTTATGATTGAAGACTATTCATTGCAGTCAAGTCATCGCATTTCAAGACAAGATCTTAAATGAAGAAAGTTTTCAAGACATGGATGAAGAATTCAAGTATTGAAGTCTTCAAGTTTGTATGTTCAAGATTCGATCAAGTTCAAGTTTAGTAGAAGACTTTGTCAAGTTAAGATCAAGCTCAAGAAGGTCTAGTACAAGATTTGTATATTCTCAAGCTTCTCTTAAGGGTCATCTGAGTGTACAGAATTTCAATGTCCATCTCACTTTTAAGGTTTGTTTGACCTTAGATTGACCTTAGGTTGGGCTTTACAGTAGGTCATTCTGGATACATAACTCATATACTTTATTATGCTTGTTTAGAGTGTTCAAAGACCATTCCTAGGGACTTCAAGACTAGTCCTAGCTTTGCTACGACCAGTCTTAAATTTTTCAGGACCAGTCCTAGGCAGTTGAAGATTTTTGAATCTTTCTGGCTGTCCTACGACCAGTCCTGGACATCATACGACCAGTCCTGTGAGTTCTACGACTCATCCTTCGACCGGTCGTAGCCCTATGACTCAAACTCCAGCAACCATTTTTGGGGTCCTACAACCGGTCGTAGGTGTCTCACGACTAGTCGTAGGTGACCTACGACCGGTCGTAGACTGCCCAGGACCGGTCGTGGAATAGAAAATCTTATCCCGCGAAAATCTTTCAAAAATCTTTGGAGCTACAACCAGTCCTAGGTTCCTAAGACCAATCGTAAACAGGATTTTTTAGGCTATAAATAGAGCACGAACTTCAAAGTTTTAGTACTTCAAATCAATTCTATTCAAGCATTCTTTAGGCTATACTCTGAGATAAGTTTGTGTTTATTTTAAGCTGCTTTGTGCTTATTTAATATTCCTTTTGCTAGCTTATTCTTATTTGATTTTGATCTACATTCCAATCTTATTAGAAAAGGAGAATTTCTGATATTCCTTCTTCTTGGATTCAAAATCAAATAGATCTAGCCCGTTTGATTTAAAATCAATTAGACTTAGAACCATTCTTAAAGTGAGTATTGGACTTTGAACGTCGAATCAAACTTCTACTCCGATTATTTTTACCGGGCTTCTTTGAAAGGTGATTCAGGTATTTTACATGTTTTATAATTTACTTTCTCTGGTTTTTGTTTGAGATTCACCAAAAAAATCTCATTGTATTGGTTATCTAAGGAGAGCTAGAAAACTCAGATTGTTGAGTTTTTGGATTGTGTAAGCCCGAGATCAAAGACACAATTGTGAAGGTTTTAGGTGAACCTGTGAAACCTATTTTGATAGTGCATGCTAATATCCCCTGTGTGAGGATATTAGGAGTGGAGTAACAATCTGTGTGGCTGTTGGATAATAGTTGGTGTACACACAGGCGAACCACTATATATCGTTGTGTTGTGGATATGTTTTACTCTTTCATTCTTTTATTCATTCTGTTTTGTGGAGAGTGTTTGTGGATGAATGTTATAATCACTTCAAGCAAGTGTGGATGAATGTTGTAATAACTTAGGATTTATTTTCTGCAAGTTATTTTGATTTTCTTGCTTATTATTCCTCATTGATTTGTGATACAAAGGACGTTCTAGAAATAAGGTTGTCCTACCTTAAACCTCTGGTTTTTGGTGTAAGGTTGTCCTTAGAACTGATAAAGTATCAATCTCTTTATTTTAGGCTATTGTGATTGTTTTATATTCAGCATTGTGCTTTATATATTTTATTATTCCACTGTTATAAGTTTTATTTGGCATTGCCCTATTCAGCCCTCCTCTAGGGCATATAGATAGGCCCTTTCAAGTGGTATCAGAGCCTAATAGCTCGTGCTTATTGTTTATTTATTGGATTTATTTCCTGAGCTAACGATCTAAACTATATTAAGATGTCAAATTTTGAAAGCCTATCAGTCACTAGGCCACCACCTTTTAATGGCACAAACTATGCTTATTGGAAAGCCAGGATGAGGATCTTCCTTAAATCCTTGGATGAAAGTGTGTGGATGGCCACAATGAATGAATGGAATCCTCCTATCACTGAAGTTGCTAATGACGATGGTTCAAAAACTATGAAAGTAACGGCTTATTCTCTTTGGACCACACTTCAGAAAAGTGAAAGTAGTGCCAATGCTAAAGTAGTGCATTATTACCAGATGAATTCAAAAGAATCATCTCTTGTGAAAATGCAAAATAAGCATGGGATGTATTAGAAATGACACACGAGGGTACATCTATTGTCAAGAAATCTAAAGTCCAACTCTTCACAACTAAATTTGAAGAAATTCATATGAAGGAGAATGAAATGTTTATGGACTTCTACACTAGATTGAATGATATTGTGAACTCTATGTGGGGTCTTGGTGATAGAATCCTAGAAAGTAAAGCGTGCGCAAAGATACTACATTCACTTCCTGAACGATTCAATTCTAAAGTGACCGCGATTCAGGAACTTCGTGATACGAATACCATGAGGGTTGAGGAACTAGTTGGTTCTCTTCAAACCTATGAGTTATCCTTTAAGGCTCCTAAAGGAAAATCAATTGCTCTCAAATCATCTAAAAATGTTTCACAAGAGAGTACTTCAGATTCAGAAAATACCGAAGATGATATGGCGCTTTTAGCAAAAAGGTTTTACAAAATTTTCAAAAACAAGAAAAAGGTTGATTTTCAAAAATTAAATGATAAGAGACAATCTAAACCTAGAACTCAAAAATCCTTGAAAGATAGTCAATGTTACAACTGTCAAGAGTATGGGCACTTAGCTAACAAATGTCCTAAAAAGGACAAATCTAAAAAGAAAAGCATGATGGCTACTTGGGATGAATTGTCTAATTCTGAATCCTCTTCTAAATCAGAAGATTCTGAAACCAAGTCGGGTGATGATGTTAGAGCCCTTATGACTCTAGCTAAGATCACCTATTCAGATCATGATGATATATCTAGTGAAGAAAATCTGAATAGTGATTGCGATAATGAAGATAATCTTCATGATGCTTATAATGCCCTTTATAAAGAGAGTTGTAAAATTGTAATTAAGCGTAAATTACAAAAAGAAAATTTTTTTAAGCTTAAAGAAGATTATGAGTCTCTTATTTTAGAAAAGTCTCATAAACGCGATAATGAAGATGATCTTCAAGATCGCCACATTCATCCACATTCCTTTGAAAAAACCAAATGTGATATAGATTTCAAAAACTCCCAAATTGAAGATTTGAAATCCAAAAAGAAAGACTCAAAAATGAGGTAGCCTCTCTTCTGAGTTTGAAAGACACATGGAGATATGCCCAAGGTGATCCAAAATTGAAAAAATTATTGTCCGAATCAAGAAAATGTGGCGATCGATCCGGGTTGGGCTATGATAAAAATACATCTCCTAAACAAAAGAACATTGCTCCTAAATTTTTTAAAGGAGAGTCTTCGACCTCAAAAGAAAAGAATACCTATTAAGATTTTTCCAAAAATTCTAGGTCTTTCTAAAAATCTAAAGGTGGCCATGTCAACTACCAATCATACTACGATATAGTTTAGGAACTATATCTTTACCTGTAGAGTCTTTTGAGAGTCTTAACGTTGTACTCGTAGGAGTATCAAAGTTCTTACCATTCTCAAATCCAAATATTTTAACCAAGTTTGAAGCATATTTAGTCTGGGAAATGAAAATTCCATCAGGTTGTTGTTTTACTTGCAACCCTAAGAAATAGTTTAGTTCTCTAACCATGTTCATTTCAAACCTTGATTTCATTAACTCTGCAAACTCAATAGACATGTTAGAGTAATTTGATCCATAAATAATATCATCAACATAAATTTGAATCATCAAAATATCATTGTTATGTTTCTTAACAAAGAGCGTCTTATCAACACTTCCTACTTGAAAGCTATGAGTAGGTAAGAATTTAGTCAATTTCTCATACCATGCCCTAGGCGTTTGTTTTAGACCATAGAGAGCCTTTTTGAGATGAAATACATGGTTAGATAACTTGGGGTCTTCAAACCCTGAAGGTTGTTCAACATACACCTCTTCATGTAAATCGCCATTCAAGAAGGCACTCTTTACATCCATCTGATAAATCTTAAATTTTCTAAAGCATGCGATGGAAATAAAAAGTCTGATTGATTCAAGGCGAGCGACTAGAGCAAAGGTTTCATTATAATCGATGCCTTCAATCTGAGTGTACCCTTGTACAACCAGTCTAGCCTTGTTTTGTATTATATTTCCAAGTTCATCAGACTTATTTTTAAAGTTCTATTTTGTTCCAATAATGTGTTTATCTTTAGGTCTAGGAACAAGATACCAGACATCATTACGAACAAATTGATTAAGTTCATCCTGCATAACAATTATCCAATTTTCGTCAGAAAGTGCTTCTTTCACATTGACCGGTTCTATTTGGGATGTAAAATAAACATAATTACATATGTTCTCAAGTTGTTTGAGAGTACGAACTCCAGTGAGAGGGTTTCCAAGTATTTGACTGGTTGGATGATCTTTGACAGTCCTTGGTTCAGACTCTTTTTGACTTGATGAGGTATCTTGATTGTCGATAATAAGAGCTTCATCATCATCTGAACTTGGAGCTGGTGTATTCAAATGATCATCAATGACCACATTGATGGACTCTTGAATCACACCAGTTCTCTTATTTAGAACCCTATAAGCTCGACTGTTCATAGAATAACCAAGAAAATACCTTCATCACTCTTCGTATCAAACTTTCTCAAATTTTCACGATCATGTAAAATATAACATTTGCTGCCAAAAACCTGAAAGTATTTGACAGTAGGTTTCTTTTCAAACCATAATTCATAAGCAGTCTTATTATCAGATTTACTAGTATAAACCTGATAATAATATAACATGCGGTATTAACTGCTTCAGCCTAAAGATTTCTAGAGAGCTTCATGCTATTCAACATAACATTAGCCATATCCTGAAGCACTCTGTTTTTTCTTTCAACTATACCATTTTGTTGTGGTGTTTTGGGCACAGAAAATTCATGCGATATTCCCTGATCGCTACAGAATTCATGTGGTGTTTTGTTGCGGTCTCTTCCACTTACCCAGTTGTGCGCTTGATGGGGCGACAAGTGGTGTAAAGTGTATTAGACCTCGATGATGATCCCAAAGATGTACGATGCTGATATGTGGACTTTTTGAGCAAGAGTTGCATACTCAGAGTTTAACTCATTCATTCATTCATTCACTATCCACTCAGGCTGGTGGTGCGTAACTAATTATATGTGTACCTTTGCAATAGTCAGGATTTCGGTTGGGGCGCGCGACCAACTTGAGATCAGGAGTTTACCACATTGAGTCTGACTATCCAAATTTAGGTACGAGAGTAGTTTGGATAAAACTCCCTTGTGATGGACCCATAGCCTACAATACTATATATTCTTATCTGACTTCACACTCTAACTTGGTCATTTCATTCGCACCGCATATTACATTGCATCCTCAGCACATATCATTTGGTTTACTATACTTCTATAGTGCATAGCTTGAATAAGGTTGATGGTATTATGGAATTGTTAGGATTTGTATATTGCATTGTATCCTCAGTATATGATATTTGGCTTACTATGTCTACGCATTACATAGCTGACCTACATTACTTCCTCAGTATATGATATTGGCTTATTATGTTTTTGCATCACATAACGTAGATAATGTTGATGATATTTATGGACTTACTGGCATATTTATGCATTTCTCTGATATTACATACTTGGCACTTACCTTGTGCACACACTTAAACCACCTTATAAGCTTACTATAAGCTTATACACGGTAGATGCGTGCAGGTGGCGTTAGGTCGCAGCAGCGTTGAGCTTGGAGCATGCAGTTATCTTTTGGAGCTTTAATTTTTGATATATATATTTCCCTTTCAGCACCTTATTCAACTGTTTATATTAGTGGATATGTGATGATGATGTTGCCTTTGTGATTTGGGTAAACTTGCGGTTATGCTTCTTACGAGATAAATGTACGTTGAAAAATCCTCCTTCTAGGATCGCAGGATAGGAATCTGATGTATGGGCGCTAGGAGTCGAGAATGGGATACTATAGAGGCTGTTACCATCAGAATCAGCGATCAAGAATTTTGTGAGCCCAGTTTCAGAGTTTGGGGAGTGACAATATCGGCTCCACTCGTCAATAGCGAACCTATTCCTCAAGCTGAGTCAGACTCATCCTAATCATTGCTCCATCCCTCAGGCAGGTAAGGCCATACCCCCTTCCAACTGACCATGACATTGGGAGACGCGGCTTCCGAGTATTCAAAATTTGATAGCTCATGGAATCTTCTATGGTACCATAGGGGTTTGGGGACTTTCACCCTAGGACATCTATGGCGCCCCCCATGCTAGAACCAATATTTTTGGTGTCCAATTCTACCATCCGTGATATGCCTGTAGAGGCTACAACTCTAATGTTGGTAGGGCGTACAGAGATCATGTCACACAAATGTGAGATGCATGAGTCATACCATCCAATCATGCATTAATCCTGTGCATTTCGCGCTGATGTGAGGCAACTCCGTCTCACAAGGAGCCCCATAATAAACCAGCCCAGTGGCATATTCTATGATCAATCACTCCTCATAACAAGCATACATATGATGTGTATGGGCATGTATCATGATGTAATAAAGTACATAGGCATGATTATCTGATTAAGGCAAACAACAATAATACACAATCGACCATCACCGGCATATCACATACTAAGAGTGTAAATTGAACGACATGCTCCTTCTACAACTATAAGAGCCCATGTGGTATGTCTTATATTATCCTTCCAAAGATTTGCATGATCTAAGACGAGGACGACGAGTTTAGTCCATATGTTGAGATAGGTTCTACATAGTGGACATACCAAACCTGATACTACGTATTCTTCTATCTACAACAAGGGAGGTGATAATGATGTACTAATGTCAAAGATAGGCCTCACACTCATCCTAAGAAGGTAAATGGGCAATGTGAATGACACATACATAACACGAGGTCCTAACAATTGATTATATGGTAGAATACATCTCATGGGGTGAGTCAAGAGGGTATGCAAAAAGTAGTCTTCCTCACTCTCTTTATCATGAACAACTGGGCTTTCCTATAAGGGCCCAATACGAATACAAGGTGGGTCTTGGTAGGATCCACACATACAAGACTATATAACCCTACAAATAGTCCTATTCATCATCTAAGTGGGCCTCGGGTTTGGGTCACTAAGCTTAGGCAAACACATGTATATAGGTGGACCAAATTCGTCATGGAAGGCCTGGTAAGAACATAAGGAGACTCTAAGGTTTGGGTAGTTCTACAGGGTACGGTGGAGAGCACCATTATCAAATGGGGCCCAACTGCTTGGGTTAGCCCAATAAGGATAGGGTGGAAATGGATGTAACGAGGGGCCTTAGGGAGGTTTACAACGTGGACATTTAACCACCATTGCCTCTAAGGTGCTGTCCATTTAGAATATAGAATTTAGCTTATAATGCGGGCCCACGACCCTAATACTAATTAGAAAGTGGATGGACAACGTATACACATCACTCACACATGGCAGGCCTCACGAGGTAGCCCCTAACACGGGCATAAAACATATACATCACTATGGGCCTCTCAAGGTAGCCCATGGCCTAGGGAATGTATGGATATGATATATATAATCATATAAATCAAGGGGAGCTTCTCATGACAAAGGGGTCCATGACCCTGAAATAATGAGTGGGCCGCATGTGCATCATGGTGGGCCTCACAGGCTAGCCCTATGGCCTAAAAAATGGGTGGACAATGTGCTTACGATACACACATCAGAGTGGGCCTCACAACTGCACAATGGGTAACAAAACATACAAGTGGGGCCCTTGCACATCATATACAGGCCCTACCAAAAGGTGGCCAAAGTGGACATGGTACATACAACATGGTGGACCTTACACAATCACAATGGGCCACATACATCTCAATGGGCCTCATCACAATGGACCACATATATCTCAATGTACCTCATCATAGCGACCTCACATACATCTTAATAAGCCTCATGCAATCGTAATGACCCTCATACAATCACAATGGTCCTTATAACATCACAATGGGCCTGACACAACACAATGGGCCTCGTATATATCTCAATGGGCTTCACACAAGGGCCTCATATACATCATATTGGGTCTCATTACATGGGCCTCACATACATCATAATGGGCCTCATCACATAGGCCTTACATACAACTAGTGGGCCTCACATATAACTGGTGAGCCTCACATACAATTGGTGGGCCCTTCATACAACAGGTGGGCCCTGCATGTACCAGAAAATGGACAGACTACGTGGATATGAAACACATACATTATGGTGGGCCCAACATCATCCCACGCTTGGATGGTGTACACACATTGGGTGGACCCCACTGTCCAGCATAATGGACGGACAGAGTGAATACAACACTTACATCATGGTGGGCTCCACGTCTAGCCCATCTAGATGGATGGCGTGGAATAAAACACTTACATCAAGGTAGGCCCTACCACCTCTAAGTGTAACACGTGCAGGGTGAGTCCCACCGTCCAGGGATTGGACAGTGTGGATAGAACACCTACGCCATGGTGGGTCCCACCATCCAAAAACATTGGATGGTGTGGATATACAACACATTCATAAAGGTAGGCTCCACCATCTAGGGACGGTGGATGGCATGGATGAAACACATACATTAGGTGGGTCCACACATGTGGCCCACCAGCTTTGGATAAAGTTGATATTTATGTTTTCTCTTCTTTCCAGGCATGTTAGAGATGTTGCTGACGAACGACCTAGATGGACACATCATCAAGGTGGCCCCGGATATGCTGTTAACGGACGGTTTGGATGGACACATCATTAAGGTGGCCCCGTGTTCTGGATGGTCTGGATGATCACATCATCAATGTGGCCCTGTGATCTGGCAAAATAGATGGATGTTGTGATGTGAAACACACACATGATGGTGCGTCCAACACCGTCCCATGCTGGACAGTGTGGACAACACATACATACATCAAGGTGGGTTCCCACTGTCCAAGGACTGGATGGTGTGGATATACATCAAAAACATCCAGGTGGGTCCACGTGGTGGCCCACCAAGGTTTGGATTAAACTGATATTTGTGTTTTTTCCTTGCTCCAGGCCAGTCTAAAATGAATAGAAAGGGCGACCCTTGGTTGGACAGTAGGGACGTCCTATTGGATGGACGGTCTGGATAATAAAAAAAATACATGCATCATAGTGGGCTGAAAAAATGGGAAAGAGAGAGATGGAGAGAGAGAGGGAAATAGAGATAGACTTGTGATGGAGGGCTCCACCACTATGAGCCCTCCTGGGATTCCACTACATACATGAAGTGGATGTCACAAAATAGGTGGGCCTCAATCAGAAAATTTGGTGGAAAACCTTATCCCCACCATAAAGATTAAAGCCTAGATGGCCACTACAAGATGGATAAAAAATAAACCTCATGGTGGGGTCCATTCTCGATGGACCCCTCATAGAATAAACATATGAACCATGGTGGTCCGTTGGCCACACCTTGGGTCCAAAGTGAGATACATACCATCAATTGGTGGGCCCCTGTAACACCTTGAAAATCGAGGATCGAGTAGAAAACCCAACTCTCGAGTTCCAAAACATCACTTATGCAACAAATATGCTTATGATTAAATGTTGTCTGAGTTAGTGCATTAACATGACTGAGATTATACCAAAACATTAATTCGTACTCTAGATCCAGTGATAAAACACAAGCGGAAGACTGAAAGATATATATACATCAATGTATGTAAAACAAAACAATCTCGATCTGTCTCTAAAGTATGAATATATCTCTGAGTCACATATACATATATCAAACCAAAATCAAATGTCATATGATAGTCCAACTAGAAAAATCTCGCCGATCCAGGCCACCTATGCGAAGCCGTCAGAGAACTGCATGTATGAGAACTCGTCCTGATCCTCATAGTAGTCCGGCTCCAACTCCTGAATCGCCTTGCTATCTACATCTAAGACAGAGTCTAGTAGGTGTTGTAAACACCGTCCTGTAACGTGGGAGTGAGTGATCAACTCAGTCGAATCATAGAGCAAAGATTAGCATGTTATCAAATCAATTACGCGATAATGGTAAAGCAAGCAATCAAACATTCCTAAATACTGTAATAAATGTAAGGATGAGATGCAATAATGATACGTGCCCTCACTTATGTACTCCCTCATACGACACCATCTCACGTTCGTGGCATGCTTTCTTTCCTCAGTACTCCACATCTTCCAGGCACATGCAGTGCGATATGAATATGATTACTGAGTTGTTATTAGTCCTTTCACACAGCAGGATTGGAAAACTAAGGTACTTCCCTTATATCATTCCCAACAAAGATCCTGTCTAGGGTCGTCACTCCTAGTAGTCTCATACGATGATATATTTCTAAGTTGCTGCAAGGACTACCAGGGCTGTTGCACGCACTCGTTGCACCGCTCCCCCATCACCTTATCAATACAGGCCTAGTCGTACTCTTGTTGCTACGGAAGGGTCGTCACCTCACGTAGACTCAGAATATGCTCGAGGTCACTACAAAGGGTTCGTCACCTATCAGAGTAGGCCGACAGCTCGAATATAGTGTCTCATACCACCATAATTGGCTCACGAATCTGAGGTGCTCACTGGTCACTACGGGAGGCTCGTCGCCATAGCGTAGGCCGACAACTCGACCACAGTGTCCCATACCACCATGCCCGGCTCATGAGTCTTAGTAGATCAAGGTACCACGGTTATCAGGGTTATCACTGGTAAGTTCAGTACCCTAGGTTCAAGTAGTTATGAGAAATAAAAGGTGAACACACAATGGTCAGTCGGGTTACTTGAAGAGCTTGACTAGTACAAGCGCACCTCAAACTGAACGACATGAAGTGCATAAATATCTCGTGTGGCCTAACCACTACCGTCAACCAAAGCATGACTCGGCTTCGTCTACGCGTCCTTCGTGGCGAATAAAATTCGACCATGAATTCAAATCTGTTACCAACTGCCTGGACTATAGTATAGCCCCAAGCACATGTAATCTGAATCAGTACTCATATGAGATAGACAGAATTGAAATAACGAGTAATTCAAGCATGTTAGCAACATGTCATAAGATACAACATAAGTAATTTAACCATACACAAGCATTTCATATATATATAATAATCAATTCAAATATAACAAACATGGAGGAAATCATATACATCATCAAAATAATTGAGAATCCTATCTCAACGCTAATCTACAACCTCATTTACTCAATACTTACTTATACAAACATTTATACAAACACTTAGTCTACACACATTAGTCTACATAGCATATGTCGGCCAAAATATGCATTAGGGAGAATCTTTTCGCCAAACAGATCGTACACGCATAACTAGCATAGATACACAGAAAATACTCATGGCAATCACATCAGAAAAATTCATACGTATACAGTATTTCCTAAAAATGCCTAAAATACCCTAAATCTCATGCTCTTTGTACGTATTCGAAATGAAAAATAGACAACATATTCTACTTGTTAAACAGCATCCTTGTCAACAATCTACCATTAAACGACATTGAAAGCTTTGAAAATAGGTAACCTAAGCATCTAAAATCTGCACCTTACGCCGTACAAGCGTAATGAATCAAATAGAAACTCTATACTTCGTCAACGTCAATATGACAACCTATTACATAAGGGAAGTCAGCTACTTTGCTACTTGTACCGATAGAAACCCTAAAATAGGTTAAGCTTAGGATTTTCTTACCTAGAATGAAGTCAGAATCACCAGAAAAGTGATTAGATCGCGATGGTTAAGTATGTATAGTAGCAGGATAGAGTGACAGGAACCTTCTCTCACAACTCTCACACAATCTCTCTCTTTTCTCTCTTCTCTCTCCTAGGGTTTTTTTCAAATTCGTATGTGAGGTATGAGAGAGGTTTTAAGATCCTTATATAAGATAAAAACTCACCTATTTAGACTTAGGACCAAGGTATACTTAGGTTATAACCAAATTGGGTCTTTTCCAATCCAAAAGAACATTTTTGGAGGTCTTCTGACTGAATGCGGTCGGACTTAAGGTTATGAATGTTGGATCCTGATCACGTTAAGTTTTCAGTTCGATCGGGTTTCCAAATTGCACATGGTGGACCAGTTTCAGTTCAGCGGTCACTGAGACTCGATCAGGGATTCCAAGTACACTGACATGAGTGGGAAATGTTTCCTGATCTAAGGGCATATTTGGATCAGATTCTAACGGTCTGAATGCTTATAATTAGCCCGCAAGCGACTCGTGCCAGATTACTTAAATTATATTTAATTTATAAAGAATTCTATGATTTCTCACACTCCTTGCTCCGGGCTCAATGAAATAGTCCCAGGACATCATTTGAGCTTGATTTCCAGGGTGGTAGTTAAGTTCAACTATGCGGTCATAATGGTCTAAGTTCATCTCTATCGGACTCATGACGTGCAGTCCAAGTCCATTACAAAGTTTTAAAGGGTTCCCGAGAACAAATGAGTTTACAGTTTGATCCTAGGTTTCAGGATGTTATAACGTCAATGATTCCACAAGTTTTGGGTCTTGTAGAACGAATTGAAAGCGAACAGTGCTAATTTCACATCTATCTAGCTTAGCGCTAGTTAACTTACGCTTAATTTCTAAAGGAATTAATCATAAGTGATTTCTGCCTGAGGTGGTACTCGAGTCTATGTAACGATTTTTTCGAGACGTTACAATCTACCCCCCTTAACAATAAATTCCATCCTCAAAATTTATACCTTTTCATACTTCTCGAGAAGCCGTGGGTAGTTCTTTCTGATTTCGGCTTCTGTCTCCCAAGTAACCTCTTCTTCAGTGTGATCTGTCCATAATACCTTCACAAGGGGGATGACCTTGCTACGCAATACCTGCTCCTTCCTGTCTTATATAGGTGTTGGTCGCAGTATATATGTAACATCCTCACCTAACTGCACCTTCTCTCATCTAATGATATGGGAAGGATCAGGAACGTATTTCTTTAGCATAGAAATATGAAATACGTTGTGTACGCTCGCGAGAGGTGTAGGCAAAGCTAGGCGATATGCCACTGCACCCACACGATCGAGTATCTGGAATGGGCCAATGAATCATGGTGCGAGCTTCCCCTTTTTTCCAAACCGAAGAACTCCCTTCATATGGAAAACTCTCAGAAATACGTGATCTCTAATTGCGAACTCTACCGGCGGCCGCCTCGTATCGGCATAACTCTTCTATCTGCTCTGTGTTTTAAGAAGTCGACGCCTGATGACGTCAATCTTCTCCGAGGTCGCCTGTACTAACTCTGGGCCAATCAAACTGTGCTCACCAACCTCTGCCGAGTAATGCGGTGCTCGGTAAGGATGCCCATACAAGGCCTCATAAGGTGCCATACTGATACTGGCCTGATAACTGTTGTTGTACGCGAACTCCGCACATGGAAGACAATCATCCCAACTGTCTTTGAAGTCCAACGCACAAGCCCGCAGCATGTCCTCCAAAATCTGGTTCACCCGCTCTGTCTACCCGTCGGTCTGTCGGTGGAATGCGGTACTGAACTTCAACTTTACACCCATCGCTTCCTGGATATGAGTCCATAAAATAGAAGTAAACCGCGTATCTCTGTCCGACATGATCTCTAAGGAAACTCCATGCAGACGCACAATCTCTCTGATGTATAGCCTAGCCAACTCGTCTGCAGAGTTCGTAACTCTGATCGGAAGGAAGTGCGCCGACTTCGTCAAACGGTCGACGTTCACCCATATAGAGTCGTAGCCCTTCCTCATCTTCGGCAGTCCCAAAATGAAATCCATAGAAATAAAGTCCCACTTCCACTCAGCTATAGGCATAAGCTGAAGGAGACCAGGAGGTCGGCGATGCTCTGCCTTCACCTGCTGGTAAGTGAGACAACGGGACACAAAATCTGCGATGTGGTTCTTCATGCCATCTCACCAATAGGTCCTCTTCACATCACGATACATCTTTGTGCTGCCCGGATGCATCGCAAGCCCAGAACTGTGTGCAGCCTCGAGAATCTCTCGTCTCAAGTCGGGGACATCGGGGATGCATAGGCGGCCATGATAACGTAAGCCCCCATCCGTTCCAACTCGCCACTCAGCATCTGCATCATCACTGGCCTGCTCTCAAAGCTCAGTCAAATGCTCATCGTCCCTCTGCACCACGATGACCCTATCATCGATAAGAGGTCGCACCTGAACATGTGCTATAAACTCAAATGGCTCCTCCACAGTGAGTTTCTGCTCAAAGTCTCACAAAAACTCAACCATGTCCCACTCAGCTACCATCAGTGGAGCCACAAAATCTATCCCCTTCTTGTGGCTCAAGGCGTCAGCCACCAGGTTGGCCTTACCAGGATGGTAGGAAAACTCGAACTTAAAGTCCTTCAAGGTCTCCATCCATCACCATTGCCTCATATTCAGGTCCCGTTGAGTGAATATGTATCTAAGGCTCTTGTGGTCGCAAAAGAGCTCGAAATCCTCTCCGTAGAGGTAATGTCTTCAGTGCTTTAATGAGAAAATGACAGCTGTCAACTCTAGGTCGTGTGTAGGGTAATTCTTCTCGTGCTTCCTCAACTGTCTCGAGGCATATGAAATCACCCTGTCCTTCTGCATAAGGACACAACCCAGACCAACGCTACACGAGTCAGTGTATATCGTATATTTAACCCCTTGATCTGGCAATACTAGCACAGGGGTGGACGTCAGCCTGTCCTTCAGCTCCTAAAAAGCTACCTCCGCCTTTTCATTCCATGCAAACTTCAGATCCTTCCGTGTCAACTGAGTCAAAGGTCTGGCTATCTTCGAGAAGTCCCAAATAAATCGCCGATAGTACCCTGTCAGACTAAGGAAGCTCCTCACCTCAGTAACCGAACCGGGCTGCTCCCAGTCCTATACTGCAGCTACCTTAGCAAGATCAACTGCAATCTCATCCTTAGAAACTACGTGTCCCAAGAACTTGACTTCCTCTTTCCAAAAGTCATATTTCTTGTACTGTGCAAACAACTGATGTTGTCTCAGAGTATCCAGGACCGATTGTAAGTGCTCCTCATGCTCCTCGCGACTCCTGGAGTATATGAAAATGTCTTCTATAAATATGATGATGAATCGATAGAGGAACGGCCAAAATACCTGGTTCATCAGGTCTATGAACACGGCTGGTGCGTTCGTAAGACCGAACGACATCACGAGGAACTTATAATGGCCAAAGCTAGTCTTGAAAGCCGTCTTCTGTACGTCCTCATCCCTGACTCACAGCTGGTGATACCCTTACTGTAGATCAATCTTTGAGAAGTACTGCGCTCTTCTCAGTTGATCAAACAGGTCATCAATCCTGGGAAAAGGGTACTTATTCTTCACTGTAATCTGATTCAGCCTGCGATAATCAATACATAATCGCAGTGAGCCATCCTTCTTCATCATAAATAACACAGGTGCTCCCCAAGGAGACACACTCGGCCGTATGAAGCCAGCCTCCAACAAATCATCGATCTGTTTCCTCAACTCCTCCATCTCACACGGGGCCATGCGATACGTCGGCAGTGAGATGGGCGTCGAACCGGGAACTAGGTTGATAGTAAAATTGATCTTGCACTGAGGAGGTAACCCAGGTATCTTTCTAAACACATTCTCATAATCACGGGCTACTGGCTTGCTCTCAAGTGTCGGGACGTCAATATTCCTTAATAAGGAAGCATAACAAAGCACTCGAGAGGGGTGACTGACCTACACTAAAAATGTAAAGGACGTGCCCTCTGGCTCGTAAACTGTCACTAAACGGGTCTCGCAGTCAATCTTAGCCCTCCCTGCAGTTAGCCAATCCATGCCTAGAATGATGTCGAAATGATAGAGAGAGGAGTCGATGATAAGGTCAATGGTCATCGTCTTGTTCCCTAAATCTAGCAAACAACCCTCACACATCATAGTGGCATCAGAAAAAGTTCCGTGTGCTGAAAGAACTCACACCCCAACCATCTGAGTAGTCTTTAGCCCAAGGCGCTTGACTACTGAATAAGATATCAATGAGACAGTGGATCCCGTATCCACCAATAGAAATATGGTAGTGCCTCCAATGTGAGTTGTGACCTCAAAGGCCAAGGGTGGTACGGTCTCTATCCTGGATGCCTCAGCCGTCAGTGCATGCACCCGAGCCAGTTGTGGTTGATTCAGTCGCGGTGCCATGGGCCGTTGAGGCGGCTGGAACTGAGGTACATGAGGTCTGAAGGAAGGATGCGCAGGAACTGACCATAATGGTGGAGCGAATAGAGCATGTGGGTGAGGACGATCGATCTTCTATGGTGGTGAAAACCTGCTATCTCTCATCCGAGCAAAATAGCTCTCTGCAGGGTGACCCAGTTTCCCACAGTAAGTACAGGTCACACCTGAGTGCCTCATCGGAAGTATTGGCGCTGCGATCCTGGGAGGAGAGTCGATGCGAGGCCTCTTGCCGAGGAATGGCTTACTCTGGATATCTGGTCGTGGCCTAGCAACCATAGGGCCACGATAACGTGCCAGTCGATCTCCGTCCTGCTCTGCTCGCATGGACACGTGCACTAGCTCGGCATAAGACGACATGATAACATAGCACATCTTTGACCGTATGTCAGGTTGCAAGCCCTCCGAGAAACGTCGCATCCGCATCTGCTCGTCAGCAAGTATCGTAGGGACGTATCTTCCCAACTCTGTAAATCGATGCTCGTACTCAGTAATTGACATGCCTCCCTGCCTGAGGCGCAAAAACTCATTCTCCCTCTCGTGTCGGTAGGTCTGAGGATAGTATTTCTCATGGAAGCGAAACTCAAATGCTGCCCAGGTCCATATGTAACCAACCACAACAGTCCGTAGTATGTTATCCCACCACAAGATGGCCTCCTTCTCAAACATGAAAGTGGCTAACTCAACCTACTCAGACTCCGAGTAGTGCAGCATCCTCAATATCTTCGAGATGCGGTCGAGCCAATACTCGGCCTCCTCGGGTCTATGAGAACCCATAAAAGTAGGAGGCTGCAAGCACTGGAATCGCTTAAGTAGGCCTCTGGTATCAGTAGTATTCCCCATAGGGTAGGTAGAAGGTGTAAGATGAGTCATACCCTCATCCTGAGTCGAAGTCCCAGCATCCTCAGCTGGATGCACAGATGGCGCAGGTGGAGTCGCACTCCCAACCTGGGCTAAGGCCCCTGCGATAGTACTCAGAAGCTGCTGATGCATCATAGTCATCAACTGCTCAAACCTATCAGGAGGTAGAGTAGGCTGAGGCACATACTGCATCGAGGAAGATGCACGATACTACTGGCGAACCGGTGGTGTGAAAGGTTGTGGTCCGACTGCAGGACCTGTAGAAGGCTGAGGCTCAGGTACAGCCTCACGAATCAGGCCCACACTAGGGTCTATACGATCACCACTCTGGGGAGGGGTCTGATCCATCAGCTCACCCAGAGTAAGATGTGTCATGCTCCATGTAACCTTAGGTGGCATTCCCTATATTCAAAATAGGGTGTAACCCAGTCAGATTTAGCAGAAGCATACATGCACAACAACAATCATTCACATATCAAGCCGAAGAAACTCCATGCATTTCATCTAATCAAAATTTATCATAATACAAGAGATATATCTTTACATACATCATGACAAGAAACACATGGGAAACTAAGCTAGCCAGGCTTACAATTACAACACAAATCAACTACTGAGCCTTCTAAGGCTCACACACAGAAAACACAAAACAGCCTAAATACGACCAACAAGCATTTGCGATATGATCACTCTCCCGAGTCTGGCGGTGGAGGGGCACCCTTATCCTTCAGGAAGCACAGGATGGTCTTCAACATGTGGGTTACCTTCTTGAACTTATTCTTCATGAGATCCCATAAATTCCCAATATCCTGTCAAAGAGCAGCCTAACCCTCCTCGAGTCTCACAATACGGGCATCCCTATTAACCTAAGAAGGATCAGGCTCCTGAGTCGCATGAAGAGTACTCTCATCAGTATCCTCAGCCTCCTCTTCTTCTTCGTCCTACTCTCCTTCCTCTATCTTTTCCCCAACTTCTTCTTCACTTTCTTCCTCTTCACTATCATACTCACCCTCGCTGTCATCATCAAGTTAGGCCTCAAGCTGTCGAGGTCCCATCTTCATCTGGTTCAGAGTAGCCTCATTGATATAATGAACCGACGCAGGCAACTCAGCCCCATGCCTATAGGCAAACTCGAACATAATCTTACATATGAGCGGGCTAAAGGGAAGCGACTCAGACGTCCTTCTCGATCGTGCTATGAGGATGATCTGTCACAGCATAAACGTAGGCATGCACACATTCTCTCCCTGCCCCACTTGATATAGAAAATCTACCATGAGACGCGTGCATTCACTGCGATTGCTCCACCTGGGATAAACATTAAACGTACAGATGTGATGAAGCAGACGAAAATCACCCGACATATAGGTCGTTCGGAGGCTCTTGTTACGCTGCCACTCAAATAAATGACCACATAGAAACCTGGTACGGCGATCTCTCTCACGAACACTGTTCAAATTCTTAGCACTTGGATGTACCTCGCCAAGTGGCACGTTTAGAAGTCAAGCTATCAACCGAACATCGATTGTGGCTTCCCGATCTCTGCCAAAGGGGATCTTGAACTGCAGTGACTCCAGCGTAGGGTCCCGGATATGAGCATAGAAGGCACGAACAATGCTCACATTAGCACGAGACTCACCTTCAAATAGTAGACCCCACCCGGTAGCTTCGATACGCTCGAACAATAAATACTCGTCAAAGAGCCGCCCATCCACATGCGTTTCAAAAAGAACGCTTCGATCTGTATACATGTCATGAGCCAACTCCGTTAAGAACGCCCTTTCAAAAGGTGCTTGGGGATCCAAATCCCGCTTCGTATGCAACTCTCTCCCAATACTTGGACTTGCGGTAGCTCCTCTAGGCTGCCTCAAACGAGCGAGATGACTAGGCCCAGCATCATCAGCGGCACCCTTCCTCTTTCCCATGAGAGAGAGGACAGTGGAAATTGAGAACATGGCAGCCATGAAGTCAAAGAAGGCCATGAAAAGTGAAGGAAAGGGGGAATAAGGGCTGGGGTTTTTGATTCTCCACGAGTTTGAGCCTCAATAGGGGTTGTAAAGGCCCAAGATACAGAGATTGAAGAAGGGGAAATGAGGAGATGGGTTGGGTTGGAAGCTTACATGATTTTTGCTTCGAATAGAGGATGTAAAGCCCAAAATGAGAGAGAATGGAGAGAGAGGGGAGTGTGTACCACTGTAAACGATGAAGGGGCGTGGGTTGTGGCAGAAAACGATGAAGGGAGTGATTAGAAGGGAGGTTTAAGAGAGAAAATAGCAAGTTTGAGAGAAAGGGAGAGCTTGGAGGTGTGTTTTATAAAGGAAGTGACTGATCGGGGATGCTTTAAGGGACGACCCACACATCAGGGAGTCACCCTAACCCCCAAACTCCATCTGCCCGAAGGCCTGGCCCGTCCTGGCCCACTCCCTGGAGTGTCTAGTGAGGCCTCACCATTTGGGCGAGTTCCTCCTGCCCCCCTATGGCTAAAAACAAGTGGGGCCCACCCTGGGTCCCACTGGAAGTGTTAGATTTGGGCCCCACCTCCGTTTCAAACCATTTCGGGTACTAACTGTTGCAAATTCACATTTAGTGATCTTTAACTGTTGGGATAGGATCAATAAGGGTCCAGACTCATCAATAAATTAACTAGAAGTGGTCCGGAGTCGTTTCACATGACCACGGATGCACATGGACTCGATCAAAATGATCGATTTGAGTGAACTTCGCCAACTGGGGAAACTGGGATCCTATGGATGTTTCTATGTTTTTCTCACACCCACCTAAGTCAAAGGGCGACAACGTACATCATGTGACCATAACCCAGGTCCGTTTTGATCCAAATCATGCTCTGATACCAACTTGTAACGCCCTGAAAATCGGGGGTCGAGTAGAAAACCCATCTCTCGAGTTTCAAAACATCACTTATGCAACAAATATGCTTATGATTAAATGTTGTCTGAGTTAGTGCATTAACATGACTGAGATTATACCAAAACAGCAATTCATACTCCAGATCTAGTGATAAAACACAAGCGAAAGACTGAAAGATATATATACATCAATGTATGTAAAACAAAACAATCTCGATCTGTCTCTAAAGTATGAATATATCTCTGAGTCACATATACATATATCAAAAAAAAATCAAATGTCATATGATAGTCCAACTAGCAAAATCTCACTGATCCAGGCCACCTATGTGAAGCCGTCGAGAACTGCATGTACGAGAACTCGTCCTGGTCCTCATAGTAGTCCAGCTCCAACTCCCGAATCGCCTCGCTATCTTTATATAAGACAGAGTCTGGTAGGTGTTGCAAACACCGTCCCGTAACGTAGGAGTGAGTGATCAACTCAGTGGAATCATAAAGTAAAGATTAGCATGTTATCAAATCAATCACGCGATAATGGTAAAACAAGCATTCAAGCATTCCTAAATACTGTAATTAATGCAAGGATGAGATGCAATAATGATGCGTGCCCTCACGTACATACTCCCTCATGCGACACCATCTCACGTTCGTGATATGCTTTCTTCCCTTAGTACTCCCCATCTTCCAAGCACATGCAGTGCAATATGAATATGATTATCGAGTTATTATTAGTCCTTTCACACAGCAGGATTGGGAAACTAAGGTACTCCCTTATATCATTCCCAAAAAAGATCCTATCGAGGGTCATCACTCCTAGTAGTCTCATACGATGATATATTATTGGGTCGCTGCAAGGGCTGTCAGGGATGTTGCACGCACTCGTTGCACCGCTCCCCCATCACCTTATCAATACAGGCCTAGTTGTACTCTTGTTGCTACGGAAGGGTCGTCGCCTCACGTAGACTTAGAATACGCTCGAGGTAACTACAAAGGGTTCGTCACCAATCAGAGTAGGCCGACAGCTCGAATATAGTGTCCCATACCCCCATAATCGGCTCATGAGTCTGAGGTGCTCACTGGTCACTACGGGGAGGCTCGTTGCCATAGCGTAGGCTAACAGCTCGACCCCGGCGTCCCATACCACCATGCCCGGCTCATGAGTTGTAACACCTTGAAAATCGGGGGTCGTGTATAAACCTAACTCCCGAGTTCCAGACCGTCACTTATGCAACAAAAATGATTATGATTCAATGTTGTCTGATTTAAAGCATTCACATGAGTAAAAGTATACCAAAACTACAATTCATACTTCAGATCCAGTGATAAAAGCAAGCGGAAGACTAAACAATATATATATATATATATATATATATATATCACTGTATGGAAAAACAAAGTAAATCTCATCTATCTCCAAAGTATGACTACATCTCTGAGTCTCATATACATGTACATGAACAAAATAAATATCCAAAAGGGTCCCACTGAAATCCCATCGATCCAGGCCGCCCACGCAAAGTCGTCGTGATACTGCATGTACGAGAACTCGTCCTGGTCCTCGTCAAAGTCTGGCTCTGCCTCCTGGATCTCAGCCTCACCTGCATCTACAACAGGGTCTGGTGGGTGTTGCAAACACCATCCCGGAATGTGGGAGTGAGTGATCAACTCAGTGGAATCATAGTGCAAAGATTAACATGTTCACAATTCAATCATGCGATAATAGTTAAGCAGTAAATCAGACAAACCTAATACTGTTGTTAATGCAAGATGACATGACGTAATGTATGCCCACACCGACGATCTCCCTCATATGGCAACATCTTACGACCGCGGCATGCAATCGACCCTCAAGTGCTCCACATCTTCCAGGCACATGTAATGGCATGGTGATATGATTTCCAAGTTGTTATTAGTCCATTCAAACAGCAGGATTGGGAAACTAAGGTACTTCCCTTGTATTAATCCCAACACAGATCCTGTCTAGGGTCGTCACTCCTAGTAATCTCATACGATGTACATTTCGTAGGTCACTGCAAGGGCTGCCAGGGCTGTTGCTCGCACTCGTTGCACCGTTCCCCCATCACCTTATCAATACAGGCCTACTGTACTCTACTGCAATGGAAGGGTCGTCGCCTCCCGTGGACTCAGAATACGCTCGCGGTCACTACAAAGGACTCGTCGCCTGATCAGTGTAGGCCGACAGCTAGAATATGATGTCCCATACCACCATAATCTGCTCACGACTCTAGGTGCTCACTGGTCACTACGGGGAGGTTTGTGACCCCAGCGTAGGCCGACAGCTTGACCACGGTGTCCCATACCACCATGCCCGGCTCATGAGTCTTCATGGATCAAGGTACCATGGTTAACAGAGTTTACAATGGTAAGTTCAGTACCCTAGGTTCAAGCAGTTATGACTCATACAAGGTGAACATACATCGGCCAGTCGGGTTACTTAACGGGCTCAACTAGCACGATCGCATCTCCAGTCGAACGACATGAAGTGCGTAAAACACTTCGCGTGGCCTAACCACTGCCGCCAACTCCAAACACGAATCGCGTTCATCGACGCGTCATTCGTGGCTATGACCAGTCAGCCACGAATTCGCTCGGTTACCGAGTGCCTGGACTAGTCTACTCTCAAACACTTATGGAATCACATCAGCAATTTATGTAAGAATATTGGAATTGAAATACAATCATGTGAGCATGTTAACACATGTTATAACATTCAACTTAAGAAAATCTTCAAGCACATATATTCCATGCACGTAATGAAATCATGCATATAGTCAACATGTAGGAAATCGTTTAGGTCAGCATATTAATTGAGAAATCAATCTCAAACTATCTCATAACATCATTTAATTCAATACATAGTAACACAAACATTTATACAAACACATACACTACACACTTAAGTCTACATATGGCATGTCGACCCAAAGTGCGTAATTAGGCGAATCTCTTCGCCAAACTAATTATGCACGCATTCCTAACTTCCTAATGCGACAACAAACCATGTCAGTCACGTCAGCAAAATATGAACATAATCTGTACTTCCTACAAATGACTAAAATGCCCTAAATCTCATATTCTTCGTTAATTTACGAAACGGAAAACAGAGAGCATGTTGTACATGTCAAACGGCGATGCCGTCGATAATCTACTATTAAACGACATTGAAAGCATTGTAAACCGTCAATCAAAGCGTCTAAAATCCTCACCTTATGTCTTACGGATGCGTGATTTTGAACGGAGCGTGTACGCTTCGTCTACGGCAGTAGGAGAACCTATTTTACAAGTTATGTTAGCTAACACGCTATGAATCTAAGTAAACCCTAAATCAGCAAGTTCTAGGGTTATTTTATGCCTGGTAAAGCGGAGAAATCACCGGCCAGGTGACCAGGAAGTGTTGCTGTAGCACGCGGAAGTAGCGGCACGGAAGCGGAAAAAATCCTCCCACTTTCTCTCTCAAACTCTCTCCTTTTCTCTCTCCCCAATTCTAGGTTTTGCAATTTTCAGATGGGAGAGAGGAATGAGGGTTTCAACCCCTTTTATAAGCTTAAAAATGCCGGAAACAGGTTCCGGAACGAAGTTTACTTATTGCATATCCATTTCGGGGCTGTTTCGGTCCAAAAGATACTTTCTGGTGGTCCCCTGGTCGAATGCGATCGGACTTAAGCTCATGCGTACCAGATATAGCACGTATTAAGTTTTCAGTCTGGCAGGGTTCGCAGATCGCACGTGGCGGACCAGTTTCAGTTCAGCGGTCATCGCACGTAGATCAGGGCTGAAAGTCTCATGATATAAAATAGAAATTTTTCCTGATCCGAGGGTGTAATCTGGATGAATTCTGACGGTCAGAACGCTTAATACTAACGCGTCAAGTCGTGTGCCAAATTTGAATTTAAAATTCCAATTCTGTCCCTATTCGCACTCTCTTCAGTCTGGGCTCAATGAAATAGCCTGCGATTGTCGGTTGGACTTGATTTTCGAAATGAGTATCAAGTCCAACAAGGTGGTCCTAACGGTCTAAGATAGGAAGTATCGGACTTTCGACGTGCGGTCTAGATCCAATACAAAAGTTCAAAGCGGTCCAGAGACCAAACCTACTTAGAGTTTGATCCGAGGTTATAAAGTATTTTAGAGTCGTTTGTTCTACTCGATTTGGGTCTTGTAGAACGTATTTAAAGTGATCAGGGACTATTTCCCAGCTATTCTAACGTTGCGCTAGCTAACTTACGCTTAATTTCCATAGAAATTAATTCTACGCAATTTCGGGTCGAGTTGGTACTCGAGTCCAATTATGGATTTTTCACGGGCGTTACAATCTACCCCCCTTAATAAATAATTTCATCCTCAAAATTTATACCTTTTCGTACTCCTCGAGAAGCTGTGGGTAGTTCTTTCTGATCTCGGCTTTTGTCTCCCAGGTAGCCTCCTCCTCAGAGTGATGCGTCCATAATACCTTCACAAGGGGAATCACCTTGCTACGCAGTACCTGCTCCTTCCTGTCTAGGATATGTGTCGGTCGCAGGATATATGTAACATCCTCTCCTAACTGCACCTGCTCCCATCTGATGATATAGGATAGATCAGCAACGTACTTCTTTAGCATAGAAACATGAAATACGTTGTGAACGCTCGCGAGAGGCGTGGGTAAAGCCAATCGGTAAGCCACCGCTCCCACACGATCGAGGATCTGGAATGGGCAAATGAATCGCGGTGCCAGCTTCCCCTTCTTCCCGAACCGAAGAACTCCCTTCATAGGGGAAACTCGCAAAAACACATGATCCCCAACTGTGAACTCTAGTGGCCTCCGTCTCATATAGGCGTAGCTCTTCTGTCTGCTCTGCGCTGTAAGAAGCCGACGTCGAATAGTATCAATCTTCTCTGACGTCGCCTGCACTAACTCTGGGCCAATCAAACTACGCTCACCGACCTCTAACCAGCAATGCGGTGCGCGACAAGGTCGCCCATACAGCGCCTCATAAGGTGCCATACCGATACTCGCCTGAAAACTGTTGTTGTACTCAAACTCCGCATATGCAAGACAATCATCCCAACTGTCCTTGAAGTCCAATGCGCAAGCTCGCAACATGTCCTACAAGATCTGGTTCACCCGCTCTGTCTGTCCGTCTGTCTATGGGTGGAAGGCAGTACTGAATTTCAACTTCACACCCATAGCCTCCTGAATGCGAGTCCAGAAGATAGAAGTGAACCGCATGTCTCTGTCCGACACGATCTCCAACGGAACTCCATGCAGTCACACAATCTCTTTGATGTATAATCTAGCCAGCTCGTCTGCAGAGTTCGTAACTCTGATCGGTAGGAAGTGCGCCGATTTCGTCAGACTGTCGACGATCACCCAAATGGAATCATGTCCCTTCCTCATCTTCGGCAACCCAGAAATGAAGTCCATGGAAATGAAATCCCACTTCCACTCTGCAATCGGCATAGGCTGCAAAAGTTCAGGTGGTCGGCAATGCTCTGCCTTCACCTGCTGACAAGTGAGACAACGGGACACGAACTCAGCTATGTGGGTCTTCATACCTTCCCACCAATACGTCCTCTTCACGTCACGATACATCTTTGTGTTGCCTGGTTGCATCGCGAGTCTAGTACAATGCGCAGCCTTGAGAATCTCTCGTCTCAAGTCAAGGACATCTGGGACGCATAGGCGGCCACGGTAACGTAAGCCCCCATCCATACCAACTCGCCAGTCGGCGTCAGCATCATCACTGGCTTGCTCTTGAAGCTCAGTAAGATGCGCATCGTCCCTCTACGCCTCGATGACTCGGTCATCGATCTAAGATCGCACCTGTACATGTGCGATGAACTCAAACGGCTCCTCTATGGTGAGTTTCTGCTCAAAGTCTCGTAAAAACTCAACCATATCCCACTCAGCAACCATCAGCGGAGCCGCAAACTCTATCGCCTTCTTGCGGCTCAACGCATCAGCCACAAGGTTTGCCTTCCCTAGATGGTAAGAGACTTCAAACTTAAAGTCTTTCAACGTCTCCATCCATCGCCGCTGCCTCACATTCAAATCTCGCTGCGTGAATATGTACTTGAGGCTCTTGTGGTCGCAAAAGAGCTCGAACTCCTCTCCGTAGAGGTAATGTCTCCAGAGTCTCAGTGCGAATATAACGGCTGCCAACTCTAGGTTGTGTGTAGGGTAATTCTCCTCGTGCTTCCTTAATTGTCTCGAGGCATACGAAATTACCCTGTCCCTCTGCATAAGGACACAACCCAAACCAACGCTAGACGCGTCAGTATATATAGTGTATCTAACCCCTTGCTCTGGCAATACTAGCACAGGGGCAGACGTAAGTCTGTCCTTCAGCTCCTGAAAAGCCGACTCCGCTTTATCATTCCAGGCGAACTTCACGTCCTTCCGTGTCAACTGAGATAAGGGTCTCGCGATCTTCGAGAAATCCTGAATGAAGCGCCGATAGTAGCCAGCGAGTCCCAAGAAACTCCTCACCTCAGTGACAGAACCAGGCTGCTCCCAGTCCAGCACCGCAGCTACCTTAGACAGGTCAACTGCCATGCCATCCTTGGACACCATGTGTCCCAGAAACTTCACCTCCTGCTTTCAGAAGTCGCACTTCTTGTACTGTGCGAACAACTGATGCTGTCTGAGCGTATCCAGGACCAAACGTAAGTGCTCTTCATGCTCCTCTCGACTCCTAGAGTACACCAAAATGTCATTAATGAATACAATGACGAATCGATAGAGGAAAGGCCGAAATACCCGGTTCATCAGATCTATGAACACGGCCGGTGCGTTCGTAAGACCGAACGACATCACGAGGAACTCGTAGTGGCCAAAACTGGTCCTGAATGCTGTCTTCTGCACGTCCTCATCCCTGACGCGCAACTGATGATATCCCGACTGAAGATCAATCTTCGAGAAGTACTGCGCTCCTCTCAACTGATCAAACAAGTCATCGATCCTGGGTAAAGGGTACTTGTTCTTCACCGTGAGCTGGTTCAGCCTGCGATAATCAATACACAATCGCATCGAACCGTCCTTCTTCCTCACGAATAGGACCGGTGCTCCCCAAGGAGACACACTAGGCCGTATAAGGCCAAGCTCTAGCAGACCCTCAATCTGCGTCCTCAACTCCTCCATCTCACATGGTGCCATGCGATATGTCGGCAGTGAGACGGGTGTAGAACCATGAACCAGATCGATAGTGAAATCGATCTCACGTCGGAGCGGCAAACCAGGGATCTTCTTGAACAGATCCCCAAACTCGGAAATGACTGGCACATGCTCGAGTACCTGGGCACCAGCGTCGGGCAATAAAGTGGCGTAACTAAGTATGCGGAAAGGAAGATTTACCAGCACTGAAAATGTGAAAGGCGTGCCCTCAGGCTCGTACACCGTCACCATACGAGCCTCGCAGTCAATCTCGGCCCTCCCAGCAGTCAACCAGTCCATGCCAAGAATGACGTCGAGATAAACGAGCGAGGGATCAATGACAAGATCAAGAGCCATCGTCCTGCCTCCCAGATCAACTAAACAACCTTCACACATCTGGATAACATCCGAATAATCCCCATGAGCTGCAAAGACCCGCACGCTATCCATAGTGATAGTCTGTAACCCAAGACACCTGACTACAGCACGCGATATCAAAGAAATCGTGGAAACAGTGTCCACCATCACAAGAATGGGAGTACCTCCAATATGGGCCGTGACCTCGAAGGCTGAATGCTGGAAAGTCGGCGTCGCAGCTGCCTCAGCTGTCAATGCATGAACCCGAGCCTGCTGTGGCCGGTTCGGCCGCTGTGTCAAGGGCCGTGGAGGCTGTCTGATCTGCGATACCGGAGGTCTGAATGTAGGGTACACAGGAGCTAACCGTAAAGGCGGTGCTGATATCGCCTGTGAATGAGCACGATCAATCTTCTGCGGCGGTGAGAACCCGCTATCCCACATCCGAAAGAAGTAGCTCTGCGCCAAGTGGCCTGACCTCCCACAGTATGTGCACGATAACTTGGGGCGCCGAAACGATGGTGCTGGCGATATGGCCCGAGTAGGAGGGTCAATGCGAGGCCTCTTGCCCGCTAGGGGCCTGTCCTGCATGTCTGGTCGCGGCCTAGAAGCAACCGGGCCACTAGATCGCGCAAGTCGATCCACATCCTGCTCTGCCCGCATGGACATGTGAATCAACTCCGCATATGAAGGAATGGTCACACAGCACATCTTCGACCGAATGTCCGGTCGTAAACCCTCCAAAAAGCACCGTATGTGCATCTGCTCATCAGCCAAAATCGTCGGGACGTATCTGTCCAACTCCGTGAACCGATGCTCATACTCTGTAACTGTCATGACTGCCTGTCTGAGGCAGAGAAACTCATTCTCCCTGTCATGCTTGTAAGTCTGGGGATAATACTTCTCATGGAAGCGGAACTCAAACGCGGCCCACGTCCATACAAAATCGGCGGCAACGGTCCGCAGTACGCTATCCCACCACAGGTTGGCCTCTCTCTCAAACAGGAATGTAGCCAGCTCTACCTGCTCGGCCTCATTGCAATGTAACATCCGCAAAATCTTCGACACACGGTTGAGCCAGTACTCAGCCTCCTCGGGTCTGTGAGAACCCATGAAAGTAGGAGGCCGCAAGCGCTGAAATCGCTCCAATAGGCCCCGTATATCAACGAGATTTCCCGCAGGGTAAGCAGGCGGTGCAGGATGAGCCATGCCCTCATACTGGGCGTATGTATAAGCATCCTCAGCTGGATGCGCAGGTGGTGCAGGTGGAGTAGATGGAGCAGCACCCCTACCCTGGGCTAATGTCCCCACGATGGTAGTCAGAAGCTGCTGCTGCTGCAGCACCATAGCCATCATCTGCTCGAATCTGTCAGGAGGTGGAGCAGGCTGTGACAGATGTTGTGTCGAAGTAGATGCACGATATGGCTCTCTAACTGACGGTGTAAATGGCGGTGGTCCAACTGTAGGACCAGCAGCAGGCTGAGATGCACGAACTGTCTCAGGAATCGGGCCCACAGCAGGGTCCGCATGGGTGCCAGACTGCGAAGGAGTCTGATCCATATGCTCAGTCAGTGCAAGTCGAGCCGTGCTCCGCGTAGCCTTAGGCGGCATTCCCTATATTCAAAATAGGGCACAACCTTGTCAGTCTCATTAGCACAAATACACCGCAATCATTCACATAAGGAGTCAAAGGCATTCCATGCATTTCATTTAATCAAAATTGTCATAATACAAGGGATATATCCTTACAAGCATCATGACTAGAAATACATGGGAACTAAGACAGTTAAAATTGCAACAGCAACATAAGTAAAGCACTAGCCCTAACAGGCTTACACACATAAAGCAGGAAATGACTGACTACTAACAACTACATCAAAGGTCGCATCGCTAGTCTGAGTCTGGGGACGGAGGAGGGGCACCCTTATCCTGTAAGCAACACAGGATCGTCTTCAAGGTGCGAGTCACCTTGCCAAATTTCTTCTTTGTAACGGCCTTGGCATCCGCAACTTCTGTTCGAAGTTCTTGAACTTCCCTTCGCAAAGCGGTCTGACTCTCCTCCATCCAAGCAATGCGATCGTCGATAGTAGCCTGCACAGAAGGAGGAGGGCTCTCATCTGTATCCTGAGCCTCCTCCTCTGCCTCTTCCTGAGCTTCTTCCTGAACCTCTGCTCCAGGTTCTTCTTCACTTTGATCTTCCTCATCATTAAAGTCATCTTCACTGTCCTCCTCGAGCTGATTTTCACGGTACTGCGACCCAATCTTCATCTTGACCATAGTCGACTCCTCAATGGTATGAATCGATACTGGCAATTTCGGCCCAAGTCTGTAGGCAAACTCAAGCGCAATCTTGCAAATCAGTCAGCCAAAAGGAAGCAATTCGGATGTTCTTCTTGACCTGACTATGAGGATTATTTATCGTAAGATGAAAGTAGCCATGCATACATTCTCTCCCTGGGCCACCGGATACAGGAAATCAACCATAAGGCGTGTACATTCAATGCGATTTGTCGACCTGGGATAAACATTGAACGTGCAGATATGGTGCAGCAGACGCAAATCATCAGACATGTACGTCACCTTAAGACTATTATTAGGCTACCATGGAACCAACTTACCGCACAGAAACCTGGTGCGGCGATCTCGTTCACGTCTACTCCTCAGATTCTTCTCACTAGGATGAACATCACCAAGAGGCACGTTCAGAAGTCGCGCAATCAGTCGCACATCAATCGTAGCCATCCGATCTCTACCAAAAGGGATTTTGAACTGCAAAGGCTCCAAGGTAGGATTCTGGATACTAGCATAAAAGGCACGAACGGTGCTCACATTAGCACGAGCACGAGCTTCAAAGATCAGACCCTAATGCGCAGCTTCAATGCGTTCGAACAACAGATATTCGCCGAATAGTCATCCATCCACGTCCGCCTCAAACAACACTTTTCGATCAGTGTATTAGCCGTGAGGCATCTCTGATAGAATTGCTCGCCCAAGGTGAGCATGGGGATCCAAATCCCGCTTTGTACGACACTCTAGGGCTGCAGCTGGACCTGCGGCGGCGCTTGAACTTGCGGCACCACCCCGCGGTCTTCTCGATTGAGCAGGGTGGCTTGGCCCAGCCTCGTCTGTTGCGGTTTTCCTTTTACCCATCAAAGATACGATGGATGAGAGTGATAAAAGGCCTAAAATGGCTTCCACGAAGGCCATAGAAAATGGTAAAAATGCGGAGAAGTGGCTGCCCAATCTGAAAAAAGGAGATCTAGGCGTCGTAGAGGGATGCTTCAAGCTTCCCAAGGCTATGTTTTCAAGGAGAAATGGAAATGAAAAAGTGGAATGGAGCGCCTCACGATTTCAGCTATATTTGGGGGTTTTTGGAGCTCCAAATGATGAAATCTTCAAGAGGAAGGGCTGCCAACTCTAAGGAAGTGATGGAGGATGGTCATTTTTGGCCAAGGAGGGATCTAGGGATGATTTGGAATCCCGAATTTTGGAAATGGTTGCTGGAAAATGAAAATAGGGCTATGGGGAGGGCTGTTTGTGAAGGAGGGGTATGATTTGGAGGTTTTTGTTGGACGGGAGCTATATGGGGAGGGTACACGTGCCATTTAAGGGCGTGCACCCGAAAACCACATCCATCGGGCCCACTTGTACGGCGATGCATCGCCGACCGATGGTGCATTCAGCCAGTGGGGCTAGATGGGTTCGGTCCCCCATGGTCCAAGGGCCCCATAAATGTACAGTTCGACCCCTGGTTCATAGTATTTTGGCCTATGTGAGCCCAAACATGTGTTCGGGGCTTTCCGGGACCACTCTGTAATACCGAATACCAAACCCTATGATACAGCATATGAATTTGGGGTAGAAGGATCTAACACATCTATCTAGATCCTTAGTTGCTAAAGAAAGTGAAGTTAGAATGGCCTTATGGCCATTTTTCATGAAATTTTACTATTCACTGTACAATTTTATGAAAGTACCAATTTGTGTTATTTTCACATTATTTTTGATGCCTAACATGAAATGGATAAGAAAGAAATGCAGATTGGAGTGTTTAGAGGAAGAATTTTGAAGATTTTTGGTGAAACGGAGTTTTTAAGCCCTGACGATTGAATACAGGAGTCGTGGTCATCCCAAGGCCCAAGAATTTACCTTTGTGGGTTTAAAACCATTCATAGGACGTCTCAACCCAATTTTCTACGGCTTAGAAGCTATTCGGGTTGCTTTACGTGACCCGAGATGCGTTACAGACTCGATCGTGCGATCGATCCGAATAGACTTCGCCTAATGGCGAATCTGCGGTCCTAGAAATGTTTCTAGACCCTTCTCGCACCCACCTATGTCAAAGGAAGTGACAGCGTAGATCACGAGACCATAACCCAGGCCCAGTATACTCTCATTCATGCTCTGATACCAACTTGTAACACCCTGAAAATTGAGGGTCGTGTATAAACTCAACTCCCGAGTTCCAGATCGTCACTTATGCAACAAAAATGATTATGATTCAATGTTGTCTGATTTAAAGCATTCACATGAGTAAAAGTATACCAAAACTGCAATTCATACTTCAGATCCAGTGATAAAAGCAAGCGGAAGACTAAACAATATATATATCACTGTATGGAAAAACAAAGTAAATCTCATCTGTCTCCAAAGTATGACTACATCTCTGAGTCTCATATACATGTACATGAACAAAATAAATATCCAAAATGGTCCCACTGAAATCCCATCGATCCAGGCCGCCTACGCAAAGCCGTCGTGATACTGCATGTACGAGAACTCGTCCTGGTCCTCGTCAAAGTCTGGCTCTGCCTCCTGGATCTCAGCCTCACCTGCATCTACAACAGGGTCTGGTGGGTGTTGCAAACACCATCCCGTAACGTGGGAGTGAGTGATCAACTCAGTGGAATCATAGAGCAAAGATTAGCATGTTCACAATTCAATCATGCGATAATAGTAAAGCAGTAAATCAGACAATCCTAATACTATTGTTAATGCAAGATGACATGACGTGATGTATGCCCTCACCGACGATCTCCCTCATATGGCAACATCTTACGACCGCGGCATGCAATCGATCCTCAAGTGCTCCACATCTTTCAGGCATATGCAATGGCATGGTGATATGATTTTCAAGTTGATATTAGTCCATTCAAACAGCAGGATTGGGAAACTAAGGTACTTCCCTTGTATCAATCCCAACACAGATCCTGTCTAGGGTCGTCACTCCTAGTAATCTCATACGATGTACATTTCGTAGGTCACTGCAAGGGCTGTCAGGGCTGTTGCTCGCACTCGTTGCACCGCTCCCCCATCACCTTATCAATACAGGCCTACTGTACTTTACTGCAATGGAAGGGTCGTCGCCTCCCGTGGACTCAGAATACGCTTGCGGTCACTACAAAGGACTCGTCGCCTGATCAGTGTAGGCCGACAGCTAGAATATGATGTCTCATACCACCATAATCTGCTCACGACTCTAGGTGCTCACTGGTCACTACGGGGAGGTTTGTGACCCCAGCGTAGGCCGACAGCTTGACCACGGTGTCCCATACCACCATGCCCGGCTCATGAGTCTTCATGGATCAAGGTACCATGGTTAACAGAGTTTACAATGGTAAGTTCAGTACCCTAGGTTCAAGCAGTTATGACTCATACAAGGTGAACATACATCGGCCAGTCGGGTTACTTAACGGGCTCAACTAGCACGATCGCATCTCCAGTCGAACGACATGAAGTGCGTAAAACACTTCGCGTGGCCTAACCACTTCCGCCAACTCCAAACACGAATCGCGTTCATCGACGCGTCATTCGTGGCTATGACCAGTCAGCCATGAATTCGCTCGGTTACCGAGTGCCTGGACTAGTCTAGTCCCAAACACTTATGGAATCACATCAGCAATTTATGTAAGAGTATTGGAATTGAAATAAAATCATGTGAGCATGTTAACACATGTTATAACATTCAACTTAAGCAAATCTTCAAGCACATATATTCCATGCACGTAATGAAATCATGCATATAGTCAACATGTAGGAAATCGTTTAGGTCAGCATATTAATTGAGAAATCAATCTCAAACTGTCTCATAACATCATTTAATTCAATACATAGTAATACAAACATTTATACAAACACATACACTACACACTTAAGTCTACATATGGCATGTCGACCCAAAGTGCGCAATTAGGCGAATCTCTTCGCCAAACTAATTATGCACGCATTCCTAACTTCCTAATGTGACAACAAACCATGTCAATCACGTCAGCAAAATATGAACATAATCTGTACTTCCTACAAATGACTAAAATGCCCTAAATCTCATATTCTTCGTTAATTTACGAAACGGGAAACGGAGAGCATGTTGTACATGTCAAACGGCGATGCTGTCGATAATCTACTATTAAACGACATTGAAAGCGTTGTAAACCGTCAATCAAAGCGTCTAAAATCCTCACCTTATGTCTTACGGATGCGTGATTTTGAACGGAGCATGTACGCTTCGTCTACGGCAGTAGGAGAACCTATTTTACAAGTTACGTTAGCTAACACGCTATGAATCTAAGTAAACCCTAAATCAGCAAGTTCTAGGGTTATTTTATACCTGGTAAAGTGGAGAAATCACCGGCCAGGTGACCAGGAAGTGTTGCTGTAGCACGCGGAAGTAGCGGCACGGAAGCGGGAAAAATCCTCCCACTTTCTCTCTCAAACTCTCTCCTTTTCTCTCTCCCCAATTCTAGGTTTTGCAATTTTCGGATGGGAGAGAGGAATGAGGGTTTCAACCCCTTTTATAAGCTTAAAAATGTCAGAAATAGGCTCCGGAACGAAGTTTACTTATTGCATATCCATTTCGGGGCTGTTTCGGTCCAAAAGATACTTTCTGGTGATCCCCTGGTCGAATGCGATCGGACTTAATCTCATGCGTACCAGATATAGCACGTATTAAGTTTTCAGTCTGGCAGGGTTCGCAGATCGCACGTGGCAGATCAGTTTCAGTTCAGCGGTCACCGCACGTAGATCAGGGCTGAAAGTCTCATGATATAAAATAGAAATTTTTCCTGATCCGAGGGTGTAATCTGGATGAATTCTGACGGTCAGAACGCTTAATACTGACGCGTCAAGTCGTGTGCCAGATTTGAATTTAAAATTCCAATTTTGTCCCTATTCGCACTCTCTTCAGTCCGGGCTCAATGAAATAGCCTGCGATTGTCGGTTGGACTTGATTTTCGAAATGAGTATCAAGTCCAACAAGGCGGTCCTAACGGTCTAAGATAGGAAGTATCGAACTTTCGACGTGCGGTCTAGATCCAATACAAAAGTTCAAAGCAGTCCAGAGACCAAACCTACTTATAGTTTGATTCGAGGTTATAGAGTATTTTAGAGTCGTTTATTCTACTCGATTTGGGTCTTGTAGAACGTATTTAAAGTGATCAGGGACTATTTCTCAGCTATTCTAACATTGCGCTAGATAACTTACGCTTAATTTCCATAGAAATTAATTCTACGCAATTTCGGGTCGAGTTGGTACTCGAGTCCAATTATGGATTTTTCACGGGCGTTACATGAGTCCTAGTGGATCAAGGTACCATGGTTATCAGGGTTATCTCTGGTAAGTTCAGTACCCTAAGTTCAAGCAGTTATGAGCAATACAAGGTGAACATACAATGGTCAGTCGGGTTACTTGACGAGCTTGACTACTAGGAGCACACCTCAAACTGAACGACATGAAGTGCATAAACACCTCGTGTGGCCTAACCACTGCCGTCAACTAAAGCATGACTCGGGTTCGTCTACACGTCCTTCGTGGCGAATAAAATTCAACCACGAATTCAAATCTGTTACCGACTGCCTGGACTATATTATAGCCCCAAGCACATGTAATCTGAATCAGTACTCATATGAGATAGACATAATTAAAATAACAAGTAATTCAAGCATGTTAACAACATGTCATAAGATACAACATAAGCAATTTAACCATACACAAGCATTTCATATATATAAGGTAATCAATTCAAATATAACAAACATGGAGGAAATCATATACATCATCAAAATAATTGAGAATCCTATCTCAACGCTAATCTACAACCTCATTTACTCAATACTTATACAAACATTTATACAAACACTTAGTCTACACACATTAGTCTACATAGCATATGTCGGCCAAAATGTACATTAGGGCGAATCTCTTCTCCAAACAGATCATACACGCATAACTAGGATAGATGCACGGCAAATACTCATGACAATCACATTGGCAAAATTCGTACGTATACAGTATTTCTTATAAATACCTAAAATACCCTAAATCTCATGTTCTTTGTACGTATTCGAAATAAAAAACAGTCAACATGTTCTACATGTCAAACAACATCCTTGTTAACAATCTACCATTAAACACCATTGAAAGCTTTGAAAATAGATAACCTAAGCATATAAAATCTGCACCTTACGCCGTAGAAGCGTAATGAATAAAATATAAACTCTATGCTTCGTCAACGTCAATATGACAACCTATTACACAAGGGAAGTCAGCTACTTCACTACTTGTACCGATAAAAACCCTAAAATAGGTTAAAGTTAGGGTTTTCTTACCTAGAATGAAGTCAGAATCACCAGAAAAGTGATTAGATCGCGATGGTTAAGTACGTATAGTAGCAGGATAGAGTGATAGGAACCTTCTCTCACAACTCTCACACAATCTCTCTCTTTTCTCTCTTCTCAGGTTTTTCTCAAATTCGTATGTGACAGATGGGAGAGGGTTTAAGATCCTTATATAGGCTAAAAACTCACCTATTTAGACTTAGGACCAAGGTATACTTAGGTTATAACCAAATCGGGTCTTTTTTGATCCAAAAGAACATTTCTGGAGGTCCTCTGACTGAATGCGGTCAGACTTAAGCTTATGAATGCTGGATCCTGATCACGTTAAGTTTTTAGTTCGAACGGGTTTCCAGATCGCACATGGCGGACCAGTTTCAGTTCAGCGGTCACTGAGACTCGATCAGGGATTCCAAGTACACTAACATGAGTGGGAGATATTCCCTGATCCGAGGGTGTATTTGGGTTAGATTCCAATGGTCTGAATGCTTATAATTAGCCCACAAGCGACTCATGCAAGATTATTTAAATTATATTTAATTTATAAAGAATTCTATGCTTTCTCACACTCCTTGCTCCGAGCTCAATGAAATAGTCTCAGGACATCATTTGAGCTTGATTTCTGGGGTGGTAGTCAAGACCAACTATGCAGTCATAATGGTCTGAGTTCATCGCTATCGGACTCATGACGCGTGGTCCAAGTCCATTACAAAGTTTCAAAGGGTTTCCGAGAACAAACGGGTTTAGATTTTGATCCTAGGTTTCAGGATGTTATAGCGTCATTGATTCCATAAGTTTTGGGTCTTGTAGAATGAATTTAAAGAGAACAGTGCTAATTTCACAGCTAATCTAGCTTAGAGCTAGTTAACTTATGCTTAATTTCTAAAGAAATTAATCTTAAGTGATTTCTGCTTGAGGTGGTACTCTGGTCTATGTAGGGATTTTTTCGAGACGTTAAAGCCCCACTTGGCCCATCATAAAAAATCACAATCTAATCCTACAAAGAACTCACCTATTTCACTTCTTCTTAGTCCCTTGGCTTCCTTATCTCCCAAGCTTCCTCTTTGATGGTAAATGATGAAGATTGAAGGGTTGAGATGAGAAATTTTGGGTAGGAAGTGGGACACACACTTTGGTTAGAGCTTAGATTCCTCTCTTTAATTGCTTGGAAATGGTGGAGAAAATGAGAGAGAGAGAGAGGAGGTGTAAGAACAGAGAGATGGGTGTGTGTAAGAGAGGGATAGGTGTGCGTAAGAGAAAGATGGGTGAGAGTTGACATTTGGATGAGAGAGGGATGGGTACCATGCCTTGTTGGTTAGGACAGAGGGATGGGTGTCATGCCTTATTCGTAAGAGAGGGATGGGCTAAGTATGGGTTGTGATGGGATGTATTTGATTAATTAATGTGATAGGTTGGATAGAGATTCCTCTCTCGGGATTCATAACGGATGGCATTTCCTTAAAATATATGCGGGACCACAACTCCTGGCTCGGGTATCGCATTGGTGTGCAAGTTACGGCGTCGGAACCATGTCAATGGCACAGTCACTAAGGTACAAGTTTTGATTCGAGCTGACTCAGATTTGTGGGATATGACTTAGGGTCACATTCAAATGCTGTCTACAGGTCGCAGGTAACCGAAATTCTATGAGGATCGCGGGAGCGTAAGGAACGGTACGGACTAGGATATGGGCCTTACAACAATTCTCCTACTTTGAGATTATGGGATTGGTAAATCATGTTATTTGCCATTGTCTCTTAGGCATGGTTTAGTGATGGAATCCCTGCCAATTATCATAGTTTTACTTCATTGAGAATTAGGTTAATGAAAGTTCAGATTTTATTTTATTGATATATTTTCCAATTGGATAGGATAGGACTCCAATTCTAATTGTGATACTTGAATAGAGCAAGAGGGTTCCCTGATCATTAGAAGTAGATCCTTGGCACCCTAGTACCCACCTTTCAATTCTTAGTTTTAATTACTCTATTCATAATTATGAAAGTGCTATGGTTTGTTAATTAGCATGAATGTTGAGTCAGCAAGACAAGTGAACCCCATAAGAAGATTGTTCAAGCATCTGCCTCAATCGGATGTGGCTTCAAATCTCTACAAAGGTAAACTTAGCCTCACATCCCATGTCCCAAAACACTAAGTATATAATACCCTTAAAAATGGTTAGAACAACATAGGGTTTAAGGTGTGAAAACTATTTTGTAAAATCATGAAAATCCCCAAGTTTTTAGCATTTGTCGATTTATCGATAAGTTTTCATTTACTTATTTGTACGTCACTAGAGTCTAGAGGACCCTTGTGATCATTTCTTTATAGGATTGGGTCTAAGGTGTTTCTCACCCCTTGCAAGTCCTCATAGGAGGCCTTTGGCGGGAGTGTACGTGGGGGTACTTTGTGGTAACCCTTACTATGTGGAGAGCATAAACTCTTATGTCCTTGTGAAGGTCCTTGCCCGGTGTGTCGTAAAAGATTGGTACTATGTGTTGACCCTTGCTCATGAGAGCATAAACAGTGTCGTGTAGACACATTGTGTCAGCCTAAGTGTAGGTTTTACTGATTAGAGGTGAACTTGATTAAAAACCTCCGGTTTGAGGTGAACCTGTTGTGAAACCTCCTTTAGTGAGATCCGGTACACTCAAGGGTTGAGTACGTTTGTCGAAAGTGGAGTAGACAAGTAGTCAAACCACTATAAAAATGATTGTGTTTAAGATTGCAATTGTCTTCCATTGCTTATGTGATTCACTTAAATGCTTTCATATTTAATCGCATCTCCGCTAACAAAAAAAGGGGTAAAGGCTACGGATAAAATCCGTAGCCATAGACCTATGGCTACGGTTCTAGTCCATAGCTAGTCCGTGGTAGGACCGTAGTCGTAGGTGCCGTAACAGTAGATCTAGAACCTATGGCTACGGATTTAATCTATAGCTATAGGTTACAACAACTATAGATATAATCCGTAGCAATTATATTTGTAGCGAAAACTTCAAACAGCTACGAATATTATTTGTAGCTAAAAGCCTGTAGCAATATGCCAAAATTGAAAAGGCTACACCTGTTAGATTAGTGGCTATGGTCAAATCCGTAGCTATTTTGTACATTAAAAAATTATATATAATCATGTGTTCATTCAATTACCACCTCTTCAATCATTCATTCATTTAATTACAATCAATTACAATCCTTTATTCAATCAATTACAATTACAATTACAATAATGCTAAAAATACAAATCTTTGGCTTCATTAGAGAAATGTGCTCGACTTCACCTTAAAATTTCAACAGCTTCGTATATTCCATCATCTTACAAACAGTCATGTCATTCATAAATTAGAATGCCCATTGAGGAAAAGAAAGACAAAGTGAAAGAAGTGCATCATGTATAACCACTTTTTTTTCTTATTGAATTAATAAAATAAAATAAAAAATTCATAGAGGAATGAAATTGACACAAAAGAAATGGTCTCACCATATGATTATAGGTTTTGGTTTAGGTTTAAGTTATACGTTTAGGTTAAGAATAGGCTATATGTTATAATTAAGTTTAGGTTATAGGTTAAGCTTTAGGTTATAGGTTTTGGTTTTGGTTTTGGTTATAGGTTATAGCTTTTGGGAACCTGATTATAGGTTAAGGTTTAGGTTTAGGAAATTGGGTTCGGGTTCGGGATCGGGTTCAGGTTTGGGTTTTTAAGTTTTGGTTTAGGTTAAGGAGTTGAGATTAAGATTTGGTGTAAGTTTGGGTTTAAGGATTTGAGAATACATTTAGGTTTCAAGTTTATGTTTAGGTTAAGGGTTTAGGGAAAGGTTATAGGTTTAGGTTAGATTTAGGTTTAGGTTTAGGTTTAGGTTATAGGTTATAGGTTATAGCTTTAGGGAATTGAGAATGGGTTATGGTTTAGGTTTAGGAAATCGAGTTCAGGTTCAGGATTGGGTTTAAGTTTGGGTTTTCATGTTTAGGTTTAGGTTTAAGTTAGGGAGTTAAGATTAGGATTAGGTGTAGGTTTAGGTCTAGGGAATTGAGTTTAGGTTATAGGTTTAGGGAGAGGTTAGGTTTAGGTTATAGGTTTTGGGATTTAGGAATAGTTTTAGGTTATAAGTATAGGTTTAAGTTAGGTTATAGGTTAAGGTTTAGGGATTTGTGTTTAGGTTATAGGATTAGGTTAAGTTTAGGTTTAGGTTATAGGTTTTATTATTTGAGAATGGGTTCGGGTTTAGGTTATTGGTTTTATTTTTGTTTTAGGTTATAGGTTTTGGTTTAGGTTATAGGTTATAGGTTTAGGTTATATGTTTTTGGATTTGAGAATGGGTTTGAGTTTAGGTTATAGGTTTTGGTTTTGGTTTAGGTTATAGGTTTTGATTTAGTTTATAGGTTAAAGGTTTATGTTATAAGTTTTGGGATTTGAGAATGAGTTCGGGTTTAGGTTATAGGTTTTGGTTTTAGTTTAGGTTATAGGTTTTGGTTTAGGTTATAGGTTATAGGTTTAGGTTTAGGTTGTAGGTTTTGGGATTTGAGAATGGGTTCAGGTTTAGGTTATAGGTTTTGGTTTTGGTTTAGGTTATAGGTTTTGGGATTTGAGAATGGGTTCGGATTTAGGTTATCGGTTTGGATTTAGGTTATAGGTTTTGGGATTTGTGAATGGGTTCGGGTTTAGGTTATAATTTTTAGTTTTGGTTTAGGTTTAGGTTATAGGTTTTTGGATTTGATAATGGGTTATGGTTTAGATTTAAAAAATTGGGTTCAGGTTCGGGATTGGGTTTAAGTTTGGGTTTTCAAGTTTTGGTTTAGGTTTAGGTTAGAGAGTTGAGATTAGGATTTGGTGTAGGTTTAACTTTAGGGAATTGAGATTAGGTTATAGGTTTATGGAAAGGTTAGGTTTAGGTTATAGGTTTTCGGATTTGGGAATTGTTTTGGGTTATAAGTATAGGTTTAGGTTAGGTTATAGGTTAAGGTTTAGGGATTTGAGTTTAGGTTATAGGTTTAGGTTTAGGTTTAGGTTTAGGGAATTAAGTTTAGGTTATAGGCTTAGGGAAAGGTTAGGATTAGGTTATAGGATTTGGGATTTAAGAATAGTTTTAGGTTATAAGCAAAGGTTTAGGTTAGGTTATAAGTTAAGGTTTAGGGATTTGAGTTTAGGTTATAGGATTAGGTTTAGGTTTAGGTTTAGGGTTTTGAGTTTAGGTTATAGATTTAGGTTTAGGTTTTAGGTTTAGGTTTAGGTTTAGGTTTAGGTTTGGGTTTTAGGATTTGAGAATGGGTTCGGGTTTAGGTTATAGGTTTTGGTTTCAGTTTATGTTATAGGTTTTGAGATTTGATAATGGGTTCGGGTTTAGGTTGTACGTTTTGGTTTTAGTTTAGGTTATAGGTTTTGATTTACATTATAGGTTAATGGTTTAGGTTAAGGTTTTGGTTTTGGTTATAGGTTTTTGGATTTGAGAATGGGTTCGTGTAACACCCCGAATTTTAGCTAACCTGGGATTAGACGTCCTTAGGCAATGGGTCAACTAAAACACTTGAAAAATTGCTCAGAACCCAATTCCATAGCCAAAGAAATCACTTAGGATTAATTCCTTTAGAAACTAAGTGTAAGTTAGCTAGCGCAACGCTAGAGTAGCTGAAAAATAGTCCCGGATCACTTTAAATACGTTCTACAAGACCCAAATCGAGTAGAACAAATGACTCTATAATACTCTATAACCTCGGATCAAACTCTAAGCAGGTTTGTTCTCTAGACCTCTTTGAAACTTTGTATTGGATCTAGACCGCGCATCGAAAGTCCTATACCTACTATATTAGACCGTTAGAACTGCCTAGATGGACTTGACAATCATTTCAAAAATCAAGTCCAACCAACATTCGCAGGCTATTTTGTTGAGCCTGGACCGAAAAGAGTGAGAATAGGGACAGATTTGGAATTTGAAATTCAAATCTGGCACATGACTTGACGTGTCAGTATTAAGCGTTCTGACTGTCAGAATTTAGCCAAATTATACCCTCGGATCAGAAAATTTTTTTATTTCATATCATGAGAATTGTAGACCTGATCTACGTGCGGTGACCGCTGAACTGAAACTGGACCGCTACTTGCGATCTACGAACACTGCTGGACTGAAAATGGGAGGTGAGCGACATCTGACATGTGTGAACTTAAGTCCGATCACGTTCGGCCAGGGGACCACCAGAAATGATCTTTTGGACTGAAACAACCCCGATTTGGATATACCCTAAGTAAACTTTGTTCCTGAGCCTATTCTGGGCATTTTTATGCTTATAAAAGGGGTTAAAACCCTCACTCCTCTCTCCCATCCGAATTTGAGAAAAACTCTAGATTGGGAGAGAGAAAAGGTGAGAGTTTGTGAGAGAGAGTAAGAGAGAATTTTTCTGCCGTTGCACCACCTGTTGCAAGTGCCTAAGCAACACACTTCAATCACCTGGCCGGTGATTCCTCCACGTTTTCAGGTAAGAAAATACCCTAAAAGTTGCTGATTTAGTGTTTCTTCATTTCTGTTGCGAGATAGCTGATGCATCTTGCAAAACAGGTTGTCTAGTCGCCATGGACGAAGCGTATACGCTCCGTTCGAAACGATACGTTTATAAGAGATAAGGTGCGGATTTTAGACGCTTTGATTGACTGTTTCCAACACTTTCAATGTCGTTTAATAGTAGATTATCGACGGCATCGCCGTTTGACATGTACAACATGCTGTCCGTTTCCTGTTTCGTAAACCGACGGATAATATGAGATTTAGAGCATTTTAGTCATTTGTAGGAATTACTGTTTTCATTCATATTTTACTGATGTGATTGACATGGTTTATTGTCACATTAGAATGTTAGGAATGCGTGCATAATTAGTTTGGCGAAGAGATTCACCTAAATGCGCACTTCAGGTCGACATACTATATGTAGACTTAAGTGTGTAGTGTAAGTGTTTGTATAAATGCTTGTATTAGTATGTATTGAATTAGATGGTGTTATGAATTAGTTTTAGACTGATTTCTCAATTAATATGCTGGTGTAAATGGTTTCCTATATGTTAGCCATATGTACGATTTCATTATATGTATAAAATGCATATGCTTGATGTTTCACTTAAGTGGTATGTTATAACAGGTGCTTGATGATTTCATTATGATTTAGTTTGAGATTGAATTCTCAATTAATATGCTGATGGAGAGGATTTCCTATATGTTGGCGATATGTATAATTTCATTATATGTGTGAAAGACATGTGTAAGATGATTTACTTAAGTTGTACGTTACAACATGTGTTAACATGCTCACATGTTTGTATTCCATTTTCAATATTCTTACCTGATTGCTGATGTGGATTCAAATTGTTTGGGACTATACTTAGTCCAGGCAGTCGATAACAGAGAAAATTCGTGGCTAGCTGGTATTTGCCAGGAAGGACGCGTCGATGAACGCGAGTCATGTTTGGAGTTGGTGGCAGTAGTTAGGCCACGCGAAGTGTTTCACGCACTTCATGTCGTTCGACTTGCGATGCGCTCGTGCTAGTCGAGCCCGTCAAGTAACCCAACTGGCCGTTGTATGTTCACCCTGTGTGAGTCATAACTGCTTGAACTTAGGGTACTGAACTTACCATTATAAACCCTGTCAACTATGGTACCTTGATCCACGAAGACTCATGAGCCGGGCATGGTGGTATGGGACACCGTGGTCGAGCTGTCGGCCTACGCTGGGGCCACAAATCTCCCCGTAGTGACCAGTGAGCACGTATTCTCGTGAACAGATTATGGTGGTATGGGACACTATATTCTTGCAGTCGGCCTACACTGATCAGGCGACGAGTCCTTTGTAGTGACCGCGAGCGTATCTGAGTCTACGGGAGGTAAAGACCCTTCCATAGCAGTAGAGTACAGTAGGCCTATATTGATAAGGTGATGGGGGAGCGGAGCAACGAGTGCATACAACAGCCCTGACAGCCCTTGCAGCGACCTACAAAATATACCTCGTATGAGATTACTAGGAGTGACGACCCTAGACAGGATCTGTGTTGGGATTGATATAAGGAAAGTACCTTAGTTTCCCAATCCTGTTGTTTGAATGGACTAATAACAACTCGGAGATCATATCACCATTACATTGCATGTGCCCGAAAGATGTGGAGCACTTGAGGGACGATTGCATGCCGCGGTCGTAAGATGGTGCCGTATGAGGAAGATCGTCGGTGAGGGCATACATCATGTCATGTCATATTGCATTAACAACAGTATTAGGATTGTTTGATTTACTGCTTTACTATTAGCGCATGATTGATTTGATAATATGCTAATCTCTGCTCTCTTATCCCACTGAGTTGATTACTCACTCCCACGTTATGGGATGGTGTTTCCGGACACCCACCAGTCCCTATTGTGATTACAGTTGATGGCACGGCATGCGAGACAGAGCTGGACTTGATGAGGAGGAGGAGGATTCCTCCTTTATGCGTGTTCTGATTGATGGGATTACAGGGAGGTTAATTAGATGCCTTGACACTTGTCATTTTATATTTTTAGAGCACTCATGTATATTCTTTTATTTACGTTTGGAGTATACTTGTATGTATATAACTTAGTAACATGTTCACACTCTGGAGACATACAACAGTTTATATATGATATACATACTATCACAGTCTTCCGCTTGTAAATTTAACTGTCTCTGGAGTATGATATGCTGTTCTGGCTTAATCTCACTCATGTTTAATACATTATCACAGACAACATTCAATCATACATATCTATGTTGCATAAATAACATTTTGGAACTCAGGAGTTGGGTTTTTACTCGACCCCCCGATTTTTGGGATGTTATAGATGGTATCAGAGCATGATTTGGATTAAACTGGGCCTGGGTTATGGTCATGCGACGTACGCTGTCGCTTCCTTTGACTTAGGTGGGTGCGAGAAGGGTCTAGAAACACGTATTGGATCGCAGATTCGCCAATAGGCGAAGTCTATTTATATCGATCGCGCGATCGAGTCCGTAATGCGTCTAGGGCCACATGAAGTGACCTGAGTAGCTCCTAGGTTGTAGGTAGTTGGTTTGAGATGTTCTTTGAATGATTCTAAATCCATAAGTGTGAATCCTTGGGATGTGGGACAACCGTAATCCCTGCATTCAATCATTAGGGCTTAAAAACCCCGTTTCACCTAAAATCTTCAAAGTTCTTCCTCTCACCACTCCAATCTTCAATTCTTTCTTATCATTTTCATGTTAGGCATTGATCCTAATGTGAAAATGACATAAAATCATACTTCGATAAAATTTTACAGTGAATAGTAAAATTTCATGAAAACTAGCCATTAGGCTATTCTAAATTTTCTTTATTTAAAAACTAATGGGCTAGATAGATGTATTAGCTCCTTCTACCACGAAATCATATGTTGCATGAGAGGGGATCGTATTTGGGTTTACAGACTAGCCCTGGAAAGCCTCAAATGCATGTTTGGGCCTCCATAGGGCAATTTACAATGAACCAAGGTTGGGACCATACATTTTTGGGGTCCGTGGACCATGGAGGACCAGACCCATGTGGTCCCACCGACCAACCAGAGGAACGGTCGGCGATGCATCGCCGTCCGGTGGGGCCCACTTGATTTGATTTTTGGGCGCACGCCCTATTTTGGGTTGTGTATACCCCCCATGTAGTGTCTGACCGAAGAAAACTCCTAAAAGAGGTACTTCCTTCACAAACATCCCCTCCCCTAGCTCCATTTTCATTTTTCAGCTGCCCTATCCCAAAAATCATGATTTCAAATCGTTCCTAAATCCATTCCCTACTGAAAATGACCACACTCCTTCACTCTATTACTGTTTGCAGCCCTCCCTCTTACAGATCTCGTCGTTTGGAGCTCTTAAAACCCCCAAATCGAGCTGAAATCGTGAGGTGCTCCATTCTCCTTTTTCATTCTCTTTTCTCCTTGAAAATACATCCTAAGGGAGCTTGAAGCATCCCTCTACAACGCCTAGATCTCCCTTTTCCAGTTTGGGCAGCCATTTCTTTGCATTTTTCTCATTTTCCATGGCTTTTGTTGAAGCCATTTTGGATCTTTTGTCACTCTCCACCATCCTCTCTTTCATGGGAAAGAGAAAGACCGCAGCAAATGAGGCTGGGCCTAGTCGCCCTACTCAGTCAAGAAGACCGCAGGGTGACGCCGCTAGCTCAAGCGCCGCCGTAAGTCCAACCACAGCCCGAGAGTTCCATACAAAGCTGGATTTGGATCCCCATACTCAACTTGGGTGAGTGATTTTAGCAGAGATGCCTCACGGCCAATACAATGACCGTAAGGTATTGTTTGAGGCGGACGTGGAAGGATGACTATTCAGTGAATTTCTGTTGTTCGAGCGCATTGAAGCTTTGCATTGGGGTCTAATATTTGAAGCTCGTGCTCGTGTTAATGTGAGCACCATTCGTGCCTTCTACGCTTGTATCTAGAATCCTACACTGGAGCCATTGCAGTTCAAAATTCCTTTTGGTAGAGACCGGATGACTACGATCGATGTTCGGTTGATTGCGCGACTTTTGAACGTGCCTCTTGGTGATGTTCATCCTAGTGCGAAGAATTTGAGTAGGCATGAACGAGATAGCCGTACCGGGTTTCTATGTGGTAAACTGGTTCCATGACAGCCTAACAATAGCCTCAAGGCATCTCATATGTCTGATGATTTGCGCCTGCTGCACCACATTTTCACGTTCAACGTGTATCCCAGGTCGACAAATCGCATTGAGTGTACGCGCCTTATGGTTGATTTCTTGTATCAGGTGGCACAGGGAGAGAATGTGTGTATGGCCACTTTCATCTTGCGACAGATTATCCTCATAGAGAAATCAAGAAGAACGTCCGAGTCGCTTCCTTTTGGCCGACTTATATGCAAGATCACGCTTGAGTTTTCTTACAGACTTGGGCCGGAGTTGCCAGTTTCGATTCACAGCATTGATGAGTCTACCATGGTCAAGATGAAGATCGGATCTTAGTACCGTGAGAATCAGCTTGAGGAGGATAGCGAGGACGACTTTGATGATGAAGAGGATCCAAGTGAAGGAGAACCTGGAGCAGAAGTTGAGGAAGAAGTCCAGAAAGAGGTAGAAGAGGAGGCTCAGGATACAGATGAGATCCCTCTTCCTTCTGCTCAGGCTACTGGCGATGATCACATTGCCCGAATTGAGGAGAGCCAGGTCAACTTGCGAAGGGAAGTTAAGGAACTTCGAGCTGAAGTCGAGGATACCAAGGCCGTTATGAAGAGGAAATTCGGCAAGGTGACTCACACCTTGAAGGCGATCCTGTGCTGCTTGCAGGATAAGGGTGCTCCTCCTTCATCGCCCGACTCGGACTAGTGATCTAGATCCAGATATCGCGGGTTGTAGTTAGTTATTTCCTACTTTTTGTATGTAAGCCTGATAAGGCTAGTAGTTTGCTTATGTTGCTGTAGTAGCTGACTGGCTTAGCTCCCATGTACTTCTTGTCATGATACTTGTAGGGAGATATCTCTTGTATTATGATAATTTTGGTTTAATGAAATGCATGACGTTTTTCAACTTGTTATGTGAATGTTTGTGTTGTGGTTTGGGCTTAATATAGTCGAATTTGGTTAGATGGAATGCATGCCGTTTCATTCGCTGTAAGGTATTGTCCCTAGATTGGGAGTATTATAACTCCCGGGATTCAGCCTACAAATTAATTTTTATCCCAACCCACCCTCCTACCAAGCATGCCACTTCCAATCCCGCCATGGGACTAGGAATGCGGTTCCATTTAATACAATTAAACACTACTGGCCACATAGGCCCTTGGCGTTTTGGACCTAGTGTTAGCACTCCTCGATTTGAAGGATCTGATGATATAGGAAATCCAATTCTATTTAGATAATCTTAACCCTACGCGATAGAGCAATTCCCTGTATTAGTAATGGTATGGAACCATTTAGCGTATAAGCTTAGGCTTTGGATTATAGCTACTGAGTTACAGATTAGGCTACTAGTTACCTTAAGTAGTGGAAAGCCTGTATATGCTAAGGAATTGTAAGTTAGATTTGGTTGAAGTAGAACCTTATTCCTTCGATAGATCCCCTTATGACTTATAGACTTCTGTTGTTGCCCATAGGAAGGAACCATTCACTCTCAGGGAACATTTATAAATCCCTCAGATTGAACTTAGAATGTACTAGCACGCCCCTTAGAATTGCCTTCCCCAAGGGCTTATTGCATTCGGGAACGCGGAGTAAAGGAACTGCATGTAAGCGATATATTCGCGGTTTGAATTGACTTCTCAATCCTGGTAGTTACCACTGAATCCAATGCTCTGATCAAGCAGAAGATCGGCATCGACTAGGATTGAGGACTGATACAACAACTTTTCTGTCATTGCGGGGCAGAAGGTTTGTGTATCCGGCTCAGACCCATTACACAACTATTCTTCCGTGTTGGCCCGACCACCTACAACCACAAGTTATTGCTTTGTCTTTGGGAAATGGCGAGGACTTAAAGCCAGTAGAGAATTAGACATCTTGCCACCAACTCATACCTACCCTTGAACTCAACCACAATAAAGATTAGGCATATCTCTATCACCGTAGATACCAATGTCATAGAACGCATCATTAGCAAGGAAAACCATGTAGAGGAAGGTTGTTTTCATTTTATGTCAAGGATAGGTCCTAAGTTGCACCTCGTTTTGATGTACGGAGCGATGCATAGATTCTTAAACTTTAAGTAGAACCAAGTTTTAAGGGGGGTAGAACATATTGAATCCAATCCAGTTAGGTTAGTCAATGCTACCGTTCGATCAGAGAGGCACAGCGGAAGCATGGTTGGCCTCTTCCCCACTGGCCCAGGATCGAAACATTTGAGTTAGGATATACGTACGGTTAGGTCATTAAATAGGATTTGAACCTTCCTTAGAATGTCAAGACTGAAGTCTTACTAGATACTCATTGCCCTTCGCCAATTTCGGGGACAAAATTGTGTTTTAAGGGGGGTCGATTGTAACACCCCAGATTTTGGCCAACCTGGGATTAGACGTCCTTAGGCAATGGGTCAACTAAAACACTTGGAAAATCGCTCAGAACCCAATTCCATAGCCAAAGAAATCACTTAGGATTAATTCCTTTAGAAACTAAGTGTAAGTTAGCTAGCGCAATGCTAGAGTAGCTGGGAAATAGTCCCGGATCACTTTAAATACGTTCTACAAGATCCAAATCGAGTAGAACAAATGACTCTATAATACTCTATAACCTCTGATCAAACTCTAAGCAGGTTTGTTCTCTGGACCTCTTTGAAACTTTGTATTGGATCTACACCCAGCGTCGAAAGTCCGATACCTACTATATTAGACCGTTAGAACCGCCTAGCTGGAGTTGACAATCATTTCGAAAATCAAGTCCAACCGACATTCGCAGGCTATTTCGTTGAGCCTGGACCGAAAAGAGTGAGAATAGGGACAGATTTGGAATTTGAAATTCAAATCTAGCACACGACTTGACGTGTCAGTATTAAGCGTTCTGACCGTCAGAATTTAGCCAAATTACACCCTCGAATCAAGAAAAATTTCTATTTCATATCATGAGAATTGTATACCTGATCTACGTACGGTGACCGCTGAACTGAAACTAGACCGCTACTTGCGATCTACGAACACTGCTGGACTGAAAACGGGAGGTGAGAGACATCTGACATGTGTGAACTTAAGTCCGATCGCGTTCGGCCAGTGGACCACCAGAAATGATCTTTTGGACCGAAACAGCCCCGATTTGGATAAACCCTAAGTAAACTTTGTTCCCGAGCCTATTCCGGGCATTTTTATGCTTATAAAAGGGGTTGAAACCCTCACTCCTCTCTCCCATCCGAATTTGAGAAAAACCCAAGATTGGGAGAGAGAAAAGGTGAGAGTTTGTGAGAGAGTAGGAGAGAATTTTTCTGCCGTTGCACCACATGTTGCAAGTGTCTAAGCAAAACACTTCAATCACCTGACCAGTGATTCCTCCGCATTTTCAGGTAAGAAAATACCCTAAAAGTTGTTGATTTAGTGTTTCTTCGTTTCTGTTGCGAGATAGCTGATGCATCTTGCAAAACAGGTTGTCTAATCGCCGTGGACGAAGCGTATACGCTCCGTTCGAAACAATACGTTTATAAGAGATAAGGTGCGGATTTTAAACACTTTGATTGACTGTTTTCAACACTTTCAATGTCGTTTAATAATAAATTATTGACGGAATCGCCGTTTGACATGTACAACATGCAGTCTGTTTCCTGTTTCATAAACCGACGGAGAATATGAGATTTAGGGCATTTTAGTCATTTATAGGAATTACTGTTTTCATTCATATTTTTCTGATGTGATTGACATGGTTTATTGTCGCATTAGAATGTTAGGAATGCGTGCATAATTAGTTTGGCAAAGAGATTCGCATAAATGCGCACTTCGGGTCGACATACGATATGTAGACTTAAGTGTGTAGTGTAAGTGTTTGTATAAATGCTTGTATTAGTATGTATTGAATTAGATGGTGTTATGAATTAGTTTGAGATTAATTTCTCAATTAATATGCTAGTGTAAATGGTTTCCTACATGTTACCCATATGTACGATTTCATTGTATGTATGAAATGCATATGCTTGATGTTTCACTTAAGTGGTATGTTATAACAGGTGCTTGATGATTTTCTTATGATTTAGTTTGAGATTGAATTCTCAATTAATATGCTGATGGAGAGGATTTCCTATATGTTGGCGATATGCATAATTTCATTATATGTGTGAAAGACATGTGTAAGATGATTTACTTAAGTTGTACGTTATAACATGTGTTAACATGCTCACATGTTTGTATTCCATTTCCAATATTCTTACCTGATTACTGATGTGGATTCAAATTGTTTGGGACTATACTTAGTCTAGGTAGTTGATAACAGAGAAAATTTGTGGCTAGCTAGTATTTGCCACGAAGGACGCGTCGATGAACGCGAGTCGTGTTTGGAGTTGGCGGCAGTGGTTAGGCCACGCGAAGTGTTTCACGCACTTCATGTCGTTCGACTTACGATGCGCTCGTGCTAGTCGAGCCCGTCAAGTAACCCAACTGGCCGTTGTATGTTCACCCTGTATGAGTCATAACTACTTGAACCTAGGGTACTGAACTTACCATTGTAAACCTTGTCAACCATGGTACCTTGATCCACGAAGACTCATGAGCCGGGCATGGTGGTATGGCACACCGTGGTCGAGCTGTCGGCCTACGCTGGGGTCACAAACCTCTCCGTAGTGACCAGTGAGCACCTATGTCTCGTGAGCAGATTATGGTGGTATGGGACACTATATTCTTGCTATGGGCCTACACTGATCAGGCGACGAGTCCTTTGTAGTGACCGCGAGCGTATTCTGAGTCTATGGGAGGCGACGACCCTTCCGTAGCAGTAGAGTACAGTAGGCCTATATTGATAAGGTGATGGGGGAGCGGAGCAACGAGTGCGTGCAACAGCCCTAGCAGCCCTTGCAGCGACCTATAAAATATACCTCGTATGAGATTACTAGGAGTGACAACCCTAGACAGGATCTGTGTTGGGATTGATATAAGGGAAGTACCTTAGTTTTCCAATCCTGCCGTTTGAATGGACTAATAACAACTCGGAAATCATATCACCATTACATTGCATGTGCATGGAAGATGTGGAGCACTTGAGGGACGATTGCATGCCGCGGTCATAAGATGGTGCCGTATGAGGGAGATCGTCGGTGAGGGCATACATCACGTCATGTCATATTGCATTAACAACAGTATTAGGATTGTTTGATTTACTGCTTTACTATTAGCGCATGATTGATTTGATAACATGCTAATCTCTGCTCTCTTATCCCATTGAGTTGATCACTCACTCCCATGTTACGGGATGGTGTTTTCGGATACCCACTAGTCCCTATTGTGATTGCAGATGATGGCGCGGCCTGTGAGGCAGAGCTGGACTTGATGATGAGGAGGAGGATTCCTCCTTTATGCGTGTTCTGATTGACGGGATTACAGGGAGGTTGATTAGATGCCTTGACACTTGTCATTTTATATTTTTAGAGCACTCATGTATATTCTTTTATTTACGTTTGGAGTATACATGTATGTATATAACTTGGTAACATGTTCACACTCTGGAGACATACAACAGTTTATATATGATATACATACTATCACAGTCTTCCGCTTGTAAATTTAACTATCTCTGGAGTATGATATGCTGTTCTGGCTTAATCTCACTCATGTTTAATACATTATCACAGACAACATTCAATCATACATATCTATGTTGCATAAATAACATTTTGGAACTCGAGAGTTGGGTTTTTACTCGACCCCCCGATTTTCGAGATGTTACAGTTCGGGTTTAGGCTATAGGTTTTGGTTTTGGTTTAGGTTATAGGTTTTGGTTTAGGTTTTAGGTTTTAGGTTTAGGTTTTGGTTTAGATTTAGGTTTAGGTTATAGGTTATAGGATTTGAGAATGGGTTCGGGTTTAGGATATAGGTTTTGGTTTTGGTTTAGGTTATATGTTTTGATTTAGGTTATAGGTTATAGGTTTAAGTTAAGGTTAGGTTTAGGTTATAGATTATAGGTTTAGGTTATAGGTTTAGGTTTAGGTTTTGATTTAGGTTTAGGTTTTGGTTTTGATTTAGGTTATAGGTTATAGGTTCAGGTTTAGGTTTAGGTCATAGGTTTTAGGATTTGAGAATGGGTTCAGGTTTTGGTTATAGGTTTTGGTTATAGGTTATAGGTTTAGGTTACAGGTTTTGGGATTTGAGAATGGGTTTGGGTTTAGGTTATAGGTTTTGGTTTGGGTTATAGGTTTTTGGATTTGAGAATGGGTTATGGTTTAGGTTTAGGAAATGGGGTTCAGGTTCGGGATTGGGTTTTCAAGTTTACGTTTAGGTTTAGGTTAGGGAGTTGAGATTAGGATTAGGTGTAGGTTTAGCTTTAGTGAATTGATTTTAGGTTATATGTTTTTGGATTTAGGAATAGTTTTAGGTTATAAGTATAGGTTTAGGTTAGGTTATAGGTTAAGGTTTAAGGATTTGAGTTTAGGTTATAGGTTTAGGTTTAGGTCTAGGTTTACGTTTAGGGAATTGAGTTGAGGTTATAGGTTTAGGGAAAGGTTAGGTTTAGGTTATAGGTTTTGGGATTTGAGAATAGTTTTAGGTTATAAGTATAGGTTTAGGTTAGGTTATATGTTAAGGTTTAGGGATTTGAGTTTAGGTTATAGGTTTAGGTTTAGGTCTAGGTTTACGTTTAGGGAATTGAGTTGAGGTTATAGGTTTAGGGAAAGGTTAGGTTTAGGTTATAGGTTTTGGGATTTGAGAATAGTTTTAGGTTATAAGTATAGGTTTAGGTTAGGTTATAGGTTAAGGTTTAGGGATTTAAGTTTAGGTTATAGGATTAGGTTTAGGTTTGTTTCAACAAAGAAAAAAAAGCATCTGATTAGGGGAGATTATTTTATTCAAAGACAATGAGAAGATTTCATACAACAATCATGGTGTTATTGATTCTGAGTTTATTTACATCCCTTCTAAATCCCTTGATTCTAAGATAGAATATTGAGAAATGAACAATATTTTAATTAATAAAGCTCATATGTTAAATCTTGAATTTGGTAGCATTTCGACAGTGGCTTTAGTCATTTCTTATAACTTAGGATGAATATTGAACTTAATCAACCAATCTCTCTTTTGAACTTGCCCGTTCTTCATAGGAGAAAACTTAAAGCAATGAAGATTGATCTTGAATGCCTTCCACAATCCCGGCAATATTTCAGCATTTCAGCCACTTTTAGACTTGGCCACATGGTGACCTAGTTGCGCGACCAGTGCAGCTATATTACACATTACACGATCAGCGAAGCCTATTGCCTAAGTCACATGACTAGCATGGCATTTCTCCTATGTTGCACGATCAGTATAGCCAAGTATTTGAGCTACGCGAATCGCGCAGCTAGGATTTTCCTTCTGTGCCTGACCTTCAGTCTTTCTTCAATTCTCTCCTCTTGTCTAGAAAATTTCTTCCTTCCAAATGAGGAGAGGAGTGGGGTATTTATAGCCCCTCACACGTGCCAATCCTTTGTATCTGTGTCATGGGTCTCACTTTATACCAAATCTGACCGTTCATCTTGATCATCTTCCGTTCTTGATTACGCTAACTACACAACAACAAAGTTAGTTGGGCGATCCACGCAATGATATTATCTAATGTGCGGCTCGCGCAAGGGTAACTCAATCATGTCATTCGCGTAATGCAGTAATCTGGCTGAGCGTTCCGTGCAACAACTCTTCTGGCTACGCGATCTGCGTAACTACTCATTTTCTTGTGTGACCCGTGCAATGGAAATACTTTGTGTCTTGTCTTGTTCTTCTCTTTGAATCTTCCTTCATAATTTTTATGCTCCAACAGATGCCCCCTTGATCCGTTCTTATATTCCCTTGAATCAATGAATACGGATCAATCTCAAAAAAGAATCCTGTTGTCCTTAGTACCTTTGCGTGACCAGCGTAACAGCCACCCAAGTTCATACTCAGCCTTCTCCTCTATAAATAGCCCATCACTTACTCATTAGTTCATTCCTCTCTTTTGTAACGAAAATTTGTCTCCACATTCTCTTCCCGCGCAACCAGTAGTGGTTGCGCCACCCACGCAATGAATTTTCGTTCACGTAAGGCTTTAAATCGTTGCGTTGTCCGCGCAATCCGCATAACCTACTCCCGCACTAGGAAGTCTTCTGTATTGTTGCGCTGTCCACAGAACCAGTACTTGACCAGTTTTTCCATCTTTGCCAGATTTTCGATTTTACTCAATCATGGCTCGTACAAAAAGAACCTTTATTTCTATAAACCCTCCTTCTGACCACCCTTCTCATCAAGAGCTTTCGAATGCCGAACCTTTCTAAGTCGCCACCCCTCCAGCAACAGAATCTCCTGCCTCTCCATCTCAACCTTCGCGTGAATGTTTTAAGACAACCCCCAAATGTCCTGCCTATATAAAAGAACCCGTACTCCCTACGTTTGATTTTTCTTCACGTATCGCAACATTATCGTCTCCTATTCATAGAGCTATCGCCATGGGTGATCTTCAGATACCTCTAAAGAATGGTCGCGAGTACGACTGAGAGAATTGGTTGAAGATGACAACACACTATCAAATGACCAGTCAAAGGCCCCTTGCTAGAGAGGACACCCCTCCTCCTTCCAGACCTAAGAAACATCACCACAACAAAGTTCAGGAATTTTAAGTGAAGATAAAGGAACACAACAAGAAGAAGCTCCACAACTCCTGGGAATCGATCGGCGCTGTGCAAGGTGCCATAAAATTTGACAACCCATATAGACAGGGCCTCATCTCGATTCTGATCAACATTCACCGCTATCTCTCCATGCTTGTTTTTGAACCTAGAGATCACCTTACTGTAGAAAGATTGGCATATACGGAGTCTTGGTCATTTAAAGAGCCAAAACTATTGGAAGGTATTCTACATCCACCGAGACCGAGAAAGCAAGCAGGCGACATTCATCCTATGATTTTCCTTGTTCCCTCCTATGATGTTCACAATTTATATCCAACCTGCTTCTATGAGACACTCAAAAAAAAAATTAGCCACTGTCCCCTAATATGGAGCCCAAAAGAATTTAGAATGAGAGGCCTTCTTACACCTCGTAATTATTATTCCGAATGGGCCACGACAATATTGGCGAAGTATGCTAGAACTTTATCAAATATCAATATCTTTCATGCAATTAAAGCGACATCGTCCCCCTTTTGCAAAGAATATTCTATTTTAAAAGCTTTTCTCAACTACTGGTGCCCTTCCACCAACTCCTTCCATCTTCTAGAAGGAGAAATGAATATTAGTCTTTGGGATATTTACAAGATCACTGGCCTACCGACAACTGGAAAATTCTTCGATGAATTTTTCCCCACTAATGAAGAATTTTCTTTCTTGTCCTCGCCTGATAGTATCCCTTCTATTTCGAAGTCGACCACCGAACTTTTCAGGGGAATGTTTAAGTTTCTAAACATCAACAAAATTCATCCTATGCAATGGCTGGCCCATTTCAACAGAACTTTCGAGTAAGAATTCTTTTCTTCAATATTGTCTCATTACATCTTGAGATATGTATAACCTTACCTTCATTTTCTCAACCCTTTAGGTTTAACAGCAACTGTTCATGGGAGATCGAACATCTCTGAAGAAATATAAAAAGCCATGCCGAATATTCTATCTATGGGGAGCTTGCAGCATTTATCGCATACTGGCTAAGCATGATGGTCTTCCCTAGTTCCAAATCAGTGGACGCCATCCATCCATCATTATTTGTCGCTGCAGGTGCCATGGTTGAAGGAGTTAAGTTTTCTCTTACTCCCCTAGTTCTTTGTTCAATCTATAATGGCCTTGGAGAGATCGCATGTCACGTAAAAAGCCCATCTGTTGGTTCTGCTTCAACGTACATGCCATGACATTATTTTCTTGGTTTGCTTGGTGTTTACTTCCCCTAGACTTTTGAAGCACCGAAAAAAGCTTATGTCCACCCTTCTTAGGTTCCTCTCTACTTCTTTCAAAAGAGACCTATGGCAAAGAGATCTTATGACTTGGTGAAAGATGTCATTGCCTCTGATGTTAAAATAAACTACTTCCATTTTAGTTTGCCCCGTTATATTGTAGACACAAAGAAAGCGGATACGGAATTCCCCTCCTCAGAAGAAAGAGAATTTTTCATATCAATCAGATCATGTAGTCTCCCATTAAGAGAAGGAACAGAATTCTGGCGAGAGCCATATTATCTGAGCCATTTTGCACGTCATTTTGGCTTTGATCAAGCAGTATCAGAAGATTGTGCACTTGTCACCAAAAGAATGCGAAGTTTCAGTACTGGCCCATTTAATTGAGCGATGATCTGGGAACAGTTATTAGACCAGGCCAACTCTTCCTTTATCATTCCGGGTTGCGATCATACCCCAAGGGCATCATACAACCATATGAGATGGTGAGTACACCAATCTTACCTGGTCAAAAAAAGTTTACTGGTGAATAGGCATGTATGGCTCCCCCCCTCCTACACTTAAGGGTCATATTATTGAAGCCGGAGTTGGTTTCATTACAAAAACAAGTCATGCCCCCTCAGCTGGTCATCACTGTGTATGTATCTCTGTAGATGAGCCCATCCGTGAAATAAAACCTGATAATACTTTGGAGGGCTAGACAGCATATGGTGATATTCATGAATTTGAACATATTCCTCTCTAACGTCCACCAAGAGGAGTTGCAGAAGAGGTTGTTACTCAACCAGAGAATATTTCTAATCCTCCAGACCAGCCTTCTTCTTCCACTCATCCTCAGCAACAACCAATGTCTTCTCCTGTTTTAAGGACCTGCCTTTCCCCACAGCATTTCACTTCTTCTCCGATGACCAGGTCCTGCACACGTGCCCAATCTTCTCCCCAGGAAGCGACTACAGCCGCCGTTTCTCCAATTTTAGCCTCCATGGAAATTGAACCAGAAAGTTAGCAGCCTCCTTCTTTCAAAGGGAAACAGGTGGTTATTAAAGATTCAAGTGAAAAGGATTCGAGTGATGGAAGTTCAACTTCTTCATCTGAAAGTACTACTTCCAATGAAAGCGAAACAGAAGAAGAAGACCAGGGTACTGATTATGAGGAGGGGGAAGTCGATGTCGGCAATAATAATGATATAACTATGGAAGATGCTCCAGCTAACGAGGGACACACACTCCCTATCTCTAAAGTCGTACCTGCTGAAGTTTTGCCCATCGAAGAGGAAGAAGGAGTACTCCTTAATAATGGGGACTAAGGACATTCACCATGTAAGAAGGTTTTATTATCATGGTTTACTTTTATTACTTCTTTCTTTCCTTCTAATCTTAAAAACTCTTTTCTCAGGTGATCAAGCTGCAAATACGGAGATAAACAATGCCTCTCCTACGAATTTTCCCCCTACTACACCAAGAGCTTCACCAAGATTTTCAATACCTCCATTATCAGTGGCACGCGAGATTGCTTTCCCAATGGAGTCAACTGATTTGCTTACTCCTATCACGATTGCTTCAAGTATTGAACGTGAAATGGCTTCTCCAATGGAGCCAACCATGTCGCTTACTTCTACCACTATTGCTTCGAGTACCGAAGATATGGCTCCCTCCTTTGCTGAAATGGTAGCACCTAAGTCTCCTCTCAGTAGAGAGACTCAACCGCTTGCTATTCCGACATCAGCAGAAAGTATTTCCATTTCTTGTTTGCATTCTCTATATTTCTTACACATATAATTTTATTATAACTTTATATTTTCTTGTTTCTTAATAGGAAATGTACCTCAAAGCGGTGCAGCAAGCTCCAGCTCTATTGGAACTTCGTCCAATGTGTTATCTTTTGAGAAAGTTTCTTCCTAGAAATTGGCATTGATCAAGAATTCTGTATTGACAATCGTAGAAATGTTCAAGGATCCCGATTAGTGGTCCGATTTGATCGCCGCTTTGGATGTACTAGACACCACCACATAGATGGTCAAAGTTGACGTTTCTTCTATACGTAATTCCCTCTTAAGGTTTCATAATTCAATAATTGCTCTGTCCTCAGCTGAAACCATGACTGTTCCCCCTGAAACCTTGGAATATAAGAAGAAACTTGCGTACTCCAAAGAGAAGGTTTCTCAACTCGTTCCAATTGTGTCCCGCCATGATCAAGAACAAGCCTCTCTGCGAGAACAATTGAAGACTTTTGTTGATAACGAAACAACCATCCAAAATTGCATTTCTCTTCTGAAGTAAGAGATTGCACAGCTGGAGAAACAAAGTTCAGAGGAGAAGATGAATATTGAAAGAGTGTAGGAAAAGATAGAGTGCAGCCTTCATTCTGTGAACTCTGAAAGATCTGAATTGATTAAGAATGAAGAACTAATTACCTTGCTGGAAGAGAAATTAGCTGGTCTCCTTGATCCTGCGAGAATGATTTCGACTGCCCGCCTGGAACAAGCTGCTGCTTAAGTTAATTTTCAAGAGAATTTTCAACAATACTTAGCAGCATTAGGCATTACAGGGGAACTATAAGATTACTTTGTTTTTCTACGGTAACAATTTTTTTAAATTTGTATACGAGTTTCTCATAATATTTTGACAATGATGCTTTTGCTCTATTTTGCACAATGCTTTCATTACTACTATATTATTGATGTATTATACTTTTTTTATGTCCTTTTATGATTTGTAACAAGGGATTTCCTAAATGATCCTTGTCATAGTTGGTGGTATTAAATTTTAATTTAGTCAGTCACACACAGTTTAAGCTCTTGAGTAGTGGAGCGCACAGTTTTTCAGACTCTTAAGTAGTGGAGTCAACTGGTCTTATGTGATGGTCTCTGTAACTCTTAGGAGTTTGCTGGACTTCTCACTGCCTAGTGAGTTTACAAGCTACGATCCATCAAAGGGGCCCAGTGAAGCTACCGGGGCCGTGAACTCAATTGGATTTACGCACAGGGTTGGTCGCGGTAACTCTCTAGAGTTGACAGAGTGCACAAGGCTACCTTTGGAGTACCAGATCTAGGGCCGCCAGTCCATCAATGAGTAGGTTTAAGCCCATCCTCATGAGTTAGTATTGAAATCAATAACCCTAAATCTGGGGGGTCTTACGCATGGTTGGCCTATCTATGGATATGGCCCAAAGAGCTCACACTTTGGCCTACTTATTCTTCGTCTGCAAGGTCGGGCCCATTCATGGCAGGGAATTTACCTCCATTCCCCGTGACACTACCGGAAAGCTATATAGACGACATTGGTCTTACACGCGTGACTAGCCGTCGAGGACTTTTGGAATTTTAGGCTTTTAGTCGCATGGCTTCGTCAGCTTCCCGCATGGGTATGCATATGATGGCCTTCACGGGCTTTTTAGGGCCACTGACTTCTCATTGCTACCCGAATGGTGAAAATGATAGGTCTTATGCGTAGCTGGTCCTTGTAATTGTGGCACTGCGAGAATGATAAACTTCTGATTGGGAGTGATCATTGTTGTTGTGCTATGAGAATGATAAACTTCTTATTAGGATTGATATGTCATCACTCTTGCTAATATTTTCAGGAGAACCAATCTCCGTTATTTATAATATATCGGCATGGTGACAATATTAATTCTGACAGTATTTTTTAGAGCTCGCTTGATAATAACGATAGTCACTTCCTCTTCACACTACTTATTCAATATCTAGTCTTGACATGCTTGCAAACTTCTCCTTCGTTTATTCTTTTGATGACATATAAACATGGTCTTGTTCATTCGTGCTCCCTTTTGATTCAGGAGCATTAGGCCAGTAATGTGTTGGATTAAAACTAGTAACATCTTCAGGGATAATATCTCTTTATGAAGCGAGTATTATCTGGTATACTGATCCCCTGTCCCTTTTGATCTACAACTCTGTACGAGCCATTAGAGTATACTTCTTTTATTATGTAAGGCCCATCCCATTTAGGCTCAAATTTGCCCCCTGCTCAACGGGTGACTACTATAGGTCTTTTCACCATCAGCATCATATCCCCTTTTTTGAAGGAATAATATTTAACATGTTTATCAAAGGTGATTGATATTCTGGCTTGATATGATTGCAGACGTTGTTCGGCTGCCAGCTATTTTTCATCAAGTAAATCCAACTCTTGCAGTCTTATCTTTACATTCACATCGTCTGTTATGGACTGGTGCACCACTACCCTGAGTGATACTACTTGTATTTCAATTGGGATCACTGCCCCAGACCATATCCCAGAGAATAAGGCGTTGCTCTCGTTGCTGTCCGATGAGTAGTTCGATATGACCACAAAGCTTCCTACAATCTTTCGTCCCAATCACGTTTATTCCCAACCACTGTCTTCTTCAGTATCTTGCCTATTATTTTGTTAAACGCTTCTACTAATCCATTAGCTGGTGGATAATAAGGTGTTGAAAATGAGTGATGAATATTGTACTTCTGACAAAGCTTTTCCATACCTCTATTCTTAAAGGGGGTGCCATTATCTGTAACAATTTTCTTCGGGATGCTATGGCAGTATATAATTGCGTGTCGGATGAAATTAACAACGTCCCTTTCTTTAACATTACGTAAAGAAATTGCCTCTGTCCATTTAGAAAAATAATATGTTGCTGTTAATATATATTGCTTTCCTTTAGATGAAGGTAGATTTATAGGACTAATGATGTCCAGTCCCCAAGCTAAAAAGGGCCAAGAGGTAGTTGACTGATGCAAGTCCTCTGGAGGAATGTGTATGACATCCCCGTGGATCTGGCATTCATGACATCGCTTCGCATAATCAATTGCATCTTTGAACATAGAGGGCCAATAATATCCCATGCGATGTACTCTATGGAACAAATTTCGACTGGCTTGATGTGCCCCCACATTCCCCAGAGTGCACTTCTCTTAATATGTGACTTGCCTCTCGTTCATCTAAACAACGTAACAATATTCCATTGTACGACTTTCTATATAATACTTCACTGCATAGAATGAATCTTTTTGACCGTTGCTTGACTTGTTGTTTCTTTGCTAGTTCTTCTAGAAAAATGTCATATTTGAGATAACCGATGAAAGGCTGACGCCAATCATTTGTAGTTATCTCCAAACAAGATATAGGAAGCATCTCAATAATTTCCTTTATGACCTCTGTAGATGGTAAAAATCTTCTTTTTTCAATGGTTACTTAAAGAGGACTTTGATTTGAGCAGGACAAAGCTACTGTTATGCAGGCTAAAGAATCTGCCTTTGCATTTTCAGAACGTGGCACATGTTTGATCTCAACATGACAAAATTGTTCTAGCAATTGTTGTGCCTTCCGGCAATACTACAATACTTCTTGCTTTCTCACTTCGAATTTAGTTGTCAATTAATTTATAATCAACTTGGAATCTCTAAAGATATGCAACATTTTTATCTTCATTTCTTGAGCCATTTCCATTCCAATAATGAGGGCTCTGTATTCTGCCTCATTATTTGTGCATGTGGTGCCTAATGTAAAGGAGTAAGGCAATAAGTCTCCTTGAGGAGTAATAAATATCACTCCTACCCCCGCTCTTGATGCTCGAGCAGTGCTGTCGAAATACATTTGCCACGGGCTTTGCGACTCAACCAACGTAACTTGTTCATCTGGAAAATCATCATTGATGATTTCATGCGCTGCTACGGGATGTGCTATAAGGAAGTCTACCACTGCTCGTCCTTTTACTTCTTTTTCCCATAGTATATTTCGAAAGCAATAACATCCATTTAGCCAACCTCCCAGACAATATTGGTCTCGTCATTAAAAACTTTATAGGATCTGCCCTCGAGACTAGAGTTATGGGATGAGAGAGACAGTAATGTCTTAACTTTTGTACTGTAAATATCAATGCTAGGCATTCTTTCTCAAACGGGGAATATTTACATTCTGCACCCATCAAAGTTTGGCTCAAATAATAGAGAGAAATTTCTTTTCCAACTTCATTCATCTGAGCCAATAAAGCTGCCAAGGAACTTTCAGTCACAAATATATACAAAATCAGTGGCTTCCCATTTATTGGAGCAGTTGACACTGGCGGCCGTTTCAGCAAGTCTTTGATTGAGTCAAACGCGTTCTGGCAAGCTTGGTCCCACATAAATTCTGTGTCTTTCTTCATCAAATGGGAAAACGGTTGACATCTCCCTATAAGATTTGAAATAAAATGGTGAATATATGTTAACTTTCCTTGCAAACTTTTCATTTCCTTTAATATTTTTGGAGGCGGCATATCTTGAATAGCTTGGATTTTCCTTGGATCAATCTCGATGCCCCTATGTCGGATAACAAAACTGAGGAACTTTCCTAAAGATACTCAAAAAGAACATTTAACTGGATTCATTTTTAACTGTTTTCTTTTAAGCCGATGAAAAATTGATGTCAAATGTTCGCGATGTTCCTGGTGATTCTTGATCTGAGCACCAAGTCATCAACATAACATTCAACATGCTTGTGCATCATGTCTTGAAAAATATTCTGCATCGCCCTCTGATACGTCTCCCCAGAATTTTTAAGACCAAATAGTATTACTTTATAACAATAAATTCCCAATGACGTTCTGAATGTTGTCACTTCTTCATCTTCAGGTGTCATTCTAATCTAATTATACCCCATGCAACCATCCATGAAGGATATGACAACATACTAAGTTGTACTATCAATCAGTAGTTCAGTTATCGAAAGGGAAAAATTATCTTTCGGATAGGCTTCATTTAGATCTCTGAAGTCAACGCACACTCTGACTTACCCATTTTTCTTTTTCACTGGGTCAATTTTTGATATCCATTTGGGATATTTGACTTCCCTGATAAACCTAACTTTTATTAACTTATTCACTTCTTCTTCTATCAAGGGAACCAAGTCCGAATGAAATTTCCTTTATGCTTGTTTAACCGGTCTTTTCTCTTTAGATATGTTTAATCGATGCATTATTACAGAAGGTTCTAAGCCTGACATCTCTACATATGTCCAACTAAAGACATCTTTATTTTCCTTGAGCAGTCAAATATATTCCTCACTCCTGTTCAGAAAGACCAGCACTGATGAATGTATTTCTCGGCTCTCCTTCCGTCCCCAAATTTATCTCTTACAGACTATCTATCGTTGGCTGCCCCCCGTCTTCTATCTGTTTCGGTGCCATCTCAGGGTATTCAATTATCTTGGGCTCTTCTTTTAACTATTTCCTGACTGTAACTGTATTTTCTGATGATTCTGCTCCTAGCTCTTGGAATTTTCATCACTTTTCCTGATTAATTTTGATAGGAACCTGAATCCCTTTCCCATGATTCAAGCCAGTGGGCTCGTCACAATCAAAGCCCATATTTTTCATAATCTCTCTGCTTTTTAGACTATACTTTTCAAGATCCTACGGTGTTGACCTACCGTCATACACATTATTCTCAGTCTCTTCTTCGACCCTTGATTCAACCGCAGTGTAAAATTCTATTGGTTCTTGATGCTTTGCGCTGGCCTTGACCTGAAACCTTCCTAGAGCAGTCGAGAATGGTTTATTCCTTTCAACATGTGGCAACGACATTGTGTAATTATATTACAATATTTTTAACTGCTCTGGTGACAACAAGGTCAGTGGCAATTGACCAGGCTGTCTTAGATATTTCGGCACAATAGAATTTCTTCTTTATCTCAGCAGTTCCGGCTAATCCTGTTTCATCTGATTCTTCTTTTATCGTATTTATCTGAGTTTTTCCTGGAACTTGGCTTTCATCCTACCTTTTCTCTTCTTTTGCGAACCCTTTATAATAATTAGCGTCTGCGAAGAAGGATTCGGCTTCTGTATATGGTTTTGCATCGGCCATTACTTTATGTGATATCCCATCTTTACAGTATTTGAAACACTGATGCAAAGTAGAGGGCACAATGATTTGCTGATGTATCCATGGCCTCCCCAAGAGGAGATTATATGTCATTGTGGTGTTTATAACATGACACACAACATTAGTAGTCAACTCTCCTATTTCCAGTGTCACTGTAATCTTGTCGAGCGCACGTTGTCCACCTTGATTGAAACCTTGTATCATCATCCCGCTAGGGCACAGATCTGACCGGCAATAGCCTAACTTACTCAACATTGAGATTGGCAGGAGGTTAACTGCAGAGCCATTATTTATCATAATCTGTTTAACTTTCTTTCCCTAGATATGACCTTCTATCATTAGCGGTCTGTTATGCTCTACTTCATAGATCAAATTATCATAAGAAAAGGAAATGACTGATAAACAATCTCCTTGTTCATTATCTTCCGCATGCTTCATCGCTGCTAGTAAAGTCTCTCTGACATCATGGTCAGACAATGCTTGGGCCAAGCTTTGTCAAAATTCTTCTGACAATTTAAGAGCATTGTAGACGCTTAGCCGATCTGGGATACCTTTCAAATGACTTATTACATCATAAGCACCTTCATCATTTCATTCTTCTTTTCATTCTGGTCATTATTGTTCTGTCTTTCAGTGGCCTCTTTTCTTAAGAACCCTGCCTTTTATTTTCGGGACTTATTACTCTCTTTCCTGATCTTAGTATCATTATTGCTACTTTCTTTATTGTCTTCTGATCCTTTTTCTCTTATTTATCTTGAGCCTTTCCTCGAATTGTGAGCATATTCACCGTTGTTATAGCACCCCTTTCTTTTTCTTCATCGATTACTATTTCACCCTTGTTTATCATTCACTATATTATACACTTCAAGGTATAACAATTCTCCGTCAAGTGTCCTACCAGGAGATGATAACGGTAATAATCCCTTTCCCTCGTTCTTGTCACATCTTCAGGACATTTGGGTTCTGGTAATGATATTGTGCTGGCTTGCAACGACTGATTCATCATAGGAATGACATCTTCTTTATCGAAAGTGAACCCCTCATGAGAGCTAAGCACCCTGACTCTTTTTCTATCGTCGTATCTATTTCTTGGCTGTCGCCATTCTTCTTTACATTCTTACTTCTTGTCTCTTGAATCCCTAGTATCCTTACTTCTTTTATCATGCTTAACGGTATTTATGGCCACCCTACTGGATGCTCTCTTGCCAGTTTCATGGTGAAAAGCTGGCATCTTACAGGTCATCAATTCCAATGCATGAGCCTTGGTGGCTAAGTCATGGAAGGTTTGGATATCGACACTGGTGAGTCCAAATGTGATTCTTGCTTCCATAGAATTCAGGGACATCTTGACTTGTTCTTTTTCTTCTGGTAATTTCCTATGCGAAGCTCCTAATGTTTTCCACCTGTCTATGAACTTTTCCACTGGTTCTCCTTCTCTTTTCCGTACAGAAGCCAATTTTGTGATATTAACGTCACGTTTTGAAGAGAAGAAGTTTGACATAAAGGCGTCTTACATCTCCTCCCACGTATGTATGGACCCAAGAGCTAAACTAGAATACCATCGGAATGCTTTGTGCGTCGGTGCCGATTTGAATAATGTAAACAATACTGAGGTATTGTTGAGAAATTCCCCATGCTGGTGATAAAGTGCATTAAATGCTCTTCTGGTGATCCTTCTTTGTTAAACTTCTAAAAATTCGGATGCTTAAAGTTGGCTAGAAAAGGGATATCTTCTACTTCCCTTGACTACGGCATTCGGTATCTGAAACGGCCAGCATTCGTATGCTCTCTTTCTATTCTAACAAATTCTTTGACGACTTTTCTTACATCATCCTATGTTACAGTCCTCGCTGTTAGAATAGATTCTCTCGATCCTGCCCCTTGTGGGTGAAAGCGTTCAGGACGGCTTTCATGCCCATTTACTGCACCTGTTATTGGCGAAGCAGCAATCTGGGCCACGTTATGCGCAAGAGTTGCTAGTGCTTCCCTGAGGTTACTGCATTCATCCATTAACACTCTTTGTGCTTCTGCCATCTCATTGATACGATCTTCTGTAGTCGACCTATTTTCCTGATTTGTCTCGGCCATATATATCGTGGCTTCTATATTTTTTGATGAAGCCATAGCTGGAGTAGGGTGAGAGTATGTTGATGTTACCGGACTTATGTAGAGGGGAGAGAGTGGAGTATCGTTCGACTTTCGTGTACTTCCTGTGCTATTGATCGATCAGGGTGATACATATATCGGCGGGCTTCCATGGGGTGACACGGGCATTACTGAACTCATCATTATCGCTTTACCCTTTTGTTCTTCTGTCCACTTGGCCCTAGGGGCAATTAGAGCCGGAAAGTTGCGTAATGTTAACTGCTGAACCACTCGCTTGGGATAAATTGTAGGGGGAACGAGTTCAGGGTTTCTTGTAGCTGCATTGCACGTCATAGGGCCTTTAACTTTCGGCGAAGATGGGTTTGCTCGAAGATTCTTTGCATTCCGTACTCTCATCCTGTGAGTCATTACTAAGGTCCAGTCTTTATCTCCTTCCGATGGCTGAGGCATAGCAAATACCACCCCAGTTGTAGCTTGAGTCAGGTTGTTCTTGCTTGTAGACAATTGAGTCATGTGTTCTTGAGGCAGGTCTGGCATGTATTCTATCATGAACCCAGTCGAACTGAAACAAAGCTTACTTTTCTCACAGAAGTTGCCATTGGTTGTGATTTGTAGTTTGATTCGAAAAACGTCAATGAAAAAACATATTTATGATTAGTGTCTAGAAAGTAAGTAATCTGTCTTAGAGATGAAGAGGGGGATGTTCCCACTGAGAGTCGCCATCTTGGCATCAAAAGACAACAAAAATTCCATAAAAATCCTATGATACTCTTAACATTATCATTAAAATAAAAAAATAAGTCCCTAGCAGAGTCGCCATTTTGTTTCAACAAAGAAACAAAAACATCTGATTTGGAGAGATTATTTTATTCAAAGACAACGAGAGGATTTCATACAACAATCATGGTGTTATTGATTCTGAGTTTATTTACATCCCTTCTAAATCCCTTAATTTTAAGATAGAATATTGAGAAATGAACAATATTATAATTAATAAAGTTCATATGTTAAATCTTAAATTTGGCAGCATTTTGACAGTGGCTTCTGTCATCTCTTATAACTTAGGAGGAATATTGAACTTTAATCAACCAATCTCTCTTTTGAACTTATTCGTTCTTCAAAGGAGAAAGCTTAAAGCAATGAAGATTGATCTTGAATGCCTTCCACAATCCCGACAGTATTTTAGCATTTTAGCCATTTTTAGACTTGGCCACATGGTGACTAGTTGCACGACCAGCGCAATTATATTACACATTGCACGGTCAACACAGCCTGTTGCCTAAGTCGTGCAACCTGCATGGCATTTCTCCTATGTTGCGCAATTAGCACAGGCAAGTATTTGAGCAGCGTGATTCGCAAAATTGGGCTTTTCCTTCTGTGCCTCAGCTTCAGTCTTTCTTTAGTGCTCCGCTCTTCTCCAGAAAATTTCTTCCTTCCAAATGAGGAGAGGAGTGGGGTATTTATAGACCCTCACATGTGTCAATCCTCAATTTCTATGTCATGGGTCCCACTTTATGCCAAATCTGACTGTTCATCTTAATCATCTTCCATTCTTGATTACACTAACCGCGCAACAACAATGTTAGTTGCGCGATCCACCCAATGATATTCTCTGATCCGTGGCTCGTGCAAGGGTAACTCAATCATGTCATTCGCGCAACGCACTAATCTGGCTGAGCGTTCCGCGCAACAACTCTTCTGGCTGCGCGATCCGCGTAACTACTCATCTGCTCGCATGACCCGCGTAATGGAAATACTTTGTGTCTTGTCTTGTTCTTCTCTTTGAATCTTCCTTCATAATTTTGATGCTCCAACAAGGTTTAGGTTTAGGAATTTGAGTTAGGTTATAGGTTTAGGATTAGGTTTTAGGTTAAGGTTTAAGTTTAGGTTTGGGTTTTGGGATTTGAGAATAGGTTTGGGTTTAGGTTATAGGTTTTAGGATTTGATAATGGGTTCAGGTTTAGGTTATAAGCTTTGGTTTTGTTTTAGGTTATAGGTTTTGATTTAGGATATAGGTTAACGGTTTAGATTAAGGTTTAGGTTTAGGTTATAGGTTTTTGGAGTTGAGAATGGGTTCGGGTTTAGGCTATATAGGTTTTGGGTTTTGGTTTTGGTTATAGGTTTTGGTTGAGGTTATAGGTTTTACGTTTTGGTTTAGGTTTAGGTTTAGGTTTAGGTTATAGGTAATAGGATTTGAGAATGAGTTTGGGTTTAAGATATAGGTTTTGGTTTTGGTTTAGGTTATAGATTTTGATTTAGGTTATAGGTTATAGATTTAGGTTTTAGGTTTTGGTTTTGGTTTTGATTTTGGTTATAGGTTATAGGTTTAGGTTAAGGTTTAGGTTTAGGTTATGGGTTTTGACTTAGGTTATAGGTTTAGGTTTTAGTTTTGATTTAGGTTATAGGTTATAAGTTTAGGTTTTAGGTTTAGGTTTTAGTTTTGATTTAAGTTATAGGTTTTTGGATTTGAAAATGGATTCGGGTTTAGGCTATGGGTTTTGGTTTAGGCTATGGGTTTTGTTTTTGGTTTAGGTTATAGGTTTTGGTTTAGCTTATAAGTTTTAGGTTTAGGTTTAGGTTTAGGTTTAGGTTATAGGTTATAGGATTTGAGAATGGGTTCGATTTTAGGTTATAGGTTTTGGTTTTGGTTTAGATTATAGGTTTTCATTTAGGTTATAGGTTATAGGTTATAGGTTTAGGTTTTAGGCTTAGGTTTTGGTTTTGATTTAGCTTATAGGTTATAGGTTTAGGTTAAGGTTTTGTTTTAGGTTATAGGTTTTGATTTATGTTATAGGTTATAGATTTAGGTTATAGGTTTAGGTTTTGGTTCTGATTTAGGTTATAGGTTTTTGGATTTGAGAATGGGTTCGAGTTTAGGCTATAGTTTTCGGTTTTGGTTTAGGTTATAGTTTTTGGTTTAGGTTAATGGTTTTAGGTTTAGGTTTAGGTTTAGGTTTAGGTTAAAGGTTATAAGATTTGAGAATGGGTTCGGGTATAGGTAAGAGGTTTTGGTTTTGGTTTTGGTTTAGGTTAAAGCTTTTGATTTAGGTTATAGGTTATAGGTTTAGGTTTTGGTTTTGATTTAGGTTATAGGTTATAGGTTTAGGTTGTAGGTTTTGATTTAGGTTATAGGTTATAGGTTTATGTTTTGGTTTTGATTTAGGTTATAGGTTTTTGGATTTGAGAATGGGTTCGGGTTTAGGTTATAGGTTTTGGTTTTGATTTTGGTTTTAGGTTTTGGCTTAGGTTTAGGTTTAGGTTACAAGTTTTAGTTTATTGGATTTGAGAATAGGTTTGGGTTTAAGTTATAGGTTTTAGTTTTGGTTTATGTTATAGGTTATAGGTTTGGATTTTAGGTTTAGGTTTTAGTTTTGATTTAGGTTATAGTTTATAGGTTTAGGTTTTGGTTTTGATTTAGGTTATTAGTTATCATCAGATTCGAGTCCGAGAGGAGGACATTCTGAAGACAGCATTCAGGATGAGCTATGGTCATTTTGAGTTCCAAGTCATGTCCTTCGGACTAACCAATGCACCCACGATTTTCATGCAGTTGATGAATGAGGTCTTCCTCCCCTATCTCAATCAGTTTGTTGTAGTCTTTATCACCGACATTTTTTGATCTATTCAAGGACCCATGAGGAGCACGAACAGCATTTGGAGATTTCTCTACAGACCCTCCGCGTACACCAGCTGTATGTGAAGCTGAAGAAGTGCGAGTTCTAGCAGGAAGATGTGAAGTTCCTCGGTCACGTGGTGACAAGGGAGGGCATCGTAGTCAACTATTCGAAGGTCAAGGTAGTGCGTCAGTGGGGCTAGCCCACGACCGCGTATGAGATTCGCAGTTTCCTTATGTTGGCGGGCTACTACCGGCGTTTCATTGAGGGCTTCTCTTGTATTGTAGCCATGCTGACCAGGTTGACTCGGAAGGGCGCAAAGTTTATTTGGAGTGACGCCTTCAAGCGAGTATTTATGGAGTTGAAGGACTGTCTGACGTCTTCTCCTATCCTCACTCTTCCCTCTGGGAATGATGGATTTATTGTATTTACCGATGCCTCGCATATTGGTTTGAGTGCTATCCTGATGCAGCACGGGAGACCAGTGGCCTTTGTGTCTCGTTAGCTCAAGGTCCATGAGCTGAACTACCCCACACATGATTTGGAGCTAGTTATAGTCATCTTCACATGGAAGGTATGGAGGCACTATCTTTATGGGGTTAGGTTCGAGCTCTTCTTCGATTACAAGATTTTGAAGTACCTCTTCTCGCAGTCTGAGTTGAATATGAGGCAGAGGCGCTGGATGGAGCTCCTAAAAGACTATAATTTCGATCTTCAGTACCACCCAGGTGAGGCGAATGTAGTGGCAGATGCCCTCAGCTGTCAAACAAAAGGCCTAGTGGCGTATGTGATGATTCAGGAGTGGCGGATACTTGAGGATATCGCAGAGTATGATTTTGAGTTCGACCTGCAGTCTTCTATCATGCAGTTATCGAGCCTGTTGATTCAACCCTCTCTTGTCGCAAGGGTGATGAGTTGTTACAGAGTTATATAGCTGAGGCTACATCTAAGAGTCAAGCAGATTGGCAGATTGGTACAGATGGTGGACTCCACTTCAAAGGCCGATTATGTGTCCTGGATATTCCTGAGTTATGCAGAGATCTTATGACAGAGGAACATCGATCACGGCTTTCTATCCACCCTGTCTTGACGAAGATGTACCGTGACATGAGGCGACAATATTTTTACGCGGGGATGAAGCTCCAGATCTCCAGTTTTGTGGCCGAGTGTGACACATGCCAGTGTGTCAAGGCCGATCATCAGAGACCCCCTAGTCTATTGCAACCGTTAAGCGTCTCGATGTGGAAGTGAGAGCACGTGTCGACAAATTTCATTATGGGCTTGCCGAGGACTCAGCGTGGTCATGACGCCATTTAGGTCATTGTGGATCATTTGACAAAGTCGACACTTTTTCTTGCGATGCATGTGACTTGGTCTATGGACCGGCTTGCGAGGTTATTATCAAGAAGATTGTGAGACTGCATGGCATTCCAGTCTTGATCGTTTCTGACCGAGATTCAAGGTTCACGTCTCAGTTTTGGGGAAGCTTCCAGTGAGTGATGGGGACTGATTTGCAGCTCAGCACCGCATACCATCTGCAAACTGATTGCTAGACCAAGAAGGTCAACCAGACCCTTGAGGATATGCTATGGGCCTGCACGATTGATTTCGAGGGTAGCTGGGATGAGCATCTGTGATTGGCTGAGTTCGCATACAACAACAGCTATCAGGCGACCATTAGCATGACTCCTTTTGAGGTACTATATGGAAGACCATGCAGATCACTGAGTTGTTAGACCGAGGTTGGAGAGCACCGTCTCCTAGGTCCTAAGCTTGTGCAGGAGATGTCAAAGGCTATCGATATCATCAGGTAGAGGATGTGCACAGCTCAAAGACGGCAGAAGAGTTTTGTTGATAGTCGGTGTCGCTTGGAGTTTGATGTTGTAACATCCCGAAAATCGGGGGGTCGAGCAAAAACCCAACTCCCAAGTTCCAAAATGTTATTTATACAACATAGATATGTATGATTGAATGTTGTCTGTGATAACGCATTAAACATGAGTGAGATTAAGCTAGAACAGCATATCATACTCCAGAGACGGTTAAATTAACAAGCGGAAGACTGTGATAGTATGTATAACATATATAAACTGTTGTATGCCTCCAGAGTGTGGATATGTTACCAGGTTATATACCTACATGTATACTCCAAAAGTAGAAAAAACGAATATACATGAGTGCGCTAAAAATATAAAATGACAAGTGTCAAAGTATCTAATCAACCTCCCTGTAATCCCGTCAATCAGAACACGGATAAAGGAGGGATCCTCCTCATCATCATCAAGTCCAGCTCCGCCTCGCAGGCTGCGCCATCATCTGCAATCACAAAAGATCTAGTGGGTGTCCAGGAACACCGTCCCGTAACGTGGGAGTGAGTAGCTAACTCAGTGGAATAATAGAGCAAAGATTAACATGTTATCAAATCAATCATGCGATAATAGTAAAGCAGTGAATCAAACAATCCTAATACTGTTGTTAATGCATTTATGACATGACGTGATGTATGCCCTCACCGACGATCACCCTCATGCGGCAACATCTTACGACCACGGCATGCCGCACTCCCTAGAGTGCTCCACATCTTCCAGGCACATGCAATGCTATGGTGATATGAATTCCAAGTTGTTATTAGTCCATTCAAACAGCAGGATTGGGAAACTAAGGTACTTCCCTTGTATCAATCCCAACACAGATCCTGTCTAGGGTCGTCACTCCTAGTAATCTCATACGATGTATATTTCGTAGGTCACTGCAAGGGCTGCCAGGGCTGTTGCTCGCACTCGTTGCACCGCTCCCCCATCACCTTATCAATACAGGCCTACTGTACTCTACTGCTACTGAAGGGTCGTCGCCTCCTGTAGACTCAGAATACGCTCGCGGTCACTACAAAGGACTCGTCGCCTGATCAGTGTAGGCCGACAGCTAGAATATAGTGTCCCATACCACCATAATCTGCTCACGAGTCTAGGTGCTCACTGGTCACTACGGGGAGGTTTGTGGCCCCAGCGTAAGCCGACATCTCGACCACGGTGTCCCATACCACCATGCCCGGCTCATGAGTCTTTATGGATCAAGGTACCATGGTTAACAGGATTTACAATGGTAAGTTCAGTACCCTAGGTTCAAGCAGATATGACTCATGCAGGGTGAACATACAACGGCCAGTCGGGTTACTTGACGAGTTCGACTAGCACGAGTGCATCGCAAGTCGAATGACATGAAGTGCGTAAAACACTTCGCGTGGCCTAACCACTGCCGTCAACTCTAAACACGACTCGTGTTCATCGACACGTCGTTCGTGGCAAAGATAGGCTAACCACGATATTTCTTGGTTACCGACTGCCTGGACTACGTATAGTCCCAAACACATATGAATCCACGTCAGCGATTATGTGAGAGCACTGGAAATGAAATACAACCATGTGAGCACGTTAACACATGTTATAACGTACAACTTAAGTAAATCATCCTACACATGTCTTTCACACATATAATGAAATTATGCATATCGCCAACATATAGAAAGTCTTTTCCATCAGCAAATTAATTGAGAATTCAATCTCAAACTAAATCATAAGGAAATCATCAAGCACATGTTATAACATATAACTTACATGAATCATCAAGCGCATGCATTTCATTCATATAATGAAATCATGCATATGGCTAACATGAAGGAAATCATTTACACCAGCATATTTATTGAGAAACCAATCTCAAACTAATCCATAACATCATTTAATTCAATACATACTAATACAAGCATTTATACAAAGACTTACACTACACACTTAAGTCTACATATAGTATGTCGACCCGAAGTGCGCATTTAGGCGAATCTCTTCGCCAAACTAACTATGCACGCATTCCTAACATTCTAATGCGACAACAAACCATGTCAATCACGTCAGCAAAATATGAATGTAGACTGTACTTCCTACAAATGACTAAAATGCCCTAAATCTCATATTCTTCGTTAATTTACGAAACAGGAAACGGAGAGCATGTTGTACATGTCAAACGGCGATGCCGTCGATAATCTACTATTAAACGTCATTGAAAGCTTTGGAAACAGTCAATCAAAGCGTCTAAAATCCGCACCTTTTCCCATTTAGGGGTGAGAATTCGAACGGAGCATATATGCTTCGTCTACGGCTACTAGAGGACCTGTTTTACAAGATCTTTTAACTACCGAGCTATGGAACGGAAGAAACATCAAATCAGCAACTTTCTAGGGTTATTCCTTACCTGAAAACGTGGAGAAATCACCGGCTGAATGATGGAAGTGTGTTGCTACAGCACGTGCAACAGGCGGCACGAAAGCTGAAAAATTCTCCTCCAATCTCTCTCACAAACTCTCACCTTTTCTCTCTCTCAATCTAGGGTTTTTCCCAAATTCGGATGGGAGAGAGGAGTGAGGGTTTCAAGCCCTTTTATAAACTAAATCTTGCCCGAAATAGGCTCAGGAACAACGTTTACTTGATGTTTGTCCAAAGCGGGGCTGTTTCGGTCCAAAAGATGATTTCTGGTGGTCCCTTGGCCGAACGCGATCGGACTTAAGCTCATGCGTACCAGATATAGCACGTATTAAGTTTTCAGTGCGGCAGGGTTCGCAGATCGCACGTGGCGGACCAGTTTCAGTTCAGCGGTCACCGCACGTAGATCAGGGCTGAAAGTCTCATAATAATAAATAGAAATTTTTCCTGATCCGAGGGTGTAATCTGGATGAATTCTGACGGTCAGAACGCTTAATACTGACGTGTCAAGTCGTGTGCCAGATTTGAATTTGAAATTCCAATTCTATCCCTATTCGCAGTCTCTTCAGTCCGGGCTCAATGAAATAGTCTGTGATTATCGGTTTGACTTGATTTTCGAAATGATTGTCAAGTCCAGCTGGGCGGTTCTAATGGTCTAAGATAGGAAGTAACGGACTTTCGACGCGCGGTCTAAATTCAATACAAGAATTCAAAGTGGTCCAGAGAACAAACCCGCTTAGAGTTTGATCCGAGGTTATAGAGTATTATGGAGTCATACGTTCTACTCGATTTGGGTCTTGTAGAACGTATTTAAAGTGATCAGGGACTGTTTCCCAGCTACTCCAGCGTTGCACTAGCTAACTTACGCTAAATTTCCATAGGAATTAATCCTAAGTGGTTTCTTTGGCTATGAAATTGGGTTCTGAGCGATTTTCCAGGTGTTTTAGTTGACCCATTGCCTAAGGACGTCAAATCTCAGATTGGCTAAAATTCGGGGTGTTACAATCTACCCCCCTTAAAACACAATGTCGTCCCCGACATTGGCAAAGGGCAAGGAGTACTTTCTTTAAGGAAGGTTCAAATCCTATTTAATAACCTAATCGTATGTATATCCGAACTCAAAGGTTTCGATCTTGGGCCAGTGGGAAAGTGGCCAACCACTCTTCCGCTGTGCCACTCTGATCGAACGGTAGCGTTGACTAACCTAACTGGATTGGACTTAATTCGTTCTACCCCCCTTAAAACTTAGTTTTACTTAAGGTTGAAGAATCTTAGCATCGATCCGTATATCAAAACGAGGCGCAACTTAGGAGCTATCCTTGACCTAAAATGGAATCAACCTTTCTCTACATGGTTTTCCTTGCTAATGATGCGTTCTATGGCATTGGTATCTATGGTGATAGAGATGAGCCTAAGCTCTATAGTAGTTGAGTTCAGGGGTAGGTATGAGTTGGTGGAAAGATGTCTAATTCTCTACTAGCTTTAAGTCCTCGCCATTTTCCAAAGACAATGTGATCCTGTTTGGTTGTAGATGGTTAGGCCATCACAGAAGAAAGGTTGTATAGTGGGTCTAAGCCGGATACGTTGAACCTTCTGTCTAATCAGGACAGAAAATGCGTTGTATCAGTTCTAAATCCGAGTCGATGCCGATCCTCTGCTTGATCAGAGCATTGGATTCATTGGTAACCACCAGGATTAAGAAGTCGACTCAAACCGCGAATACATCGCTTACATGTAGTTCCTTTATTCCGCATTCCCGAATGCAATAAGTCCTTGGGGAAGGCAATTCTAAGGGGTGTGCTAGTACATTCTAAGTTCAATCTGAGGGAGTTATAAATGTTCCCTGAGAGCGTATGGTTCCTTCCTATGGGTAACAACAGAAGTCTATAAGTCATAAGGAAATCTACCGAAGGAAGGGAGTCCCATTCCAACCAAATCTAACCTATTATCCCTTAGCATATTTAGGCCTTACACTGCCTAAGACAACTAGTAGCCTAGTCTGTAACTCTGTAGCTATAATCCAAAGCCTAAGATTATACGGTAAATGGCTTTCCATTCCATTTCTACTACAGGGAGTTGTTCTATCGCTTAGGGTCAAGATTGTCTAAATGGAATTGGATTTCTTATGTCGTCAGACCCTTCAAATCTAGGAGTTCTAACACTAGATCCAAAATGCCCAAAGGCCTATATGCCCAGTAGCATTAAGTTGTATTAAATGGAACCGCATTCCTAGTCCCATAGCGGGATCGGAAGAGGCATGCTTGGTAGGAGGGTGGGTTGGGATAAAAATTAATTTGTAGGCTGAATCCCGGGAGTTACCATACTCCCAACCTAGGGACAATACCTTACAGCGAAATGAAACGGCATGCATTCCATTCAACAAATTTTGACTACATTAAGCCCAAACCACAATACAAACATTCACATAACAAATCGAAAAGCATCATGCATTTCATTAAACTAAAATTATCATAATACAAGGGATATCTCCTTACAAGTATCATGACAAGAAATACATGGGAGCTATGTCAGTCAGCTACTACAGCAACATAGGTAAACTACTAGCCTTATCAGGCTTACAAAACACAACTTAAAACAGGAAATGACTAACTACAACCCGCGATACCTGGATCTAGACTACTAGTCCGAGTCGAGCGATGAAGGAGGAAATGTAAAGAAATTGTTGTTCAAATGGACAGAATGAAATCTAGGCATTGTAAAGGGATGCTTCAAGCTCCCCTAGGATGTATTTTCAAGGAGAAATGAAAATGAAAAAGGGGAATGAAGCACCTCACGATTTCAGCTCTATTTGGGGGATTTTGGAGCTCCAAATGGTGAGATATTCAAGAAGAGGGGCTGTCAACACCCAATAAGTGATGGGTGGTGGTCGGTTTTGGCCAAGGAGGGACCTAGGAGTGATTTGGGACGCCGAAATTTGGAGATGGTTGCTGAAAATTGAAAATAGGGCTATGAGGAGGGCTGTTTGTGAAGGAGGGGTATAATTTAGGGGTTTTCATGAGATGGGAGCTACCTAGGGAGGGTGTACACCCCATTTAAGGGCGTGCGCCCGAAAAATAGCACCAATGGACTCCACCGGTCGGCGATGCATCGCCCGACCGGCGATGGCATCGCCGGCCAACTTCCAAGTTGGCCGGTGGGACCACATGGGTCTGGTCCCCCATGGTCCAGGGGTTCCAAAAATGTATGTCCCACCCCCTAGTTCATCGTACTTTGATCTGTATGGGCCCAAATATGTGTTTGGAGCTTTCTGGGTCCACATCGCAATTCCGAATACCAAACCATATAATGCAGCATATGAATTTGGGGTAGAAGGAGCCAGTACATCTATCTAGATCCTTAGTTTCTAAAGAAAGTAAATTTAGAATGGCCTTATGGCCATTTTTCATGAAATTTTACTATTCACTGTAAAATTTTGTGAAAGTACTAATTTTTGTTATTTTCATATTATTTTTGATGCCTAACATGAAATGGATAAGAAATAAATGAAGGTCGGAGTGTTTAGAGGAGGAATTTTGAAGATTTTTGGCGAAACGGGGTTTTTAAGCCCTGACGATTGATTACAGGAGTCGTGGTCATCCCACGGCCCAAGAATTCTCTTTAGAGGTTTAAAACTGCTCGTAGAACGTCTCAACCTAACTTCCTACAGCTTAGAAGCGATTCGGGTTGCCTTACGCGACCCGAGATGCGTTACAGACTCGATCTTGCGATCGATTCTAATAGACTTCGCCTATCGGCGAATCTGCGATCCTAGAAGTGTTTTTAGACCCTTCTCGCACCCACCTAAATCAAAGGAAGTGACAGCGTACATCACGTAACCATAACCCAGGCCCGGTTTAATCCAAATCATTCTCTGATACCATCTGTAACATCCCGAAAATCGGAGGGTCGAGCAAAAACCCAACTCCCGAGTTCCAAAATGTTATTTATGCAACATAGATATGTATGATTGAATGTTGTCTATGATAACGCATTAAACATGAGTGAGATTAAGCTAGAACAACATATCATACTCCAGAGACGGTTAAATTAACAAGCGGAACACTGTGATAGTATGTATAACATATATAAACTGTTGTATGCCTCCAGAGTGTGGATATGTTACCAGGTTATATACCTACATGTATACTCCAAAAGTAGACAAAACGAATATACATGAGTGCACTAAAAATATAAAATGACAAGTGTCAAAGTATCTAATCAACCTCCCTGTAATCCCGTCAATCAGAACACGCATAAAGGAGGGATCCTCCTCATCATCATCAAGTCCAGCTCCGCCTCGCAGGCCGCGCCATCATCTGCAATCACAAAAGATCTGGTGGGTGTCCAGGAACACCGTCCCGTAACGTGGGAGTGAGTAGCTAACTCAGTGGAATAATAGAGCAAAGATTAACATGTTATCAAATCAATCATGCGATAATAGTAAAGCAGTGAATCAAACAATCCTAATACTGTTGTTAATGCATTTATGACATGACGTGATGTATGCCCTCACCGACGATCACCCTCATGCGGCAACATCTTACGACCGCGGCATGCCACACTCCCTAGAGTGCTCCACATCTTCCAGGCACATGCAATGCTATGGTGATATGAATTCCAAGTTGTTATTAGTCCATTCAAACAGCAGGATTGGGAAACTAAGGTACTTCCCTTGTATCAATCCCAATACAGATCCTGTCTAGGGTCGTCACTCCTAGTAATCTCATATGATGTATATTTCGTAGGTCACTGCAAGGGCTGCCAGGGCTGTTGCTCGCACTCGTTGCACCGCTCCCCCATCACCTTATCAATACAGGCCTACTGTACTCTACTGCTACTGAAGGGTCGTCGCCTCCTGTAGACTCAGAATACGCTCGCGGTCACTACAAAGGACTCGTCGCTTGATCAGTGTAGGCCGACAGCTAGAATATAGTGTCCCATACCACCATAATCTGCTCACGAGTCTAGGTGCTCACTAGTCACTACGGGGAGGTTTGTGGCCCCAGCGTAGGCTGACAGCTCGACCACGGTGTCCCATACCACCATGCCCAGCTCATGAGTCTTTATGGAACAAGGTACCATGGTTAACAGGGTTTACAATGGTAAGTTCAGTACCCTAGGTTCAAGCAGATATGACTCATGCAGGGTGAACATACAACGGCCAGTCGGGTTACTTGACGAGTTCGACTAGCACGAGCGCATCGCAAGTCGAACGACATGAAGTGCGTAAAACACTTCGCGTGGCCTAACCACTGCCGCCAATTCTAAACACGACTCGTGTTCATCGACACGTCGTTCGTGACAAAGATAGGCTAACCATGATATTTCTTGGTTACCGACTGCCTGGACTACGTATAGTCCCAAACACATATGAATCCACGTCAGCGATTATGTGAGAGCATTGGAAATGAAATACAACCATGTGAGCATGTTAACACATGTTATAACGTACAATTTAAGTAAATCATCCTACACATGTCTTTCACACATATAATGAAATTATGCATATCGCCAACATATAGAAAGTCCTTTCCATTAGCAAATTAATTGAGAATTCAATCTCAAACTAAATCATAAGGAAATCATCAAGCACATGTTATAACATATAACTTACATGAATCATCAAGCGCATGCATTTCATTCATATAATGAAATCATGCATATGGCTAACATGAAGGAAACCATTTACACCAGTATATTTATTGAGAAACCAATCTCAAACTAATCCATAACATCATTTAATTCAATACATACTAATACAAGCATTTATACAAAGACTTACACTACACACTTAAGTCTACATATAGTATGTCGACCCGAAGTGCGCATTTAGGAGAATCTCTTCGCCAAATTAACTATGCACGCATTCCTAACATTCTAATGCGACAACAAACCATGTCAATCACGTCAGCAAAATATGAATGTAGACCGTACTTCCTACAAATGACTAAAATTCCCTAAATCTCATATTCTTCGTTAATTTACGAAACAGGAAACGGAGAGCATGTTGTACATGTCAAACGGCGATGCCGTCGATAATCTACTATTAAACGTCATTGAAAGCTTTGGAAACAGTCAATCAAAGCGTCTAAAATCTGCACCTTTTCCCATTTAGGGGTGAGAATTCGAACGGAGCGTATATGCTTCGTCTACGGCTACTAGAGGACCTGTTTTACAAGATCTTTTAACTACCGAGCTATGGAACGGAAGAAACATCAAATCAGCAACTTTCTAGGGTTATTCTTTACCTGAAAATGTGGAGAAATCACCGGCTGAATGATGGAAGTGTGTTGCTACAGCACGTGCAACAGGCGGCACGAAAGCTGGAAAATTCTCCTCCAATCTCTCTCACAAACTCTCACCTTTTCTCTCTCCCAATCTAGGGTTTTTCCCAAATTCGGATGGGAGAGAGGAGTGAGGGTTTCAAGCCCTTTTATCAACTAAATTTTGCCCGAAATAGGCTTAGGAACAACGTTTACTTGATGTTTGTCCAAAGCGGGGTTGTTTCGGTCCAAAAGATGATTTTTGGTGGTCCCTTGGCCGAACGCGATCGGACTTAAGCTCATGCGTACCAGATATAGCACGTATTAAGTTTTCAGTCCGGCAGGGTTCGCAGATCGCACGTGGCGGACCAGTTTCAGTTCAGCAGTCACCGCACGTAGATCAGGGCTGAAAGTCTCATAATAATAAATAGAAATTTTTCCTGATCCGAGGGTGTAATCTGGATGAATTCTGATGGTCAGAACGCTTAATACTGACGTGTCAAGTCGTGTGCCAGATTTGAATTTGAAATTCCAATTATGTCCCTATTCGCAGTCTCTTCAGTCCGGGCTCAATGAAATAGTCTGTGATTATCGGTTTGACTTGATTTTTGAAATGATTGTCAAGTCCAGCTGGGCGGTTCTAATGGTCTAAGATAGGAAGTAACGGACTTTCGACGCGTGGTCTAAATTCAATACAAGAATTCAAAGTGGTCCAGAGAACAAACCCGCTTAGAGTTTGATCCGAGGTTATAGAGTATTATGGAGTCATACGTTCTACTCGATTTGGGTCTTGTAGAACGTATTTAAAGTGATCAGGGACTGTTTCCCAGCTACTCCAGCGTTGCGCTAGCTAACTTACGCTAAATTTCCATAGGAATTAATCCTAAGTGGTTTCTTTGGCTATGAAATTGGGTTCTGAGCGATTTTCCAGGTGTTTTAGTTGACCCATTGCCTAAGGACGTCAAATCCCAGATTGGCCAAAATTCGGGGTGTTATAGATATAGGGGACCATGTGTATCTCAAGGTATCACCCATGAAGGGTGTAGTTCAAGTTGGAGCGAAGGGCAAGCTTGCCCTGAGATTCATAGGACCTTTTTGAGATCATTGAGCGCATTTGCGCTGTGGCTTATCGGCTTGCCTTGCCATCTTAGTTGACTGACGTCCACAACATTTTTTATGTTTCTATGTTGAAGAAGTGTGGGTTAGACATCGTTCCCATTATTAATTGGTAACCATTAGAGGTTCGGGAGGATGCTTCTTATATTGAGCAGTCAGTCTGTATCCTTGATTGGAAGGAGCAGGTCCTCTGGACCAAGGTCTTTCTATTAGTGAAGGTTCAGTGGGGTCACCATTTCTAAGACCCATATCTTAGTCTATACCATTCCATAGACTTTCGCGGTCTTACCGGTCAAACTCCGGCAACCTTCGATTCTTAACTGATATTTGTTCATGACTCTGATGTGTATGCCGTCAACCCGTATCGACTCAACCCAAGACCTTTACCATAGCGATCACACCGTTGCTGTAGTCCTGATGCCGTGACTCGCGCGCTGAGGTGATACCCAGGTCAAGAGATGTGGGCCAACGTTCGGTGCGAGAAAAACGTCGCGCGTTGCGAAACCCAAGAGAATCTCTACGAGGTGTCACATCAATCCCATCAATCAATCAAATCTAATCACATCACATGTCAAGTACACATCACCTTTCACCCAATCCCAAGAAACCACAAAAGTTAAAAATCTCTTACAAGCCCATACCTTTCTTACACTAAAAACCCTCAAAGTCAAAAAGTTCTTACACCACCCATGCTTTTCTTACACAAATGGCTACAAAAGTCAAGATTTTCTTACACACCCATCACTCACCACATCCATCCATCACCCATCTCTCTCTCCCTTTACAACTCTCTCTCATTTTCAAACCCATTCCAAGCAAGAGAGAAACACCTCCATACGTATGAGCTCTCCAAGCCTACCTAAGCAACATAGGTGGCCCACTTTCGTACCCCATCATCTCCCAACTCAACCATCCATTCCTCATCTCCTCCATTGGAATCAAAGATAAGGTGTTAAGGGACCCATAAGAGCAAGAAGATCGGACGGTGGGTGCTTGATGGTTAGTAGTTTTTTTTATGTTTTTAAGATGGGCCAAGTGAGGCCAACCAATCAATGGTTTGGATCTCACTTGGAACCCTAAGTTGTGGCCGATGGACCAATTTGATCATCATGATCATCCATGATGGGGCCATTCTCCATGAACCCCATCATGATGTTTATTTCATCGCAATAGGAAGGTCATCTAGACCGTCCATATTGGTGGGAAAAGGATCTCCACCGTTGATTTTAGATTTCGGTGGTCCCACATGTTTTAGGGCCCACTTGATGTATGATTCATTGCAAGGGAGGGCCCATAATGTCGGGGTCCCTCCATCACAAGCGTGTCCCACTCTCTCTCTTTTTCTCTCTCTCTTTCTCTCTCTCTCTCTTCTTTTCTTTTTCTTTCTTTTGTGATGATGTAGCCTAATGACCCACTTGGATGGACCTCACTTGATGTATGTATTTCTCCATGCCCTTCAACCCCTTTTTGGTGACCCACATCTATAGGTGGGGCCCACCTCAACGTACTTATTATGGTCCAAGGACGCTGGACGTTCCCTGGACGCTGGATGGAAATAAAAATAAAGAAAGAAAAAAGTGCTTTTTGGGGTGGGCCTCTTGTATAGGCCCCACCTAGATGTATGAGTACAATCCAGGCCGTCCATCCTCTTTCCCATATCATTTTAGGCGTTGAGCCAAAGAATGAAGCTAATACGCTCATTGGGAGGGCCATACTTTTCAAAACAGTAATTCTCACCATTTATAAATTATTTTAAATTTTTCTACAGGCCAAAAGTATTCAACATTGGACTCTTTTGGCTTGTCTTGAGCCAGGGAAGCCAATGGATGGGGTGGATTTACTTGATGCAGGCCCCAGATGCGAAAAACCCCAGAGAAATGAGTTTTTTTTTAACTTTTTAAAACAAATGAAAGAGGCTCTGCCTCTACCTCTGACACGGCTACAGCATCAGCACGCTGCTGCATGCAGCGGGTAAGCGGACAACATCCCACGGCCCCTGCCGTGGGCCCCACCATGATGTACGTTTTACTTTCACGCCGTTCATATGGTGGGCCACCCCCTCAGGTGGGCCCCCTCCAAAAATGGGCCTCATCCAACGCTCAGGTGGCCCACATCATAGGAAACAGTGTGATTAAATGTCTATCATTAGAACCCTTCTATGGGCCACAGAAGTTTTGGATCAAGATGAAATTTGTGTTTTTCCTTCACCCGGGTTCGTGTGACCTTATGAACGGTTTGGATGGCACTTAAACATGATGGTGGGCCCCACATGGGACCCACAGTGATGAATGTGTTTTACATCCACCCTCCAGGCAGACGGTTGTACCCACAGTGATGTATTTGTTCTACATCCACCGTCCAGCAGACGGTGGAGCCCTCTGTGATGCATGTGTTCTGTCCGCTCCGTCCACCCCTTGATGGTGGGACCCACCATGATTATGTGTTATATTTGCACCATCCACCTTGGGACGGTTGGACCAGCCCCACCCCAGGTCTGTGTGACCTATCAACAGGTGGATGGAAAATAAATATTATGGTGGGCTCCCTATCCAGGTGACCTCATCAATAGGTTGGCTAGGAAATAATCATTTTAGTGGGCCCCTTGCCAGTTTGAATGGCAAATAAACATTACAGTGGGCCTCTTACCATTTTGGATGGAAAATAAACATTTCAATGGGCCTCGAGGCCCATGGATTGGACCCATTTTGATGTATTCCAAGGCGCATGGGGTTAAGGCCCATTGAGATGTACTAGGGCCTATGAGTTGAGGCCCATTTGATGTACATATGGGGCCCAATTGGTGTGACCCATTTGTTACATATAAGACCCATGAGATTAGGCCCATTTGATGCAATCTAAGGCCCACGGGTTATGACCCATTGCAATGCACATAAGGCCCATTGGTGCGGCCCATTGATGTGGCCCATTTGATGAACAAAAGGCCCATATGATATAGCCCATTTGATGTATTTAAGGCCTAATGCGATGCACTTAAGGTCCATTGCAATGTGTGAACGCAACATGGTTTTTGTAATGATGTTTACTACGGGTTTTGGCTTGGGAGCAATGGTGGTTTGACGTCCACATTGCGAGTATAATATTGGTTGGATGTCCACATTACGACTCTCCCTAGGGCCCATTGATAGACCGGACTTGTTATGTGTCGGCCGTCTAGACTACCTGCGTTGTAAGGATAGTGCATTACTTTATAACATGTTTAGTATAGTTCCATGACTCATGATCATACGCATCATATGTATGTTTGATATGAGAAGAGACTGATCTTAGCATATACCTTCGGGCAGATTGTTTATAGGACCCCGATTAGGCGGTGTTGCCCTGCATGAACACACAATACGCGCATGATTTGTTGCATGATTGGATAGTGCGATTCATGCATTTCGCATTGTGTGACATGGTTATTGTATGCCCTAGCGACATCGGGGCTATAGCTTCCACAAACGTATCGTGGTTGGCAGGATTGGATATCAAAAATCTTGTTCTACATGAGGTGCTATAGATATCCCTAGGTGAAAGTCCCTAAACCCTTATGGTACCAAGAGGTTGCTCCAACATCTAGACCGAGTGGGTAGATGAGCGTTGAGTGTCGATTACTAGATGGTTACGCTCTCCACTGTGTCGTGGTCGGTCAGAAGGGAGTGCGGCCTTGCCCGCCCGAGTATAGGGGGAAATGCTAGGCTGAGTCTGACCAGCTCGAGGAATGGGTCCGTTATCGACGAGTCGAGCCTGATATTGGCTGACGGATAGTGTGGTCTCTTCCACTTACCTTATTGTGTGCGATGAGGTGGCGATCTGGTTTAGAGTATACTAAACCCCTATGATATCCCAGATTTGAACTGTATTGATGTGTGGACATAGATGAGGATTTGTATGCTTGAGTTGTATTTCACATCGCATGGCCTTGGGATGGCTGATGTCATTCATGTCTTGCATCGCATAGCTTTGGTACGGCTAATGGTTTTCATGGATCCATCTGAATATTTCGCATTACTCTGATATTGCATGATCATATTACTACCTTGCGCACACACTTTCACCACTCTCTAAGCTTTCTATAAGCTTATGCACGACCGTTGCGTGCAGGTGATGTTGGCTCACAGCAGCATTGAGGCAGGAGCGCTTTGCAGATTACTTTGGAGATTTTGTCCATCATCATTGTATTTCCTTTTATGCTTATTGTACTTGTAAAGTTTTTGATCATAGTGGAAATGTAATGAAGTTTTTTGTTATTGTTTGTGGGTTATGCCTTTGGTTATGCTTATCACGAATCAAACTGATCTTGAAAATCCTCCTCGTAGTATCCCAGGATCGGAACCCGGCGAATGGGAGCTGGGAGCCTAAAATGGGGTTCTACAGAGGCTGTCTGTGCCAGATTCGGTGTTCGAAAAATTTGTGAGCCCAATTTCCAAGTTTGGGGCGTGACAGAAGTTGGTATCAGAGCATAACTTGGGAATAACCGAGAACAACATTACATATCTGCTATGAGTGTAGAATGACTAAGTCCCGAAGTTTGGATAGCTTCGCAACCTTCTGTTATTGACCCTTAACGTACGTGCCTTCGAGAACTTTCAAAAGTTGATAGGCGCCTTCGCTCTTTCCTGTAGGACATGGCACATGGGAGAGTGACCCGATCGACTCCCGTACCACCACCTGAGGATCCCGCTCCACCACCTGCGGCTCCCACACTACCACCTACGATGCCCGTTCCACCACCAGAGATTCTTACTGCCCATCCTGAGTATGTTACTACTCCACCAGAGACCGGTGCGGACCCGACCGTATCCGTGAGTGCCTCTCAGTTGCAGCAGATATTACAGGTTGTGACGACTGCACTTCAGGGGCAGGACAGGCAACCAGTTGTTTCACTAGCACAGGCAGCGTAGGATCGTACGAGTGCCCTCCTTTGAGAGTTTCGACGGCTCGATCCCTCCAGTTTCCAGGGTGAGTCAGACCCGATTATAGCTGAGAGATGGCGTGCCGATGTGGAGAAGATATTTAAGACGATGGGATGTACGACTGAGCGACGAGTTCGACTAGCCGTATTTCTTCTCCATGGTGAGGCTAAGCACTGGTGGGCATCAGTCTCTCGAGCAGCAGGCGCTGATTTTATGTGGACTTGGGAGGATTTTGTGGATCGGTTTGATTGACAGTATTTTCCAGATTACATCCGACGACAGCGAGCATTGGAGTTTGAGGCCCTGGTGCTGGGCGATATGACAGTGGCCCAGTACGCGGCTCGCTTTGTAGTGTTGTCCAGATTTGCACCATATCTGGTTGATGACGAGGAGAGGAGAGCCCGTCGATTCGAGGACGGCCTACGTTACGATCTTCGCAGCCGTGTTATTGGGCATAAGCTCCCAACTTTTGAGGAGGTGGTACGGAAGCTCAGATTTTTTAGGCTAAGTGGGCTGGTTCTCAGTCTGATTGCGGTCAGAGGAGAGACCAGAAGAGGTAGGCTCCTTCCAGTGACTCTCAGCAGCATCGACCACAGCAGCAGAGGCATACAGGTCGTCCAGCCTTCCTAGCACAGCAACACCTCTAGCACCACCTCTGAGGCAGTTCACCGACACTTGTTTTAGGTGCGGTGAGACGGGACACCATTTGTGTGAGTGTCTCAAGCCCCAGCAGCAGTAGAGAGGTACACAGCAGCAAAGGACTTCACAGTAGCCTCCACCACAGCCGCAGCAGAGACCCCCACTACATCAGCGACAACAGCCCCCACCACCGAGGCCACCTCAGCAGCAGCATCAGCACCAGCCTCCGAGGCCGTAGTAGCAGAGGCAGCAGTTTTGACCACCTCAACGACCCCATCAGCAGCAGTAGCATGCTCAGAGGGGATAGACACCTCGCTAGTCGGTTCAGGCTAGGTTCTATGTGGCTCAGCAGGATCCATAGTCATCTGGAGGAGTCGTTGAGGATATACTTCCAGTCTCTGCATGCATTGCATGAGTGTTATTTGATTCCGGTACATCACATTCTTTTGTGGCTGAGAGCTTCTGCTGATCGACCGGCTTACCGTTGGAGTCTTCTTGTGAGAGCCTATCAGTATCGACTCCCTTAGGGAGGACTGCAGTGTTGATCCGATTTTGCTCGTCTTGCCCTGTTCTATTTGGGAATATCTTTTTGCCTGCCGATCTGTTTACATTGCCGATTTTCGAGTTTGATGTCATCCTGGGGATGGATTGGCTCGCTAAGTACTATGCCATATTGGACTGCACCGTGAGGATAGTCACATTTTGTATACCCGGCGTACCGCAGTTCCAGTTCGTCGCAGAACCCAGAGGAGAGCGGTTGTCTTGTTTGATGTCCTGTGCCATTGAGGAGCTGTTGCAGCTGGTATCGACCACTTGCCCTTAGTATGTGATTTTTTTGATGTGTTTCATGAGATTCCGGAATTATCGCCTTGTCGACTCACCAAGTTTCAGATTGATCTTGTGCCTGGTACCGCGCCTATTTCGAAGGCCCCGTATCGCATGGCACCGTTGGAGTTGCGGGAACTGCTGAAGCATTTGGACGAGTTGCAAGAGTTGGGTTTTATCCGTCCGAGCAGTTCACCGTGGGGAGCGCTGGTACTCTTCGTAAAGAAGAAGGATGACTCGTTGAGGCTCTGCGTTGACTATCGCGAGCTCAACAAAGTCACGATCAATAACAGATACCCGCTCCCTAGGATTGTTAATTTGTTCGATCAGCTGTAGGGTGCACAGTTCTTTTCGAAGATCGACTTACGTTCCGGTTATCATCAGATTTGGGTCCGAGATGAGGACATTCCGAAGACAGCATTCAGGACTTGTTACGGTCATTTTGAGTTTTAGGTCATGTCGTTTGGACTGACCAATGCACCTGCGGTCTTCGTGCAGCTGATGAACGAGGTCTTCCGCCCTTATCTCGATCAGTTTATTATAGTCTTCATCGATGACATTCTGATCTATTCGAGGACCCATGAGGAGCAAGAGCAGCATTTGGAGATCACTTTGCAGACCCTCTGCACACACCAGCTGTATGCGAAGCTGGAGAAGTGCGAGTTCTGGAAGGAGGAGGTGAAGTTCCTCGGTCACGTGGTGACGAGGGAGGGTGTCGCAGTGGACCCCTCGAAGGTTGAGGCAGTGCGTTTGTGGGGCCAGTCCACGAATACGACTAAGATCCATAGTTTCCTTAGTTTTGCAGGCAATTATCAGCGTTTCATTGAGGGCTTTTCTCTTATTGCAGCCCCGCTGACCAGGTTGACTCGGAAGGGCTCAGAGTATATTTGGAGTGATGCCTGCGAGAGTGCATTTATGGAGTTGAAGGACCGTCTGATGTCCACTCCTGTCATCACACTTCCCTCTGGGAGTGACAGATTTATTGTATTCACTGATGCCTCGCCTTCCAAGTGACTTCAAGGTCCATGAGCTGAACTATCCTACGCATGATCTGGAGCTGGCTGCAGTTGTCTTCGCACTGAAGGTGTGGAGGCACTATCTTTATGGGGTCAGGTTCGAGCTCTTCTCTGATCAGAAGAGCCTGAAGTACCTCTTATCACAGTCTGAGTTGAATATGAGACAGAGGCGCTGGATGGAGCTCCTAAAAGACTATGATTTTGACCTCCAGTACCACCCGAGCAAGGCGAACGTGGTAGCAGATGCCCTCAGCCGTCAGCCACTAGGCCTAGTGGCGCATATGATGATTCAGGAGTGGCGGATGCTTGAGGATATCGCAGCGTATGATTTTGAGTTTGGCCTACAGTCTTCCATCATACAGTTATCCAGCCTATTGATTCAACCCTCTCTTGTCGTTAGGGTGATCGAGGCTCAGAAGGCTGATGAGTCGTTACAGAGTTATATGGCTGAGGCGGCATCTAAGAGTCAGGCAGATTGGCATATTGGTGCAGACGGTGGACTTCGCTTAAGAGGCTGACTATGTGTCCCAGATATTCCAGAGTTACGCAGAGATCTTATGACCGAGGCACATCGATCGTGATTTTCTATCCACATTGGCTTAACAAAGATGTACCGTGACATGAGGCGATAGTATTTTTAGATACGGATGAAGCGCCTGATCGTCAATTTTGTGGCCGAGTGTGACACGTGCCAACGTGTCAAGGCCGATCATCAGAGACCTCCTGGTCTATTGCAACTGTTGAGTGTCCCGATGTGGAAGTAGGAGCACGTGTTGACTGATTTCATTATGGGTTTGTCGAGGACTCAGCGCGGTCATGACGCCATTTGAGTTGTTGTGGATCGTCTGACGAAGTCGTCACATTTCCTTGCGATGCGTGCGACTTAGTCTATGGGCCGACTTACGAGATTATTCATCTAGTAGGTTGTGAGACTGCATGGCGCTCCAGTCTCGATCGTTTCTAACCGAGACTCGAGGTTCACATCTCAGTTTTGGGGGAACTTCTAGCGAGTGATGGGGACTGATTTGCAGCTCAGCACCGCGTACCATCCACAAACCGATGGTCAGACCGAGAGGGTCAACCTGATCCTCGAGGATATGCTTCAGGCTTGCGCGATTGATTTCGGGGGTAGCTGGGATGAGCATCTGCGATTGGCTGAGTTCTCATACAACAACAGTTATCATGCGACCATCGGCATGACTCCTTTCGAGGCACTATATGGCATACCATGTAGATCACCGAGTTGCTGGACCGAGGTTGGAGAGCGCCGTCTCTTAGGTCCTGAGCTTGTGCAGGAGATGTCAGAGGCTATTGATATCATCAGGCAGAGGATGCGCACAGCTCAGAGCCGACAAAAGAGTTTTGCTGATCGACAGCGTCGTCCCTTGGAGTTTGATGTAGGGGACCATGTATATCTCAAGGTCTCTCCCATAAAGGGCGTAGTTCGTTTTGGAGCGAAGGGCAAGCTTGCCCGAGATTCATAGGACCTTTTGAGATCACCGAGCACATTAGTGCTGTGGCCTATCGGCTTTCCTTGTCATCACAGTTGTCTGGCGTACACAACATTTTTCATGTCTTTATGTTGAGGAAGTGTAGATCAGACATTGTTCCTGTTATTGATTGGCAGCCGCTGGAGGTTCGTGAGGAAGCTTCTTACATTGAGCAGCCAGTCTGTATCCTTGATCGGAAGGAGCAGGTCCTCAGAACCAAGGTCATTCCATTGGTGAAGGTGTAGTGGGGTCACCATTCTATAGAGGAGGTTTCTTGGGAGCACGAGGCCGAGATTCGAGAGCGTTATCCTCATCTCTTTGATGGTTGATCATGTGATGTATTTTGTATGCTATCTATGATTCTATATGATGATGTTATGTTTCTTATTCCTTGTGAGTTATGCCTAGTTGCGATGATTGTTTAAATTTCAAGGACAAAATTTTTATTAGGAGGGGAGAGCTGTAAGACCCGTATCTTGGTCCGTACCATTCCATAGACTTCCACAGTCTTATCGGTCGAACTTCGGCAACCTTCGACCCTTAATCGATATTTGTGCACGACTCTGATGCGTATGTCGTTAACCTGTATCGACTCAACCCAAGACCTTTACAATAGCGACCGCACTGTCGCTGCGGTTTTGATGCCACGACTCGCACGCCGAGGCGATACCCAGGTCAAGAGATGTGAGCCAACGTTCGGTGCGAGAAAAATTCTGCACGTTACGAAACCCAAGAGAATCTTTATGAAGTGTCACATCAATCCCATCAATCAATCAATTCTTATCACATCACATGTCAGGTACATGTCAAGTACACATCACCTTTCACCCATTCCCAAGCAACCACAAAAGTCAAAAATCTCTTACAAGCTCATACCTTTCTTACACCAAAAATCCTCAAAGTCAAAAAGTTCTTACACCACCCATGCTTTTCTTACACAAATGGCCACAAAAGTCAAGATTTTCTTACACACCCATCACTCATCACATCCATCCATCACCCAGCTCTCTCTCCCTTTACAACTCTCTCTCATTTTCAAACCCATTCCAAGTAAGAGAGAAACACCTCCATACGTATGAGCTCTCCAAGCCTTCCTAAGCAACATAGGTGGCCCACTTTCCTACCCCATCATCTCCCATCTCAACCATCAATTCCTCATCTCCTCCATTAGAATCAAAGCTAAGGTGTTAAGGGACCCATAGGAGTAAGAAGATCAGACGGTGGGTGCTTGATGTTACAATTTTTTTTGTGTTTTTAAGATGGACCAAGTGAGGCCAACCGATCAATGGTTTGGATCTCACTTGGGACCCTAAGTTGTGGCCGATGGACCACTTTAATCATCATGATCATCCATAATGGGGCCATTCTCCATGGACCCCATCATGATGTTTATTTCATCGCAATAGGAAGGTCATCTAGACTGTCCATATTGGTGGGAAAAGGATCTCCAACGTTGATTTTAGATTTTGGTGGTCCCACATGCTTTAGGGCCAACTTGATGTATGATTCATTGCAAGGGAGGGCCCATAATGTCGGGGTCCCTCCATCACAAGCATGTCCCACTCTATATCTCTCTCTCTCTTCTTTTCTTTTTCTTTGTTTTGTGATGATGTAGCCTAATGGCCCACTTGGATGGACCCCACTTGATGTATGTATTTCCCCATGCCCTCCAACCCCTTTTTGGTGACCCACATCTATAAGTGGGGCCCACCTCAACGTACTTATTATGGTCCAGGGACGCTGGACGTTCCCTGGACGCTGGATGGAAATTAAAAAAAAAAAAGAAAAAGAAAAGAGAGCTTTTTGGGGTGGGCCTCTTGTATAGGCCCCACCTTGATGTATGAGTACAATCTAGGCCGTCCATCCTCTTTCCCATATCATTTTAGGCGTTGAGCCAAAGAATGAAGCTAATCCGCTCATTGGGCGGGCCATACTTTTCAAAACAGTAATTCTCACCGTTTATAAATTATTTTAAATTTTTCTACAGGCCAAAAGTATTCAACATTGGACTCTTTTGGCTTGTCTTGAGCCAGGGAAGCCAATGGATGGGATGGATTTACTTGATGCGGGCCCTATATGCGAAAAACCCCAAAAAAATTAGTTTTTTCCAATTTTTTAAAACAGATGCAAGAGGCTCTGCCTCTACCTCTGACACGGCTGCAGCAGCAGCACGTTGCTGCATGGAGCGGGCAGGCGGATAGCGTCCCACGGACCCTGCTGTGGGCCCCACCATGATGTATGTTTTACTTCCACACCGTTCATATAGTGGACCACCCCCTGAGGTGGGACCCCTCCAAAAATGGGCCTCATCCAACGCTCAGGTGGCCCACATCATAGGAAATAGTGTGATTGAATGTCTATCATTGGAACCCTTCTATGGGCCATAAAAGTTTTGGATCAAGATGTAATTTGTGTTTTTCCTTCACCTGGGTCCGTGTGACCTTATGAACGGTTTGGATGGCACTTAAACATGATGGTGGGCCCCACATGGGACCCACAGCGTTGAATGTGTTTTACATCCACCCTCCAGGCGGACGGTGGTACCCACAATGATGTATTTGTTCTACATCCACCGTCCAGCGGACGATGGAGCCCTCTGTGATGCAAGTGTTCTGTCTGCACCGTCCACCCCTGGATGGTGGGACCCATCATGATTATGTGTTATATCTGCACCGTCCACCTTGGGACGGTGGGACCAGCCCCACCCTAGGTCTGTGTGACCTATCAATAGGTGGATGGAAAATAAATATTATGGTGGGCTCCCTATCCGGGTGACCTCATCAACAGGTTGGCTAGGAAATAATCATTTCAATGGGCCCCTTGCCAGTTTGAATGGCAAATAAACATTACAGTGGGCCTCTTGCCAGTTTGGATGGAAAATAAACATTTCAGTGGGCCTCGAGGCCCATGGGATTGGACCCATTTTGATGTATTCCAAGGCCCATGGGGTTAAGGCCCATTGAAATGTAATAGGGCTTATGAGTTGAGGCCCATTTGATATACATATGGGGCCCAATTGGTGTGGCCCATTTGTTACATATAAGACCCATGAGATTAGGCCCATTTGGTGCAATCTAAGGCCCACGGGTTATGACCCATTACAATGCACATAAGGCCCATTGGTGCGGCCCATTGATGTGGCCCATTTGATGAACAAAAGGCCCATATGATATAGCCCATTTGATGTATTTAAGGCCCAATGGGATGTACCTAAGGTCCATTGCAATGTGTGAACCCAACATGGTTTGTGTAATGATGTTTACTACGGGTTATGGCTTATGAGCAATGGTGGTTTGACGTCCACATTGCGAGTATAATGTTGGTTGGATGTCCACATTACGACTCTCCCTAGGGCCCATTGATAGACCGGACTTGTTGTGTGTCGGCCGTCTAGACTACCTGCGTTGTAAGGATAGAGCATTACTTTATAACATGTTTAATATAGTTCCATGACTCATGATCATACGCACCATATGTATGCTTGATATGAGAAGAGACTAATCTTAGCATATGCCTTCGAGCAGATTGTTTATGGGACCCCGATTAGGCGGTGTTTCCCTACATGAGCGCACGATACGCGCAGGATTTGCTGCATGATTAGATAGTGTGATTCATGCATTCCGCATTGTGTGACATGGTTATTGTACGCTCTACCGACATCGGGGCAGTAGCTTCCACAGACATATTGTGGTTAGCAGGATTGGATACCAAAAATCTTGTTCTACATGGGGTGTTATACATATCCCTAGGTGAAAGTCCCTAAATCCTTATGGTACCAAGAGGTTGTTCTAACGTCTAGACCAAGTGGGTAGATGAGCGTTGAGTGTCGATTACCAGATGGTTGCGTTCTCCATTGTGTCGTGGTCGGTTGGAAGGAGGTGCGGCCTTACCCTCCCGAGTGTAGGGGGTAATGCTAGGCTGAGTCTGACCAGCTAGAGGAATGGGTCATCTATCAACGAGTCGAGCCCGATATTGGTAGGCGAATTGTGAGGTCTCTTCCACTCACCTTATTGTGCGCAATGAGGCAGCGATCTGGATTAGGGTGTACTAGACCCCGGTGATATCCCAGATTTGAGTTGTATTGATGTGTAGACATAGATGAGGATTTGTATGCTTGATTTGCATTTCACATCGTAAGGCCTTAGGATGGCTGATATCATTCATGTCTTGCATCGCATAGCTTTAGTATGGCTAATGTTTTTCATGGATCCATCTGCATATTTCGCATTACTCTGATATTGCATGATCATATTATTACCTTACGCACACACTTTCACCACCCTCTAAGCTTTCTATAAGCTTATGCATGACCGTTGCGTGCAGGTGACGCTGGCTCACAGTAATGTTGAGGCAGGAGCGCTTTGGAGATTACTTTGGAGATTTTGTCCATCATCATTGTATGTCCTTTTATGCTCATTGTACTTGTAAAGTTTTTGATCATAGTAGAAATGTAATAAAGTTTTTAGTTGTTGTTTGTGGGTTATGCCTTTGCTTATGCTTATCACGAATCAAACTGATATTGAAAATCCTCCTCGTAGCATCCCAGGATCGGAACCTGGCGAATGGGAGCTAAGAGCCGAGAATGGGGTTCTACAGAAGCTGTCTGCGCCAGATTCGGTGATCGAAAATTTTGTGAGCCCGATTTCTGAGTTTAGGACGTGACACCATTCTATTGGGGAGGCTTCTAAGACTTGAACCCTAGCGACCGCGCTGTTGCCGCGGTTTTGATGTTGTGACTCACACACCTAAGCGATACCCTGGTCAGGAGATGTGGGCAAGCGTTCGGTGCGAGGAAAACGCCTCATTTTACGAAACCCAAGAGAATCTCTATAACATGTCACCTCAATCTATCAATCAATCCCATCAAAAGTACATGTCAAGTACACATCACCTTTCACCCATTCTCAAGAAACCCCAAAGTTAAAAGTTTCTTACACATGCCCATACTTTTCTTACACCATTTGTCACAAAAGTCAAAAAGTTCTTACACCCATCACTCACCACATCCGTCACTCTATCACCCATCACTCTCTCTTTCTCTCTCTCTTTACAACTCTTTTTCTCATTTTTTTCAAACCATTCCCAAGCAAGAAAGAACTCCACACATCCAAGCCTCTACCTCTCTTCTAAGCTACAAGTGTGGCCCACCTTCCTACCCCTTTCATCTTCCATCTCAACCATCAAAACCTCATCTCCTCCATTAGAATCAAAGCTAAAGAGTAAAGGAAGCTAAGGGAGCAAGAAGATCGAACAACGGGTGCTTCTATAGGCTAGTTTTTCATATTTTCATGACAGGCCAAGTGAGGTATACCGATCAATAGTTTGGATCTCACTTGAGACCCTAAGACGTGACCGATGGCCCACTTTGATCATCATGATCATTCCATGATGGGATCAATCTCCATAAACCCCATCATGATGTTTGTTTTCTTGCATTAAATAGGTCATCTAGACCGTCCATATTGGTGAAAAAAGGATCTCCACTGTTGATTTTCCTTTTTGATGGACCCATGTGTAATGGGACCCACTTGATGTATGATTGAATGCAAGAGAGGGCCCATAGTGTCGGGGTCCCTCCATCACACGTGTCCCATCTCTCTCTCTCTCTCTCTTTCCTTTTTGTATGATGACGTAGTTGTGTGGCCACTTGGATGGACCCCACTTTATATAGGGGTTGTATCCACACTATCTATTATTAGGTGGCCCACCTAAGTAGGGCCCACCTTAAGATAACCATACGCCCAAATAGAAAAGAGAGAGAGAGAGAGTCTAGAGATGCTGTCTCTGGACATGAGGGTGAAAACACCACTATTGAGCCTTGGTTTAAGGCCATTTGGGTGGGTCATTCATGTAGGTCCTACCTTAGTGTATGTATTCAATCCACACTATCCTTTATACTAACTCATTTTAGGTGTTGAACCGAAAAATGAGGTTGATCGGAGCATCTGGTGGGCCATACCTTAGCAAACAATGATCTCCACCGTTAAAGCCTCCCAGATTTTCTCTATACGCCGAAAGATGCCTAATATTGGGCTTGATGGATGGGTTATGGACTGTAGAATCCATTGGCTGGGGTGGATTCATTTGATGCAGACCCCACACATGAAAAACCATGAACAAACCCCATTTTAGAAAATATATATATATAATAAAAGGCAGCGCCTGCTGCCACTGACGCAGCAGCAGGACGCTACTGCGTTTTGAAGAACGGAAGCAGGGACCCACGGCTCCAGCTGTGGGCCCCATCATAATGTTTATTTGTCATCCAACTTGTTCAAAGGGTGGGCCACTTCCAGCAGTGGGCGCCCTACAAATATTAGCCACATCCAAAGCTCAGGTGGCCCACATCAGTGGAAACAGTGGGATTGAACGTCTGCCCTTGAAACCCTTTTTTGGGTCACAAAAGTTTTTGGATCAAGCTGAAATTTTTTTTCCTATTCAGCTAGGTCCGTGCGACCTTATCCATGGTTAGATGTCAAATAAATGTTATGGTGGGCCCCACGTGGGACCCACAGTGATGTATGTATTTATTTTCATGCCATCCACGGCTATGGACGATGGAACCCACTGTGCAGTATGTGTTTCATCCATGCCTGGCCCAGTGGTCAGGCCTGTGAGACCGGACCCGAGTTCGCATTGTGCGGTCTTACCAGTAAAATCCCGATGACCCACGACCCTCGAATAGTGTTTGCGATTATCTTTAAGTTTGGTCATGTAGACCCGACTTGGATTAAGCCGAAACTTGTGCCATTGCGAGCGCATTGTCGCCGCGATTCCAACGCCACATCTTGTGCATCCATCCGATATGTACATCTCAAGTTATGAGCATTGATCGATATGGGCCATTGATTGCATGATTGGTGGACCCCACCATGGGTTGCACATTTTCTCATGTCATCATTTCACCCTAGGCTGAGATTTCTAGAAATGCTATTACCCTAAGCCTTATTAATATCACCATAGGCCACCATCATTGCCTAGGAGAGAGAGAGAGCTCATCATTACAAGTCTTAAAAGTCTCTCTCTCTCTTTCCCTCTCATTTCTCTCTCTCTCTCTCTCTCTCTCTCTCTCTCTCTCTCTCTCTCTCTCTCTCTTCTCTTCTTCCCTAGTAATTTCCCTCCATTTCTCCAGCCCCTCTTCCCTCCATTTCAGCCCCTTCTCCTCCTTTTTCCTCTCAATCCCTCCATTAAAAACTCATCTCATCCATCTATCTTGGTTCCTTGGAGCATTTGGAGCTTGGTGATCCAAGTTTGGTGAAGATCTTTAGGTGGGTTCTTTCTTCATCAAGTAAATCGTTCTTCTTCCTTATGTAATCTCTTTCCTCTCTCTCATTTGGATGTGTAGGACCCACCAATTAATGGTGGAAATCCTACACAACCATCTAGATGTGGCCATGAGGCCCGCATTGAACATGCATGTCCATGCATGGGATTCTTCACTTGATGGACCCCTTGCATGTGGATTTTCCATATTTTTCTAGGTATGATGGGTCATCTAGAACCTTTCATGTGGCTGGGATGCTGGGATGGCATCCCAACCATTTATCTCAAAGATCTAGTCCATGCATCAAAATATCTAGTTGTACAATGTCTTTTAATTGATGTTTGTGGTTGTGATTGTGTGGGGATGGCTTAATAGTGGCAGAGCCCTCCCCTGATGGCCAGATTCTCTACCTTCTCCTTTTTTCTTTCATAATCTGATGATATTATGTGTAGTCCACTTAGTGGGCCTGGATTTTCTAGAAAAATCCAGTAAGGAAGGGACATCTATACTCAACTTACACCATGGTTTAGATGCCCTTTTTTTCTCCACCTTAAATGTTCTTGCAAGGGTGAAAATTTGAGAGTTTGTTCTGGACAATTGTGGGGCCCACTAGGGTGGGCCATGATACCCAACTTATGGGCCAATCCATTTCTTAATAGGCCCATACATTCATTTTATTTCATGCATGTATTGCTGTCAAGAAATTTCTGGACAGATTTATGTTGGACTTGGGCTTGAATTTGGGATTGATTGGGGGACCTTTTTATAACATCCCGAAAATTGGGGGTCGAGCATAAACTCCACTCCCGAGTTCCAGAACATCACTTATGCAACATTTTCAATGATGGATGAATGTCGGCTGTAATAGTGTATAAAACATGAAGTGGATTAAGCCAAAACAGCATATCATACTCCAGAGACAGTTAAATTATCAAGAGGAAGAATGTGATAGATATATAAAATATATAAATGATTGTAAGTCTCCAGAGTGTGAACATGTTACCAGGTTAACTAAATACATGTATACTCCAAAATAGAAGGAAAAGAATATACATGGGTGTGGAAATAAAAGAAAAAATACCAAGTGTATTGGCATCTAATCAATAACCCTGTAAACCCGTCGATTAGAACCTGCATATAGGAGGGATCCTCCTCATCATCATTAAATCCGGCTCTACTTCGCAAGCATCGCCATCATCTGAAACTAAAATAGGGACTAGTTGGTGTACGCAACACTGTCTCGTAACGCAGGAGTGAGTAGCTAACTCAGTGGAAACTATACAGCAAAGGTTAACATGTTATCAATTCAATCAAGCAGTAATGATAAAGCAGTATAATCAAACATTCCTAGATACTGTAATTAATGCAAGGATGAAATGACATGATGTATGCCCTCGCCAACATACTCCCTCATGCGAAACCATCTTATGTCCGTGGCATGCTTTCTTCCCTCAGTGCTCCACATCTTCCAGGCACATGCAGTGCGATATGAACATGATTACCGAGTTGTTATTAGTCCTTTTCATACAGCAGGATTGGGAAGCTAAGGTACCTCCCTTATATCAATACCCAAACAATGATCCATTTTAGGGTTATCAATCCTAGCATATCTCATACGAAGTACGGATCTAGGTCGCTATAAGGGCTGTCAGGGCTGTTACATGCACTCGTTGCACCGCTCCCCCATCACCTTATCAATACAGGCCTAGTTTATATCCTTAAGACTGCATCAGGACTCGTCACCCCCATGCGGTGTCAGGATAAACTCAAGGTCACTACAAAGGGCTGTCAGGGCTGTTGCTCGCACTCATTGCTCCACTCTCCCATCACCTTATCAATGTAGGCTGACAGTAAGAATATAGTGTCTCATACCACCATAATCTGCTCAGAGTAGGGTGCTCACTGGTCACTACGAGGAGGTTTGTGGCCCCAGCGTAGGCCGACAGCTAGACCACGGTGTCTCATACCACCATGCCCGTCTCATGAGTCTTAGGGGATCGAGGTACCAAGGTTAGAGGGGCTTTCCAATGGTAAGTTTGGTACCTTAGGTTCAAACAGTAGCGTCCAAACATGGTGAACAAACATCGGGCCAATCGGGTTACTTGACAAGCTTAACTAGGCCAAGCACATGTTGAGTTGAATGACATGGAATGCATAAGCACTCCGTGTGGCCTAACCATTGCCGAACACCCCAAGAACGACTCAGATTCGTTAAACTCATCATATGTGGCAAAACAACCTCAACTACTATTTACAGAACGATTATCGATTACCTGGACTGTAACATAGCCCCAATCACATACAAATCTAATAACTAGCATGAGATTCATATCCTGCATCCATATGAACAATCATGAAGTATAACTTGAATATAAACAGTACATGCAGGAATTGATACACACATTTAACATGTTTCAACTAAGTACATAATCCATGAAGGAAATCATATACATAGTTAATACAAATAATCTAAGTTATACAATGCATGGAGGAAATCATATACTCAAGTATTGTGATTGAGATTCATATCTCAACAACCTTAGCAATCAAATTTTTACTAACTACTAAGTCAGTTAGGGATTTATACAAACCCTTAGATTACACATTATATCATACATCTTATGTATTCAGTAGAATACGTACTAGGGCGAATTCTTTCGTCAAAGGGTTACCGCCTATACAACAACCATATATCCATGACAGTTAGTCATGGCGAGCACGAAAGCGAACTCCATACTCATTCAATCATTTTCACAAACACTTAGACTACACAATATAACATGCAAAACGTATGTTGATATATCATGTATTTGGGCTAAACCTTTAGCCCAGAAGTTGTTACACATACATCCAGCATACATAGACGGCAGTTAATCATGGCAAGCACAAATCTGAATTTTATACGTATACGGTATTTTCTACAAATACGAGAAATACAATATATTCAACATAGTTAACGTATAACTGAAAAACGAAACGGACAACACTTTGTACATGTGAAATAGCATCCTAAACAAGAATAAATCATTACTTAACATTGAAAGTCTTGAAAACCATAACCTAAACGTATATAGTCCACACCTTAAACCAGAATATGTGAAACGGATATGATTGAGACGACAAGTCTTCGTCAACAGTGAATAGGTTACCTAAGGAATGAAATACGTTAGCTACAACATTACTGCAGCTATCCTAGGCTGTAGAACAAGTTAGGGTTTGGATTTCTTACCTAACAATGGAGTTGGAATCGCCGAAAAAGCGATACAGGAAGGTGGATTTGGCACGTAGAGCAGCAGGAAAGAATCTCAGGAGAAAACTCCAACTCTCTCTCACTTTCTCTCTCTTTTCTCTCCTCTCTCTCCTAGGGTTTTCCCCAAATTCGATTGGGTTAGAAAGCTAAGGGTTTAAGGCCCTTTTATAAGCCCAAACATAACCAAAACAGACTCCAAGTCAAGGTATACTTGGGTTATAGCCAAATCGGGTCTTTTTCGATCCAAAAGAACATTTCTGGAGGTCCCCTGACTGAATGCGGTCGGACTTAAGCTCATGGATGTCGGATTCTGATCACATTAAGTTTTCAGTTCGATAGAGTTCCCAGATCGCACGTGCCGGACCAATTTCAGTTCAGCGGTCACTGAGACTCGATCAGGGATTCTAAGTATACTGACCTGAGTGGGAAATGTTTCCTGATCCGAGGGTGTATTTGGGTCAGATTCTGACGGTCTGAATGCTTATAAAATTTCATGCTAGTGACATGTGCCAGATTTCATAAATTATATTTAATTTTTAAATAAATTCACTTTTCTCACACTCTTCACTCCGGACGCAAGGAAATGGTCTCAGGACATCGTATGGACTTGATTTTTGAGGTGATTGCCAAGTCCAACTAGGCAGTCAGGATTGTCTAAGTTCGGGATAATCAGACTTCCGATGTGTGGTCCAGGTCCGATACAAAGTTTCTAAATGCTCCCGTGAGCAACCAGGTTTAGAGTTTGATCCTAGGTTTTAGGGTATTGTAGCGTCAACTATTCTACACGTTTTGGGTCTACAGATCGTATTTAAAGTGATTGGTAACAATTTCACTGGTCGTCTAATCTAACACTTAGTTAGTTTCATCTAATTTCTAAAGGAAGTAGCCTATAATGATTTCCGTTTGATATGAGATTTGAAGGGTGGAGTGAGGGTGTTTGGAAACGGAAAAAGAAAGAGTTTGGAGAGGGACTTTTGTGGAGTTTTGAGAGATTTTTCAAACAAAGGTAAGCTTAGAGGGGTGATTTGTGAAGGAAGTACTTAATTTAGGATGAAAGGAGGGTCGAACCCTATACCATAGGGTCCCACTAGGCCCCAATTGCAATCGGCCCGAAGGCCCGGCCCAACTGGGCCCGTTTATCGGCGAGGCCTCGCCGACCATTGGTGGATTTGGCGAGGCCTCACCATTTGAGCGAGGTTCTCCTGTCCCCTAGGCCCCAAAAAAGTATGGGGCCCACCATGGGTCCCCCTGTAAGTTGATCGTTTGGCCCCCGACTCCATTTGAGGCATTTTTGGGGCCAATTTGTAAACCAGAATGAGTTTATGCAGCATATAGCATATGATTTTGGGGTAGGAGATGCTAATCTATCCAACTAACCTATTTATTTTATTATATTCCAAAAGGTTAATGGTCAAGACCCATTTTATCCATTTATTTACTATTCACAGTAAGTTTTAGCTTTGGTAATGTTCTTCATCATTAATACCCTAGGATTGGTGTGTATTATTAATGCTTTTAGAAAAAAATGAAGAACAAAGTGGCGGAGGGTGAGATTTCGAAGGAATTGGATTAAAAGAGGTTTTAGGCTTTGAGATTGAGTGTAAGATATTGGGGTTTACCTGCCACCTAAGGACATTCATTTCTAGGTTAGTAATGGAATGAAACATGGCCTAAACCCTTCGATTGATGGTCTAGAAGTGATTTTGGGTCGTTGGGTGTGATCAGGAGTGTGCACGGACTCGATCTCGGCGACTGTTTACAGTGAGTTTTAGTTTAAGTATAGTTCTTCACTATTTAAACTTGAGGATTCGTGTCTAATATGAAAGTACTTGGAGAAGTTTGAAGAATGGGGTGGTGAAAGGTGAGAGTTTGAAGGAAATGGGTTGAAAAGTGATTGCTTTGGCTTTGGAATTGAGCTTTGAGAGTGTTATGGTTGACCCATTACCTAAGGACGTCGAATTCCAGGTTGGAAAAAATCTGGGGTGTTACACTTTTATACCTATAAAATATATTTTTCTGAAAGGTGAAGATCTCATCTTGATTTTCTCCAAATTTCAGCCCCAACTGACCTTTATTGGGGTCCCAAAGGTGTGGTCTAATTGAGGTGGACAGTCTGAATTTTCTGCACTGTTCCAGCAACATTCCACTCTGGATAGGTTGGAATTCCAAAATTTATTAAAATACTTTTAGGTGTCTAAAAAATTCTAAAAATTTATAGAGAAGTTTCCCACCCATGGTATGACCTACCTACTAAAATTTGGGGTTAATGGACACCTGTACACCATAGTGGTGGCTGGATCGACCCACTATAATGTGGTGTCCAGATCAGTCCAATTTTCAGGACAGATTGATTTCTTTAAATGAATTAAAATATTATCCATGTCAAAAAATTCTAAAAATTTGTGGGAGTGTGTTCCACCCATGGTAGGACTCACCTACAAATTTTTGGGGCTAATGGACCCCTGTGCACATCGTGGCAAGGGTCGGACTAGCCCACCACGTTGGGACATTCAGGTCAGTCCGATTTTCTGGATAGATTGTTTTATTCAAATTAATTAAAATATTTATAGATGTCAAAGCATTTTAAAATTTTTTAGGGGTGTGGTCCACCCATGGAGGGACCACCCTGCAAATATTTAGGACCATTAGGCCTCTATACCGACCGTGGTGTAGCCTGCAATTTGGATCAGTTTTGGGCCAAATACCGAGGCACGCCCTTACCTTGGGTTGCTGCGCCTGCATTCTAATGACATGGCCCACTTGAAGTAAGTATTGTATATCTCCCTTTTTATCTAGTGGGGTCCACTATGATATATGTGGATTACCATGGGTCAGTAACCCATCTAAATTAAATAAATTTCTGGACTCCAGCTAGCCCAGGAAATGAGTGAGCTGGAATTCTAGCAAGGGGCCCAAAATTTGCTACATGATTGATTATTTAGGAACTATTGTGGCACACCAGATTTTGAGAGAGTGTTGCACACACTCCTTGCTTTCCTTCCTTAGACATTTTTTTAGGTGTAATTGGTGTCTCTTAAGGCCCATCTTTAAGGTGATAATATCGGCTAGCCTTAACCAGATTTTTGGTGGTTTTATGGGACATTTGGGTTGAAAACCTATTCCTTGAGCCCAAGACTGTGCAGGGGCCGACCTTATTGATTTATGGGTCCAATGGGCCGTCTACAATCTGATCATGTGTATTTATTAGCTTTAATGCCCTTATAAAATGTTTAATTGTGGGCTGACTTACAAGGCCCACATAAATGTATATTGTGAAGGGCCTTGCTAAGTCTTTGGGCTGATGTGGCGAGGCCCACACTATCAGTATAGGCCTTAACCATGTGTATTCTTAGGCTTATGGGCTGATCTCAAATCCACCATAATGTATGAATTGGATGACTTTTGTTTTGGGCCATTTCCTAAGGGCCCATTATGTAATATAGTATATATATGGCCGCCCCTTTTGTGGTAGTGATTAGGCCTTTTGGACTCAGTTCTTTTGGATAGGCTCATTGATCTTGGGGCTATAATTTCTCATCTATTATAATGGGCTTAAGGGCAATAATATACAAAAAGTTAGGCTCTTGGTTGCCCACTAAATTGATCCTATACTTGGGTCAAAAGTCAGGCCCAACTCACTTGTGTTAAATGTAAAACTTGCCTATGTAAATGAATTACTGGGCTACCCATAAAGCCCACCATAATATGTAGAATTATAACCTTTGTGGTTGAGCCCAAAACTTACTTGAGGGCCCACTATCTGGCCTATAATTTGGGCTTAGTGTATGGCTCATTATGTCATGCATTGCGTGGGCTTTAGACCTTATATTATAGAGTAGTGGCGGGCTACCTCTTGGAAGGCAGTCGAGGTTGAACGTCCTCTTGGGTGATCCTAAGGTACGCCCATGGGTTTCTCTATAGATGGTTAAAGGCTCACCATAGACCCTATGTCATTTGTTTAGGCCTTAATGTGTATGTATGTGCAACCTACCTTAATGCATGTTTGGTCCAGACCATCCAAGCCTTGGATCGCCTGATTACGGATGTACTCTCTGCCTTGGGTTACTACTGAACTCACAATCCAGTAATAGGCTCATTTGATCTTTTTATGATATATACACACTCTCTATCTGGTGGGGTCCCCCAGCGAATATAGTTAGCTTTCATGAGATTATTTTCTCATAGTTAACTAATTTATGGACCTTAGCAGGTCTAGGAAGTTAAGCTAGACAAAAGTTTATCAAAGGGTCTTAAATGTAAAATTTTATGGTTAAAACTTTATTTGGCTGTGGGGCCCACCATGTTAAGAACTTGTGTACGTGTTACATGCTTATGTTTTCTTACAATCCTTGGGCTTAATCATTGCATTCTTTTGGGTGACCTTTAGTGATTAGATGAGGACCCCATCTTAGATCAAATTTTTTTTAGGGCATCCCATGGGCCCAGAGTATGCAGGGTCGTCCCAGCTTAGCCCAACCATATATTGGGGTAACTTCCACCATTTTGATGGACTTGTGGGCTAAGACAATGATAGTATTGGGCCCTTGGTTTTCCACTTAAATTGTTAAGTTATTGGGTTGATGTAGTTAGGCCCATTTCATCCAAACTTAAACTTATTTAGTCGTATATTGTGTACACAGGCTTCCCACCAAGTCTGACTCAATGCATAGATTCTATGGCCATTGAGAATTGAGCTTTGGGCCTTAAGTCTCCTCTTGGGGCCCATGTTGTTAAAAGTGGTATTTAATCTTTTTATGGCCTATTATGAGGAATATATATGTATATGGTTGGTTACATTTATTTTTATCTTTAGTGTAGACCTTGGGCCTTCTATCCACATCATTCATGGTTGATATGCCTTTTTGGAGAATGATGGTTAAATGTTCCCATTATGGATCCCTTTAGGCCCGGTTGTATTTAAGAGTGATTGGATACTCATCTTAGACTCTTGCTAGGCTCATTTCTATATTACTTAGATCCACAACTTGTACACTTAGTTTCATGGGCTACCCCAGGAAAAAAGGGCCCCCACTAGAAGTTGGATTCCTTAAAGATAGTGTCTAAGTACCTGGTCTTAGTTCCTTCTTGGATAGGAGGAATGTAATATACATTGCATATCACCCTGTAATGTGACTAAATTCATCCTCATGACCATGTACATCATTGTATGCTTGGTTGACACTGTGTGTGTGGTCATATTGTGTCATTGGACATTGCATGATACTTTTCCTGAGGGATGTAGTATCCCCTCTCGAGTACGTTGGATGCTTGGGATTGATGCATGGTTGATTGTGTGATTCATGCATTTGACATTGCATAACATATGAGCATTATCACCCTTGCGTCATCAGGGTTGTAGCCTCCATAGATATATCATGGATGACCATGTTTGGAATATATGAGCGCACGAGGGCCTTATACCTTTAGGCCGCGACTCCCACTATCGTATAGTCGGTTGGATAGGAGTGTGGCCTTACTCGCCTGATGTAAGAGGGCATTACTAGGCTAAGTCTGACCAGCTCTTGAATGGGTCCGCTAACTTCAGGCCTTGCAGTTGATTGGTTATCCACATGTGGGTAGTGAGGTCTCTTACACTCGTTTGACTGTGCGGGGTCTGTAGAGCGGCAGTCATCCAGCAGTGTAATGGACCCCGGTGATTTTCTTATGATGGAAATGTACTTGATATGTGTATTAGATATGAGCACTGATATTACTTCGCATTGCATTTGCATCAGCTGTGTAAGCCTCATAATTCATCGCCTTGGCATGGCGCCCAGTACTCATTGCACTATATAGCCTTTGTATGGATTCCTACATTATCATACTACCTTGGTATAGCTTCTTATGTTCATAATAGCCTTGGTAAGGCTCGTGGTATTAGTATTGATCGTGACTCCCTTCTGCATTCTCTATCTTCTTCTGAGCACCATAGTCACACACTTTCACCACCCTCTAAGATTTCTATAAGCTTATGCACAATTGATGCATGCAGGAGATCCTAAGTTGGTATCTTAGTAGCGGAGCTTGGATAGGTGTGCGATCCGAGGACCCAGTGTTGCAAATTCTCTTCCTTCTTTCTTCTGTTATCTTATGTATGTCCTTTTGGACCTGATGGAAACTTGTAAAAGTTCAAATTCATAGTGGATTTTGTGATGTGTGCCTTTGTTATTCTCAGATTTACTTATTGTGATCTTGGATATGCTCGTATTAGAAATGATTACATTGTTATGAAAATCCTCCTTGTAGGATCCCAGGATCGGAACTTGCCTCAGGAGCCGAGAATGGAGTACTACGGAGGCTGTTGTGGCCAGAACCGGCCATCGGGTTCCTTGTGAGTCTGGTTACCAAGTCTGGAGCATGACAAGGCCCCACCCTGATGTGTTCTATCCGCACCGTCCACACTGGATGGTGGGACCCACCCCCACGTGTGGGACGGTGTGTGTGTATATGTATATGTATATGTATATATATATATATAAATTATATATTATATTATATATAATATACTTGATGGACGGCCTTTATGTGGACCCCCACCATGAGGCAGGTGCTGCATCCAATTTGTCCATCCATTTAAAAAAGCTCATTTTATTGCATGAGATAGAGAATGAGCTAGATCCATAGTTCAAATGAACCCCACCTTGGATGTGGATGAGACCCATCTCGATTTATCTGTGGTAGTCCATTGGGGCCCACTTTGATATATATGTAAGGCCTATGGGTTGAGGCCCATGGGTTGCATGTAAGGCCCATTGAGATGTATTGGGGCCTATGGGTTGAGGCCCATTTGATGTGCATATGGGGCCCAATGGGTGTGGCCCATTTGATATATATATAAGGCCCATGTTACGAGGACCATTTTGATGCATTCTAAGGCCCACGGGTTATGGCCCATTGCAATGTACATAAGGCCCATTGGTGCGGCCCATTGATATGGCCCACTTAATGAATATAAGGCCCATATGATATAGCCCATTTAATGTATTTAAGGCCCAATGGGATATACATAAGGTTCATTACAATGTGTGATCCCAATATGGTTTATGTGATGATGTTTATGATGGGCTATGCCTTAGGAGCAATGTTGGTTTGACATCCACATTGTAAGAATAATGTTGGTTAAATGTCCACATTATAACTCTCCCTAGGGCCTGCTGATAGGCTCGTACTTGTTGTGTGCAGGTCATTTAGGCTCATCTGCGTTGTAAGGGTAGTTTATTACTTTATAACATGCTTAGTATAATTCCATGACTCGTGCTCATACGCATCACATGTATGCTTAATATGAGGAATGTTTGATCATATTATATGCCTTCGGGTAGATTGTTTAGGGGCTCCCAAATAGGTGGTGTTACCCCACATGAGCGCATGATACATGCAGGATTACTGCATGACTGAATAGTGTGATTCATGCATTTCGTATTGTGTGACATGGTTACTGTACTCCCTAGCGACATCAAGGCCATAGCCTCCATAGGCGTATCGTGGTTGGCAGGATTGGATACCAGAAATCTTGTTCTACATGGGGTGTTATAGATATCCCTGGGTGAAAGTCTCTAAACTCTTATGGTACCAAGAGGTTGCTCCAACGTCTAGACCGAGTTGGTACAGGAGTGCCCAGTACCAATTACCAGGAGGCCACGCTTTCCACTATGTCATGATCGGTTGGAAGGGGGTGCGGCCTTATCCGCCCGAGCATAGGGGGCAAAGCTAGAATGAGTTTGACCAACTCGAGGAATGGGTCCACTATTGACGAGCCGAGCTCGATAATTACAGGCGGATAGTGAGGTCTCTTCCACTTACCTTTTTGTGCGTAATAGGGCGGCAATCTAGTTCAGAGTATACTAGACCCCAGTGATATCCCAAATTTGAGCTGTATTGATATGTGAACTTAGATGAGGATTTGTATGCTTGATTTCACCTCGCATTACATGGCCTTGGTACGGCCAATAGTACTCATGGATCCATCAGTATATTCTGTATTACTCTGATATTGCATGATCATTTTACTACCTTGCACACACACTTTCACCACCCTCTAAGTTTTCTGTAAGCTTATGTACGACTCTTGTGTGCCGGTGATGTTGGATCGCAACAACAATGAGGCTTGAGCACGTGGCAGATTATTTTGGAGCTTTTGGTCTATCATCATTGTATTTCCCTTTATACTCATTGTACTTATAAAGTTTTTTATCATAATGGAAATGTAATGGAGTTTTTAGTTGTTGTTTGTGGGTTATACCTTTGGTTATTCTTATTACGAATCAAACTGATGTTGAAAATCCTCCACTTGGCATCCTAGGATCAAAACCTGGTGAATGGGTGCTGGGAGCCGAGAATGGGGTTCTACGGAGGCTGTCGGTGCCAGATTCTGTGACCAAGAATTTTGTGAGCCCTATTTCTGAGTTTGAGGTGTGACAGTTTGGGTTTAGGCTATAGGTTTTGGTTTTGGTTTGGGTTATATTTTTTTATTCAGGTTAATGGTTTTAAGTTTAGGTTTAGGTTATATGTTATAGGATTTAAGAATGGGTTCGAGTATAGGTAAGAGGTTTTGGTTTTGGTTTAGGTTATAGCTTCTGATTTAGGTTATAGGTTATAGGTTTAGGTTTAGGTTATAGGTTATAGGTTTAGGTTTTAGGGTAGGTTTTAGTTTTGATTTAGGTTATAGGTTTTAGATTTAAGAATGTGTTCGGGTTTAGGCTATAGGTTTTAGTTTTGGTTTGGGTTATAGGTTTTGGTTTAGGTTAAAGGTTATAGGTTTAGGTTTAAGTTATAGGTTATAGGTTATAGGTTATAGGATTTGAGAATGGGTTCGGGTTTAAGATATAGGTTTTGGTTTTGGTTTAGGTTATAGGTTATAGGTTTATGTTTTAGGTTTTGGTTTTAGTTTTGATTTAGGTTATAGGTTATAGGTTTAGGTTAAGGTTTACGTTTACGTTATAGGTTTTGATTTAGGTTATAGGTTTAGGTTAAGGTTTAGGTTTATGTTATAGGTTTTGATTTAGGTTATAGGTTATAGGTTTGGGTTTTAGGTTTAGGTTTAGGTTTTTATTTAAGTTATAGTTTATAGGTTTAGGTTTTAGGTTTAGGTTTTGGTTTTGATTTAGGTTATAGGTTTTTGCATTCAAGAATGGGTTCAGGTTTAGGCTATAGGTTTTGATTTTGGTTAAGGTTATAGGTTTTGGTTTAGGTTATAGGTTATAGGTTTAGGTTTAGGTTTAGGTTTATGTTTAGGTTAGAGGTTATAGGATTCGAGAATGGGTTCAGGTTTAGGTTATAGGTTTTGGTTTTGATTTAGATTATAGGTTTTGATTTAGGTTATAGGTTAAAGGTTGTAACACCCCAGATTTTTGCTAACCTGTGATTAGACGTTCTTAGGCAACGGGTCAACCAAAACACCTTGGTAACCGCTCAGAACCCAATTCCATAGCCAAGGAAATCACTTAGGATTAATTCTTTTAGAAATTAAGCGTAAGTTAGCTAGCGCTACGCTAGAGTAGCTGTGAAATTATCCCTGATCGCTTTAAATACGTTCTGCAAGACCCAAAACTTGTAGAATCGTTGATGCTACGTTACCCTAAAATTCAGGATCAAAATCTAAACCAGTTTGTTCTCGAGAACCCTTTGAAACTTTGTATTGAATCTAGACCGCGCGTCGAAAGTTCGATACCTACAATCTTAGACCGTTATGACCGCTTAGCTGGACTTGACAACCGTTTCAAAAATCAAGACCAACCGATGTTCAGAGGCTATTTCATTGAGCCTGGAGTGAAGAGAGTGAGAATAGGGTTAGATTTAGAAATTTTAATTCAAATCTGGCACGTGACTTGACGTGTTATTATTAAGCGTTCTGACGGTCAGAATTGAGCCATATTATACCCTCGGATCAGGAAAAATTTCTCTTTCATATCACGAGACTTGTAGACCTGATCTAGGTACGGTGACCGCTGAACTGAAATTGGACCGCCACGTGCGATCTGCGAACTCTTCCGGTCTGAAAACTTAATGTGTGCTAGGTCCAGTATGCATGAGCTTAAGTCCGACCGTGTTCAGCCAGGGGACCTCCAGAAATGCTCTTTTGGACCAGAACAGCCCCGAATTGGTTAGACCTCAAGTAAATATTGTTCCCAAGCCTAATTTGGAAAGAAATTAGGTAATATAAGGGCTTGAAACCCTCACTTCTCTCACCCATCCGAATTTTCTAGAAAGCCTAGCAAGAGTGAGAGAGAAAGTGAGAGTTTGTGAGAGAAGGTGGGAGAGATTTTCCTGCCACCTGCTGCTGCTGCTGCATGTGCTTAAGCGATGTATTCCAATCACTTTGTTGGTGATTCTGACGCTTTTCTAGGTAAGGGAAACCCTGTCCACTTGCTGATTTAGCGTTTCGTCAATTCAAATAGCAAAGTAACTGATGTACGTGTGTATTTGGTCGCCTAATCGCCATAGACGAAGCGTATACGCTCCGTTCGGAACGATACACATCTAAAGTGAAAGGTGCAGATTTTAGACGCTTTGATTGACTGATTTCAAAGCTTTCAATGTCATTTAATAGTAGATTATCGACGACAACGCCGTTTGACATGTACAACATGCTGTCCGTTTCCCTTTTCGTAAACGTAGGAAAAATATGAGATTTAGGGCATTTTAGTCATTTGTAGGAAATACTGTAAACATCCATATTTTGCTGAAATGATTGACATGGATTTTTTTCGCAATAGGATATTAGAAATGCATGCATAATCAGTTTGGTGAAGAGATTCGCCCAAATGTGCACTTTGAGTCGACATACGCTATGTAGACTAAAGTGTGTAGGCTGTGTTTGTATAAATGTTTGTATTCGTATGTATCGAATTAAATGGTGTTGTGAATTAGTTTGAGATTAAATTCTCAAATAATATGCTGATGTAAATGATTTCCTTCATGTTGGCTATATGTATGATTTCATTATATGTATGAGATGCATGTGTTAGATGATTTACTTAAGTTGTATGTCATAATATGTGTTAACATGCTCACATTGTTGTAATTCATTTCCATTACTCTTATATGATTGAAGAAGTGGTTTCACAAATGTTTGGGACTATACTTAGTCCAGGCAGTCGGTAACCGAGTAAATTCGTGGTTGGCTTATCTTTGCCACGAAGGACGCGTCGATGAACGCGAGTCATGTTTTGGGTTGGCGACAGTGGTTAGGCAATGGGGAGTGTTTCATGCACTTCATGTCGTTCGACTTGCGATGCGCTCGTGCTAGTCAAGCCCGTCAAGTAACCCGACTGACCGTTGATCGTTCACCCTGTATGAATCATAACTGCTAGAACCTAGGGTACTGAACTTACTGTTGGAAACCCTGTTAACCATGGTACATTGATCCATAAAGACTCATGAGCCGGGCATGGTGGTATGGGACACCGTGGTCGAGCTGTTGGCCTACGCTGGGGCCACAAACCTCCCCGTAGTGACCAGTGAGCACCTATGACTCGTGAGCAGATTATGGTGGTATGGGACACTATATTCTTGCTGTCGGCCTACACTGATCAGGCGACTAGCCCTTTGTAGTGACCACGAGCGTATTCTGAGTCTACGGGAGGCGACGACCCTTCCGTAGCAATGAGAGTACAGTAGGCCTGTATTAATAAGGAGATGGGGGAGCGGTGCAACGAGTGCGAGCAACAGCCCTGACAGCCCTTGCAGCGACCTATAAATATAACATCGTATGAGATTACTAGGAGTGACGACCCTAGACAGGATCTGTGTTGAGATTGATATAAGGGAGGTACCTTAGTTTCCCAATCCTATTGTATGAAAAGGACTAATAATAACTCGGTAATCATATCACCATCACATTGCATGTGCCTGGAAGATGTGGAGCACTGTGGGAGGAAAGCATGCCGCAGGCATAAGATGGTGCCGTATAAGGGAGATCGTCGGTGAGGGCATCCATCATGTCATGTCATATTGCATTAACAACAGTATTTAGAAATGTTTGATTAATTATTTTACTATTATCGCATGATTGATTTGAGAACATGTTAATCTCTGCTTTATTATTTCACTGAGTTGATCACTCACTCCCACGTTACGGGATGATATTTTCGGACACCCACCAGTCCCTATTGTGATTGCAGATGATGGCGCGACCTGCGAGGCGGAGCCGGACTTGATAATGATGAGGAGGATCCCTCCTTTATGCGTGTTCTGATCGACGGGATTATAGGGAGGTTCATTAGATGTCATGACACTTGTCATTTTATATTTTCAAAGCACTCATGTATATTCTTTCTTTGTATTTTGAGGTATATATGTATATGTTTAACTTGGTAACATGTTCACACTCTGGAGACTTACAATCAGTTATATATTATATGTATGTATCACAGTCTTCCGCTTGTTAATTTAACTGTCTCTGGAGTATGATATGTTGTTCTGGCTTAATCCCACTCTTGTTTAATACATTAACACAGACAACATTCAATCATACACATTTATGTTGCATAAGTGATGTTCTGGAACTCGGGAGTGGAGTTTTTACTCGACCCCCGATTTTCAGGATGTTACAGATGGTATTAGAGCATGATTTGGATTAAACCGGGCCTTGGTTATGGACACGCGACATACGCTGTCGCTCCTATGACTTAGGTGGGTGCGAGAAAAGTTTAGAAACACTCGTAGGACTCCAGTTTCGCCAATAGGAGAAGTTTACTTGAGTCGATCGTTTCGGTCGAGTCCGTAACGCATATAGGGTAGCGTGAAGCGACCTAAGTAGCTCCTAGGTTGTAAGTAGACGGGTTGAGATGTTCTCTGAAAGGTTTTAAACCTAAAAATGTGAATCCTTGGGATGTGGGGCAACCACAACCGTTACATTCAATCGCTAGGGCTTAAAAATCTCATTTCACCTAATTCCTTCAAAATTCTTCCTCTCACCACTCCATTCTTCAATTATTTATTTATCTTTTCAAGTTAGGCATTGATCTTAATGTGAAAATGATATAAAATCATACTTAAACAAAAATTTCCATTGAATAGTAAAAATACATGAAAACTGGACATTTATCCATTCTAAATTTGTAATATTTAGCAAATAATGAGCTAGATGGATGTATTAGCTCCTCCTACCCTAAAATCATATGCTATATGATGCATAAATGTATTCTGGTTTATAGACTGGCCTCGAAATGCCTTGAATGGAAGTTTGGGCCTCCCTAGGTCAAAATACAATGATCTGGGGTGGGGCCCATACCTATTTGGAGTCCCTAGGGCAGGGGGGACCCAACCCATGTGGTCCCATCGGCTGGATCCAGAGATGGCCGGCGATGTCATCTCCGATCCGGCCATCGATCGCCGACCAATGGGCCCCACGTGGTCCGAATTTTGGGCACGTGGTGTTTTTAGGGTAGGGTACCCCTTCCATACAGCGCCCGTTCGTTGAAACGCCTTAGAAAGGGTACCTCCTTCACAAACAGCCCCTCCCAAGCCTCCATTTTCATTTTTCTTGCTGCCCTATCTTAAAACGCAGCTCCAAATCTCTTCCAATCCCATTTCTTGCTAAAACCAACCCTATCCCATCCCTTCATAGTGATTTTCTACTCCCCCTCTTTCAAAACTCGTTCGTTGGAGCTCCTACAACCCCCAAATATGGCTGAAATTGTGTGGAGCTCCATTCCCCTTTATAGTTCTCTTTTCCCTTTGAAAATCTAGCCTTTAGGAGCTTGATGCATCCCTTTACAGGGCCTAGATTCGTTTCAGTCCATTTAGGCAACCATTTCTCTGCATTTTCTCCGCTTTCCATGGCTATTGTTAAGGCTGTTTTAGCCTTTTTTTTCTCTCTTTCCACCATCCTCCCTCTCAATCCTATTTCTCCATTTTCTTTGCTTAAGGAATACTGAAAATATATGGCCGAGAGAGCTCTAGGGAGCAACAGACAGTATTAGACTCGACAGTGTTAAAGAAGGTAATTCGGGACTGTGGTAGAGTCCTTTGGTAGAATTAGGTATCTGTGTCGTTGTCTTGTAGATTGTTTGATTACCGTTTTGAGATTTCTGTGTTTTGTTGTTGTTAGGTTTAGTGAAGTCAGAGGTAGAAAATGTGTTTGTTTTAGTGGTTTGGCCTTAGCATAGCCGAATGCGTTCCTGTCATAATCCATGTGAAACTTTATTCTATGTATTGTGACAAATTTTATTGAATGGAGTGCATGCCGTTTCGTTTGCTGTAAGGTAATGTCCCTAGATTGGGTGTATCTTATGGTTTCCACTATCATGTTGTAAATCCCGGGATTAAGCCTACAAAATTAGTTTTTATCCCACCCCACTCTCCTACCAAGCATGCCACACCCAATCCCGACATGGGATTAGGAATGCAGTTCCATTTAATGCAACTTAATGCTACTGGCCACATAGGCCCTTGGCGTTTTGGACCTAGTGTTAGTACTCCTAGATTTGAAGGATCTGACGATATAGGAAATCCAATTCCATTTAGATAATCTTGACCTTAAGCGATAGAGCAATTCCCTGTATTAGTAATGGTATGGAACCATTTAGCATATAAACTTAGGCTTTGGATTATAGCTACTGAGTTACAGACTAGGCTACTAGTTACCTTAAGTAGTGTAAAGCCTGTATATGCTAAGGAATTGTAGGTTAGACTTGGTTGAAGTAGAACCTTATTCCTTCGATAGATCCCTTTATTACTTATAGACTTCTGTTGTAACCCATAGGAAAGTTATTTTAACTTAGAACCATTCACTCTCAAGGAAAATTTATAAATCCCTCAGATTGAACTTAGAATGAACTAGCACGCCCCTTAGAATTGCCTTCCCCAAGGGCTTATTGCATTCAGAAATACGGAGTAAAGGAACTGTATATGTAAACATGTATTCGCGGTTTGAATCGACTTCTAAATCCTAGTGGTTACCAATGAATCCAATGCTCTGATCAAGCAGAGGATCAGCATCGACTCGGATTAAGAACTGATACAATGCATTTTCTGTCCTGATTAGACAGAAGGTCAATATATCCGGCACAGACCTACTACACAACCTTTCTTCTGTGATGGCCCAACCACCTACAACCAAACGTGATCACATTGCCTTTGGGAAATGGCGAGGACTTATAGCCAGTAGAGAATTAGACATCTTGCCACCAACTCATACGTGCCCCTGAATTCAACCACAATAGAGATTAGGCTCATCTCTATCACCATAGATACCAATGCCATAGAACGCATCATTAGCAAAGGAAAACTACTGTAATGAGAGGTTGTTTCCCAATTCATGTCAAGGATATCCCCTAAGTTGCACCTCGTTCCGATATACGGAGCAATGCATAGATTCTTAAACTTTAAGTAGAACCAAGTTTTAAGGGGGGTAGAATGTATTGAGTCCAATCCAGTTAGGTCGGCCAATGCAACCATTCGATCAGAGTGGCGCAGCGGAAGCGTGGTTAGCCTCTTCCCCACTAGCCTAGGATCGAAACATTTGATTTAGGTTATACGTACGGTTAGGTGTTGAGGGTCAAATAGTGCATATTAGACCCCAAATATTGTCCGGATTTACGAGCATAATAGTGTTTAATGGCTGATTTAATCGTGTTTATGTTGCGGGTTGATTTTACAAGCTTGGATCGAAATAGGATACTAAATGCATGGATTTAACGCTCCAAATTCACCAAAGCATGGGACACTCTCCAGGGGACCAAGATTGACAAATATACACGGTCCGAAATTCGAGAAAAGTTAGAAATTGAAGCTGAAGTGGCCTGAAGGACGTCCAGAATGCAAGATCACGAGGTTCCCACCATCCGTTCGGCTCGAAACTTCATACGTCGCCTGAGGACCATAAATTAACCGTACATATAAAATTTCAGCCATTGAAGATCTCGGGAAGTGCCCCAACTGACAGATCAGCCCATAAACCGTTGATTTTGGGCCCACCTACTATCCGTATATGCCTCAAAATTTATCCCAACTGTTAAAAAGATCTGATTTACGAGATGGATGGACTGGATTGCTCATAAACATCATAATAGAGCCCATCTAGTGTAGCATGTGTACAGTGCACATGTGCACTCGTCGTGCACCAAACGAGTCAAGTCGGTCAGCAAGACGCTGACCGACTTTCTTCTTTAAAAAAAATAAAATAAAATAAAATAAAATAAAAATTTACGCACAGCGGACGCACGGTCGCTGGCCGTTTTTGCGATCAGTTGTGGGCCCCACACGTGCCCCATAAGCTCAATCCGATCCTTCCACCGTGTAGAGGGATTCGAGCACTACAAAACCATGTTATCACTTTTCACCCATGCATGCACACGTGTGAGATACAGAGGCCACAAAAGGGCTGCTCGGAAGCGTTCAAAACTGATTCTTTTGTGATTTCTTCTCTGGGCCACGTTAATGGACGTTCAAAACCACCCATTCTTGACTGAAATTTCGTTCTGAATCCAATAGACTAGGTGGATTTTCCAGAAAATGCTTCTGTGGGGCCCACCGACCACAACAGTGAAATGGTGCGAAAGGTTTCGCACATCCACGAAAAGTGACTTTTTCGGATAGTTTTGGCCCACCATCTTTGATCATATGGCAGATCTGAACCGTCTATCATGTGGAGGACCCAAGAAAGTACTAGGGGACGGTGTTTCTTTAGAATTTGAGCGAGGAAAGTGGCGTGTTTCATGGTACCGAACTTGGCTGCGAAAATTGCACTCCGTGTCCTGCTACAACTCTGTCACTGACTCCAGCCTTACAGCAGCTATAAAAGGAGGTTTTTGGACGTGGGGAGCATTCATTCAGGTTTAGGGAGGAAGATTCAGAGCTGGGAAGGAAGGCTCAGGTCGGACGTCTGCAAGAGAGAGAGTTGAGTTTGTTTATTTTTTTTATTTTTATTTTATTTTGTTTTGAGATATCTAGCCTATTCATGTTGGGCTGAACCTCCTAGCTAGGGCTAGGAGGTGAAGCTTGTAGTGAGATGGGAGATTTGATTTTATTTTAATTTTAATGCATGAATTAACGTTGATTTTAGTTAATTATTATGGAAATGTTTTAGGTTTTTAATGGTCTGTTGTGACTGAAATTACAATGGGTCTGCGATGGCTTTGAATATTTCCATTCTCTTTAATGTTTATGATGTCAGGAAGCCCTGTTGTTCACCATAGTCTCCTGGGCATGGTTGGATGACGGTACCCTTCCTAACTTTCATAGCATGTGATTGGTTGGTAATTAGTTTAATTCTGTTGTTTGGTATAGTCTCTTGGGCATGGTTTGGTGATGGAATCCATTCTAATTCATACACCTTTCATCTCTTTGAAAACTAGATCAACGGCAGTTCAGTAATTTTTATGATTTTTGATGCAAGCATAAGTTCTCCCTGATCTTTACAAGTGGATCCTCTGAATCCCTAGTTCCTATCTCTGATTTTTTTCCTAAGATTTAGATTAATTATTCTACAAGTATTCCACCATTGCTAATTGATTTAGAATTCATCTTAGCCTAGTTCTAGTTCTATTTAATTTTAGATAACGTACAAGTTTCAGTCCCTTGGGATTCGACCTTGGTCTTACCGAGTTATTACTACATCACAACCCTGCACTTGGGGAGTGAACATTAGGTCATTAAATAGGATTGACCCTTCCTTAGAATGTCAATACTGAAGTCTTGCTGGATACTCCTTACCCTTCGCCAAATTCGGGGACGAAATTGTGTTTTAAGGGGGATAGATTGTAACACCCCAGATTTTTACTAACCTGAGATTAGACGTCCTTAGGCAATGGGTCAACCAAAACACCTTGGTAACCGCTCAGAACTCAATTCCATAGCCAAAGAAATCACTTAGGATTAATTCCTTTAGAAATTAAGCATAAGTTAGCTGGCGCTATGCTGGAGTAGCTGTGAAATTGTCCCTGATCGCTTTAAATATGTTCTGCAAGACCCAAAACTTGTACAATCGTTGATGCTACGTTACCCTAAAATCCAGGATCAAACTCTAAACCGGTTTGTTCTCGGAAACCCGTTAAAACTTTGTATTGGATCTAGACCACGCGTCGAAAGTCCGATACCTATAATCTTAGACTGTTATGACTGCTTAGCTGGACTTGACAACCGTTTCAAAAATCAAGGCCAACCGACGTTCAAAGGCTATTTCATTGAGCTTGGAGTGAAGAGAGTGAGAATAGGGTTAGATTTGGAAATTTTAATTCAAATCTGGCACGTGACTTGACACGTTATTATTAAGCGTTCTGACCGTCAGAATTGAGCCAAATTATACCCTCGGATCAGGAAAAATTTCTCTTTCATATCACGAGACTTGTAGACCTGATCTATGTGCGGTGACCGCTGAACTGAAATTGGACCGCCACGTGCGATCTGCGAACTCTTCCGGTCTGAAAACTTAATGTGTGCTAGATCCAGTATGCATGAGCTTAAGTCCGACCGCGTTCAGCCAAGGGACCTCCAGAAATGCTCTTTTGGACCAGAACAACCCCGAATTGGTTAGACCTCAAGTAAATATTGTTCCCAAGCCTAATTTGGGAAGAAATTAGGTTATATAAGGGCTTGAAACCCTCACTTCTCTCACCCATCCGAATTTTGTAGAAAGCCTAGCAAGAGTGAAAGAGAAAGTGAGAGTTTGTGAGAGAAGGTGGGAGAGATTTTCCTACCACCTGCTGCTGCTGCTACACGTGCTTAAGCGACGTATTCCAATCACTTTGTTGGTGATTCCGACACTTTTCTAGGTAAGGGAAACCCTGTCTACTTGCTGATTTAGCGTTTCGTTAATTCAAATAGCAAAGTAGCTGATGTACGTGTTTATTAGGTAGCCTGATTGCCATAGACGAAGCGTATACGCTCCGTTCGGAACGATATACATCTAAAGTGAAAGGTGCGGATTTTAGACGCTTTGATTGACTGATTTCAAAGCTTTCAATGTCATTTAATTGTAAATTATCGACGGCAATACCGTTTGACATGTACAACATGCTGTCCGTTTCCCGTTTCGTAAACGTAGGAAAAATATGAGATTTAGGGCATTTTAGTCATTTGTAGAAAATACTGTAAACATCTATATTTTGCTGAAATGATTGACATGGTTTTTTGTCGCAATAGGATATTAGAAATGCATGCATAATCAGTTTGGCAAAGAGATTCGCCCAAATGCGCACTTTGAGTCGACATACGCTATGTAGACTAAAGTGTGTAGGCTAAGTGTTTGTATAAATGTTTGTATTAGTATGTATCGAATTAAATGGTGTTGTGAATTAGTTTGAGATTAAATTCTCAAATAATATGCTGATGTAAATGATTTTCTTCATGTTGGCTATATGTATGATTTCATTATATGTATGAGATGCATGTGTTAGATGACTTACTTAAGTTGTACGTCATAATGTGTTAATATTCTCACATTGTTGTAATTCATTTCCATTACTCCTATATGATTGAAGAAGTGGTTTCACAAATGTTTGGGACTATACTTAGTCCAGGCAGTTAGTAACCGAGTAAATTCGTGGTTGGCTTATCTTTGCCACGAAGGACGCGTCAATGAACATGAGTCGTGTTTTGGGTTGGCGGCAGTGGTTAGGCAACGGGGTGTGTTTCACGTACTTCATGTCGTTCGACTTACGATGCGCTCGTGCTAGTCGAGCCCGTCAAGTAACCCGACTGACCGTTGATTGTTTACCCTGTATAAATCATAACTGCTTGAACCTAGGGTACTGAACTTACCGTTGGAAACCCTGTTAACCATGGTACCTTGATCCATAAAGACTCATGAGCCGGGCATGGTGGTATGGGACACCGTGGTCGAACTGTTGGCCTACGCTGGGGCCACAAACCTCCCCGTAGTGACCAGTGAGCACCTATGACTCGTGAGCAGATTATGGTGGTATGAGACACTATATTCTTGCTGTCGGCCTACACTGATCAGGCGACGAGCCCTTTGTAGTGATCGCGAGCGTGTTCTGAGTCTACGGGAGGCGACGACCCTTCCGTAGCAATGAGAGTACAGTAGGCCTGTATTGATAAGGAGATGGGGGAGCGGTGCAACGAGTGCGAGCAACAGCCCTGACAGCCCTTGCAGCGACCTATAAATATAACATCGTATGAGATTACTAGGAGGATTTGTGTTGAGATTGATATAAGGGAGGTACCGTAGTTTCCCAATCCTATTGTATGAAAAGGACTAATAATAACTCGGTAATCATATCACCATCACATTGCATGTGCCTGGAAGATGTGGAGCACTGTGGGAGGAAAGCATGCCGCGGGCGTAAGATGGTGCCGTATAAGGGAGATCGTCGGTGAGGGCATCCATCATGTCATGTCATATTGCATTAACAACAGTATTTAGAAATGTTTGATTAATTATTTTACTATTATCGCATGATTGATTTGAGAACATGTTAATCTTTGCTTTATTATTCCACTGAGTTGATCACTCACTCCCACGTTACGGGATGGTATTTTCGGACACCCACCAGTCCCTATTGTGATTGCAGAGATGGCGCGGCCTACGAGGCAGAGCCGGACTTGATAATGATGAGGAGGATCCCTCCTTTATGCGTGTTTTGATCGACGGGATTATAGGGAGGTTCATTAGATATCATGACACTTGTCATTTTATATTTTCAGAGCACTCATGTATATTCTTTCTTTGTATTTTGAGGTATACATGTATATGTTTAACTTGGTAACATGTTCACACTCTGGAGACTTACAATCAGTTATATATTATATGTATGTATCACAGTCTTCCGCTTGTTAATTTAACTGTCTCTGGAGTATGATATGTTGTTCTGGCTTAATCCCACTCATGTTTAATATATTAACACAGACAACATTCAATCATACACATTTATGTTGCATAAGTGATGTTCTGGAACTCGGGAGTGGAGTTTTTACTCGACCCCTGATTTTCGGGATGTTACATAGGTTTAGGTTTTGGTTTTGATTTAGGTTATAGGTTATAGGTTTAGGTTATGGTTTAGGCTTAGGTTATAGGTTATAGGTTTAGGTTTTAAGTTTAGGTTTTAGTTTTGATTTAGGTTATAGGTTTTTGGATTTGGTTAAGGTTATAGGTTTTGGTTTAGGTTATAGGTTTTAGGTTTAGATTTAGGTTTATGTTTAGGTTATAGGTTATAGGATTCGAGAATGGGTTCGGGTTCAGGCTATAGGTTTTGGTTTTGGTTTTGGTTATAGGTTATAGGTTTAGGTTTAGGTTTAAGTTTAGGTTTAGGTTATAGCTTATATGATTTGAGAATGGGTTCGGGTTTAGGTAATAGGTTTTGGTTTTGGTTTTGGTTATAGCTTTTGATTTAGGTTATAGGTTATAGGTTTAGTTTTAGGTTTAGGTTTTGGTTATGATTTAGGTTATAGGTTATAGGTTTAGGTTAAGTTTTAGGTTTAGGTTATAGGTTTTAATTTAAGTTATAGGTTATAGGTTTAGGTTTTTGGTTTAGCTTTTAGTTTTGATTTAGGTTATAGGTTTTTTGATTTGAGAATGGGTTCGGGTTTACGCTATAGGTTTGGGTTTTGGTTTAGGTTATAGGTTATAGGTTTAGGTTTAGGTTTAGGTTTAGGTTATAGTTTATCGGATTTTAGAATGGGTTCGGGTTTAGGTAATAGGTTTTGCTTTTGGTTTAGGTTATAGCTTTTGATTTAGGTTATAGGTTATAGGTTTAGTTTTAGGTTTAGGTTTTGGTTTTGATTTAGGTTATAGGTTATAGGTTTAGGTTATAGGTTTTGATTTAGGTTATAGGTTATAGGTTTAGGTTTAGGTTTTAGTTTAGGTTATAGGTTATTGGATTTGAGAATGGGCTCGGGTTTAGGATAAAGGTTTTAGTTTTGGTTTAGGTTATACCTTTTGATTTAGGTTATAGGTTTTAGGTTTTGGTTTTAGGTTTAGGTTTTGGTTTTGATTTAGGTTATAGGTTATAGGATTCGGTTAAGGTTTAGGTTTTATGTTATAGGTTTTGATTTAGGTTATAGGTTATAGATTTAGGTTTTAGGTTTAGGTTTTGGTTTTGATTTAGGTTATAGGTTTTTGGATTTAAGAATGTGTTCACGTTTCGGCTATAGGTTTTGGTTTTGGTTTAGGTTATAGGTTTTGGTTTACGTTATAGGTTTTAGTTTAGGTTATAGGTTGCAGGTTTAGGTTTAGGTTATAAGTTATAGGATTTGTGAATGGGTTCGGGTATAGGTAATAGGTTGTCACGCCCCAAACTCGGAAACCGGCTCACAAAATTTCCGATCGTCGAATCCGACGCCGACAACCTCCATAAAACCCCATTCTTAGCTCCTGGCACCCATTTTCCAGGTTCCGATCTTAGGTTGCTATAAGGAGGATTTCTAATCATCAATTTGAATTGTAATGAGCATAATCATAAGCACAAGCCACGAACAATCACCACAAGAACACTATCACAAAATCCACGATAGTAAAAAACTTTGAGTACGATGCGTCAGAAGAGAAATACAAAATAATAAAAATAACAGAAACTCCAAAAGATCGAATGTGTACTCCAAACTGCGGACTATATGCTCCAACTACGGTAAGACTACGGCTGCGTCCTGGCATCTCCTGCACGCATCAATCGTGCATAAGCTTATAGAAAGCTTAGAGGGCGGTGTAAGTGTGTGCGCAATAAAAGCGTGCTCAGAATGCAAGGTCAGAGTAATGCAGAAACATGCTGATGGGTACATGAATTCAATTAGTCATACCAAGGCTATGTTGTGTAAGATGTGAATGTTATCGGCCATATCAAGGCCATGCGATGCATAATGCAAGTCAAGCATTCCAATCCATATCCATAAATCAATGCAACTCCTCACTATAACATCAGATCAGTACGATTCTCAGTCTAGATAATCACTGGGGTTTAGAACACTCCAAATGACACTGCCACTCTCCCAGCTGCATAGTCCAAGTGAGCGTAAGAAACCTCACTATCTGCCTAGCCAATAGTCTGTCAATACCTATCCGGCATGTTGATAACATATCCATTCATGAGCTTGTTAGACTCAACTTAGTATTGCCCCTACCCTCGAGTGAATAAGGCCACACCCCTTTCCAACCGACCAGACACAGTGGGAGATGCAGCCTCCTGGTATTCGGCCCTTGTGCGTTCATATATCCACTCGGTCTCGACATTGGAGTCATCCTCTGGCTCCATCGGGTTTAGGAATTTTCACCTAGGGACATCTATGGTGCATCGATGCTTAGTAACAATATTTTCAATATCCATTCCAACCACTCACGATGTGTCTGTGGAGGCTATGACCCTGATGTAGCTAGGGCATATAATGATCACACAATGCAAAGTGCATGAGTCATACCATCAGATCATGTATCCTGCGCAAACCGTGCGCTCATGTGGGATAACTCCGCCTATCAGAGAGTCCCATAAACCATCTGCCCGAAGGCATATGCTATGATCAGTCACTCCTCATATCAAGCATACCTATGGTGCATATGATCATGAATAATGTTATATAATGATGGACTCTGTACGTAGTAAAAATAGGCCTAGACGGCCTACTCACTACAAGTATGGGCCTATCGATGGGCCTTAGGGAGAGTGACAATGCAGACATTTAACCAGCGTCATTCATACAATGTGGACGTCAAACCATCATTACTCCCAAGGTACAGCCCGTTGCAAACATCATTATATACACCATGGAGGAATTACACATTGTAATGGACCTAAATACATCTCATTGGGCCTTAAGTACATTAAATGGGCCGTATCACACAGGCCTTATATTCATCAAGTGGGCCATATCTATGGGCCGCACCAATGGGCCTTACGTACATTGTAATGGGCCATAACCCATGGGCCTTAGAATGCATCAATGGGCCTTACATACATCCCGTCAAGCCTCAATTCATGGGCCTCCAACATGGGCCTCATATATATCAAGGTGGGCCTTAACAACGGGCTACAATTATATCAAGATGTGTCTAATCACATGGGCCTTACATACGTCAGAATGGGCCTCATGATATGGGCCATAAGTATGGTAAGTGGACCACACCACGTGGGCCACGTGTATATCAAATGGGCCACACTTAAACAAAAGTGGTGATAAGGATTTCCACCATTAAAATTCTTAAGGCTTGCCATAACATTTATTTCCAATCCAATCTGATCATCGAGACCCAAAGATTTCAATGGTAGCCATTGTTGGAGCATACAATTATCATGAAGAAGAAGAATAAGAATCAGATGTAAAGAGAAGGAATGGGGAAGAAAGATGTTAGTTGCGCGTGGACGCGCAACAACCATTTGTTGCGCGGTGTCGTACAACAAGTTCTAGAAAAAGAATCGATAAACTCCTCATTACGTGAGGAAGCACAGATAATCTTGATTGCGCGGAGATGGCAAGACGAGGTTATACATTATGCGAGTACACGCAAAGAGATTTTGCATTGCACAGGTAGGCGCAACGAATTCGTATACCACGTGGACGCGCAATCAAGAGCAGGTGGTTAAAATGAACGGTCCAGATCAGATGCGAGAGTGGACCATGGCATGAAGATCAAGGTTAGACATGTGTGGGAGTCCTATAAATACCCCCTCACTCCATTCATTTGCGAGGATCAAAGATTTTTGGAAGAACAGAGCATCGAAAGGTGAGGAATGAAGTCTCCATTGCGCGTAGTTGCATTGCCTTTCCACAGGGATGCGCAGTACAAGTCCCCGTTGCACGTGAACATGCAATACAAATCTCTGTTACTCGTAGTCGCATTACTTTTGTGCGGGGACGCGTTGCTCAGTGCTCCATTACGCGGGGTCGCACAACCTGTCTGCAGGTTACACGTGTACGAAAAATCAAGGCACTAAGTGATTTGTCTTGAATGGAGGATGGAATGCTGTCGGATCTGCTGAAAGCATTCAAGTTCACTCTTCATCACTTCAGACCCGCTCCTCTGCCTAAAGGATGAGCCCAAAAGTGAAGCTAAGTTGATCAAATCAACATTCCTCTTAAGTCCTAGGAGATGATCAAAATAGTTGCCGAAAGGCTGCCGAATTCATGATTCGATACATAAAGCTTCACTTATAATGATTTACTTTCTCCAAATGATCTATTTCAGAATCAAGAGATGTTACGAGGATGTAAATGAACTCAGTATCAATGAGATATGATGATTGTTCCAAATACTCTTTTTGTTATGTTTAAATAAGATAACTTCCCAAATAAAACGCATTCGTTTCTGTTCAAAACAAAATGGTGACTTTGTTGGGGACTTATTATCTCATTTAATATTAACATTGAGATAGTTATGGAACTTTCATCATGGTTTGGCATCTTTCTGACACCAAAATGGTGACTCTCAGTGGGAACATCCTCCCCTTCATCTCTAAGATAAATCATCTTATTCTTCAAATACTGATTATAAATGTATTTCATGACGAAAGGAATCCAGATTCGACTGTAAGCTACAATCAATGGCAATTCCTGTAAGAGAAGTGAGCTTCCATTTCACTTGAATTGGATTTGAGATAGAGTATGTGCCGAACCAAGCCTCCGTGTGTATGACTCAACTTCCCAAGAGCAAGAATAACATGACTCGAACAACAGTCGGGGTTGTGTCTGCTTCACCCCAATCAATGGACGGCGATAACGGCTGGACTGTTGTGATGTCCCATAAAACGAGAGTACGAAATGTAAGAAACTCTCAGATATATCTGACTTCATCAAGAATTAGAGGGTCGGTCACTCGTAATGCAATTAAGAACTATCCTGAGCTTACTCCTCCTGAGATATATCCAGAGCGGATGGTTCCGCAATTGGTCTCGCGTAACTTTTTGGCTTTGATCACCCCAAGAGTAAGATGGATGAAAAAGCAGAAGGCAAAGCTGTAATGGTAAGTTCACCTCTATCCGTGTCCCCGCAAATAAATTCACCAACGTTCGTATCGCCCCAATTGATTGATAGCACCAGAGGCACAGAGAAGTCGCACGGGACTCCAACTTCTCCTCTCTTCGTGAGTCCTGTTACACCTATATACTCTCGCCTCACCCCAGCTACAGTTTTATCTAAGAGTGGAGAAGCTTCGGTACATGTGACTGAGACAAATCAAGACAATATACCAACCACGAAAGATCGCATCAACGAGATGGCAAAAGCCCAAAGAGCACTGATGGAAGAGTGCGGACACCTTAGGGAGGCCTTGGCAACCCTTGCACATAATGTAGCTCAGATGGCGGCCCCACCAATGATGGGCACGAGGAATGGACAAGGAAACTGGCCTGAAGGCTCTCATCCGCTAGGGGTAGGATCGCAAGGGTCTGTTCTAGCCACGAGAACCATAACACAAGATGACGTCAGACAAGTCGTCGAAGAAGCAGTGAGAGTAGAAAGAGAGCGTGAAAATATTGGCCGCTTCCGATACTGAACACCATAGCCAAGGGAGGTAGAGGATGTCCCGTTCCCGGCCAACTTTAAGCATCCAGAATTTCAGAAGTTTAATGGAGAAGGATCGCTAGAAGAACATCTGATGCACTTCATTACAAGTATGGAAAATTTCTATACGATACCACGGTATTTCTTGAGGTTGTTCGGATCATTGCTCATGCACAAAGCGTTCCGTTGGTATTCCAGCCTGGCTCTGGGGTCGATAAGAACTTGGGAACAAATGTAGGACACCTTTATATCGAACTTCTTCTCCTCAGAATATAATGTTAGTATTACAGAATTAGCCTCCATACGACAGAGAGAAGGAGAACAAGTAGGGAAGTTCATAAACAGATGGAAAACATTGGGAGCCTCATGTAGACAGCTGCCAGAGGAAAAGGAACAGGTCAAAATGTGTCTGAATTCTATGGAAACAAGAATTGCGTTTGGACTGACCAGTGCTGATATCAAAATGTTCCGTGATCTAGCCACTAAAGTCCATGCCTAGGAATTAATGATTCATAAAATGCCAGCATTTCACCACGAGATAGCTAGAAGAGCTCCCGACAAGATGATTGTGAATACTGTTGATCGTGATAATAAGAGTAAAAATGCAAGGGATTTAAGGGACAGGAGGCCAGAACGAAGGGAAGGATGGAATCGGTCAAGGAGTAGATACAATGGGAAAAACCTTGAATGCTTAATTCGCATGAAGGGTTCGATTTCGATAAAGAAGATGTCGTTCCTATGATGAAGCAGCTGCTAAAAGCCGGCACGATAGAGTTGCGGAACCCAAGCACCCCGAAGATGTAACAAAGACCAGAGAAAGAGATTTCTGCCGTTACCATTGCCTGGTGGGACATCCGACGAAGAATTGCTACACACTAAAATGTATAATACAGCGACTGATAGATAAGGGCGAGATAGTAACTAGCGAGAGAAAAGAAAAGAGCATGAGGGCCATGGTAAACATGTTCACCACCCTGGAAGGGGCCCAAAAAGTTAAAGGGGAAGGAGGCCCGAAGGTGATAAAGAAAGTAGCAGTAATTACATTACGATCAGGAAAGAAGATGATAAGCCTTGTGAAGCAAAAGGTAGGGGTCATAAGAAAAGAAACCACTGAAAAGCAGGCCAATGGTGATAGAAATGAAGAGAGAGGAGAAACAGTGAGAGTGACTTATGATGTGGTTAATCATTTAAAGGGTATATCAGCATGGTTAAGCATTTATGATGCGCTCAAGTTGTCAGAAGAATTTTGATAAAGTTTGGTCCAAGCATTGTCTGACCATGATGTTAGAAAAACTTTACTGACAGAAATGAGACACGAAGAGCACAGTAAACAAGCAAATAGCCTACCAGTCATCTCATTCTCCGATGAGGATTTGATCTGCGAGATGGAGCATAACAGGCCACTAATGATAGAAGGTCATATCGGTGGGAAGAAGGTTAAACGGATCATGATAGATAACGGATCTACAGTGAATCTCTTACCGCTCTCAATGATATGTAAGTTGGGCTATCGCTGCTCTGATCTACGCCCTAGTGGAATGATGATACAAGGCTTCAATCAAGACGGGCAACGAGCACTCGACAAGATTACGGTGATACTAGAAATAGGAGAACTAACTACCAATGTCATATGCCACGTCATAAACGCCGTGACAACATACAACCTTCTCTTGGGAAGGCCATGGATACATCAGTAAATATTGTACCCTCTACTTTGTATCAATGCTTCAAGTACTGTAAGGATGGGAGACAGCATAAGGTGATTGCTGATGCGAGGCCATATACAGAAGCAGAGTCTTTCTTCGCAGATGCTAGTTACTATAAAGGGTTCACCGAAGAAGTGGGAAATAGTGACGAGAATAAAGTATTAAAAGACATTCAAGCAAATGATGTCAAGGGAGAAATGGCGGAATCCTCTAAGACTGTAAATACAAAGAAGAAATTCTATTTTGTACCAAAGCATTTGAGACAGCCAGGACAGCCGCCACTAACCTTATTATCACAAGAGCAGTTAAAAATCTTGCAATCTAATTATACAATGCCACTGCCTAGCGTTGAAAGATCTAAGCCATTTTCAGCCGTTCCAAGAAGATTTTAAGTCAAAGCTAGTACAAAATAGCCCGAGCGGATAGAATTTTACGCCGCAATGGAAACGAGGGCAAGAGAAGAAGTCGAAAGTAACGTACGCTGCGGTAGGTTGACTCCACAAAATCTAGAAAGATACAGTTCCATAAGCAAGAGAATTATGAGAAGCTTGGGTTTTTATTACGAAGAACCCATGGGGTTAAATCATGGGAAAGGAATCCAGATCCCTCTTGGGGTTGATCAAGAAAAATGAAGAAAATTCCAAGGATTGGGGGTAGAGTCATCGGTAAATATGATAACAGCTGCGCAAGCATCGAAAGAAGATCCTGATATAATCAAGTATCTTGAAGCAGCTCCGAGGCAGATGGAAGACGGGGGGCAGCCAACGATAGACAGTTTGCGAGAAATAAACTTGGGAACAGAAGAAGAACCCCAGAATACATTTATCAGTGGCAGTCTCTCTGAACAAGAATCTGAGAAATACTTCTAACTGCTCAAAGAAAAGAAAGATGTCTTCGCCTAGACATATGCAGAGATGCCATGTTTGGAACCCTCTATAGCAATGCACCGATTAAATATTTCCAAGGAGAAAAGGCTGGTTAAACAGGCACAAAGACGATTTCACCCAGACTTAATTCCATTGATCGAAGAAGAAGTCAGTAAGCTGATCAAAGTTGGGTTTATCAGAGAAGTCAAGTATCCTATGTGGATATCGAACATTGTCCACGTGAAAAAGAAAAATGGACAAGTCAAAGTGTGCATTGACTTCAGGGATTTGAACAAGGCTTGTTCAAAAGATGATTTTTCTCTCCCCATAAGAAAGTTGTTGATTGATAGCATGACTCAATATGTTGTTATGTCCTTCATAGACGGCTACGCAGGGTACAATCAGATTAGAATGGCACCGAAAGATGAAGAAGAAACTGCATTCAGAACACCGCTTGGAATCTATTGTTATAAAGTCATGTCGTTCGGTCTCAAAAATTCTGGGGCAACATATCAAAGGGTGATGCAAAATATCTTCCAAAACATGATGCATAAACATGTGGAGTGCTATGTTGACGACTTGGTGGTCAGATCAAGAGATCATCAGGAACATCGGAAACACTTGTCGTCGGTTTTTCGTCGATTAAGAAAGAAGCAGTTGAAGATGAATCCAGCCAAATGCACTTTTGGGGTGTCCTTGGGTAAATTTCTTAGTTTCGTTATACGACACAGGGGTATTAAAATTGATCCAGAGAAAGTCAAAGCCATTCAAAATATGCCGCCACCGACGACACTAAAAGAATTAAAAAGTTTGCAAGGTAAATTGGCGTACATTCGCCGTTTCATTTCAAACCTGGCAGGAAGATGCCGGTCTTTCTCTCATTTGATGAAGAAAGATACAAAGTTTGTATGGGATCAAGCTTGTCAGAACGCATTTGATGCGATAAAGGAATTACTGAAGCAGCTGCTGGTACTCACAGCTCCGATAAAAGGGAAGCCACTTATTTTATACTTATCTGCAGCTGAGAATTCCTTAGGTGGTTTATTGGCTCAAGTAAATGAAGATGGGAAAGAGGCCGCTCTTTATTACCTAAGTCGAACATTGATGGGGGCTGAATACAATTATTCTCCAATTGAGAAAGAGTGTCTAACACTAGTATTCACAGTTCAAAGGTTTAGACATTATTGTCTTTCCCATAAAATAACTTTGATCTCAAGAGCAAATCCGATCAAGTTTTTAATGACAAGGCCAATGTTATCTAGAAGACTGGCCAAATGGATGCTGTTGCTTTCAGAATACACTATTACTTATGAACCGGCCAAAGCCATAAAGGGACAAGCGGTGGCAGATTTTCTCGCGTCACACCCCATTGTAGAATGCGAGACTATCATTGACAACTTTCCGGATGAGCAAGTTATACTGGTCGAGACGCAAAGCTCATGGAAAATGTATTTCGACGGTGCCGCACGAGCATCAGGAACGAGGGAAGGGGTGATATTCATTACTCCTCAAGGTGACTTGTTACCATACTCCTTCACATTAGGCATCGTGTGCACGAACAATGAGGCTGAATACAGAGCCCTCATTATTGGGATGGAAATGGCTCAATAAATGGGAATAAAGATTTTGCATATCTTTGGAGATTCTAAATTGATTATAAATCACTTGACAAATGAATTCGAGGTGAGAAAGCATGAACTCTTGCCCTATTGCCAAAAAACATAGCAGTTGCTAGAACAATTTACTCATGTAGAAATCAAGCACGTACCGCGGTCTGAAAACGTAAAAGTAGATGTGTTAGCTAGTTTGGCAGTAGCTCTGTCCTGCCCTATTCGGAGCCCTCTCCAAGTAACTATAAAAGAAGGAAGATTCTTACCGTCTTCAGAGGTCATCGAAGAAGTTATTGAGACATTTCCTGTGTCATGTTTAGAAATAACGACAGATGATTAGCGTCAACCTTTCGTTGATTATCTTAAATGCAATATCTTGCCAGAGGATCAGGTACAGAAACAACAGATCAAGCAGCAGTCAAACAGGTTCATCATATGTAGTGTTGTATAGAAAATCTTATAATGGGATGTTGCTACGTTGTTTAGATGAACAAGAAACAAGTCAAACATTGCGGGAAGCGCACTCTGGTGAATGTAGAGCATATCAAGTAGGCAGAAATCTATTCCACAGAATACATTGAATGAGTTATTATTGGCCCACCATGTTTAAAGACGTAATAGATTATGCGAAGCGGTGCCATGAATGCCAAATTCATGGAGATGTCATACACATTGCCCCAAAAGACTTGCATTAGTCCGTTGCCTCTTGGCCCTTTTCTGCTTGGGGACTTGACGTAATTGGTCCTATAAACCTGCCTTCATCTAAAGGAAAGTAGTATATTCTGGTGGTAACCGATTATTTCTCCAAATGGACTGAAGTGGTTTCTTTGCGTAATGTTAAGGAAAAAGATGTGGTTAATTTCATCCGCCACGCTATGATATACTGACATGGTGTTCCAAAGAAAATCATTATGAACAATGGCACTCCCTTAAAAAACAGAGGTTATGTCAGAAATTCAGCATTCGGCATTCATTTTCAACTCCTTACTATCCACCGACCAACGGACTAGTGGAGGCGTTTAATAAAATGATAGTCAAAATACTGAAAGAGACAGTGACAGGAAACAAACGCGATTGGGACGACAAATTACAAGAAGCATTATAGGCATACATAACTACTCATCGCACAGCAACAAGAGCAACACCGTATTCACTGGTCTATGACATTGAGGCAGTCATCCCGATTGAAATACAAGTAGCATCGCTCAGGGTGGTGTGCATCAGTCCATAACGGAGGATGAGAATGCAAAGATAAGGTTGAAAGAATTAGATTTACTCGATGAGAAACATCTAGCCACACAGCAGCGGTTGCAATCATATCAGGCAAGGGTATCAGCTGCATTTGATAAATGGGTTAAATACCGCTCTTTCAAAAAGGGGGACATGGTGCTCATGTTGAAAAGACCTATAGTGATCACCCATAGAACAGGGGGCAAGTTTGAGCCTAAATGGGATGGGCCATATATAATAAGGGAAGTATACTCTAATGGGGCATACGGAGTAGTAAATCAAGATGGAGAAGGTATCAACGTACCGGTCAATGCTCGCTTCATCAAAAGATATCGTCCCTAACAACACTATTGATTTTGATCCAGAATATTATTGGCATAATGATTCTGCATCAAAAGGGGGCAGGAATGGACAAGGTCATATCTATGTATCATCAAATGAATAAAAGAAGAAATTTGTGAGCATATTAAGACTATTCCATGAGCATTGCAAAGAAAAGAAAAATTGTCATCATCAAGCGAGCTCTGCAAAACTCTGTTGAAATCGATATCATCGCTAAGCTGATGCATTACTAACGGCACAGATGGATATTCTTGAAGATATTAGCAAGGGTGATGATGTATCAATTTCAATCAGAGATGGTTATTATTCTCATGACAACAATGATCGCATCTACTATTATCTGTCAAGACATTTTAAGGCAATCTATCCAAATCCTTAAAAGGGGTCCAAATCCTGAAAAGGATCAAGCTCTAAAAGAGCCAGGAGCTCTAAAAAGGATCAAGCTCGAAAGGACCAAACCCTAAAAGGATCAAGCTCTAAGAGGGTCGGCCATGCATAAGACCTATCAAGATCGCCATTTAAAAAGCAGCGAGAAGCCAGTGGCCTTAAAAAGCCCGTCAAGGCCATCGTATGCATACCCATGCGTGCAGCTGACGGAGCTAGTGACTAAAAGTCCTCAACGACCAGTCATGCATAACCCCCATGCCGTCTGTATACCTTTCTAGCAGCGTCACGGGGAATAGAGGAAAGTTCCCTCCCGTGAATGGACTCGACCTTGCAGACAAAGAAAGTAAGGGCCATAGTGCGAGCTTTAGATAGGTTAACCATGTGTAAGCCCCTCCAGATCTATGGTTTGATTCCAGTACTAACTCATGAGGAAGGGCTTAAACCTACTCATTGACAGACTGGCGGCCCTAGGTTTGGTACCCCAAAGGTAGCCTTGCGAGCTCTGTGAACTCTAAAGAGTTACTGCGGCCAACCCTGTGCATAAAACCAACCGAGTTCACCGCCCCGGTATCTTCACTGGGCCCCTCTGATGGATCACAGTTTGTCCCTAGGCAGTGAGAAGTACAGCGAACTCCTAAGAGTTACAGAGGCCATCACGTGAGACCCAGCTCCACTACTTAAGAGCTTAAACTATGTGTGCTCCGGTACTCAAGAGCTTAAACTATGTGTGACTAACTAAACTAAAATATAGTACTGTCAATTAAGATGAAGATCATTTAGGAGGCCCTTACTAACAATGCATAAAAGGATATATATATATATATATATATATATATATATATATATATATATATATATATATATATATATGGTATGATAATAAAACAAAGTAAAAGAAAGCTTATTGTACCATAATACATTAATTAAAATGTCATTTGAAATATCACAAGTCACTAGTACAACTTACAATTGTGAAAGCATGTATAGCAGCAAAATACATCAAAATTATACATTTTATAGCTCTCCTATGATACCTAATGCTGTTAAATATTGTTGCAAATTGTCTTGAGGATTAACTTGAGCTGCAGCAAGCTCCAGTCTGGCATTTGAAATAATTCTAACAGGATCTGGGGTATCGGCTAGTTTTTCCTCTAAAGAAGCAATCAATCCTTCATTTTTCACCAGTTCAAATCTTTCAGAATTCACAGAATGACAGCTACACTCTATCTTTTCTTGGACTCTTTCAATGTTTAAACTTGCTTCCGAACTTTGTCGCTCTAACTGAGTAATTTCTTACTTCAGAAGGGCAATATGATCCTTGATAAATTTCTTCTCGTCAACAAAGGTCTTCAATTGTTCTTGCAAAGAAGATTGCTCTTGATCATGGCGAGAGATAATGGAAGAGATTTGAGAAACTTTCTACTTGGAATATGCAAGCTATTTCCTGTACTCCAGGATTTCAGGAGGAACAATCACAGTTTCAGCTGAGGACAAGGCAGTTATTGAATTATGAAATCTTAAGAGAGCATTGCATACAGACGAAACATCAACTTTAGCCATCTGAGAAGCACCATCCAGGACAATTAAAACGACGGCTAAATCAGACCATTAATCGGGGTCTCTGAAGATTTCGACAACATCCAGTATGAAATTCTTGATTAGGTCTAATCTGTGTGCGGAAATGTAACGCCCTGAAATTCGGGGGTCAAGCATAACTCAGCTCCTGAGTTCCAAAACATCACTTATGCAACATAGTCAATGATGGATGTATGTTGTCTGTGTTAGTGCATAAAACATGAAATAGATCAAGTCAGATCAGCAGACATAATTCAAGGATATTGAGGAAATGCAAGCGAAAGACTTAAATACATATATAATTTAAAAATAATCCCCAAAAGATGCATGCTCTGCCCAGGGCAATATATACAACCGTGTCTCAAAATACATGTATCAAACTATACAAAATCATCATATACATATTCCAAAATCTCCACCTCGCAAGCATCGTCGTCACCTGTAACTAAGTCAGAGTTTGGTTGGTGTTTAAGCACTGTCCTAGAATGTGGGAGTGAGTAATTAACTCAGTGGTACTATACAGCAAAGGTTAACATGTTATCAATTCAAGCAAATAGTAATGATAAAGTGGTATAATCAAATATGTCTTAGATACTCTTGTTAATGCAAGATGATATGAGAGAATGATGCATGCCCTCACCACAAAATCCCTCATGCGACATCATCTAACGATTGCGGCATGAATCACTACCACTATGCTCTCACACCAACGCCAATGGCACATGTAGTGTGATGTCATGAGTATGATTACCAAGCTCTTATTATTATCTTTCATACAGTAGGATTGAGAAGCCAAGACACCTCTCTTATATCAATCCCCAAACATTGATCCATTCTAGGGTCGTCAGTCCTAGGAATTCTCATACGATGTTATAGTTCTAGGTTGCTGTGAGGGCCGCCAAGGCTGTTATATGGAATCGTTACACCACTCCACCATCACCAAATCAATACAGGCCTAGTTATATCCTCAATACAGCAACAGGACTCGTCGCCCTTATGCAGTGTCAGGATATACTCGAGGTCACTACAGAGGGCTTATCACCAATAAATGTAGGCCGACAATAAGAATATAGTGTCCCATACCACCATAATCTACTCACAAGAGTAGGCTGCTCACTGGTCATTACGGGAAGGTTTGTCGCCCCAGCGTAGGCTGACATCTCGACCACAGTGTCCCATACCACCATGTTCGACTCATGAGTCTTAAGGGATCACGGTACCAAGGTTAATGGGAGTTTCATTAGTAAGCTCGGTGTCTTAGATTCAATCAATAGTGATCAAACATGGTGAACAAACATCGATCAATCAGGTTAGTTGATAAGCTCAACTAGGCCAAGCGCACGTTGAGTTGAACGACATGGAATGCATAAGCACTCCGGGTGGCCTAACCACTGTCGAACATCCCAAGTACGACTCAAATTCGTTAAACTCATCCTGTGTGGTGAAAATGACCTCAACCACTATTTACAGAATGGTTGCCGATTACCTGGACTGTAGTACAGTCCCAATGACGTACAAGCTCAAATACAAGCATATGATTCGTATCCTACATTCATATGAACATTCATGACATATAACGTGAACTTAAATATAGTACATGGAGGAAATCATACACACATTGAACATGATTCATCTAGGTTAATCAATCCATGGAGGAAATCATACATATAGTTAACATGGTCGGAATTCATATCTTAACAACCTTAACAATCACACCTTACTAACTACTAACTCATTCAAGCATTTATCTAAACACTTAGACTACTCTATTCAACATACATCACATATGTCGATTCCCTTACATTATAGGGCAAGTCCTTTCACCAAGGATTTTCTGCATACATATCAAGCATATGACAACGACAATAATCATGGTAAACAAAACAGCATATTCCATACGCATACAGGTATTCTAATATATACTTGAAATACGTTATTTATAACATAAGGTATACATATATGAAAATTAAAACGGATAGCGCATTTGGCATGTTTAATGGCAATCACAACATGAATAAATCATTATCTAACATTAAAAGTCTTGAAAACCATAACCTAAAGGTATATAGTTCGCACCTTAAACTAGAAAATGCGTATCAGATGTGATTCAGATGATATGCCTTCATCAACGGTGGATACGTTACCTATAGCATGAAACAGGTTAGCTGTAACGTCATTTAAACTATTCTAGGCTTCAAAACATGTTAGGGTTAGCTTAACTTACCCAAGAATGGAATCAGAATCGCAGGAAGAATGATTCAGATACGCAGGTTCGATGTATAGATGAATTGCAAAGAATCCTACGAAGAATTAACAGGTTCTCCCACACTTTCTCTCTCTTTTCTCTCTCCTAGAAAGCTAGGGTTTAGGAAATTCGTATGAGAATTGGGAATAAGGGTTTAAGGCCTTTTTATAAGCATAAACTCGACGGAAACATCCTTAAGGCCAAGGTATACTTAAGTTATAACCAAATCAGGCTCTTTCTGATCTAACAGAGCACTTCTGGAGGTCCTCTTATCAAATGCGGTCGGACTTAAGCTCACTAGTATTGGATCTTTAGTACGTTAAGTTTTCAATTCGATTGGATTTCCAGATTGTCCGTGGTGGACCAGCTTCAATTCAACGGTTACCGAAATTCGATCAGGGCCACAAGTACTTTGACATGTATGGGCCACCATTCCTGATCCGAGGGTAAATTTGGATCGAAATCTAACGGTCAAAATGCTTAGAAATATCGTTCATGAGAAACGATGCAGATTACTTAAAACTATAATTAATTTTCTAAAAATCTTCATTTTCTCACTCTCTTCACTCCAAACTCAATAAAATGGTCTCAGGACATCGTTTGGGCTTCATTTTTGAGATGATAGTCAAGTCCAATTAAATAGTCATAATGGTCTAAGTTCATAAATATCAAACTTTCGACATGTGGTCTAGGTCTAATACGAAGTTACAAAGCATTCCCGGAAGCAACTGGTTTTAGAGTTGGATCCTAGATTTCAGAGTAATATAGCGTCAATGATTCTATAGGATTTGGGTCTTACAGATCATATTGAAAGTTATTGGTGTTAATCTCACATGTAATCTAGTTTAGCGCTAGCTAAAACACATTAAAGTTCTAAGGGATTTGGTTCTAAATGATTTCTGCTAAAGGTGGTACTCGGGTCTAAGTATGGATTTTTTTCTAAGTCTTTACAATCTACCCTCCTAAAGAAAAAATTTTATCCTCAAAATTCGTACCTTCTCATACTCCTCGAGGATCTGGGGGTAATTCTTCCTGACCTCAGCTTCCATCTCCCATGTAGCTTTTTCTTCGCTGTGATGTGTCCACAGTACCTTCACAAGTGGGATAACCTTGTTACGCAATACCTGCTCCTTCCTATCCAAAATACGTATCGATCGCAGTTCATAAGTGGCATCCTCACTTAACTGCACCTGCTCCCATCTGATAATATACGAAGGATTAGGTACATACTTCTTCAACATGGACACATGAAAAATATTATGCACGCCTACTAGTGGTATGGGCAAAGAAAGGCGATACACTACTGCCCCCACTCGATCAAGTATCTGGAATGGGCCAATAAATCTCGGCCTGAGCTTCCCCTTCTTACCAAACCTAAGATCTCCTAGTATAGGGGAAACCTTAAGGAACAAATGATCCCCAACATCAAACTCAAGCGGTCGCTGTCTCGTATTGGCGTAGCTCTTCTGCCTACTCTGTGTTGAGAGCAGTCGACGCCGAATAATGTCAATCTTCTCCGAGGTCACCTGAACCAACTCTGGGCGAATCAGAGTCTTCTCACCCACTTCTGCCCAACAATGCGGCGTTCTACATGGACGACCATACAGTGCCTCATAGGGAACCATACCAATACTCTCCTGTAAGCTGTTGTTATATGCAAACTCTGCATGAGGAAGACAGTCATCCCAACTATCCTTGAAGTCCAACACACAAGCTCGCAACATATCCCCCAAAATCTGATTTACACGCTCCGTCTGCCCATCTGTCTATGGATGGAATGTGGTACTGAACTTCAACTTCACACCCATTGCTTCCTGGATACGAGTCCAGAAGATAAATGTGAATCAGGTGTCTCTATTTGACACAATCTCCAAGGGAACTCCATATAGGCATATAATCTCCTTGATATACAATCTAGTCAACTTGTCTGCAGAATTTGTGACTCTGATCAGTAGTAAATGAGCTGACTTCGTCAACCTATCAACGATCACCCAAATAGAGTCATGTCCCTTCCTCGTCTTCGACAGTCTAGAAATAAAGTCCATGGATATAAAGTCCTACTTCCATTCATCTATGGGCATGGGTTGAAGTAGTCCAGGAGGTCGGCGATGCTCTGCCTTAACCTGCTAGCACGTGAGAAAACAAGATACGAACTCAGCAATGTGGACCTTCGTATTGTCCCACCAGTATGATCTTTTCATATTTTGATACATCTTCTTACTACCTAGATGCATCGTAAGCCTCAAACTGTGGGCTGACTCAAGAATCTCTCGTCTCAAGTCAGGTATGTCTAGAACGCATAGGCGGCCTCGATATCGCAAGCCCCCATCCGTACCAATAGTCCACTCAGAGTCCTCGTCAGTACCAACCCGCTCCTTCATCTTCATCAGAACCTCATCGCCTGCCTCAATGATACGCCCATTTACGAGCGGTTGTACACAAATATGTGCGACGACGTCATACGGCTCTTCCACTGTGAGTTTCTGCTCAAAGTCTCGTACGAATTTCACCATATCCCATTCCACAATCATAAGTGGAGCCACAAATTCTATAGTCTTCTTGAGGCTCAACGCATCTGCCACAAGGTTTGCCTTGCCCGGATGGTTGAAAACCTCAAACTTAAAGTCTTTCAAGGTCTCTATCCATCGGCACTGCCTCATATTCAAATCTCACTGTAAGAATATATATCTAAGGCTCTTGTGGTCGCGAAAGAGCTCGAACTCCTCTCTTTAGAGGTAATGTCTCAAGAGCTTTAATGCGAAGATGACTGCTGCCAACTCTAGGTCGTGCATAGGGTAATTCTCCTCATGCTTTCTTAATTGTCTCGATGTATACGCAATCACCCTGTCCTTCTGCATAAGGAAACAACCCAGACCAATGCGAGATGCGTCAGTATATATTGTATACTTAACCCCTTGCTCTGGCAATACTAGCATAGGGGCGGACGTTAACTTGTCCTTCAGCTCCTAAAAAGCTGCTTCAGCCTTCTCATTCCAAGCAAACTTCAAGTCCTTCCTTGTCAATTGAGATAATGGTCTGAAAATCTTGGAAAAGTCTCGAATGAATCATCGATAGCAACCTACCAGACCCAGAAAACTCCTCACCTCGGTAACTGAACTGGGCTGCTTCCAATCTTGAACCGCAACTACCTTAGTGAGGTCAACCGTAATGCCTTCGTTGGACACCACATGTCCCAGGAACTTAACTTCTTCCTTCTAGAAGTCGCATTTCTTATACTGTGTGAACAACTGGTTTTCCTTGAGAGTCTTCAATACTACTCTCAGGTGCTCTTCGTGCTCTTCCCGACTAGGGGAGTATATCAAAATGTCATCGATGAAGACGATGACGAACCTGAACAGAAATGGCCGAAACACTCTGTTCATCAGATCCATGAACACTGCTGGAGCATTCGTGAGTCCAAAAGACATCACAAGGAACTCATAATGACCAAAACTGGTCCTGAACGCAGTCTTTTCACGTCCTCATCCCTGACACGCAACTGATGATACCCAGACTGCAAATCTATTTTCGAGGAATAACGTGCCCCCTTCAACTGATCAAACAAATCATCAATCCTGGGTAAGGGATACTTGTTCTTCACTGTCACCTGATTCAGCCTGTGATAATCAATACACAACTGTAGGGAACAGTCTTTCTTCTTCACAAATAAGACAGGCGCTCCCCAAGGTGACACACTCGGTCGAATAAAGCTTGCTTCAAGCAAACCATCAATCTGTCTCCTCAACTCTTCCATCTCATATGGAACCATACGATATGTTGGTAGGAAAAATAGGTGTCGCACCGGGCACAAGATCAATGGTGAAGTCAATCTCATGCAGAGGAGAAAGCCCTAGAATCTTCTCAAACAGATCTGAGAAATTGCAAACTACTGGCATATCTTCTAACGTCGGAATATCAGAATTCTCAAACATGGAAGCTGTAACACCCTGAAAATCGGGGGTCGTGTATAAACTCAACTCCCGAGTTCCAGACCATCACTTATGCAACAAAAATGGTTATGATTCAATGTTGTCTGATTTAAAGCATTCACATGAGTAAAAGTATACCAAAACTGCAATTCATACTTCAGATCCAGTGATAAAAGCAAGCGGAAGACTAAACAATGTATATATCACTGTATAAAAAAAACAAAGTAATCTCATCTGTCTCCAAAGTATGACTACATCTCTGAGTCTCATGTACATATACATATCAAAAGAATAATGTTCAAAAAGAAGGTCCCACTGATGCCCCCTCGATCCAGGTCACCTACGGGAAGCCGTCATGATACTGCATATACGAGAACTCATCCTGGTCCTCGTCGATCTCTGGCTCCACCTCCTGAATCTCGTCCTCACCTACAGCTACAACAGGGTCTGGTGGGTGTTGCAAACACCATCCCGTAACGTGGGAATGAGTGATCAACTCAGTGGAATCATAGAGCAAAGATTAGCATGTTCACAATTCAATCACGCGATAATAGTAAAGCAGTAAATCAGACAATCCTAATACTGTTGTTAATGCAAGATGATATGACGTGATGTATGCCCTCACCGACGATCACCCTCATGCGGCAACATCTTACGACCGCGGCATGCCACACTCCCTAGAGTGCTCCACATCTTCCAGGCACATGCAATGCTATGGTGATATGATTTTCAAGTTGTTATTAGTCCATTCAAACAGCAGGATTGGGAAACTAAGGTACTTCCCTTGTATCAATCCCAACACAGATCCTATCTAGGGTCGTCACTCCTAGTACTCTCATACGATGTATATTTCGTAGGTCACTGCAAGGGCTGCCAGGGCTGTTGCTCGCACTCGTTGCACCGCTCCCCCATCACCTTATCAATACAGGCCTACCGTACTCTACTGCAACGGAAGGGTCGTCGCCTCCCGTGGACTCAGAATACGCTCGCGGTCACTACAAAGGGCTCGTCGCCTGATCAGTGTAGGCCGACAGCTAGAATATAGTGTCCCATACCACCATAATCTGGTCACGAGTCTAGGTGCTCACTGGTCACTACGGGGAGGTTTGTGGCCCCAGCGTAGGCCGACAGCTCGACCACGGTGTCCCATACCACCATGCCCGGCTCATGAGTCTTCGTGGATCAAGGTACCATGGTTAACAGGGTTTTCAGTGGTAAGTTCAGTACCCTAGGTTCAAGCAGTTATGACACATACAAGGTGAACAAACATAGGCCAGTCGGGTTACTTGACGGGCTCGACTAGCGCGATCGCATCTCAAGTCGAATGACATGAAGTGCGTAAAACACTTCGCGTGGCCTAACCACTGCCGCCAACTCTAAACACGAATCACGTTCATCGATGCGTCGTTCGTGGCTATGACCAGTCAGCCACGAATTCGCTCGGTTACCGACTGCCTGGACTAAGTCAAGTCCCACACGTCTATGGAATTACATTAACACTATATCACCGTGATTTCTTTGGCTATGAAATTGGGTTCTAAGCGATTTTTCAGGTGTTTTAGTTGACCCATTGCCTAAGGACGTCTGATCCCAGATTAGCCAAAATCCGGGGTGTTACAGAAGCATAGGTGCTAGAACGACAGGACCAACTGACCTGAACTAGAAAAAAGAAGACTGTGCCCTCATGTCCATAGGCTGTCACAACTCTGACCTCACAATCAATCTCTGCTCTCATCTTCGCGAGCCAGTCCGTCCCAAAAATAACATCATAATGACATAGTGGGGTGACAATCAGTTCGACGACCACTGTCTTACTACCCAAATTTATTGAGTAAGACTCACAAGTCTGAGTAATATCTGAAGTAGTCCCTATAGCTGATGTGAGTCTCACTCCCTTCGTAAGAGCCATAACCAAACCTAGCCGCTTGACCGCAGCATAAGAAATGATCGAAACAGTGGACCTAGTGTCTACCAACAGGAAGATAGGTGTACCTAGGATGTGCGAAGGAACCTTAAATGATGATGGTGCTGAATCTGCCTCGGGCACCTCAACTGTGAGAGCATGAACCTGAGCCTACTATGGGCGATGTGGTGGAGGAACCATGGGCTGTTGTGGCAGCCTAAAATGAGGTGCTGGAGGTCTGAAGGATGGATGAGCTGGTGCTGATCGAATGGGTGGTGCTGAAATAGCCTGAGGCATCAGACGACCGATCCTCTGAGGCGGTGAGAAACAACTGTCTCGCATCCTAGAAAAGTAAGAAATCTCAGTGTGGCCAGGCCTCTTGCAATAGCTGCACCACATATCAGGATGCCTGAAATGGCCAGGAGATGCAGAAGACCCCTGTGGTGAATCAAACTGAGGCCTCTTACCGAGGAAAGGCCTACTCACAAAATCAAGTCGCGGCCTAGGAACCACAGGTGCTCGCGTGTGGGACAACCTCTCCCCATCCTGCTCTGCTCGTAAGGACATGCTCACCAGCTCCGCATAAGAAGAAATGCTTGCACACCACATCTTTGATCTAATCTTGCGCCGTAAACCCTCAGAAAAATGACGCATCCTCAACTGCTGATCACCCAGAATTAAATGAGCATACCTGCCTAGCTCCGTAAATCGATTTTCATACCCCGTCACCGACATGCCTCCCTAGTGAAGATGAAGGAACTCACTCTCCTTCTCGTGCCTGTAGGTGATCGAAAAATACTTCTCGTGGAAGCAAGCCTCGAATGCCGCCCACGTCCACTCAAATCCCTCTGTAATTGTGCAGAGAATGCTGTCCCACCATAAACTAGCCTCCTTCTCAAACATGAACATGGCAAGCTCAACCTGCTCCACCTCAGAACAGTGTAACGGCCTAAGCATCTTAGAGATGCGGTCGATCCAATACTCAGCCTCCTCGGGTCTATGAGTACCCAAAAAATGTAAGAGGCCTCAAGCATTGAAATCATTCGAATGTACCGCTCTGCCTAACAGGGTGTAGAAGCGAGGTAGGTGGAGTCACCTCCATCGACTGAGCAAAGATACCAGCCATGGAGTATAAGAACTGCTACTGTTGCTGCTGCTGTATCTGCTGTTGTTGCATCAACAACATCATCTCCTCTAGCTTATCAGGAGGCAGAGCAGTGTGTGATGTAGAAGGCGTCGACGTAGATGCTCGGTTCTACTTAGGTGTGACAGGAGGCACCACAGAAGGTGTCACAGGAGGTGGCCCAGCAGCAGGACCAGAAGCCAGCTGAGAACTTGGCATGGGATCTGGACGAGATGGGCCTGAATGGGGGTCCATATAAGTATCGCACAGGGAAAGGGCCCCATCGAGCGAATCTCCCAGAGAAAGACAGGCCGAAGATCTCAAACCCTTAGGTGGCATACCCTACACACAGTATAGGGTAACAACCAATGAGATTAGGCATTCACAAAGTCCATCCACAGCATTAACTTCACAGGCCAAAGAAATAACATGCATTTCATTAACAAAATTATCACAATACATGATTTACAACATTACATGAATTGAGACAGAGAAAGCATGTGAGCAAAACAACTAAGCCTCAGACGATAGACTTCAAACACCAAACAACTATCAAACTACCAAACCACTACCAAACCACACATAAAAATAAGCAACAAACAAGCAAACAACGACTACATATAACCTATTCATCAGAATCTAGTGATGGAGAAGGGGCACCCTTATCCTTCAGGTAGCACAAGATGGTCTTCAGCGTGCAGGTTACTTTCTTGAACTTACGCTTTATGAGGCCCGATAAATCCATAATATCTTGTCAAAGAGCAGCCTGACCCTCCTCGAGTCAAACTATACGGGCTTCCCTATCAGCCTGAGTCGCAGGAGGAGGACTCTCATCAGTATCCTGAGCCTCCTCTTCTTCTTCGTCCTGCACTTCTTCCTGTATCTCTGCCTCACCTTCCTCTTCACTTCCTTCTTCTTCGCTATCATACTCATCCTCGCTTTCATCAAGCTGGGCCTCACGTTACCGAGGCCCCATCTTCATCTGGTTAAGAGTCGTCTCGCTGATATAATGGACCGGTGCTGGCAACTCCGCCCTAAGTCTGTAGGCAAACTCGAGCACAATCTTGCATATGAGTTGACCGAAGGGAAGCGACTCAGTCGTTCTTCTTGATCACGCGATAAGGATGATCTATCACAGGATAAATGTAGGCACGCACACCTTCGGTCCCTGCCCCACTTGATACAAAAAATCTACCATGAGTCGCGTGCATTCACTATAATTTCTCCACTTAGGATAAACATTGAACGTGTAAATGTGGTGAAGCAGACGAAAATTGCCCGACATATGGGTCACTAAGAGGCTCTTGTTATGCTGTCACTCAACCAAACGAACACATAGAAACCTGGTGCGGTGATCCCTCTCATGAACACTACTCAGATTCCTTGCACTTGGATGTACCTCGCCAAGTGGCACGTTCAGGAGTCGAGCTATTAACCCAACATTGATTGTGGCTTCCCGATCTCTGTCGAAGGGGATCTTGAACTACAACGGCTCCAGCGTAGGGTCCCGAATATGAGCATAGAAGGTGCGAACAATACTCACATTTGCACGAGACTCACCCTCAAATAGCGGACTCCACCCAGCAGCTTCCATACGCTCGAACAACAAATACTATCCAAAGAGTCGCCCATCCACATGCACTTCAAAAAGAACCCTACAGTCCTTATAGACGCCATGAGCCAACTCTGCTAATAACGATCTTCCTATTGGAGCATGGGGATCTAAATCCCGCTTCGTCTGCACTTCTCTCCCAACACTTAAACTCATGGTAGCTCCTCTAGGCCACCTCGAACGAGCTAGACGACTAGGCCCAGCCTCATCCACAGGGGCATGCTTCTTGCCCATCAGCGAAAGGATGGAGGAAATGGAGAAAAAGGCTACAATAACCTCCATGAAAGCCATGGAAGAGTTATGAAATGGAAAGAAAGGGCTGACCTAAATGGGTTTCCATGGATTTGGGTCTGAAAGAGGAGTGTAATGGGTCAAAGGAAGGGAAAACAGAAGAAAGAAAAGATCAACATAAGAAGGGTTGGGGGCTGGCACAATTTAGAGCTTAAATGAGTTCTTTGAAAACTCAAATTAAAGAAAATGGAAGGAGTAGGTGATGGGTACGGCTAAGCACGATGGAAGAACGTGAGGCTTAAAAGAAAATCGAAGAAAGAATGATTAGAAGGGCGATTTAAGAGAGGTATGGACGGTTTTAAGGAAAAAGGAAAGCTTGGGAGTGTATTTTATGAAGGAAGTAGCAGAATGGAGATGAAATAAATGAGGAACCATGGAGCATTAGGGTCCACAAGACCCCAAACTCGGTCAGCTCGAGGGCGCGACCCACCTAGGCCCGCCGGTCGGCGAGGCCCTCGCCGGCCACTGGACATTCTGGTGAGGGCTCGCCTATTGGGTGAGGGCCTCACCACCCCCTAGGTGTAAAAAAGTTGGGGTCCCACCCTGGAACCCCCTGGAAGTTGATCGTCTGGCCCCCTCTTCTGATTTGAGCCTTACGGGTCATTTCGGAACTAATCTGATCTCTAGTCATGTTTATCGATTTCTAGCGGCTGAAATGGGATGAAGTCTATACCTATCAATTGACGGTCTAGAATTGATTTGGGGTCGTCGTGTGTGATTAGGAGTGCGCACGGACTCGATCTCGGTGATCATTTTCAGGAAACTTTCACCAAAAGACAAACTGAGAGTCCTAGTTCTGTTTCTAGATTGTTCTCGCACCCTCCTACACTATAGTGGCGTCAACGTGCGTTGTGTGACCCTAACCCAGGTCTAGTTTAATCCAGATCATGCTCTAATACCAACTTGTAATGCCCTGACATTCAGGGGTCTAGCATAACTCAGCTCCCGAGTTCCAAAATATCACTTATACAACATAGTCAGTGATGGATTATGTTATTTGTGTTAGTGCACAAAACATGAAATAGATCAAGTCAAATCAGTAGACATAATTCGGGAATATTGAGAAAATGCAAGCAGAAGACTTAAATACATATATAATTCAAAAATAATCCCCAAAAGATGCGTGCTCTAACCAGGGCAATGTATACAACTGTGTCTCAAAATACATGTATCAAATTATGCAAAATCGTCATATACATATCCCAAAATCCACGCTGGTCAGGACAAGGCTCACATGAACCTGCCCGAGAACTGCATAAATGAGAACGCCTCCTCATCCTCATCAAAATTCAGCTCCGCCTCGCAAGCCTCACCGTCACCTGCAACTAAGTCAGAGTCTGGTTGGTGTTTAAGCACCGTCCCAGAACATGGGAGTGAGTGATCAACTTAGTGGTACTATACAGCAAAGGTTAACATGTTATCAATTCAATCAAGCAGTAATGATAAAGCAGTACAATCAAACATGTCCTAGATACTCTTGTTAATGTAAGAATGATATGAGAAAATGATGCATGCCTTCACCATAAAATTCCTCATGCGACATCATCTAACGATCGCGGCATGAATCACTACCACTGTGCTCTCATACTAATGCCAATGGCACATACAGTGCGATGTCATGGGTATGATTACCAAGTTCTTATTAGTCCCTTTCATACAGCAGGATTGAGAAGCTAAGACACTTCCCTTGTATCAATCCTCAAACATTGATCCATTCTAGGGTCGTCAGTCCTAGGAATTCTCATACGATGTTACGGTTCTAGGTTGCTGTAAGGGCTGTTGCACGGAATCGTTACACCTGTAACGTCTCGAGAAAAATCCGTTCAGAAACCCGAGTACCACGTCGGTTAGAAATCACTTAGGATTAATTCCTTTAGAAATCAAGCGTAAGTTAACTAACGCCAGGTTAGATTAGCTATGAAATTAGCACTGATCACTTTAAATACGTTCTGCATGACCCAAAACTTGCAGGATCAATGACGCTAGAATACCCTGAAATCTAGGATCAAACTCTAAACCCATTTGCTCTCAGGAACACTTTGAAACTTCGTATTGGATTTAGACCGCGCGTCGGAAGTCCGATATCTATAATCTCAGACCGTTAGGACCGCTTAGCTGGACTTAACAATCGTTTCAAAAATCAAGCCCAACCGATGTTCTGAGGCTATTTCATTGAGCCTGGAGCCAGGAGTGTGAGAAAGAGTGAAATTCATAAAAATTTAAATGTCAGTTAAATGAATCTGGCACGTTTTGCTTGCGGGTTAAGTATAAGCATTCGGACCGTCGAAATCTGACCCAAATACACCCTCAGATCAGGGAACATTTCTCACTTGGGTCAGTGTACTTGAAATCTCTGATTGAGTCTCTGTGACCGCTGAATTGAAACTGGTCCGCCACGTGCGATCTGGGAACACTACCAGACTGAAAACTTAATGCGATCAACATCCGGCATCCATGAGGTTAAGTCCAACCGAATTCGGCCAGGGGACCTCCAGAAATGCTCTTTTAGATCGGGAAAGACCTGATTTGGTTATAACCCAAGTATACTTTGGTTTAGAGTCTATGTAGGTGAGGTTTTTGTAAGTGCTATGATTTCATATCCCTTTGGTTGTCAAATTTTGTGCTGACAAAACCTATATCAATTTCTTGTACATCTTGTGGTTTATGATTGAAGACTATTCATTGCAATCAAGTCATCGCATTTCAAGACAAGATCTTAAATGAAGAAATTTTTCAAGACATGGATGACGAATTCAAGTATTGAAGTCTTCAAGTTTGTATGTTCAAGATTCGATCAAGTTCAAGTTTAGTAAGAAGATTTTGTCAAGTCAAGATCATGCTCAAGAAGGCCTACTACGAGATTTGTATATTCTCAAGCTTCTCTTAAGGGTCATCTGAGTGTACAGACTTTCAATGTCCATCTCACTTTTAAGGTTTGTTTGACCTTAGATTGACCCTAGGTTGGGCTTTACAGTAGGTCATTCTGGATACATAACTCATATACTTTATTATGCTTGTTTGGAGTGTTCTATGACTAGTCCTAGGGACTTCATGACCAGTCCTGGCTTGGCTACGACCAGTCTTAAGTTTTTCAGGACTAGTCCTAGGCAGTTGAAGATTTTTAGATCTTTCTGGTTGTCCTACGGATGTCCTACGACCAGTCCTGTGAGTTCTATGACTCATCCTTCGACCGGTCGTAGCCCTACGACTCAAACTCCAGCAACCATTTTTGGGGTCCTACGACCGGTTGTAGGTGTCTCACGACCAGTCGTAGACCGCCCAAGACCGGTCGTGGAACAAAAAATCTTATCCCGCGAAAATCTTTCAAAAATCTTTGGAGCTACGACCAGTCCTAGGTTCCTAAGACCAGTCGTAGACGGGATTTTTTAGGATATAAATTGAGCACGAACTTCAGAGTTTCAGCACTTCAAATCAATTCTATTCAAGCATTCTTTAGGCTATTCTCTAACATAAGTTTGTGTTTATTTTAAGATGCTTTATGCTTATTTAATATTCCTTTTGCTAGCTTATTCTTATTTGATTTTGATCTACATTCCAATCTTATTAGAAAAGGAGAATTTCTGATATTCCTTCTTCTTGGATTCAAAATCAAATAGATCTAACCCGTTTGATTTAAAATCAATTAGACTTAGAACCATTCTTAAAGTGAGTATTGGACTTTGAACGTCAAATCGAACTTCTACTCCGATTGGTTATACCGGGCTTCTTCGAAAGGTGATTCCGGTATTTTACATGTTTTGTAATTTACTTTCTTTAGTTTTTGTTTGAGATTCGCCAGATTAATCTCATTGTATTGGTTATCTGAGGAGAGCCAAAAAACTCAGATTGTGGGGTTTTTGGATCGTGTAAGCCCGAGATCAAAGACATAATTGTGAAGGTTTTAGGTGAACCTGTTCTAACGCCCGTGAAAAATCCATACTTGGGCTCGAGTACCAACTTGACCCGAAATTGCGTAGAATTAATTCTTTTAGAAAATATGACTAAGCTAGCTAGCGCAACGCTGGAGTAGCTGGGAAATAGTCCCTGATCACTTTAAATACATTTTACAAGACCCAAATCGAGTAGAACCAACGACTCTATAACACTCTATAACCTCGGATCAAACTCTAAGCAGGTTTGTTCTCTGGACCACTTTGAATCTTTGTATTGGATCTAGACCGCGCGTCGAAAGTCTGATACCTCCTATCTTAGACCGTTAGAACCGCCTAGCTGGCCTTGACACTCATTTCGAAAATCAAGTCAAACCGATAATCACAGGCTATTTCATTGAGCCCGGACCGAAGAGAGTGCGAATAGGGACAGAATTGGAATTTCAAATTCAAATCTGGCACACGACTTGACACGTCAGTATTAAGCGTTCTGACCATTAGAATTCAACCAGATTATACCCTCGGATCAGGAAAAATTTCTATTTTATATCATGAGACTTTCAGCCCTGATCTACGTGCGGTGACTGCTGAACTGAAACTGGTCCGCCACGTACGATCTGCGAACCCTGCCAGACTGAAAACTTAATACGTGCTAGATCTGATACGCATGAGCTTAAGTCCGATCGCATTCGACCAGGGGACCACCGAAAAGCATCTTTTGGACCAAAACAGCCCCGAATTGGATATGCACTAAGTAAACTTCGTTCCGGAGCCTGTTTTCAGCATTTTTAAGCTTATAAAAGGGGTTGAAACCCTCACTCCTCTCTCCCATCCAAAATTGCAAAAACTCTAGATTTGGAAGAGAGAAAAGGTGAGAGTTTGAGAGAGAGAGTAGAAGGGATTTTTCTCGCCTTCGTGCCGCTTGTTGCACGTGCTTCAGCAGCTCATCCCAATCACCTGACCGGTGATTCCTCCACTTTTTCAGGTATGAAACAACCCTAGAAGTTGCTGATTTAGGGTTTACTAGGATTCATAGCGTGTTAGCTAACGTACTTCGTAAAACAGGTTCTCTTACTGCCGTAGACGAAGCGTATACGCTCCGTTCGAAATCACGAGTCTACAAGACACAAGGTGAGAATTTTAGACGCTTTGATTGACGGTTTCCAATGCTTTCAATGTCGTTTAATAGTAGATTATCGACGGCATCGCCGTTTGACATGTACAACATGCTATCCGTTTCCTGTTTCGTAAATCAACAAAGAATATGAGATTTAGGGCATTTTAGTCATTTGTAGGAAGTACAGTTTACATTCATATTTTGCTGATGTGATTGGCATGGTTTGTTGTCGCATTAGGAAGTTAGGAATACGTGCATACACTTCGGGTCGACATACTATATGTAGACTTAAGTGTGTAGTGTATGTGTTTGTATAAATGCTTGTATTAGTATGTATTGAATTAAATGATGTTATGAAATAGTTTGAGATTGATTTCTCAATTAATATGCTGACCTAAATGATTTCCTACATGTTGACTATATGCATGATTTCATTACATGCATGAAATATATGTGCTTGAAGATTTATTTAAGTTGTATGTTATAACATGTGTTAACATGCTCACATGATTATATTTCAATTCCAATACTCTTACATAGATTACTGATGTGATTCCATAATTGTTTGGGACTATACTTAGTCCAGGCAGTCGGTAACCGATCGAATTTGTGGTTGGCTGGTCTTGGCCACGAACGACGCGTCGATGAATGCGAGTCATGTTTGGAGTTGGCGGCAGTGGTTAGGCCACGCGAAGTGTTTTACGCACTTCATGTCGTTCGACTTGAGATGCGATCGCGCTAGTCGAGCCCGTCAAGTAACCCGACTGGCCGATGTATGTTCACCCTGTATGAGTCATAACTGCTTGAACCTAGGGTACTAAACTTACCATTGTAAACCCTGTTAACCATGGTACCTTGATCCATGAAGACTCATGAGCCGGGCATGGTGGTATGGGATACCGTGATCGAGCTGTCGGCCTACGCTGGGGCCACAAACCTCCCCGTAGTGACCAGTGAGCACTTACACTCGTGAGCAGATTATGGTGGTATGGGACACTATATTCTAGTTATCGGCCTACACTGATCAGGCGACGAGTCCTTTGTAGTGACCACGAGCGTATTCTGAGTCCACGGGAGGCAACGACCCTTCCGTTGCAGTAGAGTACGGTAGGCCTGTATTGATAAGGTGATCTGGGAGCGGTGCAACGAGTGCGAGCAACAGCCCTGACAGCCCTTGCAGTGACCTATAAAATATACAATCGTATGAGATTACTAGGAGTGACGACCCTAGACAGGATTTGTCTTGGGATTGATACAAGGGAAGTACCTTAGTTTCCCAATCCTACTGTTTGAATGGACTAATAACAACTCGAAAATCATATCACCATAACATTGTATGTGCCTGGAAGATGTGGAGCACTCTAGGGAGTGTGGCATGCCGCGGTCGTAAGATGTTGTCGTATGAAGGAGATCGTCGGTGAGGGCATACATCACGTCATGTCATCTTGTATTAACAACAGTATTAGGATTGTCTGATTTACTGCTTTACTATTATCGCATGATTGATTTGTGAACATGCTAATCTTTGCTCTATGATTCCACTGAGTTGATCACTCACTCCCACGTTACAGGATGGTATTTGCAACACCCACCAGACCCTGTTGTAGATGCAGGTGAGGCTGAGATATAGGAGGCAGAGCCAGACTTCGACGAGGACCAGGACGAGTTCTCGTACATGCAGTATCATGATGGCTTTGCATAGGCGACCTAGATTGATGGGACTTCAGTGGGACTATTTTGAACATTACATTTTGTTCATGTATATGTATATGAGACTCAGAGATGTATTCATACCTTAGAGACAGATGAGATCTACTTTGTTTTTCCATACAATGATATATATATATTGTTTAGTCTTCCGCTTGCTTTTATCACTGGATCTAAAGTATGAATTGCAGTTTTGGTATACTTTAACTCATGTGAATGCTTTAAATCAGACAATATTGAATCATAATCATTTTTGTTGCATAAGTGACGGTCTGGAACTCGGGAGTTGAGTTTATACACGACCCCCGATTTTCAGGGTGTTACACCTGTGAAACCTATTTTGATAGTGCATGCTAATATCCCCTGCGTGAGGATATTAGGAGTGGAGTAGCAATCTGTGTGGCTGTTGAATAATAGTTGGTGTACACATAGGTGAACCACTATATATCATTGTGTTGTGGATGTGTTTTACTCTTTCATTCTTTTATTCATTCTGTTTTGTGGAGAGTGTTTGTGGATGAATGTTGTAATCACTTCAAGCAAGTGTGGATGAATGTTGTAATAACTTAGGATTTATTTTCTGCAAGTTATTTTGATTTTCTTGCTTATTATTCCTCATTGATTTGTGATACAAAGGACGTTCTAGAAATAAGGTTGTCCTACCTTAAACCTCTGGTTTTTGGTGTAAGGTTGTCCTTAGAACTGATAAAGTATCAATCTCTTTATTTTAGGCTATTGTGATAGTTTTATATTCAACATTGTGCTTTATATCTTTTATTATTCCGCTGTTATAAGTTTTATTTGGCATTGCCCTATTCACCCCCCCTCTAGGGTATATAACTAGGCCCTTTCAAGTGGTATCAGAGACTAATAGCTCGTGCTTATTGTTTATTTATTGGATTTATTTCCTGAGCTAACGATCTAAGCTATATTAAGATGTCAAATTTTGAAAGCCTATCAGTCACTAGGCCACCACCTTTTAATGGCACAAACTATGCTTATTGGAAAGCCAGGATGAGGATCTTCCTTAAATCCTTGAATGAAAGTATGTGGATGGCCACAGTGAATGAATGGAATCCTCCTATCACTGAAGTTGCTAATGACGATGGTTCAAAAACTATGAAAGTAATGGCTTATTCTCTTTGGACCACACTTCAAAAAAGTGAAAGTAGTGTCAATGCTAAAGCACTAAATGCAATTACTTGTGCATTATCACCAGATGAATTCAAAAGAATCATCTCTTGTGAAAATGCAAAACAAGCATGGGATGTATTAGAAATGACACACGAGGGAACATCTATTGTCAAGAAATCTAAAGTCTAACTCCTCACAGCTAAATTTGAAGAAATTCATATGGAGGAGAATGAGATGTTTATGGACTTCTACACTAGATTGAATGACATTGTGAACTCTATGTCGGGTCTTGGTGATAGAATCCCAGAAAGTAAAGTGTGCGCAAAGATACTACGTTCACTTCTTGAACGATTCAATTCTAAAGTGACCGCGATTCAGGAACTTCGTGATACGAATACCATGAGGGTTGAGGAACTAGTTGGTTCACTTCAAACCTATGAGTTATCCTTTAAGGCTCCTAAAGGAAAATCAATTGCTCTCAAATTATCTAAAAATATTTCACAAGAGAGTACTTCAGATTCAAAAAATACCGAAGATAATATGGCACTTTTAGCAAAAAGGTTTTACAAAATTTTTAAAAACAAGAAAAAGGTTGATTTTCAAAAATCAAATGATAAGAGGCGATCTAAACCTAGAACTCGAAAATCCTTGAAAGATAGTCAATGTTACAACTGTCAAGAGTATGGGCACTTAGTTAACAAATGTCCTAAAAAGGATAAATCTAAAAAGAAAAGCATGATGGCTACTTGGGATGAATCGTCTGATTCTGAATCCTCTTCTAAATCAGAAGATTCTGAAACCGAGTCGGGCGATGATGTTAAAGCCCTTGTGACTCTAGCCAAGATCACCTATTCAGATCATGATGATATATCTAGTGAAGAAAATCTGAATAGTGATTGTGATAGTGAAGATGATCTTCAAGATGCTTATAATGCCCTTTATAAAGAGAGTTCTAAAATTGCAGTTAAGCTTAAATTATAAAAAGAAAATTTTTTTAAGCTTAAGGAAGATTATGACTCTCTTGTTTTAGAAAAGTCTCATATTTTTTATTCTTTTGAAAAAACCAAACGTGATTTAGATTTCAAAAACTCCCTAATTGAAGATTTGAAATCTGAAAAAGAAAGACTCAAAAATGAGGTAACCTCTCTTCTGAGTTTGAAAGACACATGGAGATATGCCCAAGGTGATCCAAAATTGAAAAAATTATTGTCCGAATCAAGAAAATGTGGCGATCGATCTGGGTTGGGCTATGATAAAAATACATCTCCTAAACAAAAGAATATTGCTCTTAAATTTGTTAAAGGAGAGTCTTCGACCTCAAAAGAAAAGAATACCTATCAAGGTTTTTCCAAAAATTCTAGGTCTTTCCAAAAACCTAAGGTGGCCATGTCAACTTTAATTTTCAAAATCAAAATTCATTGGCTAAAAAAATAATTGATCTACTTAAGGAGCTATTAAAGTCTAACTCCATGGGTCACTCCTATAACAACAGACAGAAAAAGACCATCTATGCTCCTAAACCCAAAACAGTTCTGAAATGGGTTCCTAAAGTCGCCAGCTTGGTTGCCCACACTGCTTTCAAAGCTACAAGCCATTCAAAGTGGTACCTAGATAGTGGTTTCTCCAGGCATATGACAAGTGACAAAGCTTTATTCACTGATCTTAAAGATATGACTGACGGGTCAGTCACATTTGGTGATGGAAGCAATTACAAGATTATTGGCCAAGGTACAGTTCAGCTTTATAACCTTCCCTTATTTAAGAATGTTTTATATGTTGAGGGTTTAAAACACAACCTATTAAGCATTTCTCATATATGCGATAACAACCATAATGTGAAGTTTTCTAATCAAGGTTGTGAGATACTAAATAAAAGGGGTTCTGTTATATTAACTGGTCGCAGAACTTCTGAAAACTGCTATATCATTAGTGATGCAAACTCATCTACTCAATCATGTTACATGGTCCATACCGATGAGACTAAATTATGGCATAAACGCCTTGGACATGTTCACTATCGAAACTTATTTAGATTGAGAAAAAGAGAACTAATTAGAGGTCTACCCAAATTATAAAAAGTAGATAAAATCTGTTGTGAATGCCAGTTGGGCAAACAGATTAGGAGCTCTCACAAGAAAGTGAACTCCAATACCACATCTAGACCACTCGAGCTTCTCCATATGGATCTTATTGGACTAACCAGATCGGAGAGTCGAGGAGGCAAAAAATACATCTTGGTTATCGTAGATGATTATACCAGATTCACTTGGGTATCGTTCTTAAAAGATAAAACTGAAACCCTGGATGAAGTGAAAACGGTCATCAAATGAATCCAAAATGAGAAAGGTTCTCTTGTTAGTAAGATCCGTAGTGATCATGGATCCGAATTCGAAAACAGTAGTTTTGAGAAATTCTGTAGCGATCAGGGAATATCACATGAATTCTTTGCGCCCTAAACACCACAACAAAATGGTATAGTTGAAAGAAAAAATAGAGTGCTTCAGGATATGGCTAATGTTATGTTAAATAGCATGAAGCTCTCTAGAAATCTTTGGGCTGAAGCAGTTAATACCGCATGTTATATTATTAATCGGGTTTATACCATTAAATCTGATAATAAGACTACTTATGAATTGTGGTTTGAAAAGAAACCTACTATCAATTACTTTCGGGTTTTCGGCAGCAAGTGTTATATTTTGCGTGATCGAGAAAATTTGGGAAAGTTTGATACGAAGAGTGATGAAGGTATTTTTCTCGGTTATTCTTTAAACAGTCGAGCTTATAGGGTTCTAAATAAAAGAACAGGTGTGATACAAGAGTCCATCAATGTGGTCATTGATGATCATTTGAATACACCAGCTCCGAGTTCAGATGATGAGGAAGCTCTTATTATCAACAATCAAGATCCCTCATCAAGTCAAAAAGAATCTGAACCAAGGATTGTAAAAGATCATCCAACTAATCAAATACTTGGAAACCCTCTCACTGGAGTTCGTACCCACAAATAACTTGAGAACATATGTAATTATGTTTGTTTTACATCACAAATTGAACCGATCAATGTGAAAGAGGCACTATTTGACGAAAATTGGATAGTTACTATGCAGGATGAACTTAATCAATTTGTTCGTAATGATGTCTGGTATCTTGTTCCTAGACCTAAAGATAAACACATTATTGGAACAAAATGGATCTTTAAAAATAAGTCTGATGAGCTTGGAAATATTATACGAAATAAGGCTAGATGGTTGTATAAGGCTACACTCAAATTGAAGGTATCGATTATGATGAAACCTTTGCTCCAATCGCTCGCCTTAAGTCAATTAGACTTTTTATTTTCATCGCATGCTTTAGAAAATTTAAAATATATCAGATGGATGTAAAGAGTACTTTCTTGAATGGCGATTTACATGAAGAAGTGTATGTTGAACAACCTTCAGGGTTTGAAGACCCAAAGTTTTCTGACCATGTATTTCGTCTCAAAAAGGCTCTCTATGGTCTAAAACAAGCACCTAGAGCATGGTATGAAAAATTGACTAAATTCTTACTTAGTCATAGCTTTCAAGTAGAAAGTGTCGATAAGACGCTTTTTGTTAAGAAGAATAACAATGATATTTTGATGGTTCAAATATATGTTGATGATATTATTTATGGATCTACTTGCTCTAACATGTCTATTGAGTTTGCAAAGTTAATGAAATCAAGGTTTGAAATGAGCATGGTTGGCGAACTTAACTATTTCCTTGGGTTGCAAGTAAAACAACAACCTGATGGAATTTTCATTTTTCAGACCAAATATACTTCAAATTTGGTTAAAAGGTTTGGATTTAAAAATGGTAAGAACTTTGATACTCCTATGAGTACAACATTAAAACTCTCAAAAGACTCTACAGGTAAAGATATAGATCCTAAACTATATCGCAGTATGATTGGTAGTTTGTTGTATCTTACTGCAAGTAGACCTGATATCGCATTAAGTGTTAAAATTTGTGCGAGATATCAGTCTAATCCTAAGGAATCACATCTTACTTCTATTAAACGGATTATTAGATATGTCGCAAGTTCTATAAATTTGGGTCTATGGTACCCTTTTGATACTAGTGTTCAATTAGCTGGGTACTCAGATGCTGATTGGGCCGGTAATATTGATGATAGAAAATCAACCAGTGGTGCTTGTTTTCACATTGGAAATTGCTTAGTCTCTTGGTTCAGCAAGAAGCAAAGCTCAATATCTCTCTCCACTGTTGAGGTTGAGTATATTGCAGCTGGATATGCATGTACTCAACTAGTTTGGATGAAACGCATGCTTAGCGATTATGGAATTAATCAAGATTCAATGATCTTACATTGTGATAATTCCAGTGCTATAAACATTTCCAAAAATCCAATCCAGCATTCACGTACTAAGCATATTGACATTAGGTATCATTACATACGTGAGTTGGTTGAAGAAAAAGTTATTTCTTTGGAATATTTATAAACTAAAAATCAACTTGTTGATATATTTACTAAACCGCTCGACAAAAGCAGGTTTAATAAACTGAAATTTGATCTTGGTATGTGCATTTTACATTGAATATTCTTGCTTGCATGTATCATAGTGTACTATATTTAGTATTATTTGTGTTTAAATTTTAATTTTTACATTAAAAATTATTTTTGGTCGATACTCGACCGGTCGTGAATGTACACGACCAGTCGTGGTACGACCGGTCGTGCACAGCACTCGACCGGTCGTGGAGCTCGTGAACATGTTATAATTTAGGAAAAATCCCCTTCTTCTTCATTTTCACTCCCACCTACGACGAGTCGTGGCTCGACCAGTCATAGAATTTCTTATTTTTCTTCAAGGTAAGTCCTATTTCATCATTTTTCTTGAAGATTCTTGCTCTCTATGCTTTGATTTGTTCATAGTATAGATTGATTTCATCTCTTCTTGGGATTTTCAAGGGTTTCCTCTCTATTTGCTGATCTAGAGAAAACCCATCTTTCATTTGTGCATCTTGCTTACTCTTTGAATATCTTTTTGAATATGGATGCTAGAGGGAAAAAGAAAACATCCCGTGGTCCATCTTCATCCAGATCTGCACCGATAACTAAACGGCACCTTCGGTCACCCGAAGATGATTCTCAAGATGTAAGATATTTACGTGTCCGTAACATTATCGTTGAGCATACCGTTGATCTCACTCACATTGCTCCATATGGTGTTATTCCTCTCCTTGAATCTGTTGGCTGGACTAACATTTTACTTTGGGGTAGACCTGCATACTAGTCCATTGCTCAATCGATGGTTGCATGCATCTCTGATTTTTCTCTTGATAATTTAACATTTTCAATTGATACAAGAGAAGGGAAATTTGAAGTAGACCGTCATTTGATATCAGATATTATGGATATAAATGTTAATGATGAAGGTATACCGATTCATACTTTATATGACAAACCATCTGAATCGGAAAAATGTATGTTAACACGAGATTTATGCAAAATTGATGTGCAATGGACACATAAAGCGAATGCGCTCCCTGCAAAGTATCTGTTACCTAGTTATAGAGTGTTACATCGTTTCTTCATTTTAAATGTATATCCTCAGTCCGATAATAAAATCGAGTTGACTTCTTTTATGGTTCGTGTGTTGCATTCTATTGCTTCTGGTACCAAGGTCTGTCTTCCCTCTTTGATTTTTTATTCCATTATTCAGTTTTGTCTCCATCCAGGTCATAGTGATATTCCGTTTGGTTATCTTATGACTGTTTTAGCCACTCTCATGCTTGTTGATAAACCTGTCAATGAGGCACCAATTTCTCATCTTATTTTCAACAATTCCAATCTTAATAAGATGAAATTGGATCTGGTCCCTGGCCAAGTTGATGAAGGTGGAGTTGGTGGTGATACTGGAAACGAAGGGGAAGCTGGCGATCTTCCACAACAAGATGTTAATATGGATGACTTATTTGATGATATAGAAACTGATTCACCTAATGATCCAGATTATGATCCATCTGGTTTTGATGCACGCCTTCGTGCATTGGAAGAAAAGGTTGATAATATGAATATAGCCCATGATATGCGATTTAAGTACATGCGAAAATATCTTCGTCGCATTAATAAGGGGTTACACCAGATTGATCCGACTATCCCTGCTCCCTCCTCTGGATCAAATTAGGTGAATTATCTTCTGGATTGTATCACATTATCTTTTTTATTTTGGATATGTATTATGGATTATGGTTTGATAACATTCTCTTTTGGATATTATATTTTGGATTATGGGTTATGACTTGATGCTTCAGGATTATATTATGTCCTTTCATATCTCTTTCTCATTATCTGTTTATTCCTCTTCCTATTGTGCCTTTCCCTTGTCATTTTGTGACAAAAAGGGGGAGTAGTAAGCTAAAGCTAAAAGGGGAGTAGTATGGAAAGGGGGAGTAAATTTGTTTAAATTGATTGATTGAGAAGGATATGTGGATTGAAGTCTTGAGGTTTTTATGCTGTGTATTGATTACATGAGCAATACTCATATTACTCAGGGGGAGTAGAGTATTTTGTGATTTCATGGCCCATGATTCCTTATTATCTTTTATGCTATGTGTTTTGTCACAAATTTGACAAAGGGGCAGATTGTAAGTGCTATGATTTCATATCCCTTTGGTTGTCAAATTTTGTGGTGGAAAAACCTATATCTATGTCTTGTACATCTTGTGGTTTATGATTGAAGACTATTCATTGCAATCAAGTCATCGCATTTCAAGACAAGATCTTAAATGAAGAAAGTTTTCAAGACATGGATGAAGAATTCAAGTATTGAAGTCTTCAAGTTTGTATGTTCAAGATTCGATCAAGTTCAAGTTTAGTAAGAAGATTTTGTCAAGTCAAGATCAAGCTCAAGAAGGCCTACTACAAGATGTGTATATTCTCAAGCTTCTCTTAAGGGTCATCTGAGTGTACAGACTTTCAATGTCCATCTCACTTTTAAAGTTTGTTTGACCTTAGATTGAACTTATGTTGGGCTTTACAGTAGGTCATTCTGGATACATAACTCATATACTTTATTAAGCTTGTTTGGAGTGTTCTATGACCAGTCATAGGGACTTCATGACCAGTCCTAACTTTGCTAAGACCAGTCTTTAGTTTTTCAGGACCAGTCCTAGGTAGTTGAAGATTTTTAGATTTTTCTGACTATCATACGACCAGTCCTGGACATCCTACGACCAGTCCTGTGAGTTCTACGACTTATCCTTCAACCGGTCGTAGCCCTACGACTCAAACTCTAGCAACCATTTTTCGGGTCCTACAACCGGTCGTAGGTGTCTCACGACCAGTCGTAGGTGGCCCACGACCGGTCGTAGACCTCCCAGGACCGGTCGTGGGACAGAAAATCTTATCCCGCGGAAATCGTTCAAAAATCTTTGGAGCTACAACCAGTCCTAGGTTTCTAAGACCAGTCGTAGACGGAATTTTTTAGGCTATAAATTGAGCACGAACTTCAGAGTTTCAGCACTTCAAATCAATTCTATTCAAGCATTCTTTAGGCTATTCTCTAAGATAAGTTTGTGTTTATTTTAAGCTACTTCGTGCTTATTTAATATTCCTTTTGCTAGCTTATTCTTATTTGATTTTGATCTACATTCCAATCTTATTAGAAAAGGGGAATTTCTGATATTCCTTCTTCTTGGATTCAAAATCAAATAGATCTAGCCCGTTTGATTTAAAATCAATTAGACTTAGAACCATTCTTAAAGTGAGTATTGGACTTTGAACGTCAAATCGAACTTCTACTCCGATTGGTTCTACCGGGCTTCTTCGAAAGGTGATTCATGTATTTTACATGTTTTGTAATTTACTTTCTCTGGTTTTTGTTTGAGATTCTCCAGAAAAATCTCATTGTATTGGTTATTTGAGGAGAGCTAGAAAACTCTGATTGTGGGGTTTTTGGATTGTGTAAGCCCGAGATCAAAGACACAATTGTGAAGGTTTTAGGTGAACCTGTGAAACCTAATTTGATAGTGCATGCTAATATCCCTTGTGTGAGGATATTAGGAGTGGAGTAGCAATCTGTGTGGCTATTGGATAACAGTTGGTATACATACAGGCGAACCACTATATATCGTTGTGTTGTGGATGTATATTGGATCCAGCTCACATCAAGTTTTCAGTCCGGTAGTGTTCCTAGATCGCACGTAGCGGACCAGTTTCAGTTCAGCAGTCATGGTGACTCGAACGAGGATTCCAAGTACACTGACCTGAGTGAGAAATGTTCCCTGATCCGAGGGTGTATTTAGGTTAGATTCCGACGGTCTGAATTCTTATACTTAACACACAAGTGAAACGTGCTAGATTTATTTAAATCACATTTAATTTTTAAAGAATTTCACTCTTTCTCACACTCCTTGCTCCAGGCTCAATGAAATAGCCTTAGAACATCGGTTAGGCTTGATTTTCGAAATGATTGTCAAGTCCAACAAGGCAGTCGTAATGGTCTAAGATTGTAGATATCGGACTTTCGACGCGCGGTCTAGATCCTATACAAAGTTTCAAAGGGTTCCTGAGGGCAAACGGGTTTAGATTTTGATCTTGGATTTCAGGGTAAGATAACGTCAATGGTTCTATAGGTTTTGGGTCTTACAGATCGTATTTAAAGCGATCAGTGCTAATTTCACAGCTAATATAACGTAGCGCTAGCTAATTCACGTTAAATTTCTAAAGAATTTCATTCTAAACAATTTCTTGGCTTTGGAATTGGGTTCTGAGAGGTTACCAAGGTGTTATGGTCGACCCATTGCCTAAGGGCGTCTAACCCCAGGTCAGTAAAAATCTGGGGTGTTACAATCTACCCCCCTTAAAACAAAATTTCATCTCCAAAATTGGCTAAGGTTAATGAGTACTTAAAGAGACTTTTGTATTGACGTTCTAAGGATGGGAGGCATACGATATGTCGGTAGGGAAAATAGGTGTCGTACCGGGCACAAGATTAATGGTGAAGTCAATCTCACGCAGAGGAGGAAGCCCTATAATCTTCTCAAACAGATTTGAGAAATCGCAAACTACTGGCATATCATCTTGCGTCGAAACATCAGAATTCTCTAACATGGAAGCATAAGTGCTAGCACGACAGGACCAACTGACCTAAACTGGAAAATAGAAGACTGTGCCCTCAGGTCCATAGGCTGTCACAACTCTGGCTTCGCAATCAATCTCTGCTCTCATCTTCGCGAGCCAGTCCATCCCAAAAATAACATCATAATGACACAGTGGGGTGACAATTAGGTCGACGACCAGTGTCCTACTACCCAAATCTATCAAGCAAGACTCACAGGTCCGAGTAATATCTGAAGTAGTCCCTATAGCTGACGTGAGTCTCACTCCCTTCGTAAGAGCCATAACCAAACCTAGCCGCTTGACCGCACCATAAGAAATGATCGAAACAGTGGACCCAGTGTCCACCAACAGGAAGATAGGCGTACTTAAGATGTGCACAGGAACTTTAAATGATGACGGTGCTGAATCTACCTCAGGCGCCTCAGCTGTGAGAGCATGAACCCGAGCCTACTGTGGGCAATGTGGTGGAGGAACCATGGGCCGTTGTGGCGGCCTGAAATGAGGTGTTGGAGGTCTGAAGGATGGATGAGCTGGTGCTGATCGCAGGGATGGTGCGAAAATAGCCTGAGGCATGGGATGACCGATCCTCTGAGGTGGCGAGAAATCACTGTCTCGCATCCTTGAAAAGCAAGAAATCTCAGTGTGGCCAGGCCTCTTGCAATAGCTGCACCACACATCAGGATGCCTGAAATGGCCAGGAGATGCAGAAGACCCCTACGGTGAATCAAACCGAGGCCTCTTACCGAGGAAAGGCCTACTCACGAAATCAAGTCGCAGCCTAGGAACCACAGGTGCTCGCATGTGGGACAACCTCTCTCCATCCTTCTCTGCTTGTAAGGACATGCTCACCAGCTCCGCATAAGAAGAAATGCTCGCACACCACATCTTTAATCTAATCTCGGGCCGTAAACCCACAGAAAAATGCTGCATCCTCAACTGCTGAACACCCAGAATTAAATGAGCATACCTGCCTAGCTCCGTAAACCGATTTTCATACTCCATCACCGACATGCCTCCCTAGTGAAGGCGAAGGAACTCACTCTCCTTCTCGTGCCTGTAGGTGATCGAAAAATACTTCTCGTGGAAGCAAGCCTCGAATGCCACCCACGTCCACTCAAATCCCTCCGCAGCTGTGCGAAAAATGCTGTCCCACCATAAACTAGCCTCCTTCTCAAACATGAAGGTGGCAAGCTCAACCTGCTCCGCCTCAGAACAGTGTAACGGCCTAAGCATCTTAGAGATGCGGTCGATCCAATACTCAGCCTCCTCGGGTCTGTTAGTACGGAAAAAATGTAGGAGGCCTCAAGAATTGAAATCGCTCGAATGTACCGCTTTGCCTAACAGGGTGTAGAGGCGAGGCAGGTGGAGTTGCCACCATCGACTGAGCAAAGATACCAGCCATGGAGGATAAGAACTGCTACTGCTACTGCTGCTGTATCTATTGTTGTTGCATCAACAACATCATCTGCTCTAGCTTGTCAGGAGGCGGAGCAGAGTGTGATGTAGAAGGCATCGACGCAGACGGTCAGTTTTGCTCAGAAACTGCAGGTGTGATAGGAGGCACCACAGAAGGTGTCACAGGAGGTGGCCCAGCAGCAGGACCAGAAGCCGGATGAGAACTCGGCATGGGATCTGAACGAGATGGGCCCGAATGGGGGTCCATATAAGTATCGAGGGCCCCATCGAGAGAATCTCCCTGAGAAAGACAGGCCGAAGATCTCGAACCCTTAGGTGGCATACCCTACACACAATAGAGGGTAACAACCAATGAGATTAGGCATTCACATAGTCCATCCACAGCATTAACTTTACAGGTCAAAGAAACAACATGCATTTCATTAACAAAATTGTCACAATACATGATTTGCAGCATCACATGAATTGCGACAGAGAAAGCATGTGAGCAAAACAACTAAGCCTCAGACACTAGACTTCAAACACCAAACAACTATCAAACTACCAAACCACACATAAAAACAAGCAATAAACAAGCAAACAATGACTACATATAACCTATTCATTAGAATCTGGTGATGGAGAAGGGGCACCCTTATCCTTCAGGCAGCACAAGATGGTCTTCACGTGCAGGTTACTTTCTTGAACTTACGCTTTATGAGGCCCCAAAAATCCATAATATCTTGTTGAAGAGCAGCCTGACCCTCCTCGAGTCGAACTATATGGGCTTCCCTATCAGCCTGAGTCGCAGGAGGAGGACTCTCATCAGTATCCTGAGCCTCCTCTTCTTCTTCGTCTTGTACTTCTTCCTCTATCTCTGCCCCACCTTCCTCTTCACTTCCTTCTTCTTGCTATCATACTCATCCTCGCTTTCATCAAGCTGGGCCTCACGTTACCGAGGCCCCATCTTCATCTGGTTAAGAGTCGTCTCGCTGATATAATGGACCGGCACTGGCAACTCCGCCCTAAGTCTATAGGCAAACTCGAGCACAATCTTGCATATGAGTCGGCCGAAGGGAAGCAACTCAGTCTTTCTTCTTGATCACGCGATAAGGATGATCTATCGCAGGATAAATGTAGGCACTCACACCTTCGCTCCTTGCCCCACTTGATATAAAAAATCTACCATGAGACGCGTGTATTCACTATGATTGCTCTACCTGGGATAAACATTGAACGTGCAGATGTGGTGAAGCAGACAAAAATTACCCTACATATGGGTCGCTAAGAGGCTCTTGTTATGCTGCCACTCAACCAATCGACCACATAGAAACCTGGTGGGTGATCCCTCTCACGAACACTATTCAGATTCCTTGCACTTGAATGTACCTCGCCAAGTGGCACGTTCAGGAGTCGAGCTATCAACCCAACATTGATTGTGGCTTCCTGATCTCTGTCGAAGGGGATCTTGAACTACAATGGCTCCAGCGTAGGGTCCCGAATATGAGCATAGAAGGCGCGAACAGTACTCACATTTGAACGAGACTCACCCTCAAATAGAGGACTCCACCCAGCAGCTTCCATACGCTCGAACAACAAATACTAGCCAAAGAGTCGCCCATCCACATGCGCTTCAAAAAGAACCCTACAGTCCTTATAGACGCCATGAGCCAACTCTGCTAATAATGATCTTCCTATTGGAGCATGGGGATCTAAATCCCACTTCATCTGCACTTCTCCCCCAACACTTGAACTCACGGTAGCTCCTCTAGGCCACCTCGAACGAGCTGGACGACTAGGCCCAGCCTCGTCCACAAGGGCACGCTTCTTGCCCATCAGCGAAAGGATGGAGGAAATGGAGAAAAAGGGTACAACAACCTCCATGAAAGCCATAGAAGAGTTATGAAATGGAAGAAAAGGGCTGACCTAAATGGGTTTCCATGGATTTGGGTCTGAAAGAGGAGTGTAATGGGTCAAAGGAAGGGAAAATAGAAGAAAGAAAAGATCAACATAAGAAGGGTTGGGGGCTGGCACAATTTGGAGCTTAAATGAGAGCTTTGAAAGATCAAATTAAAGAAAATGGAAGGAGTAGGTGATGGGTACGGCTAAGCACGATGGAAGAACGTGAGGCTTAAAAGAAAATGGAAGAAAGAATGATTAGAAGGGCGATTTGAGAGAGGTATGAACGGTTTTAAGGAAAAAGGAAAGCTTGGGAGTGTATTTTATGAAGGAAGTAGCAGAATGGGGATGAAATAAATGAGGACCCATGGGGCATTAGGGTCCACAAGACCCCAAACTCGGTCGGCCCGATGGCCTGACCCACCTGGGCCCGCCGGTCGGCGAGGCCCTCGCCGACCACTGGACATTCCAGTGAGGGCTCGCCTATTGGGTGAGGGTCTCACCACCCCCTGGGTCTAAAAAAGTTGGGGTCCCACCCTGGAACCCCCTGGAAGTTGATCGTTTGGCCCCCTCTTTCGATTTGAACCGTTTCGGGTCATTTCGGAACTAATCTGATCTCTAGTCATGTTTACCGATTTATAGCTGCTGAAATGGGATGAAATGCGGTCTATACTTGTCAATTGATGGTCTAAACTTGATTTGGGGTCGTCGTGTGTGATTAGGAGTGCGCACGGACTCGATCTCAGTGATCATTTTCAGTAAACTTTTGCCAAAAGACAAACTGGGAGTCCTATTTTTGTTTTTAGATTGTTCTCACACCCTCCTACACTATAGTGGTGTCAACATGCATTGTGTGACCCTAAACCAGGTGTCTGTTTTTAGAACATGCTGTCTGTTTTCCATTTCGAGTGTGTACGAAAAATATCAGATTTAGGGTATTTTAGATATTTGTCAGAAATACTGTATACGTTTGTATTCTGTAAAAATGATTGTCATGTTTATTTGTCGTGTTATTATACTAATTATGCGTGCATGATCTGTTTGGTGAAGAGATTCGCCCTAATGCGCACTTTGGGTCGACATACGCTATGTGGACAAAAGTATGTAGACTAAGTGTTTGTATAAATGATTGTATTAGTATGTATTGAGCTAATGTTGTTGTAGGTTAGCTTTGTGAATGAATTCTCAATTAATATGATCATGTATACGATTTCCTCCATATTGTTATACGAAGTGATTTCCTCATATATGTGAAATGCCTGTGTTTGATTGAATTACTTATGTTGTATGTTATAACATGTTGCTATCATGCTTGGATTACATGTATTTCACTTCTGTCATTCTCACATGATCACAGTGGTAGAATTACACGTGCTTGGGGCTATATCCTAGTCCAGGCAGTCGGTAACAAATTGAATTCGTGGTTGGCTTCTATTTACCACGAAGGACACGTTGATGAACGTGAGTCGTGTTTTGGGTTGGCGGTAGTGGTTAGGCCACACGAGGTGTTTTATACACTTCATGTCGTTCAGTTCGAGGTGCGCTCGTACTAGTCGAGCTCGTCAAGTAACCCCACTGACTGTTGATTGTTCACCTTGTATGAGTCATAACTACTTGAACCTAGGGTACTGAACTTATCAGTGGAACCCCTGATAACCATGGTACCTTGATCCATAAAGACTCATGAGCTGGGCATGGTGGTATGGGACACCGTGGTCGAGCTGTCGGCCTACGCTGGGGCCACAAACCTCCCCGTAGTGACCAGTGAGCACCTTAGACTCGTGAGTCGATTGTGGTGGTATGGGACACTACATTCGAGCTGTCGGCCTATACTGATTGGTGACGAGCCCTTTGTAGTGACCTCGAGCGTATTCTGAGTCTACGGGACGCGACGACCCTTCCGTAGTAATGAGAGTACACTAGGCCTGTATTGATAAGGTGATGGGGGAGTGGTGCAACAAGTGCGAGCAACAGCCCTGACAGCCCTTGCAGCGACCTATAAATATAATATCGTATGAGATTACTAGGAGTGACGACCCTAGACAGGATCTATGTTGGGATTGATATAAGGAAGGTACATTTATTTCCCAATACTGCTGTATGAAAGGACTAATAATAACTTGGTAATCATATCCACATCACACTGCATATGCCTGGAAGATGTTGAGCACTGAGGGAAAAAAGCATGCCGCGAATGTAAGATGGTGTCGCACGAGGGAGTTTGTCGGTGAGGGCATCCATCATGTCATTTCATACTTGCATTAATAACAGTATCTAGGAATGTCTGATTGTTTGCTTTACTATTATCACGTGATTGATTTGATAACATGCTAATCCTTGCTCTATGATTCCACTAAGTTGATCACTCACTCGCACATTACGGGACGGTGTTTGCAACACCTACTAGACTCTGTCTTAGATGCAGGTTACGAGGTGATTCAGGATGTGGAGCCGGACTACGACGAGGACCAGGACGAGTTCTCGTACATGCAGTATTTCGACGGCTTTGCGTAGGTGGCCTGGATCGGCAGGACTTGCTAGTTGGACCACATGACATTTTGATTTTTGGTTTGTATATGCATATTGTGACTCAGAGATGTATTCATACTTTGGAGACAGATCGAGATTGTTTTGTTTTACGTACAGTGATATATATATTTTTCAGTCTTTCGCTCGCATTTTATCACTGGATCTAAAGTATGAATTGCAATTTTGGTATAATCTTACTCATGTGAATGCACTAACTCAGACAACATCAAAATCATAAGCATATTTGTTGCATAAGTGACGTTCTGGAACTCGGGAGTTGAGTTATACTCGACCCCCAATTTTCAAGGTGTTACAAGTTGGTATCAGAGCATGATTTAGATTAAACCGGACCTGGGTTATGGACACGCGACGTACGTTGTCTCCCCTTTGACTTAGGTGGGTGCGAGAAAAACCTAGAAACACTCGTAGGACTCCAGTTTTGCCAATTGGCGAAGTTCACTAAATCGATCATTTTGATCGAGTCCGTGTGCGTCCGTGGTAGCATGAAATGACCCCAGACCACTTCTAGTTCATGTGTGGAGGGGTCTAGACATCTCTGGACCCAATCCTAGCTGTTAGAAGTCACTAAATGCAAATATGCAGCTGTTAACACCCGAAATGACCCGAAATGGATCGAAACGGAGTCGTGGGCCTATCCACGCTGATCTAGAATGATCCGAGGTGGGACCCATGTATTTTTGGGGACTACAGGACAAGGGGACCATGCCTAAAAATGAAGATGGTCGGCTAGGACCTCGCCGTACATTGGGCCCAGAACGGTCGGGCCTTCGGGCCGACGCTGTTTGGGGGCTAGTGTAGCCCCTGTGCATAGGGCTCATCCATTAAAACCCTCCCAAAACACTACTTCCTTCATAAAAACCCCTCCCAAGCTCTCCCTTTCTCACATTTTTGCTGCCTCCCTCTCAAATCCCGTTTCAAAACCACTCTCATTCTCATTTTCTGCCTCAACCGACGCCACTCCATCACTCACATCCATACAAACTCCTCTCTCTCTCCATTCTCGTCGTTTGGATCTCTCCCATCCTCCATTGGAGGTTAAAATTTGTATGAGCCTCCATCCCAACCTATTTCACTCTTTTCCCTTTGAAATCCTAACCTTTGGAGGCCTGTTTCACTCCTCTATAAGGCCTAGATTCGTGTCAGCCTTTTAGGTCAGCCATTTCTCCCCCTTTCCTACATTTTCCATAGCTTTTTTAGAGGCTATTTTAGTTTTTTTCTCCCTTTCCACCATCCTCTCTCTCATAGGAAAGAGGAAGACCACCGCAGATGAAGCTGGGCCTAGTCGCCCTTCACGTTCAAGGAAGCCGAGAGGTAGCGCCGCTAGTTTAAGTGTCGCCGCTAGTCCAAGTGTTGGGAGAGAGCTACATACGAAGCGGGATTTAGATCCCCATGCTCACATAGGAAGAGCACTGTTGGCAGACTTGGCCCACAGTGGGTATACGGATCGCAAGGTTCTTTTTGAGGCACATGTGGTGTAACACCCCGGATTTTGGCCAATCTGAGATTTGACGTTCTTAGGCAATGGGTCAATTAAAACACCTGGAAAATTGCTTAGAAACCAATTCCATAGCCAAAGAAACCACTTAGAATCAATTCCTTTAGAAAATATGACTAAGTTAGCTAGTGCAACGTTAGAATAGCTGGGAAATGGTCCCTAATCACTTTAAATACGTTTTACAAGGCCCAAAGCGAGTGGAACCAAGGGTGCTATAATGCTCTAAAGCCTCGGATCAAACTCTAAGCCGGTTTGTTCTCGGGACCTCCTTGAAACTTTGTATTGGATCTAGACCGCGCGTCGTAAGTCAGATACCTACCATCTTAGACCGTTATGACCACTTAGCTGGGCTTGGCAATCGTTTCGAATATCAAGTCCAACTGACGATCACAGGCTATTTCATTGAGCCCGGACCGAAGAGAGTGTGAATAGGGACATAGTTGGAATTTCAAATTCAAATCTGGCACACAAATTTGACGCATCAGTATTAAGCATTCTGACCGTCAGAATACAGCCAAATTACACCCTTGGATCAGGAAAAATTTCTATTACATATCACGAGACTTATAGGCCTGATCTTGGTGCGGTGACCGTTAAACTGAAACTGGGCCGCCACGTGCGATCTGGGAACCCTACCGGCCTGAAAACTGGATGTGTGCTAGATCCAGTATGCATGAGCTTAAGTCCGACCGCATTTAGCCAGGGGACCTTCAGAAATGCCCTTTTGGACCGAAACGGCCCCGATTTGGTTAGGCACCAAGTAAACATTGTTCCCAAGCCTATTTTGGGCATGTTTTAGGCTATAAAAGGGGTTGAAACCCTCACTCCTCTCTCCCATCCGAATTTGAGAGAAGCCCTAGCTTGGGAGAGAGAAAAAGGTGAGAGATTGTGAGAGTGTGGGAGAGTTCTTCCTGCCACTTGTGCTACGTGTTGCACGTGCTTAAGCAACACACCTCTACCACTTTCCCGGCAATTTCACCGCGATTCTAGGTAAGTAAATACCCTAAATAGTTGTTGATTTGAGTTTCCCTTGTTTCCATAACGATGTAGCTTATGGATCTTGTGTATTAGGCTCCTTATTCGCCGTAGACGAAGCGTATACGCTCCGTTTCAATTCCCGAGTCTACAAGACATAAGGTGCGGATATTAGACGCTTTGATTGACTGTTTCCAAAGCTTTCAATGTCGTTTAATAGTAGATTCTTGACGGCATCGCCGTTTGACATGTACAAAATGCTCTCCGTTTCCTGTTTCGTAAATTAACGAAGAATATGAGATTTAGGGCATTTTAGTCATTTGTAGGAAGTACGGTCTACATGCATATTTTGCTGACGTGATTGACATGGTTTGTTGCCGCATTAGAGAGTTAGGAATGCTTGCATAATCAGTTTGGCGAAGAGATTCGCCTAGTTGCGCACTTTGGGTCGACATACTATATGTAGACTTAAGTGTGTAGTGTATGTATTTGTATAAATGCTTGTACTAGTATGTATTAAATTAAATGATGTTATGTAGTAGTTTGAGAATGCTTTCTTGATTAATATGCTGACCTAAATGATTTCCTATATGTTGACCATATGCGTGATTCCATTACATGCATGGAATGTAGGTGTTTGAAGATTTGCTTAAGTTGAATGTTATAACATGCGTTAACATGCTCACATGATTGTATTTCAATTCCAATACCTTTGCATATATTGTTGATGTCATTTCATAGATGTGTGGGACTAGACTTAGTCCAGGCAGTCGGTAACCGAGCGAATTCGTGGCTGACTGGTCATAGCCACGAGCGACGCGTTGATGAACGTGATTCGTGTTTAGAGTTGGCGGCAGTGGTTAGGCCACGCGAAGTGTTTTATGCACTTCATGTCGTTCGACTTGAGATGCGATCGCGCTAGTCGAGCCCGTCAAGTAACCCGACTGGCCGATGTATGTTCACCTTGTATGAGTCATAACTGCTTGAACCTAGGGTACTGAACTTACCATTGTAAACCCTGTTAACCATGGTACCTTGATCCACAAAGACTCATGAGCCGGGCATGGTGGTATGGGACACCGTGGTCGAGCTGTCGGCCTACGCTGGGGCCACAAACCTCCCCGTAGTGACCAGTGAGCACCTAGACTCGTGAGCAGATTATGGTGGTATGGGACACTATATTCTAGCTGTCGGCCTACACTGATCAGGCGACGAGCCCTTTGTAGTGACCACGAGCGTATTCTGAGTCCACGGGAGGCGACGACCCTTCCGTTGCAGTAGAGTACGGTAGGCCTGTATTGATAAGGTGATGGGGGAGCGGAGCAACGAGTGCGTGCAACAGCCCTGGCAGCCCTTGCAGCGACCTACGAAATATACATCTATGAGATTACTAGGAGTGACGACCCTAGACAGGATCTGTGTTGGGATTGATACAAGGGAAGTACCTTAGTTTCCCAATCCTGCTGTTTGAATGGACTAATAACAACCTGGAATTCATATCACCATAGCATTGCATGTGCCTGGAAGATGTGGAGCACTCTAGGGAGTGTGGCATGCCGCGGTCGTAAGATGTTGCCGCATGAGGGTGATCGTCGGTGAGGGCATACATCACGTCATGTCATAATTGCATTAACAACAGTATTAGGATTGTTTGATTTATTGCTTTACTATTATCGCGTGATTGATTTGAGAACATGTTAATCCTTGCTCTATTATTCCACTGAGTTAGCTACTCACTCCCACGTTACGGGACGGTGTTCCTGGACACCCACCAGACCTTTTGTGATTGCAGATGATGGCGCGGCCTGCGAGGCGGAGCTGGACTTGATGATGATGAGGAGGATCCCTCCTTTATGTGTGTTATGATCGACGGGATTACAGGGAGGTTGATTAGATGCCTTGACACTTGTCATTTTATATTTTTAGAGCACTCATGTATATTCTTTTGTTTACTTTTGAAGTATACATGTATGTATATAACCCGGTAACATATTCACACTCTAGAGACATACAACAGATTATATATGTTATACATACTATCACAGTCTTCCGCTTATAAATTTAACTGTCTCTGGAGCGTGATATGCTGTTTTAGCTTAATCTCACTCATGTTTAATACATTATCATAGACAACATTCAATCATACATATCTATGTTGCATAAATAACATTTTGGAACTCGGGAGTTGGGTTTTTGCTCGACCCCCCGATTTTCGGGATGTTACATGTGGATGGGCGACGCTTTGGTGAGTTTTTGTTATTTGAGCGCATCGAAGCTGCCAACTGGGGTCTGCTCTTTGAAGGCCAGTCTCTTGCGAATGAGAGCACCGTTCGTACCTTTTATGCTCATATTCGGGGTCCTACGTTGGAGCCATTGCAATTCAGGATTCCCTTTGATAGAGATCGGGAAGCTACTATCGATGTTCTACTGATAGCTCGACTTCTGAAAGGGTTGCTGTTAGCAACCCATTGCTATCAGCATGAACGGATAACCCAGGCTAGGAATAATCTCATTCATTCTCTGATACCAACTTGTAACACCCTGAAAATTGGGGGTCGTGTATAAACCCGACTCCCGAGTTCCAGACCATCACTTATGCAATAAATATGGTTATGATTCACTGTTAATTAAGTTAGAGAATTCTCATGAGCAAGATTATATCAGAACTACAATTCATACTCCAGATCTAGTGATAAAATGTAAGCGGAAGACTGAAGAATATATATATCACTGTATGGAAAAAAAAATAAATTGTAACATCCCGAAAATTGGGGGGTCGAGCAAAAACCCAACTCCCGAGTTCCAAAATGTTATTTATGCAACATAGATATGTATGATTGAATGTTGTCTGTGATAACATATTAAACATGAGTGAGATTAAGCCAGAACAGCATATCCTACTCCAGAGACAGTTAGATTAACAAGCGGAAGACTGTGATAGATGTATAATATATATAAACTGTTGTATGTCTCCAGAGTGTGAACATGTTACCAGGTTATATACATACATGTATACTCCAAAAGTAGACAAAACGAGTATACATGAGTGCGCTAAAAAAATAAAATGACAAGTGTCAAAGCATCTAATCAACATCCCTGTAATCCCGTCGATCAGAACATGCATAAAGGAGGGATCCTCCTCATCATCATCAAGTCCGGCTCTGCCTCGCAGGCCGCGCCATCATCTGCAATCACAAAAGGGTCTGGTGGGTGTCCAGGAACACCGTCCCGTAACGTGGGAGTGAGTAGCTAACTCAGTGGAATAATAGGGCAAAGATTAACATGTTCTCAAATCAATCATGCGATAATAGTAAAGCAGTAAATCAAACAATCCTAATACTGTTGTTAATGCAATTATGACATGACGTGATGTATGCCCTCACCGACGATCTCCCTCATACGGCAATATCTTACGACCGCGGCATGCCACACTCCCTAGAGTGCTCCACATCTTCCAGGCACATGCAATGCTATGGTGATATGATTTCCAAGTTGTTATTAGTCCATTCGAACAGCAGGATTGGGAAACTAAGGTACTTCCCTTATATCAATCCCAACACAGATCCTGTCTAGGGTCGTCACTCCTAGTAATCTCATACGATGTATATTTTGTAGGTCGCTGCAAGGGCTTCCAGGGCTGTTGCTAGCACTCGCTGGACCGCTCCCCCATCACCTTATCAATACAGGCCTACCGTACTCTACTGCAACGGATGGGTCGTCGCCTCTCGTGGACTCAGAATACGCTCGCGGTCACTACAAAGGACTCATCGCCTGATCAATGTAGGCCGACAGCTAGAATATAGTGTCTCATACCACCATAATCTGCTCACGAGTCTAAGTGCTCACTGGTCACTACGGGGAGGTTTGTGGCCCCAGCGTAGGCTGACAGCTCGACCACGGTGTCCCATACCACCATGCCCGGCTCATGAGTCTTCGTGGATCAAGGTACCATGGTTAACAGGGTTTACAATGGTAAGTTCAGTACCCTAGGTTCAAGCAGTTATGACTCATGCAGGGTGAACATACAACGGCCAATCGGGTTACTTGATGGGCTCGACTAGCACGATCGCATCTCAAGTCGAACGACATGAAGTGCGTAAAACACTTCGCGTGGCCTAACCACTGCCGTCAACTCCAAACACGACTCGCGTTCATCGACGCGTCATTCGTGGCAAATATAAGCCAACCACGAATTCGCTCGGTTACCGACTGCCTGGACTACGTATAGTCCCAAACAATCATGGAATCACATCAGCATTCATGTGAGAGTAATGAAAATGAAATACAACCATGTGAGTATGTTAACACATGTTATAACGTACAACTTAAGTAAATCATCCTACACATGTCTTTCACACATATAATGAAATTATGCATATCGCCAACATATAGGAAATCCTTTCCATCAGCAAATTAATTGAGAATTCAATCTCAAACTAAATCATAAGGAAATCATCAAGCACATGTTATAACATACAACTTACGTAAATCATCAAGCACATGCATTTCATTCATATAATGAAATCATGCATATGGCTAACATGAAGGAAACCATTTACACCAGCATATTTATTGAGAAACCAATCTCAAACTAATCCATAACATCATTTAATTCAATACATACTGATACAAGCATTTATACAAACACTTACACTACACACTTAAGTCTACATATAGTATGTCGACCCGAAGTGCGCATTTAGGCGAATCTCTTCGCCAAACTAATTATGCACGCATTCTTAACATTCTAATGCGACAATAAACCATGTCAATCACATCAGAAAAATATGAATGTAAATCGTACTTCCTACAAATGACTAAAATACCCTAAATCTCATATTCTTCGTTAATTTACAAAACAGGAAACGGACAGCATGTTGTACATATCAAACGGCGTTGCCGTCAAGAATCTACTATTAAACGACATTGAAAGCTTTGGAAACAGTCAATCAAAGTGTCTAATATCCGCACCTTGTCTCTTATGGACGTTGATATTCGAACGGAGCGTATAGGCTTCGTCTACGGCGATCCGGCAACCTGATACACATGTACATCAGCTACTATTCTATTTGAATCGAAGAAATCCCCAAATCAGCAAGTGGGTAGGGTTTTTCTTACCTAGAAGTGTGTTGAAATCGCCGGGAAAGTGATTGGAGTGCGTCGTCTAAGCACGTACAGCAGCAGCAGCAGGTGGCAGGGAGATCTCTCCCACCTTCTCTCACAAACTCTCACCTTTTCTCTCTCCCAATCTAGAGATTTTTGCAAATTCGGATGGGAGAGAGGAGTGAGGGTTTCAACCCCTTTTATAAGCCCAAACTTGCCCGAAATAGGCTCCGGTACAAAGTTCACTTAGTGCATATCCAAATCGGGGCTGTTTCGGTCCAAAAGATGCTTTCTGGTGGTCCCCTGACCGAATGCGATCAGACTTAAGCTCATGCATACTGGATCTAGCACGTATTAAGTTTTCAGTCCGGCTGGGTCCATAGATCGCACGTGGCGGGCCAGTTTCAGTCCAGCGGTCACCGCACGTAGATCAGGGCTGAAAGTTTCATGATATAAAATAGAAATTTCTCCTGATCCGAGGGTGTAATCTGGATGAATTCTTACGGTCAGAACGCCTAATACTGACGCGTCAAGTCGTGTGCTAGATTTGAATTTGAAATTCCAATTCTGTCCCTATTCGCACTCTCTTCGGTCCGGGCTCAATGAAATGGCCTGTGATTATCGGTTTGACTTGATTTTCGAAATGAGTGTCAAGCCCAGCTAAGCGGTTCTAATGGTCTAAGATAGGAGGTATCGGACTTTCGACGCGCGGTCTAGATCCAATACAAAATTTCAAAGTGGTCCAGAGAACAAACCGGTTTAGAGTTTGATCCCAGGTTATAGAGTATTATAGAGTCATTGGTTCTACTCGATTTGGGTCCTGTAGAATGTATTTAAAGTGATCAGGGACTATTTCCCAGCTACTCCAGCATCGCGCTAGCTAACTTGTGCTTAGTTTCTAAAGGAATTTATCCTAAGTGATTTCTTTGGCTATGGAATTGGGTTCTAAGCGATTTCTCGGTGTTTTAGTTAACCCATTGCCTAAGGACGTCTAATCGCAGATGAGCCAAAATCCGGGGTGTTACATAAATCTCCACTGTCTCCAAAGTATGAATACATCTCTGAGTCATATACATGTAATAAGATAAAAAATCAAAATGTCATAAAGTCCATCTATGAAGTCCCGCTGATCCAGGTCACCTACACAAAGCCGTCATGAAAATGCATATATGAGAACTCGTCCTGGTCCTCATCGTAATCCGGCTCTGCCTCCTGAATCGCCGCCTCACCTGCATCTAAGACAGGGTCTGGTGGGTCTTGCAAACACCATCCCGTAACGTGGGAGTGAGTGATCAACTCAGTAGAATAATAGAGCAGAGACTAGCATGTTCTCAAATCAATCATGCGATAATAGTAAAGCAATTAATCAAACATTCCTAGATACTGTTGTTAATGCAATATGACATGACATGATGGATGCCCTCACCGACATTCTCCCTCATGCGGCACCATCTGCTTCCGCGGTATGCTTGCATACCGCTCAGTGCTCCACATCTTCCAGGCACATGCAATGCGATGTGGATATGATTACCAAGTTGTTATTAGTCCATTCATTCAGCCGTATTGGAAAACTAAGGTACTTCCCTTATATCAATCCCAACACAGATCCTGTCTAGGATCGTCACTCCTAGAAATCACATACGATGTTACATTTGTAGGTCGCTGCAAGGGCTGTCAGGGCTGTTGCTCACACTCGTTGCACCGCTCCCCCATCACCTTATCAATACAGGCCTAATTATCCTTAAGACTGCATCAGGACTCGTCGCCCCCATGTGGTGTCAGGATAAACTCAAGGTCACTACAAAGGGCTCGTCACCAATCAATGTAGGCCGACAGAAAGAATATAGTGTCCCATACCACCATAATCTGCTCAGAGTAGGGTGCTCAGTGGTCACTATAGGGAGGTTTGTGGCCCCAGCGTAGGCCGACAGCTCGGCCACGGTGTCTCATACCACCATGCCCGGCTCACGATTCTTTATGGATCAAGGTACCATGGTTGACAGGGTTTTCAATGGTAAGTTCAATACCCTAGGTTCAAGCAGTTATGATTCATACAGGGTAAACAATCAACGGCCAGTCGGGTTGCTTGACAGGCTCGACTAATACGAGCGCATCGCAAGACGAACGACATGAAGTGCGTAAAACACTTCGTGTGGCCTAACCACTGCCGCCAACTCCAAACACGACTCGCGTTCATCGATGCGTCCTTCGTGGTAAATACAAGCGAACCATGAATTTACTCTGTTACCGACTGCCTGGACTAAGTATAGCCCCGAACATTTGTGAATTCACATCAGCAATCATATAAGAGTAATGGAAATAAAATACAACAATATAAGCATGTTGAAACATGTTCTAACATACCACTTAAGCAATTCATACAACACGCATTTCATACGTATAGTGAAATCTATACATATAGCCAACATAGTGAACATCATATACATCAGCATATTACTTGAGAATTCAATCTCAAAACTCATTCACAACTCCATTTACTCAATACATACTAGTACAAACATTTATACAAACACTTAGTCTACACACTTTAGTCTACATAGCGTATGTCGACTCAAAGTGCGCACATAGGCAAATCTCTTCGCCAAACAGATCATGCACACGTTCCTAATATCCTAACATGACAAAAAGCTATGACAAACATTTTAGCAAAATATGGATGAAAATAGTATTTCCTATAAATGACTAAAATGCCCTAAATCTCATATTTTCCATACGTTTACGAAACAGAAAACGGACAGTATGTTGTACATGTCAAACGGTGTTACCGTCGATCATCTACTATTAAACAACATTAAAAGCTTTGAAAACAGTCAATCAAAGCGTCTAAAATCCTCACCTTTTACCCTAGATGAGTGTCGTTTCGAACGGAGCGTATACGCTTCGTCTACGGTGAACCGGTGACCTAATACACAAGATGTATAAGCTACTTTGCTATTGGAATTGACGAAACCTTAAATCAGTAATTGGTTAGGGTTTTCCTTACCTAGAAATGCGTTGGAATCACCGGAAAAGTGATTTGAACGTGATGCTTAGGCACGTGTAGCAGCTACAGCAAGTGGCGGGAAGATCTCTCCCACACACTCTCTCAATCTCACACTTTTTCTCTCTCTCTAGCTAGGGTTTCTAGCAAATTCAGATGGGTGAGATAAGTGAGGGTATAAAGCCCTTATATAGGCTAAAACCTTCCCAAATTAGGCTTGGGAACAATGTTTACTTGAGGTGTAACCAAATCGGGGCTGTTCTGGTACAAAAGAGTAGTTCGGGAGGTCCCCTGGTCGAATGTGGTCGGACTTAAGCTCATCATCACTGGATGTTTCTCACAAATCGCACGTGGCGGTCCAGTTTCAGTTCAGCGATCATCGCACCTAGATCAGGTCTACAAGTCTCATTATATGAAACAGAAATTTTTTCTGATCTGAGGGTGTAATTTGGCTGAATTCTGACGGTCAGAACGCTTAATAATAACGCGCCAAGTCACGTGCCAGATTTGGATTTAAATTTTCAAATCTAGCTCTTTTCTCACTCTCTTCACTCCAGGCTCAATGAAATAGCCTCTGAATGTCGGTTGGGATTAATTTTTGAAATGATTGTCAAGTCCAGCTAAGCGGTCATAACGGTCTAAGATTGTAGGTATCGGACTTCCGACGCTCGGTCTAAATCCAGTACAAAGTTTCAAAAGGTTCCTGAGAGCAAATGGGTTTAGAGTTTGATCCAAGGTTTCAGGGTATTATAGCACCATTGATTCTATAAGTTTTGGGTCTTGTAGAATCTATTTAAAGTGTTCAGGGACATTTTCACAGCTACTCTAGCGTTGCGCTAGCTAACTAATGCTTAATTTCTAAAGGAATTAATCCTATGTGATTTCTGGTCGAGTTGGTACTCGAGTCTAAGTATGGATTTTTCCAAGGCGTTACAGGTTTAGTTGCATGGCAGCGACCCACATGTCGGATGATTTTCACCTGTTGCACCACATTTGTACGTTCAATGTGTATCCCAGGTCGACCAACCGTAGTGAATGTACGCGTCTCATGGTTAATTTCCTGTATCAAGTGGGCTAGGGAGAGAACGTGTGCATGCCCACATTTGTACTGCGACAGATCATCCTCGTAGCGAAGTCGAGAAGGACATCTAAATCACTTCCCTTTGGCCGGCTCATATGCAGGATTGCGCTTGAGTTTGCTTATAGACTTGGGCCAGAGTTTCTTGTGTCGATTCATCTTATCGATGAGGGTACCATGAACCAGATGAAGATAGGGCCTCGGCAGCGTGAGGCCCAGCTTGATGATGACAGTGAGGGTGAATATGATAGCGAGGAGGATGAAAGTGAAGAAGAACTTGGAGCAGAAATAGAGGAAGAAATCCAGGTAGAAGAAGAAGAGGAGGCTCAGGATACTGATGAGAGTCCTCCTCCTGCGACTCGGGCTGCTAGAGATGTTCACATAGCCTGACTTGAGGAGAGTCAGATTGCTTTACGACGGGAAGTCCAACGACTCCGGGCCGAGGTTAAATAAGAGCTTGAGGATACAAAGGCCATCATGAAGCGGAAGTTTGGAAAGGTGACTCGCACCTTGAAGGCCATCCTGTGTTGTCTGCAGGATAAGGGTGCCCCTCCTCCATCGTCAGACTCGAACTAGTAATTAGATTTCAGACGTTTGTTGGTCATAGGTAGTTGGTTCCTGCTTTCTATGTGTGAGCCTGAGAAGGCTTAGTAGTTGGTTTATGTTGCAGTTATAGCTTTGGCTAACTTAGTTTTTCATGTGTTTCTTGTCATGATGCATGTAAGGATATATCTCTTGTATTGTGACAAATTTTGATTAAATGAAATGCATAGAGTTTCTTCGGCTTGTTATGTGAATGATTGTGTGGTGGTGTATGTGTGCTATTGTTGAAACTGACGAGGTTGCGTCCTATTTTGAATATATGAAATGCCGCCTAAGGCTACTCGGAGCACGGCACGACTTACACTGGGTGAGCCTATGGATCGGGTTCCTCCCCAGAGTGATGATCATATGGACCCTGCTGTGGGCCCGATTCATGAGACTGCACCTGAGTCTCAGCCTGCTGCAGGTCCTATAGTCGGACCACTACCTTTCACATCGCTAGTTAGAGAGCAGTATCGCGCGTCTTCCTCGACGCAGTATGTGCCTCAGCCTGCTCCACCTCCTGATAAGTTTGAGCAGTTGATGATCATGATGCACCAGCAGCATCAACAGCTTTTGACTACTATTGTAGGGGCCTTAGCCCAGGGTGGCAGTGCGGCTCCACCTGCACCGTCTATACATCCAGTTGAGGATGCTGGGACTTCGACTCAGGATGAGGATATGACTTATCCTGCACCATCTGCTTACCCTACAGGGAACACTGCTGATACACGGGGCCTACTTGAGCTATTTCAGCGCTTGTGGCCTCCTACTTATACGGGTTCTCACAGACCCGAGGAGGCCGAGTATTGGCTCGACCGTGTCTCGAAGATACTGAGGATGCTGCACTGCTCGGAGTCTGAGCAGGTTGAGTTGGCCATGTTCATATTCGAGTGAGAGGCTAGTTTGTGGTGGGATAGTGTGTTGCGGACGGTTGCTATAGGCTATATCTGGACTTGGGCAGCGTTCGAGTTCTAATTCCACGAGAAATACTATCCCCAGACCTACCGGCACAAGAGGGAGAACGAGTTTCTACGCCTCAGGCAGGGAGGCATGTCAGTTACAGAGTATGAGCATCGGTTTACAGAGTTGGGCAGATATGTCCCTACGATACTTGCCGACGAGCAAATGTGCATACGACATTTTTCTGAGGGCTTGCAACCTGACATTCGGTCTAAGATGTACTGTGTCAGCATACCCTCCTATGCAGAGCTGATATATATGTCCATGAGGGCAGAGCATGATGTTGATCGACTGGCATGATCTCTTGGCCCTGTGGTTTCTATGCCACGACCAGATACGCAGGACAGGCCATTTCTTGATAAGAGGCCTCGCATTGACCCTCATCCTAGGGATACAGCGCCAGTACTTCCGATGAGGTGCCCCGGTGTGACATGTACTTACTGTGGGAGACCGGGTCACACTGCAGAGAGTTATTTTGTTCGGATGAGGGATGATGGGTTTTCACCGCCACAGAAGATTGACCGTCCTTTCCCACAGGCATTATCTGCTCCACCCTTATGGTCGGCTCCTGTGCATCCTTCTTTCGGACCGCTAGTGCCTTAGTTCTGGCCTCCTCAACGGCCCATGGTACCGTGGCCGAACCGTCCACAGCAGGCTCGGGTGCATGCGCTCACAGCTTAGGCATCCGAGGTATCAGACGGTAGTCCCATGGCTTTCGAGGTTACGGCGCAGATTGCAGGTATTTCTATTTTCCTACTGGTGGACATTGGTTCCACTACTTCCCTCATTTTATGCACGGTAGTCAAGAGACTGGGTTTGGTTACAGCTCCCGCGAAGGGGACGACTCTCATTACGGCTACTGGAGATTTTTCTGACATTACTAGAGTCTGCGAGGGTTGTTTGAAGACTTGGGTAGTAGGATAGTTACTATTGACCTGTTGGTTATCTCCCTGTTCCACTACGACGTCATACTTGGTATGGATTGGCTCACTGAGATGTGAGCCGAGATTGACTACGAGGGTAGGTTGGTGACAGCCTATGGACCTGAGGGCACAGCTTTCACATTTTCGGTTCAGGTCAGTCATCCGTCTCGACTGAGTTGTTGCACTACTCTGTTGGATTATGACGATGATCAGAGGATGAGGGACATCCTGGTAGTATGAGATTTTGATGATGTGTTCAAGTCGATTCTGGGGCTACCTCCACGGTGTGAGGTCGATTTTACTATCGATCTAACCTCCAATGCGACACCCATTTCGTTTCCGACGTATTGCATGCCTCCATGTGAGATGGAGGAACTGAGGAGGCAAATCGATGAGCTTCTAGAGAAGGGTTTCATACGCCTTAGCGTGTCTCCTTGGGTAGCACCAGTACTATTTGTAAAGAAGAAGAATGGTACTCTGCGATTGTGTATCAATTATCGTAGGCTGAATCAGGTGACGGTAAAGAACAAGTACCCCTTGCCCAGGATAAATGACTTATTTGATCAGTTGAGAGGGGCACAGTACTTCTCAAAGATTAATCTTTAGTCAGGGTATCACCAGGTGAGCGTCAGGGATGAGGACGTGCAGAAGACAGCTTTCAGGATCAGCTTTGGCCATTATGAGTTCCTCGTGATGTCGTTCGGTCTTACGAACGCACCAGCCGTGTTCATGGACCCGATGAACAGGATACTTCGGCCATTCCTCTATCGATTCGTCATCGTATTCATTGATGACATCTTAATATACTCCACGAGTTGAGAGGAGCATGAGGAACACTTGCGCTCAGTCCTGAATGCTCTTAGACGGCATCAGATGTTTGCTCAGTTCGGTAAGTGTGACTTCTGGAAGGAAGAAGTCAAGTTCCTGGGACACGTGGTATCTAAGGAAGGCATATTGGTAGACCTCGCCAAGGTAGCCGCAGTTCAGGGCTGGGAGCAGCCTGGTTCAGTCACTGAGGTGAGGAGTTTCCTAGGTTTGGTAGGCTACAATCGACGTTTCATTCGAGATTTCTCGAAGATCGCCAGACCTCTATCTTAGTTGACACGAAAAGATGTGAAGTTCTCCTGTAATGAAAAGGTGGAGACAGCTTTTCAGGAGCTGAAGGACAGGCTTACATCTGCCCCTGTGCTAGTATTGCCAGAGCAAGGGGTTAAGTACACAATATACACCGACGCGTCTAGCGTTGGCCTGGGCTGTGTCCTTATGCAGAAGGACAGGGTAATTTCGTATGCCTCAAGACAATTAAGGAAGCACGGGGAGAATTATCCTACACACGACCTTGAGTTGGCAGCCGTCATTTTCGCATTGAAGCTTCGAAGACATTACCTCTATGGAGGGGAGTTCGAGCTCTTTTGCGACCACAAGAGACTCAAGTACATATTCACGCAGTGAGACCTAAATATGAGGCAACAACGATGGATGGAGACTTTGAAGTACTTTAAGTTCAAAGTTTCCTACCATCCTGGCAAGGTAAACCTTGTGGCTGACGCGTTGAGCCGTAAGAAGGCGATAGAGTTTGTGGCTCCGCTGATGGTTGCCGAGTGGGACATGGTTGAGTTCTTATGAGACTTTGAGCAGAAACTCACTATGGAGGAGCCATTCGAAGTCATTGCACATGTTCAGGTGCGACCTCTTATCGATGACAGAGTCATCACGGTGCAGAGGGATGATGTGCGTCTGACTGAGCTTCAAGAGCAGGCCAGTGAAGATGCAGACACCAAGTGGTGAGTTGGAACGGATGGGGGCTTACGTTATCGTGGTCGCCTATGCATCCCAGATATCCCTGACTTGAGACAAGAGATTTTCGAGGCTGCGCACAGTTCTAGACTTGCGATGCATCCGGGCAGCACAAAGATGTATCGTGACGTGAAGAAGACCTATTGGTGGGATGGCATGAAGACCCACATCACAGATTTCATGTCCCGTTGTCTCACTTGCCAGCAGGTGAAGGCGGAGCATCGCCGACCTCCTGGACTCCTTCAGCCTATGCCCATCGCTGAGTGGAAGTGGGACTTTATTTCTATGGATTTCATTTCGGGACTGCCGAAGACGAGGAAGGGACATGATTCTATATGGGTGATCGTCGACCGTCTGACGAAGTCGGCACACTTCCTACCAATTAGGGTTACGAACTCTGCAGACGAGCTGGCTAGACTGTATATCAGAGAGATTGTGCGTCTGCATGGAGTTTCATTAGAGATCGTGTCAGACAGAGACACGCGTTTTACTTCTATTTTTTGGACTCGCATCCACGAGGCTATGGGTGTGAAGTTGAAGTTCAGTACTGCATTCCACCCACAGACAGACGGGCAGACAGAGCGGGTGAACCAGATTCTAGAGGACATGCTGCGGGCTTGCGTGTTGGACTTCAAAGACAGTTGGGATGATTGTCTTGCATATGCGGAGTTCGCATACAACAACAGTTTCCAGGCTAGTATCGGTATGGCACCTTATGAGGTCTTGTATGGGTGTCCTTCCCGAGCACCGCATTGCTGGGCAGAGGTCGGTGAGCACAGATTGATTGGCCCAGAGATAGTGCAGGTGACTTCGGAGAAGATTGACATCATCAGACGCCGACTTCTTATAGCGCAGAGCAGACAGAAGAGTTATGCCGATACGAGACGGCGCCCGCTTGAGTTTGCGATTGGAGATCATGTATTCTTGCAAGTTTCCCCTATGAAGGGAGTTCTTCGGTTTGGGAAGAAGGGAAAACTAGCACCGCGATTCATTGGTCTGCTCCATATTATCGACAGTGTGCGTGCAGTAGCATACCGTCTGGCTTTGCCTACGCCTCTTGCGAGCGTACACAATGTATTTCATGTTTCTATGCTGAAGAAATACGTTCCTGATCCATCCCATATCATTACATGGGAGCAGGTGCAGTTAGGAGAGGATGTCACCTATATATTGTGATCGACGCGTATATTGGACAGGAAGGAGCAGGCGTTGCGTAGCAAGGTCATCCCCCTTGTGAAAGTATTGTTGACGCATGACACAGAAGAAGAGGCTACATGGGAGACAGAAGCTGAAATCAGAAAGAACTACCCACAGCTTCTCGAGGAGTATGAAAAGGTATAAATTTTGAGGATAAAATTTATTGTTAAGGGGGATAGATTATAACGTCTCAAGAAAAATCCGTTCAGAAACCCGAGTACCGCCTCGGTTAGAAATCACTTAGGATTAATTCCTTTAGAAATCAAGCGTAAGTTAACTAATGTCAGGTTAGATTAGCTGTGAAATTAGCACTGATCGCTTTAAATACATTCTGCAAGACCCAAAACTTGCAGGATCAATGACGCTATAATACCCTGAAATCTAGGATCAAACTCTAAACCCGTTTGCTCTCAGGAACCCTTTAAAACTTCATATTGGATTTAGACCGCGCGTCGGAAGTCCGATATCTATAATCTCAGACCGTTAGGACTGCTTAGCTGGACTTGACAATCGTTTTGAAAATCAAGCCCAACCGATGTTCTGAGGCTATTTCATTGAGCCTAGAGCCAGGAGTGTGAGAAAGAGTGAAATTCATAAAAATTTAAATGTCATTTAAATGAATCTGGCACGTTTCTCTTGCGGGCTAAGTATAAGCATTCAGACCGTCGGAATCTGACCCAAATACACCCTCGAATCAGGAAACATTTCTCACTCGGGTCAGTGTACTTGAAATCTCTGATCGAGTCTCTGTGACCGATGAATTGAATCTGGTCCGCCACGTGCGATCTGGGAACACTACCGGACTGAAAACTTAATGCGATCAACATCCGGCATCCATGAGATTAAGTCCGACCGCATTCGGCCAGGGGACCTCCAGAAATGCTCTTTTGGATTGGGAAAGACCCGATTTGGTTATAACCCAAGTATACTTTGGTTTAGAGTCTATGTAGGTGAGGTTTTAGCCTATATAAGGGCTTTAAACCCTCTCATATCTCTCCCATCCGAATTTGCAAGAAACCCTAGAAAGAGAAGAGAGAGAAAGAGAGAGATTGTGAGAGAGTTGTGGGAGAAACTTCCTGCCTCTTGATCCAGCTTCTACACGTGTTTAATCACCGTACTCCAAACACCCTTCCGGTGATTTCAACTCATTTTTAGGTAAGAAAACCCTAACCTCTACCTGTTTTAGGAATTTCATAGATACAAGTAGCGAAGTAGCTGATTCATCTTGTGATATAGGTCGTCATATCGCCGTTGACGAAGCGTAGACTTTTTGTTCGATTCGTTACGCTTCTACGTCGAAAGGTGAGGATTTTAGATGCTTAGATTGACTGATTTCAAAGCTTTCAATGTTGTTTAATAGTAGATTATCGACGAGAATGCCGTTTGACATGTAGAACATGCTGTCTGTTTTCCATTTCGACTGTGTACGAAAAATATGAGATTTAGGGTATTTTAGGTATTTGTCAGAAATACTGTATACGTCTGTATTCTGTAAAAATGATTGTCATGTTTATTTGTCGTGTTATTATACTAATTATGCGTGCCTGATCTGTTTGGTGAAGAGATTCGCCCTAATGCGCACTTTGGGTTGACATACGCTATGTGGACAAAAGTGTGTAGACTAAGTGTTTGTATAAATGATTGTATTAGTATGTATTGAGCTAATGTTGTTGTAGGTTAGCTTTGAGAATGAATTCTCAATTAATATGATCATGTATACGATTTCCTCCATGTTGTTATACGAAGTGATTTCCTCATATATGTGAAATGCCTGTGTTTGATTGAATTGCTTATGTTGTATATTATAACATGTTGCTATCATGCTTGGATTACATGTATTTCACTTCTATCATTCTCATATGATCACAGTGGTAGAATTACACGTGCTTGGGGCTATATCCTAGTCCAAGAAGTCGGTAACAGATTGAATTCGTGGTTGGCTTCTATTTGCCACGAAGGACACGTCGATGAACGCGAGTCGTGTTTTGGGTTGGCGACAATGGTTAGGCCACACGAGGTGTTTTATGCACTTCATGTCATTCAGCTTGAGGTGCGCTCATACTAGTCGAGCTCGTCAAGTAACCCGACTGATCGTTGATTGTTCACCTTGTATGAGTCATAACTGCTTGAACCTAGGGTTAGGCCACACGAGGTGTTTTATGCACTTCATGTCGTTCAGCTTGAGGTGCACTCGTACTAGTCGAGCTCGTCAAGTAACCCGATTGACCGTTGATTGTTCACCTTGTATGAGTCATAACTGCTTGAACCTAGGGTACTGAACTTACCAGTGGAACCCCTGATAACCATGGTACCTTGATCCATAAAGACTCATGAGCTGAGCATGGTGGTATGGGACACCGTGGTCGAGCTGTCGGCCTACGCTGGGGCAACAAACATCTCCATAGTGACCAGTGAGCACCTTAGACTCGTGAGCCGATTATGGTGGTATGGGACACTACATTCGAGCTGTCGGCCTACACTGATTGGTGACGAGCCCTTTGTAGTGACCTCGATGGTATTCTGAGTCTACAGGAGGCGAAGACCCTTCCGTAGCAACGAGAGTACAGTAGGCCTATATTAATAAGGTAATGGGGGAGCGGTGCAACGAGTGTGAGCAATAGCCCTGATAGCCCTTGCAGCGACCTATAAATATAACATCGTATGAGATTACTAGGAGTGATGACCCTAGACAGGATCTGTGTTGGGATTGATATAAGGAAGGTACCTTAGTTTCCCAATACTGCTGTATGAAAGGACTAATAATAACTTGGTAATCATATCCACATCGCACTGCATGTGCCTGAAAGATGTGGAGCACTGAGGGAAGAAAGCATGCCATGGATGTAAGATGGTGTCGCACGAGGGAGTATGTCGGTGAGGGCATCCATCATATCATTTCATACTTGCATTAACAACAGTATCTAGGAATGTCTGATTATTTTCTTTACTATTATTGCGTGATTGATTTGATAACATGCTAATCCTTACTCTATGATTCCACTGAGTTGATCACACACTCCCACGTTACGGGATGGTGTTTGCAACACCTATCAGACTCTGTCTTAGACGCAGGTTGTGAGGTGATTCAGGATGCGAAGCCAGACTACGACGAGGACCAGGACGATTTCTCGTACATGCAGTCTTCCGATGACTTTATGTAGGTGGCCTGGATCGGCGGGACTTGCTAGTTGGACCACATAACATTTTGATTTTTGGTTTGTATATGTATATTGTGACTCAGAGATGTATTCATACTTTGGAGACAGATCGAGATTGTTTTGTTTTACGCATAGTGATATATATATTTTTCAGTCTTCTGCTCGCATTTTATCACTGGATCTGAAGTATGAATTGCAGTTTTGGTATAATCTTACTCATGTGAATGCACTAACTCAGACAATATCAAAATTATAGGCATATTTGTTGCATAAGTGACATTCTGGAACTCGGGAGTTGAGTTTTACTCGACCCTCGATTTTCAGGGTGTTACAACATCACTCCCCCATCACCAAATCCATACAAGCCTAGTTATATCCTCAATACTGCAATAGGACTCGTCGCCCTTATGCAATGTTAGGATATACTCGAGGTCACTACAGAGGGCTCGTCACCAATAAATGTAGGCCGACAGTAAGAATATAGTGTCTCATACCACCGTAATCTTCTCACGAGAGTAGGGTGCTCACTGGTCACTACGGGGAGGTTTGTCGCTCCAGCGTAGGCCGACAGCTCGACCACAGTGTCCCAAACCACCAGTCCGGCTCATGAGTCTTAGGGGATCACGGTACCAAGGTTAATAGGAGTTTCACTAGTAAGGTCGGTGTCTACGATTCAATCAATAGTGACCAAACATGGTGAACAAACATCGGTTAATCAGGTTAGTTGATAAGCTTAACTAGGCCAAGCGCACGTTGAGTTGAACGACATGGAATGCATAAGCACTCCGTGTGGCCTAACCACTGTCGAACATCCCAAGTACGACTCGAATTCATTAAACTCATCCTGTGTGGTGAAAATGACCTCAACCACTATTTACAGAATGGTTTCCGATTACTTGGACTGTAGTACAGTCCCAATGACGTACAAGCTCAAATACAAGCATATGATTCATATCCTACATTCATATGAACATTCATGACATATAACGTGAACTTATATACAGTACATGGAGGAAATCATACACACATTGAACATGATTCATCTAGGTTAATCAATCCATGGAGGAAATCATACACACAGTTAACATGGTCGGAATTCGTATCTTAACAACCTTAACAATCACACCTTACTAACTACTAACTCATTCAAACATTTATCCAAACACTTAGACTACTCTATTCAACATACATCACATATGTCGATTCCCTTACATTATAGGGCAAGTCCTTTCGCCAAGGATTTGCTGCATACATATCAAGCATATGACAATGATAATTAATCATGGCAAACAAAACAGCATATTCCATACGCATACAGGTATTCTAATATATACTTGAAATACGCTATTTATAACATAAGGTATACATATACAAAAATTGAAACGGATAGCGCATTTGGCATGTGTAATGGCAATCACAACATGAATAAATCATTATCTAACATTAAAAGTCTTGAAAACCATAACCTAAACGTATATAGTACGCACCTTAAACCAGAAAATATGTGTCAGATGTGATTCAGATGATATGCCTTCGTCAACGGCGGATACGCTACCTATGGCATGAAACAGGTTATCTATAATGTCATTTAAACTATTCTAGGCTTCAAAACAGGTTAGGGTTGACTTAACTTACCCAAGAATAAAATCAGAATCATTGGAAGAACGATTCAGATACGCAGGTTCGATGTATAGATGAACTGGGAAGAATCTTACGGAGAATCAACAGGTTCTCCCACACTTTCTCTCTCTTTTCTTTCTCTTGGAAAGCTAGGGTTTAGGAAATTCATATGGGAATTGGGAATAAGGGTTTAAGGATTTTTTATAAGCCAAAACTCGACGGAAACAACCTTAAGGTCAAGGTATACTTAAGTTATAACCAAATCAGGCTCTTTCTGATCCAACGGAGCACTTCTGGAGGTCCTCTTATCAAATGCGGTCGAATTTAAGCTCACTAGTATTGGATCTTTAGTAAGTTAAGTTTTCACTCTGATCGAGTTTCTAGATCGTCCGTGGTGGACTAGCTTCAATTTAATGATTATCAAAATTCGATCAGAGCCACAAGTACTTTGACATGTATGGGCCACCATTCCTGATCCGAGGGTGAATTTGGGTTGAAATATAACGGTCAGAACGCTTAGAAATATTGTGCAAGCGAAACGATCTAGATTACTCAAAACCATAATTAATTTTCTAAAAATCTTCATTTTCTCACTCTCTTCACTCCAGACTCAATAAAATGGTCTCAGGACATTGTTTGGGCTTGATTTTCGATATGATAGTCAAGTCCAACTAAGCGGTCACAATGGTCTAAGTTCATAAATATCAGACTTTCGACGTGCGGTGTAGGTCCAATACAAAGTTACAAAGCATTCCTGGGAGCAACTGGATTTAGAGCTGGATCCTAGATTTCAGAGTAATATAGCGTCAATGATTCTATAGGATTTGGGTCTTACAGATCATATTGAAAGTTATTGGTGCTAATCTCACATGTAATCTAGTTTAGCGCTAGCTAAAACACATTAAAGTTCTAAGGGATTTGGTTCTAAATGATTTCTGCTAAAGGTGGTACTCGGGTCTAAGTACGAATTTTTCTAAGTCGTTACAGGAAACCTTCTCAAACGATAGTGCATTCAATGAAGTACCAATAGAGCTAGAACTCACTGCGCCATTTTGAGGTAAATCCCCTGTTAAGAAATAAGAAATATAAAGTTATAATAAAATTTTTATGGACAGGTAACATGAAAAGTATGAACAAGGAAAAGGAACCACCTCTCGCTGGCACCGAAACGGTGAGCAGTTGTGTCTCCCTGGCAAGAGAAGGAATAGGTTCCACCATCTCTGCGAAAGATGGGACCCTATTTTTAGTACTTGAAGCAACGGTTGTGGGAGTAGGCAAATCAGTCGGCTCCACTGGAAAAGTCATTTCGCATTCGGTACTTGAAACGTTAGTGGGAAAATCATTTGGCTCTACTGGAAAAGGAATCTTACATGCTGCTACCCTCGGAGGTATTAAAAATCTTGGCGAGGCTGTTGGTGCAATAGGAATCAAATCCACGGGAGAAGCTTGATCTCCTGAAGTAGAACATGTTAGAGAAGAAGAGTGAAAAGAAGAGGATAAAATAACGACAACAAGATTTTCTTACAAGGCGAGTATTTGTATTCCCTGTGGACTAGGGATTCTTCTTCCCTTTCCTCTGCGGCAGGTGAAACTTTTGAAGGAATAGCCTCAGGAGGGGAGAATGTCTCCCTCATCCGCAGGAACATTTTCTGCAACCCTCTCATCTCCATTGCTAATGTTAGCTTCCCCCTCTTCATAGTCACTATCTTGGCTTTCTCCCTCCGTGTCACGTTCATCGGAAACAGTATCACTAGATGAAGAAGTTGAGCTTTCACTACTCAAATCTTCTTTGCTCGATTCTTCAACAACAACTTGTTTTCCTTTAGAAGGAGGTTGCTGGATCTCCGGTTGAGTAGTTACGGTAGCCACTGCCGGAGAGGCAATACCAATAGTCCTTTCCTTGGGGGAAGCTTGGGCACGTGCTTGAGATCTGGTAATAGGAGAAGAAGTTGGTTGTTGTCGATGATGAACGGTCTTAGAAATAGGGGAAGAAATTGACTGCCGTGGAGATTGAGCAATTCCAGAAATAGGAGAAGCGGTCGGCTATTACTGGAGATGAGTAGGTGGAGACGGTTGATCTTGAGGATTAGTGGTATCTTTTGGTTGAAGGAGAATGTCTGTTGTAACCCTTCCTCTTTGATGGAGAGAAACTGGTTCAAATTCATGAGTCTCGCCCTACGCTACCCAACCTTCCAGGGTATTATTAGGTTTTATCTTATGAATGGGTTCATCTACAGATATCTTAACACAACGATGACCAGTAGAGGGGGCATGACTACTTTTTGGAATGAAATTGACTCCTGATTCGATGACGCGACCCTTAAGCTCGGGAGGAGGAAGCCACACAGGTTTATCCACCGCAGGCTTTTTCTAGCCAAGTAGGATTGGTGTACCCACCACCTCATGTGATTGTATAATGCTCTGGGAGTACAATAGTAGCCTAGAATAATGAAGGAAGAATCCAATCGGCATAGCAGTTGCTTCCAGACCATTGCCCAGTTAAATGGGTCGGTGCCATAACTTCGGATTCTCCTGGTAACTAGCCTGCAGTCTTCCGGTACCACTTGATCAAAACCAAATTGATGGGAAAAACGGCTCGGATAATATGGTTCTCGCTTGAATTTTATCCCTTTCCTCGATGGGAGGCTGCATGATTTGATGGATATAAAAATCCCCTCCCTGCTGCAGTAACTGGTGATGTGCCTATCTTCTCTATGTCTTCAATATAACATGGCAGGCCGAAATGAAAGTAATTTATCTTGTCGTCCGAGGAGATAGCGTCTTTTGCCCAATCGTAAGATCTCTTCACCATAGATCTCTTTTGGAAGAAGCAGAGGGAAAGTTTCGAAGGATGAACATAAGCCTTTTCTGGCACATCGAAAGTCCATGGGAAGTAAAGGCCGAGCCAGCCAAAGAAATAATGTCATGACATGAAGGTTGTGGTAGAACCAACAGAAGGGCTCTTCACATGGAAAGTAATTTCTCCAAAGCCACTGTAGATTGAACAAAGGATGAGAGGTGCAAGAGAATACTTGGCTCCCTCAGCCATGGCACCTGCTATCACAAACAATGATAGGCGAATGGCATCTGCTGACTTCGAACTTGGGAGAACTATTATGTTAAGACAATAAGCTAGAAATACTGCAAGTTCACCATAGACAGAATATTCGGCACGACCTTTGATATCTTTTCGAAGGCGTTCAAGTTCCCTTGAGCGATTACCCTCAAATTGGAAAAGAAAAGAAAAAATGAGTGAGTGAAAACAAGATTATATAGTAAGTCGCTGCATGAAGAGGGGATTAAAAGAAGAAAGAGAATTACTTGAAACCTTGGTTGAAATGGGCCAGCCATTGCATGGGATGAATTTTATGGATGTTTGGGAATTTAGACATTTCTTTGAAAAGTTCTGAAGTTGATTCTGAAATAGAATGTATACGATCAGGTGAAGAGATAAATGCAAATTCCTCATTAGTAGGGACAATTTCGTCGAAGATTTTCCCTATTATCGATAAACCGGTGATTCTATGAATGTCCCAAAGAGTGATACTCATTTCACCTTCGGGAAGATGAAAAGAGTTGGTGGAAGGACACCAGTAGTTAAGGAAAGCCTTCAAAATAGAAGGTTCCCTGTAAAAAGGTTGCGATGTTGCTTTAATTGCGGCAAAAATGTCAATCTTCAATAGAGTGTCCGCGTGTTTTTCCATGACTGCAGCAGCCCACTCCGAATAGTAATTTCGAGGAGTCAGAAAGCCTCTCGTTCTGAATTCCACTGGGCTCTAGATAAGTCAACGATAGTTGAAACGTTGTTGAAGCATCTCGTAAAAGCAAGTGGGGTACAAGCTGTGGAGGTCATTAGAAGGCACGAGGAAGATCATAGGGTGCACGCTGCCAATCTACTGCCTTAGTTTTGGTGGTCACAGGATGCCTTCCAATATCTTCAGTTCTTTAAATGACCAAGACTCTGAGTAAAATAGTATCTTTGAGGTCAAATGGTCCCTAGGTTCGTAGATTAACATGGAATGATGATGGTGGATCTTGATGGGGATTGAGACGATGCCTCATCTGTAAGGGTTGTTAAATTCTATGGTACTTTGGACTGAGAAGACTGATTCCTAGGAATTGTTGAGCTTCTTCCTATTATGTTCCTTAATTTTCTCTTGAAATTCCTTCACTTTGTTTTTGTGGACTTTCTTCGTTCTGAAAGGAGGAGTATCTTCTCTGACAGGTGGTCTTTGGCTGCTCGTCCGGTAATGTGCCGTCATTTTTAGCCATTCATCCCAGTCATAATCTCGACCGTGCGTTGAAAACCTTTCAAGGTCTCTCATGATGATGGCCCTTTAAATAGGAGATGGTAATGCCTCAATTCGAGGGGAGAAATCGAATGTCGGCCACACCGACTCTTTTATATAGGCAGGGCCCTTGATAGTTGTCTTGAAACGTTTGCGTAAGGGTTGAGCAGGGGACGATGGAGATTCTGTAGCTTGAGGTGTGACAAAAGGATCAGCATTGGGGAGTTCTTGATGAGAAGGCTGATCAGTGGGAGGATCGACAGCAATGAAGGTTCTTTTAGTACGAACCATAACGAGAAGGGATTAAAACCTGAAAGAAGTTGGGAAAGTCAGTATAGGGCGGACAAAGCCGAGTCTGGAAAAAGCCAAGTACTAGTTGTGCGTATTGCATAAACAGATGGTTATTGCGCATGTACGTGCAACCAAGTAACTATGCTTAAAACTAAGTATTCGTTGCACGTGTACGCGCAACCGAGTTAACAGTTTAAATAAAGTACAAGTTGCATGAGGACACACAAGGGATTTTCACCTTGCATGTTGCGCGTAGCCGCGCAAGAAACTACACGAAAAAAGGAAAAATCACAAGAGCTCCACTATAGAAATGAAAGTGGAGAAATGGGGCAACTGCGAGTATTTATAGGGAAAAAGACTGAGTACGCTACTCGGGCATGTGTTGAGCATGGTCGCGTAAGAAATATTGGTCACGCATGGTCGCGCAAGATGTCCTTGTCGAGCGAAGTGTTGAGCGCGGTCGCGTAAGACAATGACTAGAAAACTATAAAACTGGTGAAAATTGATCCTAATTCTTTAATTCAAGAGAACAAAGAATGGATCAAGGAGGCATCTGTTGGAGCATAAAATTTTCATGAAGAAGAAAGAATAAGAATCAGATGTAAAGAGAAGGAATGGGGAAGAAAGATGTTAGTTGCGCGTGGATGCGTAATAACCATTTGTTGCGTGGTGTCGCACAACAAGTTCTAAAAAAAGGATCGATAAACTCCTCATTGTGCGAGGATGCGCAGATAATCTTGATTGCATAGAGACGGCAAGATGAGGTTATACATTATGCAGGTATGCGCAAAGAGATTTTGCATTGCGCGGGTAGGCACAACGAATTCGTATACCACGTGGACGCCCAATCAAGAGCATGTGGTTAAAATGAACGGTCCAGATCAGATGCGAGAGTGGGCCATGGCACGAAGATCGAGGTTCGACACATGTGGGGGTCCTATAAATACCCCCTCACTCCCTTCATTCATGGGGATCGAAGATTTTTGGAAGAACAGAGCATCGAAAGGTGAGGAGCGAAGTCTCCGTTGCGCGTAGTTGCATTGCCTTTCCGCAGGGACGCACAGTACAAGTCCCCGTTGCGCGTGGACGCGCAATACAAATCTCTGTTGTGCGTAGTCGCATTGCTTTTGCGTGGGGACGTGTTGTTCAGTGCTCCATTGTGTAGGGTCGCGCAACCAGTCTGCAGGTTGTGCGTGTACGTAAAATCAGGGCACTAGGTGATTTGTCTTGAATGGAGGACAGAATGCTGTCGGATCTCTTGAAAGCATTCAAGTTCACTCTTCATCACTTTAGACCTGCTCCTCTGCCTAAAGGATGGGCCCAAAAGTGAAGCTAAGTTGATCAAATTAACATTCCTCCTAAGTCCTAGGAGATGATCAAAAAAGTTGTCGAAAGGCTACCGAATTCAAGATTTGATACATAAAGCTTCACTTATAATGATTTACTTTCTCTAAATGATCTATTTTAGAATCAAGGGATACTACGAGGATGTAAATGAACTCAATATTAATGAGATATGATGATTGTTCCAAATACTCTTTTTGTTATGTTTAAATAAGATAACTTCTTAAATAAAACGCATTGTTTCTGTTCAAAACAGCCATTCAATCTTCACCGTGCATTATGGTCCACTTGATACCAAGATCTGCCTTACTTAGAATTATTTTTCAAAAATAGTTGGACGATTTGGATGCAACACATGCATCATAGTGGGTCCCAAAGATGGATGGCGTGGATGTCACTGTGAGACCCATAGAACTTGGTGATGCTACTCCAGTAGCTGGAGTGAGGTACAACAGTCATCCCACCCTGGGACGATGTGGGGTATACTGCATATAGCAGTGGGTACCATGTGGGGCCCACCATAATGTTTATATACCATATAAACCGTTGATGAGGTCACACGGACCCAGATGAAGTGGGAAAACAAGTTTCATAATAATCGAAAACTTCCATGCCAGCCAGAAGGTTTTCAATGGCAAATGTTCAATCTACTTTTCCTGTGATGTGGGCCACCTAGACACCACATGCAGCTGGATTTTGGGTAGCCCACAGCCTTGAGGGGGGCTCACAAAATGCAGGGTGTTGATGGTCGATACACATCATAGTGGTGCCCACGACTGGGGCCCGCTGCCTCCAGCGTCCACGGTAGTAGGACGCCATGTGTCCTCACATGTCAGGGCAGCAGGCGCTACCTCATGTATTTTTTTTTTAAAAAAAAACTGTTTTCTCTCGGTTTTTTGCAGGTGGGGCCCACCTTAGGAAAATCCAAACCAGCCACTGGTTTCTACAGCCCCTGATCTACTAAATTAGACCAATATGCGCTATATTTCTGACAAATAGAAGAATCCAGGTGGGTTTTAATGGTAATAGCACTATTTCCTATGGTATGACCCACTTGATTATCAGATTAGCCTCATCTTTTGGCTCAACGCCTAAAATAATCTGAGAAAAAGGATGGACGGCTTGGATCAAGCACATACATCAAGGTGGGGCTTGCATGAGCAGCCTACCATTTCCTTTCCATCTCTTTTTTTTTGTCAACTCGTTAGTACACTCCCATGTTAGTACATGCCTTCCATGTTAGCTGCCAGCAGGTCCAGCGTCCAGGGACGCTAGACGGCACAGATAAACACATCATTGTGGTGGGTCCCACATGCCCGTGGCCCACCTGATCAACCTGATGTTTGTGTTTTCCTTTGATCAGGCCCGTCCAAATGGACGACCATGTGGGCCACTATGTAGATGGCGTGGACAAAATGCATGCTTCATGGTGGGCCACATGCACATATTAGGTGGGCCATCAACAAGGAAAGGGGAAGAGAAATAGATAGAGAGAAGGAGAGAGAGAGAGAGAGAGAGAGAGAGAGAGAGAGAGAGAGAGAGAGAGAAAGAAAGAAAGAGAGAGATACGGTGAGATAGAGGGACCCCGCTGAAAGGGCCTCCCCAGAGGGGGGGTGAATAGGGCAATGCCAAATAAAATTAATAACATCGGAATAATAAAAGATATAAAGCACAATGCTTAATATAAAATAATTACAATAGCCTAGAATAAGGAGATTGATACTGTATCAGTTCTAAGGACAACCTTACACGAAAAACCAGAGGTTTAAGGTAGGACAACCTTATTTCTAGAACGTCCTTGTATCACAAACCAAAGAGGAATAATAAGCAATGAAATCAAAATAACTTGCAGAAAATAGATCCTAAGTTATTACAACATTCATCCACACTTTGCTTGAAGTGATTACAACATTCATCCACAAACACAAATCAAAAAACTGAATGAATAAAGGAATGAAAGAATAAAGCACATCCACAACACAACGATATATATAGTGGTTCGCCTGTGTGTACACCAACTGTTATCCAACAACCACACAGATTGCTACTCCATTCCTAATATCCTCACACAGGGGATATTTGCATGCACTATCAAAATAGGTTTCACAGGTTCACCTAAAACCTTCACAATTGTGTCTTTGATCTCGGGCTTACATAATCCAAAAACCCCACAATCTGAGTTTTCTGGCTCTCCTCAGATAACCATTACAATGAGATTTTTCTGGCGAATCTCAAACAAAAACCAGAGAAAGTAAATTACAAAACATGTAAAATACCTGAATCACCTTTTGATGAAGCCCGGTAGAACCAATCGGAGTAGAAGTTCGATTCGACGTTTAAAGTCCAATACTCACTTTAAGAATGGTTCTAAGTCTAATTGATTTTAGATCAAACGGGCTAGATCTATTTGATTTTGAATCCAGAAGAAGGAATAACAGAAATTCCCCTTTTCTAATAAGATTGGAATGTAGATCAAAATCAAATAAGAATAAGCTAGCAAAATGAATATTAAATAAGCACAAAACAGCTTAAAATAAACACAAACTTATCTTAGAGAATAGCCTAAAGAATGCTTGAATAGAATTGATTTGAAGTATTAAAACTCTGAAGTTCGTGCTCAATTTATAGAATGAAAAATCCCGTCTACGACTGGCCTTACGAACCTAGGACTGGTCGTAGCTCCAAAGATTTTTGAAAGATTTCCGCGGAATTTGATTTTCAGCTCCACGACCGGTCGAGGGAGGTCTACGACCGGTCGTAGGCCATCTACGACTGGTCGTGAGACACTTATGACCGGTCGTAGGACCCCAAAAATGGTTGCTGGAGTTTGAGGGTAGGGCTACGACCGGTCGAAGGATGAGTCGTAGAACTCACACGACTGGTCGTAGGATGTCCAGGACTGATCGTAGGATAGCTAGAAAGATCCAAAAATCTTCAACTACCTAAGACTGGTCCTGAAAAACCTAAGACTGGTCGTAGCAAAGCTAAGACTGGTCTTGAAGTCCCTAGGACTGGTCTTAGAACACTCCAAACAAGCATATAAAAATATATGAGTTATGTATCCGTAATGACCTATAATAAAGCCCATCTTAAGGTCAATCTAAGGTCAAACAAACCTTAAAAGTGAGATGGACATTGAAAGTCTGCACACTCAGATGACCCTTAAGAGAAGCTTGTGAATATTCAAAACTTGTAGTAGGCCTTCATAAGCTTGATCTTGACTTCACAAAGTCTTCTAGTAAGCTTGAACTTGATCAACCCTTGAACATACAACCTTGAAAACTTCTATTCATGATTTCTTCATCAAGACTTGAAAACTTTCTTCTTTTAAGATCTTGTCTTGAAATGCGATGTCTTGATATATCTTGATTGCAATGATTAGTCTTCAAACATAAAACACAAGATATACAAGACATAGATATATTGGCACCACAAAATTTGACAACTAAAGGGATATGAAATCATAGCACTTACACCCGCCACTATGGGCCCCTCATGATTAAATCACATATATCAAAATGGGTGTCACCAACTAGTGGGCCTTAAAATAAGAATTTAATGGTAGATCACCCACCTCTAGGCCTTCTCCTTTCTCCCTTGGACTCCTTTTCTCCTTACCTTCTCTTTTGATGGTGGTTGATGGACTTTTGATGGTGTAGATGAGAGATGAGAGGGTAGGGAAAGTGGGCCACACTTGTTGTTGTTGTTGGGGAGAGAAGAGAGGTTGGACATGGGAGGCTTGGAAGTGGAGAGATGTAATGAGAGAGAGAAAGGAGTGATGGTTGAAAAGGATGGGTGACGGGTGGAGTGATGGAAGTGATGTGGGAGTTGACTTTAGGTTGCTTGTATAAGAGAGAGGTAAGGGTAGGGTATGGGTTGTTGTACTTGAGGTATGGAGTGACTTGACTTGACATTAATTGATTGATTGATGAGATAGGTCGTAGAGATTTCCTCGTAGTTCGCAACGTGCGGCATTTCTTCGGAATAATCGCGGACCCAACTTCTAACTTGGATATCAGTTCGGTGCGTGAGTCGTGGTGTTAGAACCGCGGCGATGGTGCAATCGCTAAGGTACAAGTTTTGGTTCTATTCAACTTCGATATGCAGGACTCATCTTAGGTTCGAACGCAAACATCAGATACGGGTCGAGGATTGCCGAAATTGAACCGGTAGGACCGCAGAAGCCAACGGAACAATATGGTCTAGGATACGGCTATTACATAGGTTTTGGTTTTGGTTTAGGTTATAGCTTTTGATTTAGGTTATAGGTTATAGTTTTAGGTTTTAGCTTTAGGTTTTGGTTTTGATTTAGGTTATAGGTTATAGGTTTAGGTTAAGGTTTAGGTTTAGGTTGTAGGTTTTGATTTAGGTTATAGGTTATAGGTTTACATTTTAGGTTAGGTTTTGGTTTTGATTTGGGTTATAGGTTTTTGGATTTGAGAATGTGATTGGGTTTAGGCCATAGGTTTTAGTTTTGGTTTAGGTTATAGGTTTTGGTTTAGGTTTAGGTTATAGGTTATAGGTTATAGGTTATAAAATTTGAGAATGGGTTCAGGTTTAGGATATAGGTTTTAGTTTTGGTTTAGGTTATAACTTTTGATTTAGGTTATAGGTTATAGGTTTAGGTTAAGGTTTAGGTTTAGGTTATAAGTTTTGATTTAGGTTATATGTTATAGGTTTGGGTTTTAGGTATAGGTTTTGGTTTTAATTTAGGTTATAGTTTATAGGTTTAGGTTTTAGGTTTAGGTTTTGGTTTTGATTTAGGTTACAGGTTTTTGGATTTGAGAATGGGTTCGGGTTTAGGCTATAGGTTTTGGTTATGGTTATGGTTATAGTTTTTGGTTTAGGTTATAGGTTATAGGTTTAGGTTTATGTTTATGTTTAGGTTATGGGTTATAGGATTCGAGAATGGGTTTGGGTTTAGGTTATAGGTTTTGGTTTTGGTTTTGGTTTAGATTATAGGTTTTGATTTAGGTTTTAGGTTTTAGGTTTAGGTTACGGTTTAGACATAGGTTATTGGTTATAAGTTTAGGTTTTAGGTTTAGGTTTTAGTTCTGATTTAGGTTATAGGTTTTTGGATTTGAGAATGGATTCGAGCTTAGGCTATAGGTTTTGGTTTAGGTTATAGGTTATACGTTTAGGTTTAGGTTTAGGTTTAGGTTATAACTTATAGGATTTGAGAATGGGTTCGGGTTTAGGTAATAGGTTTTGGTTTGGGTTTTGGTTATAGTTTATGATTTAGGTTATAGGTTATAGGTTTAGGTTTTAGGTTTAGGTTTTGGTTTTGATTTAGGTTATAGGTTATAGGTTTAGGTTTTAGGTTTACGTTTTGATTTTGAATTAGGTTATAGGTTTTTGGATTTGAGAATGGGTTTGGGTTTAGGCTTTAGGTTTTGGTTTTGGTTTAGGTTATAGGTTTTAGGTTTAGGTTTTGTTATTGATTTAGGTTATAGGTTATAAGATTTGAGAATGGGCTCGGGTTTAGGATAAAGGTTTTAGTTTTGGTTTAGGTTATAGGTTATAGGTTTAGGTTATAGGTTTTGCTTTTGGTTTTGATTTAGGTTATAGCTTATAGGTTTAGGTTAAAGTTTAGGTTTAGGTTATAGGTTTTGATTTAGGTTATATATTATAGGCTTAGTTTTTAAGTTTAGGTTTTGGTTTTGATTTTGGTTATTAGTTTTTGGATTTGAGAATGGGTTCAGGTTTTGGTTTTGGTTTAGGTTCTAGGTTTTGATTTAAGTTCTATGTTTTAGGTTTCAGTTTTGGCTTTGGTTTAGGTTATAGGTTATAGTATTTGAGAATGGGCTCGGGTTTAGGATAAAGGTTTCAGTTTTAGTTTAGGTTATAGCTTTTGATTTAGGTTATAGGTTATAGCTTTAGGTTTTAGGTTAATCTTTTGGTCTTGATTTAGTTTATAGGTTATAGGTTTCGGTTAAGGTTTATGTTTAGGTTATAGGTTTTGATTTAGGTTATAGGTTATAGATTTAGGTTTTAGGTTTAGGTTTAGGTTTTGATTTAGGTTATAGGTTTTTGGATTTGAGAATGGGTTCGTGTTTAGGCTATAGGTTTTGGATTTAGTTTAGGTTATCGGTTTTAGGTTTTGGTTTAGATTTAGGTTTAGGTTATAGGTTATAGGATTTGAGAATGGGTTCGGTATAAGTAATAGGTTTTGGTTTTAGTTTAGGTTCTAGCTTTTGATTTAGCTTATAGGTTATAGGTTTAGGTTTTAGGTTTAGGTTTTGGTTTTGATTTAGTTTATAGGTTACTTGTTTAGTTTAAGGTTTAGGTTTTGGTTGTAGGTTTTGATATAGGTTTTAGGTTTAGGTTTTGGTTTTGGTTTAGGTTATAGCTTTTGATTTAGGTTATAGGTTATAGGTTTAGCTTTTGATTTTGGTTATAGGTTTTTGGATTTGAGAATGGGTTCGGGTTTGGGTTATAGGTTTTAAGATTTGAGAATGGGTTCAGGTTTAAGATAAAGGTTTTGGTTTTGATTTAGGTTATATCTTTTGATTTTGGTTATACATTATAGGTTTACGTTTTAGGTTTTGGTTTTGGTTTTGATTTCTATTATAGCTTATAGGTTTAGGTTGAGGTTTAGGTTTAGGTTATAGGTTTTGATTTAGGTTATAGGTTATAGGTTTAGGTTTTAGGTTTAGGCTTTGGTTTTGATTTAGGTTCTAGGTTATTGGTTTAGGTTTTGGTTTTGGTTTAGGTTATAGGTTATAGGTTTAGGTTAAGGTTTAGGTTTAGGTTATAGGTTTTGAGTTAGGTTATAGGTTATAGGTTTAGGTTTTAGGTTTAGGTTTTGGTTTCGATTTAGGTTATAGGTTTTTGGAATTGAGAATGGGTTCGAGTTTAGGCTATAGGTATTGGTTTTGGTTTAGATTATAGGCTTTGGTTTAGGTTATAGGTTTTAGGTTTTGGTTTATGTTTAGGTTTAGGTTATAGGTTATAGGATTTGAGAATGGGTTCGGGTTTAAGTAATAGGTTTTGGTTTTAGTTTAGGTTCTAGCTTTTGATTTAGCTTATAGGTTATAGGTTTAGGTTTTAGGTTTAGGTTTTGGTTTTGATTTAGTTTATAGGTTACTTGTTTAGTTTAAGGTTTAGGTTTTGGTTGTAGGTTTTGATATAGGTTTTAGGTTTAGGTTTTAGTTTTGGTTTAGGTTATAGCTTTTGATTTAGGTTATAGGTTATAGGTTTAGCTTTTGATTTTGGTTATAGGTTTTTGGATTTGAGAATGGGTTTGGGTTTGGGTTATAGGTTTTAAGATTTGAGAATGGGTTCAGGTTTAAGATAAAGGTTTTGGTTTTGATTTAGGTTATACCTTTTGATTTTGGTTATACGTTATAGGTTTACGTTTTAGGTTTTGGTTTTGGTTTTGATTTCTATTATAGCTTATAGGTTTAGGTTGAGGTTTAGGTTTAGGTTATAGGTTTCAATTTAGGTTATAGGTTATAGGTTTAGGTTTTAGGTTTAGGTTTTGGTTTTGATTTAGGTTCTAGGTTATTGGTTTAGGTTTTGGTTTTGGTTTAGGTTATAGGTTATAGGTTTGGGTTAAGGTTTAGGTTTAGGTTATAGGTTTTGAGTTAGGTTATAGGTTATAGGTTTAGGTTTTAGGTTTAGGCTTTGGTTTCGATTTAGGTTATAGGTTTTTGGAATTGAGAATGGGTTCGAGTTTAGGCTATAGGTATTGGTTTTTGTTTAGATTATAGGCTTTGGTTTAGGTTATAGGTTTTAGGTTTTGGTTTATGTTTAGGTTTAGGTTATAGGTTATAGGATTTGAGAATGGGTTCGGGTTTAAGTAATAGGTTTTGGTTTTGGTTTAGGTTCTATCTTTTGATTTAGGTTATAGGTTATAGGTTTAGATTTTAGGTTTAGGTTTTGGTTTTGATTTAGGTTATAGGTTATAGGTGTTTGGATTAGAGAATGGGTTCGGGTTTAGGTTATAGGTTTTAAGATTTGAGAATGGGTTTGGGTTTAGGATAAAGGTTTTGGTTTTGGTTTAGGTTATAGCTTTTGATTTAGGTTATAGGTTATAGGTTTACATTTTATGTTTTGGTTTTGGTTTTGATTTCAATTATAGCTTATAGGTTTAGGTTAAGGTTTAGGTTTAGGTTATAGGTTTTGATTTAAGTTATAGGTTATAGGCTTAGGTTTTAGGTTTAGGTTTTGGTTTTGATTTAGGTTCTAGGTTCTAGATTTAGGTTCTAGGTATTTAAAAATCCATACTTGGACTCAAGTACCAACTCGACTGGAAATCACGTAGGATTAATTCCTTTGGAAAATAAGTGTAAGTTAGCTAGCGCAATGCTAGAGTAGCTAGGAAATAGTCCCTGATCACTTTAAATATGTTCTATAAGACCCAAAGCGAGTAGAACCAATGACGCTATAATACTCTAAAACCTCGGATCAAACTCTAAACCAGTTTGTTCTCAGGACCTCTTTGAAACTTTGTATTGGATCTAGACCGCGCGTCGAGAGTCCGATACCTACAATCTTAGACCGTTATAACCACCTAGCTGGACATGACAATCATTTCAAAAATCAAGTCCAACCGACGTTCAGAGGCTATTTCATTGAGCCTGGAGTGAAGAGAGTGAGAATAGGGTTAGATTTGGAATTTGAAATTGAAATCTGGCACACGACTTGACGTGTTAGTATTAAGCATTCTGACCGTCAGAATTCAGCCAAATTACACCCTTGGATCAGGAAAAATTTCTATTTCATATCATGAGACATGTAGACCTGATCTACGTGCGGTGACCGCTGAACTGAAACTGGACCGCCACGTGCGATCTACGAACACTACTGGTCTGAAAATGGGATGTGAGTGACATCCGACGTGCATGAGCTTAAGTCCGATCGCGTTCGGCCAGGGGACCTCCAGAAATGTCTTTTTGGACCGAAACAGCTCCGATTTAGTTAGGCATCAAGTAAACATTGTTCCCAAGCCTGTTTTGGGCATGTTTTAGGTTATAAAAGGGGCTTAAACCCTCACTTCTCTCACCCATCCGAATTTGCTAGAAACCCTAGCTAGTGTGAGAGAAAAGGTGAGAGATTGTGAGAGAGAGTGGGAGAGAATTTCCTGCTGCTTGCACTACGTGTTGCACGTGCTTAAGAAACGCGCCTCAATCACTTTCCCGGCGATTTCGCCGAGTTTCTAGGTAAGAAAATACCCCAAACACTTGCTGATTTAAGGTTCCTTCGATTCTTTAGCATGGTAGCTTATAGATCTTGTGTATTAGGTTCCCTGTTTGCCGTAGACGAAGCGTATACGCTCCGTTCGAATCAATACACTTCTAGGATAAAGGGTGCGGATTCTAGATGCTTTGATTGAGTGTTTTCAACGCTTTCAATGCCGTTTAATAGTAGATTATGGACGGCAACACCGTTTGACATGTACAACATGCTGTCCGTTTCCTGTTTCGTAAGCAGACGAAAAATATGAGATTTAGGGCATTTTAGTCATTTATAGGAAATACTCTTTTCATCCATATTTTGCTGATGTGATTGACATGGCTTCTTGTCGCATTAGGCTATTAGGAATGTGTGCATAATCAGTTTGGCGAAGAGATTCGCCCAAATGCACACTTTAAGTCGACATACTATATGTAGACTTAAGTGTGTAGACTAAGTGTTTGTATAAATGTTTGTATTAGTATGTATTGAATTAAATGGTGTTATGAATTAGTTTAAGATTGAATTCTCAAATAATATGCTAATGTAAATGATTTCCTACATGTTGCTATATGCATGATTTCATTATATGTATGAAATGCATGTGTTAGATGTTTTACTTAAGTTGTATGTTATAACATGTGTTAACATGCTCACATTGTTGTATTTCATTTCCATTACTCTTATATGATTGCTGATGTGAATCCATAAATGTTTGGGACTATACCTAGTCCAGGCAGTCGGCAACCGAGTAAGTTCGTGGTTAGCTTATCTTTTCCACGAACGACGCGTCGATGAATACGAGTCATGTTTTGGAGTTGGCGGCAGTGGTTAGGCCATGCGAAGTGTTTTATGCACTTCATGTCGTTCGACTTGAGATGCGCTCGTGACAGTCAAGCCCGTCAAGTAACCCGACTGGCCATTGTATGTTCACCTTGTATGAGTCATAATTCCTTGAACCCAGGGTACTGAACTTATCATTGTAAACCCTATTAACCGTGGTACCTTGATCCATAAAGACTCATGAGCCGGACATGGTGGTATGGGACACTGTGGTCGAGCTATCGGCCTACGTTGGGGCCACAAACCTCCCCGTAGTGACCAGTGAGCAATCCAGACTCATGAGAAGATTATGGTGGTATGGGACACTACATTCTTGCTATCGGCCTACATTGATAAGGTGATGGGGGAGCAGTGTAACGAGTGTGAGCAACAGCCCTGACAGCCCTTTGCAGTGACCTCGAACGTATTCTGAGTCTACGGGAGGCGACGACCCTTCCGTAGCGACAAGAGTACAAGTAGGCCTGTATTGATAAGGTGATGGGGGAGCGGTGCAACGAGTGCGAGCAACAGCCCTGACAGCCCTTGCAGCGACCTAAAAAATATACATCGTATGAGATTACTAGGAGTGACGACCCTAGACAGGATCTGTATTGGGACTGATATAAGAAAGGTACCTTAGTTTCCCAATCCTGCTGTTTGAATAGACTAATAATAACTCGATAATCATATCACCATCACATTGCATGTGCCTGGAAGATGTAGAGTATTGTGGGATGAAAGCATGCCGCGGGCGTAAGATGGTGCCGTATGAGGGAGATTGTCGGTGAGGGCATCCATCATGTCACGTCATATTGCATTAACAACAGTATTAGGAATGTTTGATTTACTGCTTTACTATTATTGCATGATTAATTTGAGAACATGTTAATCTTTGCTCTATTATTTCACTGAGTTAGCTACTCACTCCCACGTTACGGGATGGTGTTTGCAACACCCACCAGACCCTGTCTTAGATGCAGGTGAGGCAGCGATTCAGGAGGCAGAGCCGGATTATGATGAGGACTAGGACGAGTTCTTATATATGCAGTACCACGACGGCTTTGCCTAGGTGGCCTGGATTGGCGAGACTTCTCAGTGGGACTATTTTTAACATTTTGATTCTGTTTATTTACATGTATATGAGACTCAGAGATGTATTCATACTTTGGAGACAGTTGAGATCTATTTTGTTTTCCATACAGTGATATGTATATCTTTTAGTCTTCCGCTTTCTTTTATCACTGAATCTAGGGTATGAATTGCAGTTTTGGTATACTTTTACTCATGTGAATGCTTTAACTCAGACAACATTGAATCATAATCATTTTTGTTGCATAAGTGACGGTCTGGAACTCAAGAGTTGAGTTTATACACGACCCCCAATTTACAGGGTGTTACAATTTAGGTTATAGGTTATAGGTTTAGGTTAAGGTTATAGGTTTTGAGTTCGGTTATAGGTTATAGGTTTAGGTTTTAGTTTCGATTTAGGTTATAGGTTTTTAGAGTTGAGAATGGGTTTGGGTTTAGGTAATAGGTTTTAGTTTTGGTTTAGGTTCTAGCTTTTGATTTAGGTTATTGGTTATGGGTTTAGATTTTAGGTTTAGGTTTTGGTTTTGATTTAGGTTATAGGTTATAGGTTATAGGTTTAGGTTTTGGTTGTAGGTTTTGATTTAGGTTTTAGGTTTAGGTTTTAAGTTTAGGTTTTGGTTTTGGTTTAAGTTATAGATTTTGATTTAGGATATAAGTTATAGGTTTAGGTTTTAGGCTTAGGTTTTGCATTTGATTTAGGTTATAGGTTTTTGGATTTGAGAATGGGTTTGGGTTTAGGTTATAAGTTTTAAGATTTGAGAATGGGCTCCGGTTTAGGATAAAGGTTTTGGTTTTGGTTTAGGTTATAGATTTTGATTTAGGTTATAGGTTACAGGTTTACGTTTTAGGTTTTGGATTTGGTTTGATTTCGGTTATAGCTTATAGGTTTTAGTTAAGGTTTAGGTTTAGTTTATAGGTTATAGGTTATAGGTTTAGGTATTAGGTTTTGGTTTTGGTTTTGATATAGGTTCTAGGCTATAGGTTTAGGTTATAGGTTTAGGTTTTGGCTTTGATTTAGGTTATAGGTTATAGGTTTAGATTAAGGTTTAGGTTTAGGTTATAGGTTTTGAGTTAGGCTATAGGTTATCGATTTAGGGTTTGGTTTCGATTTAGGTTATAGGTTTTTGAATTTGAGAATGGGTTCGGGTTTATGTTATAGGTATTGGTTTTGGTTTAGATTATAGGTTTTGGTTTAGGTTATAGGTTTTAGGTTTAGGTTTATGCTTAGCTTTAGGTTATAGGTTACAGGATTTGAGAATGGGTTCAGGTTTAGGTAATAGGTTTTGGTTTTGTTTTAGGTTATAGGTTATAGGTTTAGGTTTGGGTTTTGATTTAGGTTATAGGTTATAGGTTTAGGTTACGATTTAGGTTTCGGTTATTGGTTTTGATTTAGGTTATAATTTTTTATTTTGGTTATAGGTTTTAGGTTTTGGTTTTGGCTTTGGTTTAGGTAATAAGTTATAGGATTTGAGAATTGGCTCGGGTTTATGATTAAGGTTTTGGTTTTGGTTTAGGTTATAGGTTTTGATTTAGGTTATAGGTTATAGGTTTAGGTTTTGGTTTTGATTTAGGTTATAGGTTATAGGTTTAGGTTAAGGTTTAGGTTTAGGTTATAGGATTTGATTTAGGTTATAGGTTATAGATTTAGGTTTTAGGTTTAGGTTTAGGTTTTGTTTTTTTTTTTTTTTTTTTTTTTTTTTTTTTTTTTTTTTTTTTTTTTTATAGGTTATTGGTTTTTAGATTTGAGAATGGGTTTGCGTTTAGGCTATAGGTTTTGGTTTTGGTTTAGATTATAGGTTTTAGGTTTTGGTTTTGGTTTAGGTTTTGGTTATAGGTTATATGATTTGAGAATGGGTTCGGGTATAGGTAATAGGTTTTGGTTTTGGTTTAGGTTCTAGCTTTTGATTTAGGTTATAGGTTTAGGTTATAGGTTTAGGTTTTGGTTTTGATTTAGGTTATAGGTTATAGGTTTAGGTTTTGGTTTTAGGTTTTGATTTAGGTTTAGGTTTTAGGTTTAGGTTTTGGTTTTAGTTTAGGTTATAGCTTTTGATTTAGGTTATAGGTTATAGGTTTAGGTTTTTCTTTTGATTTAGGTTATAGGTTTTTGGATTTGAGAATGGGTTCGGGTTTGGGTTATCGGTTTTAAGATTTGAGAATGGGCTCAGGTTTAGGATAAAGGTTTTTGTTTTGGTTTGGGTTATAGCTTTTGATTTAGGTTCTATGTTATAGGTTTACGTTTTAGGTTTTGGTTTTGGTTTTTATTTCAGTTCTAACTTATAGGTTTAGGTTTAGGTTATAGGTTTTGATTTAGGTGTTAGGTTTAGGTTTTGGTTTTGATTTAGGTTCTAGGTTCTAGGTTTAGGTTTTAGATTTAGGTTTTGGTTTTGATTTTGGTTATAGGTTATAGGTTTAGGTTAAGGTTTAGGTTTAGTTTATAGGTTTTGAGTTAGGTTATAGGTTATAGGTTTAGGTTTTGGTTTCGATTTAGGTTATAGGTTTTTAGATTTGAGAATGGGTTCGTGTTTAGGGTATAGGTATTGGTTTTGGTTTAGATTATAGGTTTTGGTATAGGTTATAGGTTTTAGGTTTAGGTTTATGTTTAGGTTTAGGTTATAGGTTATAGGATTTGAGAATGGGTTCAGGTTTCGGTAATAGGTTTTGGTTTTGGCATAGGTTATAGGTTGTAGGTTTAGGTTTGGTTTTTGATTTAGGATATAGGTTATAGGTTTAGGTTAAGATTTATGTTTAGTTTATAGGTTTTGATTTAGGTTATAGTTTATAGGTTTGGGTTTTAGGTTTATGTTTTGGTTTTGATTTAGGTTATTAGTTTTTGGATTTGAGAATGGGTTGGGGTTTAGGCTATAGGTTTTGGTTTTGGTTTAGGTTATAATTTTTTATTTTGGTTATAGGTTATAGGTTTTGGTTTTGGTTTTGGTTTAGGTTATATGTTATAGGATTTGAGAATTGGCTCGGGTTTACGATAAAGGTTTTGGTTTTGGTTTAGGTTATAGGTTCTGATTTAGGTTATAGGTTATAGGTTTAGGTTTTAAGTTTAGATTTAGGTTTTGATTTAGGCTATAGCTTTTGATTTTGGTTAAAGGTTATAGGTTTAGGTTTTGGTTTTGATTTAGGTTATAGGTTATAGGTTTAGGTTAAGGTTGTTGGTTTTGATTTCGGTTATAGGTTATATGTTTACGTTTTAGGTTTAGGTTTTTTTTTTTTTTTAAGTTATAGGTTTTTGGATTTGAGAATGGGTTCGGGTTTAGTTTATAGGTTTTGGTTTTAGTTTAGGTTATAGGTTTTGGTTTAGGTTATAGGTTATAGGTTTAGGTTTAGGTTTAGCTTGTAGGTAATAGGTTATTGGATTTGAGAATAGGTTCGGGTTTAGGATATTGGTTTTGATTTTGGTTTAGGTTATAGATTTTGATTTTGGTTATAGGTTATAGGTTTTTGTTTTGGTTTTGATTTAGGTTATAAGTTATAGGTTTAGGTTAAGGTTTAGGTTTAGGTTATAGGTTATAGGTTTGGGTTTTAGGTTTTGGTTTTGATTTTGATTTAGGTTATAGTTTATAGGTTTTGGTTTTGGTTTTGATTTAGGTTATAGGTTTTTCGATTTGAGAATGGGTTTGGATTTTGGCTATAGGTTTTGGTTTTGGTTATGGTTTTTTTTATTTTGGTTATAGGTTTCAGGTTTAGTTTTAGATTTTTGTTTGGGATATAGGTTAGAGGATTCGAGAATGGGTTCAGATTTAGGTTATAGGTTTTGGTTTTGGTTTAGGTTATAGGTTACAGGTTTAGGTTTTGGTTTTCATTTAGGTTATAGGTTATAGGTTTAGGGTACCGTTTAGGCTTAGGTTATTGGTTATAAGTTATAGGTTTTAGGTTTTGGTTTAGGTTTAAGTTTAGGTTATAGGTTATTGGATTCGAGAATGGGTTCGGGTTTCGGTTATAGGTTTTGGTTTTAGTTTAGGTTATAGGTTTTGATTTAGGTTATAGGTTATAGGTTTAGGTTTTGGGTTTGATTTAGGTTATAGGTTATAGGTTTAGTTTACGGTTTAGGGTTAGGTTATAGGTTTTGGTTTTGGTTTTGATTTAGGTTATAGGTTTCTGGATTGGAGAATGGATTCGGGTTTAGGCTATAGGTTTTGGTTTTGGTTTAGGCTATAGGTTTTGGTTTAGGTTTTAGGTTTTAGGTTTAGGTTTAGGTTTTGGTTTAGATTATAGGTAATAGGTTATAGGATTTGAGAATGGGTTCGGGTTTAGGATATAGGTTTTAATTTTGGTTTAGGTTATATCTTTTGATTTAGGTTATAGGTTATAGGTTTGGATTTTAGGTTTTGGTTTTAGTTTTTCTTTAGGTTATAAGTTATAGGTTTAGGTTTAGGTTATAGGTTATAGGTTATAGGTTTGGGTTTTATGTTTTGGTTTTGGTTTTGATTTTGGTTAGAGTTTATAGGTTTAGGTTTTAGGTTTTATTTAGGTTTTAGTTTTGGTTTTGATTTAGGTTATAGGTTTTTGGATTTGAGAATGGGTTCGGATTTAGGTTATAGGTTATGGGTTTGGGTTAAGGTTATAGGTTTTAGTTTTGGTTATAGGTTTTAGGTTTAGGTTAAGGTTTTTGTTTGGGTTATAGGTTATAGGATTCGATAATGGGTTCGGGTTTAGGTTATAGGTTTTGGTTTTAGTTTAGGTTTTGATTTCGGTTATAGGTTATAAGTTTAGGGTACGATTTAGGCTTAGGTAATTGGTTATAGGTTATAGGTTATAGGTTTAGGTTTAACTTTATGTTTAGGTTATAGGTTATAGGATTCGAGATTGGGTTCGGGTTTAGGTTATAGGATTTGGTTTTGGTTTAGGTTATAGGTTTTGATTTAGGTTATTGGTTATAGGTTTAGGTTTTGGTTTTGATTTAGGTTTTGGTTTTGATTTAGGTTATAGGTTATAAGTTTAGTTTACAGTTTAGGCGTAGGTTATAGGTTATAGGTTTAGGTTTTAGGTTTAGGTTTTTGTTTTGATTTAGTTTATAGGTTTTTAGATTTGAAAATGGGTTCAGGTTTAGGCTATAGGTTTTTGTTTTGGTTTAGGTTATAGGTTTTGGTTTAGGTTATAGTTTATTGGTTTAGGTTTAGGTTATAGCTTATTGGATTTGAGAATGGGTTTGGGTTTAGGTTATAGGTTTTGGTTTTGGTTTAGGTTATAGCTTTTGATTTAGGTTATATGTTATAGGTTTAGGTTTAAGGTTTAGGTTTAGCTTTTGATTTAGGTTATAGGTTATAGGTTTAGGTTTTGGTTTTGATTTTGGTTATAGGTTATAAGTTTAGGGTACGATTTAGGCTTAGGTTATTGGTTATAGGTTATAGGTTTTAGGTTTAGGTTTAGGTTTATGTTTAGGTTATAGGTTATAGGATTCGAGATTGGGTTCGTGTTTAGGTTATAGGTTTTGGTTTTGCTTTTGGTTATAGGTTTTGATTTAGGTTATAGGTTATAGGTTTAGGTTTTGGTTTTGATTTAGGTTATAGGTTATAAGTTTAGTTTACGGTTTAGGCATAGGTTATAGGTTATAGGTTTAGGTTTTAGGTTTAGGTTTTTGTTTTGATTTAGGTTATAGGTTTTTAGATTTGAAAATGGGTTCGGGTTTAGGCTATAGGTTTTGGTTTTGGTTTAGGTTATAGGTTTTAGTTTAGGTTATAGGTTATTGGTTTAGGTTTAGGTTTAGGTTTAGGTTATAGCTTATTGGATTTGAGAATGGGTTTGGGTTTAGGTAATAGGTTTTGGTTTTGGTTTAGGTTATAGCTTTTGATTTAGGTTATATGTTATAGGTTTAGGTTTAAGGTTTAGGTTTAGCTTTTGATTTAGTTTATAGGTTATAGGTTTAGGTTTTAGGTTTTGGTTTAGCTTTTGATTTAGGTTATAGGTTTTTGGATTTGAGAATGGGTTCAGGTTTAGGTTATAGTTTTAGGTTTAGATTTTGGTTTTGGTTTAAATTATAGGTTATAAGATGTGAGAATGGGCTCGGGTTTAAGTTAAAGGTTTTGGTTTTATTTTAGGTTATAGTTTTTAATTTAGGTTATAGGTTTTAGCTTTAGGTTTTAGGTTTTGGTTTTGGTTTTGATTTAGCTTATAGCTTATAGGTTTAGGTTAAGTTTTAGGTTTAGGTTATAGGTTTTAATTTAGGTTATAGGTTTAGGTTTTGGTTTTGATTTAGGTTCTAGGTTATAGTTTTTGGTTTTACGTTTAGGTTTTGGTTTTGATTTAGGTTATAGGTTATAATTTTAGGTTAAGTTCGGGTTTAGGTTATAGGTTTAGGTTTTGGTTTTGATTTAGGTTATAGGTTATAGGTTTAGGTTATAGGTTTAGGTTAAGTTCTGGTTTAGGTTATAGGTTTGGAGTTAGGTTATAAGTTATAGGTTTAGGTTTTGGTTTAGTTTTAGGTTATAGGTTTTTGGATTTGAGAATGGATTCGGGTTTAGGCTATAGGTATTGGTTTTTGTTTAGAATATTGGTTTAGGTTATAGGTTATAGGTTTAGGTTTATGTTTAAGTTTAGGTTATAGGTTATAGGATTTGAGAATGGGTTCGGGTTTAGGTAATAGGTTTTGGTTTTGGTTTAGGTTATAGGTTATAGGTTTAGGTTTGGGTTTTGATTTAGGTTATAGGTTGTAGGTTTAGGTTAAGATTTAGGTTTAGGTTATAGGTTTTGATTTAGGTTATTGTTTATAGGTTTAGGATTTAGGTTTATGTTTTGGTTTTGATTTAGGTTATTAGTTTTTGGATTTGAGAATGGGTTCGGGTTTAGGCTATAGGTTTTGCTTTTGGTTTAGGTTATAATTTTTTATTTTGGTTATCGGTTTTAGATTTTGGTTTTGGCTTTGGTTTAGGTTATAGGTTATAGGATTTGAGAATTGGCTCGGGTTTATGATAAAGGTTTTGGTTTTGGTTTAGGTTAAACGTTATAATTGAGGTTATAGGTTATAGGTTTAGGTTTTAGGTTTAGGTTTTGGTATTGATTTAGGTTATAGGTTATAGGTTTAGGTTAAGGTTTAGGTTTAGGTTATAGGTTTTGATTTAGGTTATAGGTTATAGATTTAGGTTTTAGGTTTAGGTTTTTTTTTTTCTTTTTTTCTTTTTAGGTTATAGGTTTTTGGATTAGAGAATGGGTTCACGTTTCGGCTATATGTTTTGGTTTTAGTTTAGGTTTTAGGTTTTAGGTTTTAGTCTAGGTTTAGGTTTAGGTTATAGGTTATAGGATTTGAGAATGGGTTTGGGTATAGGTAATAGGTTTTGGTTTTGGTTTAGTTTATAGCTTTTGATTCAGGTAATAGGTTAAAGGTTTAGCTTTTGGTTTTGATTTAGGTTATAGGTTATAGGTTTAGGTTAAGGTTGTAGGTTTTGATTTAGGTTATAGGTTATAGGTTTTAGTTTTAGTTTTAGGTTTTAGTTTTGATTTAGGTTATAGGTTTTTGGATTTGAGAATGGGTTCGGATTTAGGCTATAAGTTTAGGTTTTTGTTTAGGTTTTAGGTTTTGGTTTAGGTTTTAGGTTTTAGGTTTAGGTTTAGGTTTAGGTTATAGGTAATAGGTTATAGGATTTGAGAATGGTTTCGGGTTTATTATATAGGTTTTGATTTTTGTTTAGGTTATAGCTTTTTATTTTGGTTATCGGTTATAAGTTTTGGTTTTGGTTTTGATTTTGGTTATAAGTTATAGGTTTTGGTTAAGGTTTTGGTTTAGGTTATAGGTTATAGGTTTGGGTTATAGGTTTTGGTTTTGGTTTTGGTTTTGATTTATGTTATAGTTTATAGGTTAAGGTTTTAGTTTTAGGTTTTGGTTTTGATTTAGGTTATAGGTTTTTGGATTTGAGAATGGGTTAGGATTTAGGCTATAGGTTTTGGTTTTGGTTATAGGTTATAGGTTTAGGTTTAGATTTTTGTTTGGGTTATAGGTTATAGGATTCGAGAATGGGTTTGGGTTTAGGTGATAGGTTTTAGTTTTGGTTTAGGTTATGAGTTTTGATTTAGGTTATAGGTTACAGGTTACAGGTTTAGGTTTTGGTTTCGATTTAGGTTATAGGTTATAGGTTTATGGCACAGTTTAGGCTTAGGTTATTGGTTATATGTTATAGGTTTTAGGTTTAGGTTTAGGTTTATATTTAGGTTACAGGTTATAGGATTTGAGAATGGGTTCGGGTTTAGGTTTTAAGTTTCAATTTTAGTTTAGGATATAGGTTTTGATTTAGGTTATAGGTTATAGGTTATAGGTTTGGGTTTTGGTTTCTATTTAGGTTATAGGTTATAGGTTTAGTTTACGATTTAGGCTTAGGTTATAGGTTATAGGTTTAGGTTTTGGTTTTGATTTAGGTTATAGGTTTTTGGATTTGAGAATGGGTTCGTGTTTAGGCTATAGGTTTTGGTTTTGGTTTAGGTTATAGGTTTTGGTTTAGGTTATAGGTTATAGGTTTAGGTTTAGGTTTAGGTTATAGGTAATAGGTTATAGGATTTGAGAATGAGTTCGGGTTTAGGATATAGGTTTTGATTTTGGTTTAAGTTATAGCTTTTGATTTAGGTTATAGGTTATAGGTTTAGGTTTAGGTTTAGGTTATAGGTAATAGGTTATAGGATTTGAGAATGGGTTCGGGTTTAGGATATAGGTTTTGATTTTGGTTTAAGTTATAACTTTTGATTTAGGTTATAGGTTATAGGTTTAGGTTTTAGGTTTTGGTTTTGGTTTTGATTTAGGTTATAAGTTATAGGTTTAGGTTATAGATTATAGGTTTGGATTTTAGGTTTTGGTTTTGGTTTTGATTTAGGTAATAGTTTATAGGTTTAGGATTTAGGTTTATGTTTTGGTTTTAATTTAGGTTATAGATTTTGAGATTTGAGAATGGGTTCGGATTTAGGCTATTGGTTTTGGTTTTGGTTTTGGTTAAGGTTAAAGGTTTTATTTTTGGATATATGATTTAGGTTTAGGTTTAGGTTTTTGTTTGGGTTATAGGTTATTAGATTCAAGAATGGGTTCGGGTTTAAGTTATTGGTTTTGGTTTTGGTTTAGGTTATAAGTTTTCATTTAGGTTATAGCTTATAGGTTGAGGTTTTGGTTTTGATTTAGGTTATAGGTTATAGGTTTAGGGTATGGTTTAGGCTTAGGTTATAGGTTTTAGGTTTAGGTTTAGGTTTAGGTTTAGGTTAAAGGTTATAGGATTCAAGAATGGGTTCGGGTTTTGGTTATATGTTTTGGTTTTGGTTTAGGTTATAGGTTTTGATTTAGGTTATAGGTTATAGGTTTAGGTTTTGGTTTTGATTTTTGTTCTAGGTTATAAGTTTAGTTTATGGTTTAGGCTTAGGTTGTAGGTTATAGGTTTAGGTTTTGGTTTAGATTTAGGTTATAGGTTTTTGGATTTGAGAATGGGTTCGGGTTTTAGGCTATAAGTTTTGGTTTTGGTTTCGGTTATAGGTTTTGGTTTAGGTTATAGGTTATAGGTTTAAGTTTAAGTTTAGGTTTAGGTTATAGCTTATAGGATATGAGAATGGGTTCGGGTTTAGGTAATAGGTTTTGGTTTTGGTTTCGGATATAGATTTTAATTTATTTTATAGGTTATAGGTTTAGGTTTATCTTTTGATTTAGGTTATAGGTGTTTTTATTTGTTAATGGGTTCAGGTTTATGTTATAGGTTTTAGGTTTAGGTTTTGGTTTTGGTTTTGGTTTAGGTTATAGGTTATAAGATTTGAGAATGGGCTCGGGTTTAGGATAAAGGTTTTGGTTTGGTTTTAGGTTTTAGCTTTTGATTTAGGTTATAGGTTATAGGTTTAGGTTTTTGGTTTTGGTTTTGGTTTTGGTTTTGATTTAGGTTCTAAGTTATAGTTTTGGTTTTAGTTTTAGGTTTTGGTTTTGATTTAGGTTATAAGTTTTTGGATTTTAGAATGGGTTCGTGTTTGGGCTATAGGTTTTGGTTTTGGTTTTGGTTATAGGTTTTGGTTTAGGTTATACGTTTTAGGTTTAGGTTTAGGTTTATGTTTAGGTTATAGGTTATAGGATTTGAGAATGGGTTCGGATTTAGGTTATAGGTTTTCATTTTGGTTTAAGTTATAGGTTTTGATTTAGGTTATATGTTATAGGTTTTGGTTATCAGTTTAGGTTTTGGATTTGATTTAGGTTATCGGTTATAGGTTTAGGTTTAGGTTATAGGTTTTGATTTAGGTTATATGTTATAAGTTTAGGTTTTAGTTTTGATTTAGGTTATAGCTTTTTGGATTTGAGAATGTGTTTAGGTTTATGCTATAGGTTTAGGTTTTGGTTTAGATTATAGGTTTTGGTTTAGGTTATTGGTTTTAGGTTTAGGTTTATGTTTAGGTTTAGGTTATAGGCTACAGGATTAGAGAATGGGTTTAGGTTTAGGTAATAGGTTTGGGTTTTGGTTTAGGTTATAGGTTATAGGTTTAGGTTTTAGGTTTTGGTTTTGGTTTTGATTTAGGTTATAGGTTATAGGTTATAGGTTTAGGTTAAGGTGTAGGTTTAGGTTATAGTTTTTGATTTAGGTTGTAGGTTATAGGTTTATGTTTTGGTTTGGATTTAGGCTAATGGTTTTTGGATTTGAGATTGGGTTCAAATTTAGGCTATAGGTTTTGGCTTTGGCTTAGGTTATAGGTTTTGGTTTAGGTTATAGGTTGTAGGTTTAGGTTTAGGTTTAGGTTTAAATTATAGGTTATAGGATTTGAGAATGGGTTTGGGTTTAGGATATAGGTTTTAGTTTTTGTTTAGTTTAGAGCTTTTGATTTAGGTTTTAGGTTATAGGTTTAGGTTTTAGGTTTTGGTTTTGGTTTTCATTTAGTTTATAGGTTATACGTTTAGGTTTGGGTTATAGGTTTTGATTTAGGTTATAGGTTTAGGTTATAGGTTTAGGTTTTAAGTTTAGGTTTTGGTTTTCATTTAGGTTATATGTTACAGGTTTAGGTTTTAGGTTTGATTTAGGTTATAGGTTTTTGGATTTGAGAATGGGTTCGGGTTTAGGCAATAGGTTTTAGTTTTAGTTTAGGTTATAGGTTTTGGTTTAGGTTATAGGTTTTAGGTATTGGTTTCGGTATATGTTTAGGTTATAGGTTATAGGATTTGAGAATGGGTGTAGGTTTAGGTTATAGGTCTTGGTTTTGGCTTAGGTTAAAGGTTTTAATTTAGGTTATAGGTTATAGTTTGAGGTTTTAGGTTTAGGTTTTATGTAACACCCCGGATTTTTGCCAACCTGGGGTTAGACATCCTTAGGCAATGGGTAAACTTTATCACTTTGAGAACTCAATCCCAAAGCCAAAGAAATCACTCTTCAACCCATTTCCTTCAAAACTCACCTTTCACCACCTCATTCTTCAAATTTCTCCAAGTACTTTCATTTTAGACACGACTCCTCAAGTTTAAATAGTAAAGAACACCAATCCTTGGGTATTAATGATGAAGAACAATACCGAAGCTAAAAATTATCGTGAACAGTAAATAAATGGGTAAAATGGGTTTCGACCCTTAACCTTTTGGAATCTAACAAAATAGATGGGTTTGTTGGATGGATTAGCCTCTCCTCCCACAAAATCATATGCCACATGATGCGTAAACTCATTCTGGCTTACAAACTGGCCCAGAAACGCCCCAAATGGAGTCTTGAGCCTATCTAAGCCTAAATACAATGAACCAGGGTAGGTCCCACATATATTTGGGGTCCCTAGGGCAGGGGGAACCCAGCCCATATGGCCGGCATCACCGGTTTGTAGTTTGACCGGCGAGGGCTCGTCGTATGGTGGGCCCCACTCGGGCCGACGTTCGGGCCGGAGGTGTTTGGGGGTTAGGGTAGCCCCCTGGTATGTGGGTCATCCCTTAAAACCTCCCCCATCAGGTACTTCCTTCACAAAGTGACCCTCCAAGATCTCTTTTCTCACCAAAATGCCTGATTTTTGGCAAAAACTATCCCTCCAAACTCTTCCTTCTTCCGTTTCCAAACACCCTCGCTCCACCCTTCAAATCTCATCTAAAAAAAAAAATCAATAAAGGATACTTCCTTTAGAAATCTAATGAGAATTAACTAGCACTGCACTAGATGGCCTATGAAATTCTCACCAGTCACTTTCAATACGATCTTCTAGAGTCAAAACGTATAAAATAGGTGACGCTATAGTACTGTAAAACCTAGGATCAAACTCTATTCCCGTTTGCTCTCGGGAGCAACTTAAAATTTTGTATCGGCTCTGGACCGCACATCGGAAGTCCGATTACCTCGAACTTAGAAAATCCTGACTGCCTAGTTGGACTTGACAATCACCTTAAAAATCAAGTCCAAATGATGTCCCACGACAATTTCCTTGAGTCCAGAGTGAAGAGTGTGAGAAATGTTAGAAATTAATATAATTTATGAAATCTGGTACGTGGCGCTTGCGCGACATTTTCTAAGCGTTCTGACCGTCAGAATTCGATCAAATTTTACCCTCGGATCAGGATAGGTGGCCCTTACATGTTAACGCACTTGTGGCCCTGATCGAGTACCGGTAGCCGTTGAACTGAAACTGGTCCGCCACGGTCGATCTGGAAATCTGACCGGATCGAAAACTCTGCCTGACCTAGATCCAATGTACATGAGCTTAATTCTGACCGCATTTGGCCAGGGGACCTCCAAAAATGCTCCGTTGAGACGGAACAGTCTGTATTTGGACATAAAATAAGTATACCTTGGTCCGAAGTCTATTTTCGTCGCTTTTAGACTTATGAAAAGGGCTTAAAACCTTACTCTTTCATTCCATACAAATTTAGAGGGAGAAGAGAGAAAAGAGAGGGAGAAAGAGAGAGAAAGGGAGGGAGATTTGGAGCTCTCTCCTAGGATTCTTCCCTGCTGCTCCATGTTTCATAGCCGCCGCTTCTGCACCACCATTTCGGTGTTTTCAGCTCCATTCTTAGGTAATAAATCTTAACCCTAACCTGATTTGAAGCTTAGAATAGTTGTAGTGTTGGTATACCTAACCTGTTTCATGCCATAGGTAGCGTACCCACCATTGACGAAGACTTATCGTCTGAATCAACTCCATTTCACAATTTCTGGTTTAAGGTGAGGATTTTAAACGCTTTAATTGACTGATTTCAAAGCTTTCAATGTCGTTTAATAGTAGATTGTTGAAGAGAACTCCGTTTGACATGTAGAACATGCTGTCCTTTTTCCATTTCGTATACGTACGGGAAATATGAGATTTAGGGCATTTTGGGTATTTGTAGGAAATACAGTATACGTCCGTAATTTACTGAAATGATTACCATGGATATTTGTCATGTTATGATATTAGGAATGCGTGTATGATCTTTTTGGCGAAGAGATTTTCCCTAATGTGCACTTTAAGTCGACATACGCTATGTAGACTAAAGTGTGTAGACTAAGTGTTTGTATAAATGTTTGTATTAGTAGGTATTGAGTAAATAGTGTCATGAATTAGTTTTGAGATTGAATTCTCAATTAATATGTTGATGTATATGGTTTCAACATGTTGGCTATATGAATCGATTTCATTATACATATATGGAATGCATGTGTTGGTTGATTTGCTTACGTAGTATGATATAACATGTGTCAATACGCTTGTATTGTTTATATTCTTTTCTGCTACTCGCATATGCTTACTAATGTTGATACACAAATGCTTGGGGCTATGACCTATTCCAGATAGTTGGTAATAGATTGAATTCGTGGTTGACTTCTATTTGCCATGAAGGACGTGTCGATGAATGCGAGTCGTGTTTTGAGTTGGCGACAGTGGTTAGGCCACACGAAGTGTTTCATGCACTTCATGTCGTTCGATTGAGATGCGCTCATACTAGTCGAGCCCGTCAAGTAACCCGACTGACCATTGTATGTTCACCCTGTATGAATCATAACTGCTTAAACTTAGGGTACTGAACTTACCATTGGAAACCCTGTTAATCATGGTACCTTGATCCATAAAGACTCATGAGCCGGGCATGGTGATATGGGACACCGTGGTCGAGCTGTCGGCCTACGCTGGGGCCACAAACCTCCTCGTAGTGAGTAGTGAGTACCTATGACTCGTGAGCAGATTATGGTGGTATGGGACACTATATTCTTACTGTCGGCCTACACTGATCAGGTGACGATCCCTTTGTAGTGACCGCGAGCATATTCTAAGTCTACGGGAGGCGACGACCCTTTCGTAGCAACGAGAGTACATTAGGCCTGTATTGATAAGGTGATGGGGGAGTGGTGAAATGAGTACGAGCAACAGCCTTGGCAGCCCTTGCAGCGACTTACAAATATAACATCGTATGAGATTACTAGGAGTGACAACCCTAGACAGGATCTGTGTTAGGATTGATATAAGGAAGGTACCTTAGTTTCCCAATACTGCTGTATGAAAGGATTAATAATAACTCGATGTGGAGCACTATGGGAAGAAAGCATGCCGCGGGCGTAAGATGGTGTCGTATGAGGGAGAATTTCGGTAAGGGCATCCATCATGTCATCTTATACTTGCATTAACAATAGTATCTAGGAATGTTTGATTGTCTGCTTTACTATTATCGCGTGATTGATTTGATAATATGCTAATCTTTACTCTATTATTCCACTGAGTTGATTACTCATTCTCACATTACGGGATGGTGTTCCGGACACCCACCAATCCCTATTTTAGTTTCAGATGATGGTGCTGCTTGTGAAGTGGAGTCAGACTTGATGATGATGAGGAGGACTTCTCCTCCGTGTTCTGATCGACGGGATTACAGGGAGGTTGATTAGATGCCTTGACACTTGTCATTTTATATTTTTGGAGCACTCATGTATATTCTTTTCTTTCCATTTTTAGAGTATACATATATTTAATTAACCTGGTAACATGTTCACACTCTGGAGACTTATAATTACTTATATATTTTATGTATTCATCACAATCTTCTGCTTGCTAATTTAATTGTCTCTAGAGTATGATATGTTGTTTTGGCTTAGTCTCAATCTTGTTTAATGCCATTCTACAGACAACATGCATTTATCATTATCTATGTTGCATAAGTGACGTTCTGGAACTCGAGAGTCGGGTTTCTACCCGACCCCCAATTTTCGGGATGTTACATTTTAGTTTTGATTTTGGGTATAGGTTATAGGTTTAGGTTAAGGTTTAGGTTTAGGTTATAGGTTTTGATAGGTTATAAGTTATAGTTTTAGGTTTTAGGTTTAGGTTTTAGTTTTATTTTAGGTTATTGGTTTTTGGATTTAAGAATGGGTTCGAGTTTAGGCTTTAGGTTTTTGTTTTGGTTTAGGTTATAGGTTATAGGTTTAGGTTTAGGTTATAGGTTATAGGATTTGAGAATGTGTTCGAGTTTAGCTAATAAGTTTTGGTTTTGGTTTTGGTTATAGGTTTTGATTTAGGTTATAAGCTATAGGTTTAAGTTTTAGGTTTAGGTTTTGGTTTTGATTTAGGTTATAGGTTATGGGTTTATGTTTAGGTTATAGGTTTTGATTTAGGTTATATGTTATACATTTAGGTTTTAGTTTTGATTTAGGTTGTTAGTTTTTGGTTTTGAGAATGGGTTCGAGTTTAGGCTATAGGTTTTGGTTTTGGTTTAGGTTATATGTTTTAGGTTTAGTTTAGGTTTAGGTTTAGGTTATAGGTTATAGGATTTGAGAATGGGTTTGGGTTTAGGTTTTGGTTTTGGTTTTGGTCTAATTTATAGGTTTTGATTTTAGTTATAGGTTATAGGTTTAGGTTTTGGTTTTGATTTAGGTTATAGGCTATAGGTTTAGGTTAATGTTTAGGTTTAGGTTATAAGTTATAGTTTTGGTTTTGGTTTTGATTTAGGTTATAGGGTTTTGGATTTGAGAATGGGTTTGGGTTTAGGCTATAGGTTTTGGTTTTGGTTTAGGTTATAGGCTATAGGTTTTGGTTTTGGTTTAGGTTATAGGTTATAGGTTTAGGTTTAGGTTATAGTTTATAGGATTTGAGAATGGGTTCGGGTTTAGGTTATAGGTTTTGGTTTTTGTTTAGGTTATAGGTTTTAATTTAGGTTTTAGGTTATAGGTTTAGGTTTTGGTTTTGATTTAGGGTATTGGTTTAGGTTTAGGTTATAGGTTTTGATTTTGGTTATAGGTTATAGGTTTAGGATTTAGGTTTAGGTTTAGGTTTGGGTTTTGATTTAGGTTATAGGTTTTTGGATTTGAGAATGGGTTCGCATTTAGATTATAGGTTTTGGTTTTGGTTTAGGTTATAGGTTTTTGGATTTGAGAATGGGTTCTGGTTTAGGTTATAGGTTTTGGTTTTAGTTTAGGTTTAGGTTATGGGTTTTGGGATTTGAGAATGGGTTCAGGTTTAGGTTATAGGTTTTGGTTTTGGTTTAGGTTATAGGTTATAGGTTTTGGTTAAGGTTTCGTTTTAGGTTATAGGTTTTGGGATTTGAGAATGGGTTCAGGTTTAGGTTATAGGTTTTGGTTTTAGTTTAGGTTATAGGTTTTATGATTTGAGAATGGGTTCGGGTTTAGATTATAGGTTATGGTTTTGGGTTAGATTTAAGTTTTAGGTTTTTGGATTTGAGAATGGGTTTTGGTTTAGGTTTAGGAAATCGGGTTGAAGTTCGAGATTGGGTTTAAGTTTGGGTTTTCTAGTTGAGGTTTAGGTTTAAGTTAGGGAGTTGAGATTACGTTGGGTTTTCAAGTTTTGATTTTCAAGTTTAGGTTAAGGTTTATGTTTAGGTTTTGATGTAGGTTATAGGTTTAGGTTAAGGTTTAAGTTTAGGTTATTGGTTTTGATTTAGGTTATAGGTTTAGATTTTGGTTTTCATTTAGGTAATAGGTTATAGGTTTAGGTTAAGGTTTTAGTTTATGTTATAGATTTTTTTATTTGAGAATGGGTTCGAGTTTAGGTTAAGGGTGTGGTCCCTGGAAATACAAATATAAACATGGCCTGTCCAAATGGCCAGGCCCTTCCAATGTCATTCATAGGAAATGGACATCTTCATCATGGTTATAACAGCGGTTCCTACCTTCCAGGGACCCCCCCTCATTCGGATAGCTCTGACGCACATCCGGTTCTACTCCATTAATTTCAAGCAAATTCATAAACACGGCCTGTCCAAATGGTCAAGCCCCTCCAATGTCGTCCATAAGAAATGGACAGCTTCATCATGGTCATAACAGCGGTTCCCACCTTCTAGGGACCCCCGCTCTTCCGCATAGCTCCGACGCACATCCGGGTCTACTCCATCAATTTCTAGCAAATATTTAAATATGGCCTGTCTAAATGGCCAAGCCACTCCAATCATGTGCATTCTTGACAAGAGACGTACCAGATGCTTGAATCTGAAATATGCATTTACACATAAAATGGCATTGGGAATCACTTCTTAAAACCGCAGACTGTTTTTTTTATAAACTTGTTCATCTCACCAGAAAACCTGTCACATAATGAATAACCGCAACCATAATGATAACTATTATGAATGCACTATAATGAACAAATTATTATTATTATATATAATTGTAATTACAACATAGATATCATGCACATAATATCAAATAATGTATTGTTTAATGAACTACACATGTGCATTCTTGACAAGAGACGTACCAGATGCTTGAATCTGAAATATGCAGCTCCAATCCTCCCACATGCAACATCCACCTGAAAGAATGCGCATAACCGTTATGCTTGAGTAATCAATATAGGAATGTACAAGTAAAACAATAAAATCAGAGATACTCACTGCATTTTCAGGATCTCCTCCATAGTTAACGATCTCATTCTAAGGCCCTTCTCCCTCCTTCTTTACCCGGGCTTGGGACTGGCAATGCAAGGAGTTGCATTGGCAGAGTTAAAAAAGGGCTTAGACTCCATTTATTATATTTAAAAAAAAAAATATTTTCATAAATACTAATGTGATGACCAAATGGAGCCTAAGACTATAAGTACGTTCAAATATAGAGTACAAAATTCATTCAATATATATATATATATTTTAAAAGTGCCAAATTAGTTCAAAATTCCATAATGCAAATTAATTTAATTCATGCATAATGAAAATGTAAATAATTACTACTCATTTACAGTCAACTACACTTTGAACCAAAGTTTCAACTTCTTTAATTGAGATTGAATGGCCATTGCATTCCAAAATCACAAAACAGAAAAACTGGATGCATTAAAACATTTTTAAAAAATGAAAAAAGAGGTAACAATACATGATTAACAAAATCCTACCAGTGAAACTAGATGGTAGAGATGCCAAATCACATGAAAACTGCAACAAGCAAAAACTAATCGCTTGACTGCTACAACAGAGATAACTACCCTAAAAAGAAGATAATCTAGCAAGTGAAAAAGATATACACCCATAATCTGCTCTAAGTGAACTACTAAAAAAGGGCCAATGACAAGGAAAAGACAAAAACCATTTGCCAATTCACAACAATAATATCCCAACGCTTCATCCAATGTAACTTGATTATCATCATATACGGGCGTCTTTAGAATCCTTTAATGTCTGCTCATAAGCCTGATTTTTGTTGATCCAACCCTTCTTGTATTGGAATTTGAAAAAGAATGTTTTTGCAGCCCTAATATTGGTTGTTTTCTTATGATTGCAAAAGAAAAAATAGGTGTGGAAATCGATTTCCTTTTCCACCATTTCCCAAAAAATGAATGGAACGTTTTCCCAAAAGAAACCTATTAAATTAGATTTCCATGTTTACAAGAGTATAAGAGCCTATCCTCTACATCCCTATCAATCCTCAATTCAAAGTAGACATACATTCTAGAAGATAAATAGAGTTACCTGACATTTCCTTCCACCGCAACCTCAGAACTCAAGCTTTGACAGACAAACTGCAGTCTAAACCATGCTCATGGATATCAATGAAAACTGCAATGAAAAAATCAAGAGAAGTGATGGCTGGATATTAGAAGTGATCGGTGGCTCCATCATCATGCAGTTATACACATGACTGGATTAGAGCTTACTTAAATAATGAAGATATATGCAGTAGTATAAAGGCCTACATAAAGTTTGTAATGGCTGCATCTACAACTGTCAAATGGGACAAACACATTCTACACTACTCTGTAACCATCAATCTCAGAGTTAGAGAGAAGCATATAAGAAATTTATCTTCTCTAAATACAATAGTGAAGAATGTCAGGAGAATATGGATACAGTGAAAAAATAACCTCAAAATACAATAGTGAGATGTTTTTAGTGGAAAATTTTACCTTCAAGATATGGGCCACTCTTTGTTATCAGATCAAACAATCCATATACACCAAATAGCAAAAAGTCTCACAAATCACCTAGTTTAATCAGGTCTCAATTCCCATCCAAATTATCCATTTGATGGGTCTCCTACTATAGATGGACTATAATCCAAATATCCTCAAACTAGAATATCATAGCCATCTGCAATATGTTGCATTTTTACACTTAAATGTGAGAGGAACTCCACTATCTCAACATCATCTTTCATGACTTCTATGAAGCGCGTCCAATCAAAAGGGTCCTTAAAATCACTACAAGATTCTATTGAAACTACATTAAGCCCCGTTTTTTCAGTTTTCTAGTCTACCAAAACCAGTGAAAGATTCTCATGGTTGTTGTAGGCAAGAGTTCATACCTCGAATCTGTCCAAAAGGACTTGTGATCAAGAGAAGGAAGGACCAATGTTGCATTCATTATCTTTACTATTGCAACCATATCTCATATCTGCACAATTAAATCCCAAATCAAAGGAAAGCCACTACATAATAGGGTGAAAGGTGAAGAGCTTGGTAAACTAACATGCACCTCTACACCCACCTTGTTAGATAACCTAACAAGAATATTGAGTGATCCAAAAGGACAGTGAAATGGAACTAGCCAATACTATGAGTTCAATGAATTTCCATGCTCAGAGATCAAGAGTATTAAAAATTTGAGTTAATGTATGCCTTTGCCACATGATAAAAATTTTGAGTACCTGCAAATCAACCATGACACACTGCAAGAGTACCAATTAACTTCGCTTAATTCCAAATGGTCCAACTCAATCATGGTGGGACCACTTAAGCCCCACACAGGAATTCACAAACTTCAAACACAAAATAAAATTAATCCTGTTCAATGCATTCACCAAAACATGCCATTTACGAAAGGAGAAAAAATAATCAAAATCCAACATCTAATGAAAAAAAAAGTATACTGACACCACGAACCTCTTGTGGAAATTGAAACAGAAGCCCAAAATAGTATCTCTTAAATAAGAACCATTTTTAAAGTTCAATTAATATCCAAATCCAAAACAGAAAAAAGGATAGTAAAAAAACAGAATCCTATAAGATTAAAAAACTAGAAAATAACAGAACATAACAGAGTTATGATATCATCTTCCCAAAGAGAAAATCTTTCATACTTTGGCAGAGTGTAATGGATGATACTCATGCGCTTACAAATTACTTAAGAAATTACACACAAGGCATACAACTACTCAAATTAAACTGTCCAAATTATAGAACCCAGGATAGATGTATCGTGAATAAAAAATTAAGCTTGTTGGATCATCTGACTTTTGAATTGGAGGACATTGATTGCACGGTTTTTTTTTTTTTTTTTTAAATTCCACAAAAAGGTGTCTATGAATCAAAGGTTAGGATTATTCAACCAATTTGATATTAAGACTGTGACTTGGAGACAATGGGATGCACAATCTATTAGATTCTAAATGCCTGTGTATCAAGCATCGTACGAGCCTGAGTATTATATAATTCTCCTTTACAAAATCAAACAGGATAAATACATACATCCAAAATCAGAATCTTACTGCAACTTCCAATCTTTGTTTCACTGCTACCGAAGTTGCGAGGCTACTCTCCACCACCGCATTCTGTGTTCCCTCCTCGTTTGACGTATGCAGAATCAAATTACCCTTCTCATGCACATTGACGAAGCTCGACAGAGACGAAATATCAACAAATCAAAGTATAAAAATGAGTTACAATGTTACACAACAACCAAGAATATTTAGGTTCATGAGAAATATCTCAGAAAATCAAACATATTTCATGCACAAATATGGTACTGACTATCCCAACTAATCGAGGATGGCTACATGAATATGGTACTGAATTATTAATATTTGGCTACCTATTAAATAATAAATAACCAACAATTCTAACATTTTTCATAGGACTAAGAAAGACTTAGGATAAGAAGGAAAGAGAAGAATAAATAGGAGGATGTGGAATCTGCCTCATCCTAACCTTAATATGAGAAATAAGAGGGAAGCACTATGTAATCAATGAATGCGACAAGTGTATTGCATGATCCAGCGAGATAACAAGCAATTTGTGACTAAAGCCTGTCAACTCTGCATTCTCTAACAGGTTATTAGATGCTTACATTGGACAATAATTAATACTTTTTTTAAAAAATCTAGAAATAAATTCAGTTTTTAGAAATAATGCTGAATTTTTGTAACTGTGATTACATGAATGAATGTGTGATTTCATTCAAATTTCTCATGATACTTGCACAAAAACGGATTCATATTCAAACAGAATAAAGAAGAAAGCAGATAAAACACAATGACAGGCTACAACACAGTAACAAGAATGCAACGAAGTAATGAATCTATTTGTTGAGGAAAAAATCCACATAATCCAAAAGGAAAGAAAGGATGAGAAAGATTCAGAAGTATACAATAGAGAATAAAGAACAAAACACCACCTCTACAAATCATATTTAGACAGGAGTGAACTGCAAAATGAGTTTACCACAGAAAGTATACACAGAATCATGTACATCAATCCATACTAGGACCCCACCATGAATGGAGTATAGCCTTAATCTGTTCATTAGATGTATAATGTCTAACCAAAATGGGGTCTAAGATTTGTGGGCGATCTGGATTTCGTACATGTATGAAATGTGTATTGCAGGTGTGTTGCCAACACTCTATTGTTTGTGTAGATCTGCAAGATAAATCTCAATAGTGCTATAATAACAAACACAAAACCATCAATTCAAAAGATCTGCTAGGCTAAATGAACAAACTAGAGCTAATACATGCAACATAAATCAGATTGATTTGGGAAGCACAGAAAGCTATAAATCAGAGAAACAAAGACAATCATAGATCCGAAAAACATTAAAAAATATAAATCCAATGGAATGAAATCGATATAGTTAGATCCAACGCTTCTAAGAAGCTTTTGAGCCAGATATATAAGTCTTGACATATCTAGATCTGGATCTATGGCTTAAAAACACAGATCGGCAAAGAAAATAACATAAAATGAGGGAATTCAAAGTAAAGGAAAAAATAAGAACAAATCAAATATCCACCATTAAAAAGAACAAACTCAAAACGGTAACCCGGTCTTCGTAGCCCATCTCTGCTCCGAATATCAATCCGAAAACCCCCAGATTTGGAAACCCCTAAATCCAAAAACCTCTAAATTTGAAAACCACCAAATTAAAAACCCCCTAAATCTAAAAAAACCCCAAATTTGAAAACCGCCAAATATATCAACCTTCTTCTTTCGAATCAACGACCTTACAGGCATTACCATTGTTGCTACCTTCCAGCTGAGGAATAAACTAGAGTGGTTGCCCTTCCTTCGAGCCGCGAGCTAGAATGAGAAAACCCTAGGTAAGAGGTTCACCAAAACCCTAGTGAGAGGGAGATGCGTGGGTTGTTCGAGGGAGAGGGAGATGCATGTGCTGTTAGAGGGAGAGGGAGAGGGAGAGAGATAGAGGAAAATGAGAGAGATGGAGGAGAGATAGGGAGGGAGAGAGAGGATTAGATTTATCCATTCCTACCATTAATTTTATTAAATTATTTTAGTTCATGATCCCAAAATTAAGGTAGATTGCAGGCCCAAGTGGACCACACCATGAGAATCAAATGTGATTTAATCTCCATGTTTCCTACCGTCTGGTCTACTTGATCCTTAGATTTAGCTTATTTTTTATTTCATGATCTAATGTAATATTTCCAAATAGATAGACGACTTAAATAAAAAAAAAATATTTTTTTTATGCCCCATATAGCCCCTTATAACACCGTTAATTATTTATGGTGCGTCAACTTTTTCGATATGGATTAAAACTATAGTAACTATAGCTACAGTTTATATCCGTAGCAAAAGCCTAAAGTGGTCTGTAGCCTTTGCCCCTTTTTTCATTAGTGCTCACACACAGTCACATCCATCATAAACTGTGTTTGCATCTTGTTTATCCTTCAAGTAGTTTTATGATTGGATCCTTTATTTGGCTTGGAAGCCATTAGAGTTACTTTGAAGAAAATCCTGGTGCATGCATATTTACTTAGGATTAGAGTGATAGGATTTTAAATAACCATAAAATATTAAAAAGTCCTATTCACTCCCTTTAAGACATATTAGCATATTTCCACTTCAACTAAATCGGTCATTACCGCAATTTCAATTAGTATCAGAGCGGGTCTCTCTTAAGTGCTTTACCACTTAGAGATTGATCTTGACTGAAGTTAGTAATATGGCCAAAGGAGAGGGCTCATCGGTCACTAGACCTCTAGTGTTTGATGGATCAAATTATGCATACTGGAATGCTAGAATGCATTACTTTCTAAGATCTTTGGATCATGATGTTTGGGACATTATTGAAAGAGGATACGTGCCACCAACCGAACAAATAGTACTTGAAAATGTCACAACTATCACCAAACCTAAATCCATATAAATGTGGATAGCATTCAATAAAGATAAACAAACATCTGAGGCTAAAGCTATGAATGCTATCTACTGCGCAGTGTCCCAAGATATTTTCAATCAAATCAGTATGTGTGGGACAGCCAAGGAAGCATGGTATTTGTTGGAAATAACCCATGAAGGAATAAGCATTATGAAGAGATCTAAACTACAACTCCTAACATCAGAGTTTGAAAGTATCGGAATGGAAGAGCATGAGACCTTCATGGAGTTTTTTACGAAACTGAACATCATTTCCAACTCTATGGGTGGATTAGGTGAGAAAGTTTTGGTCCCAAAAATCTGTAGGAAAATACTAAGATCATTACCGAAACGGTTCAATCCTAAAGTAATAACCATTGAGGAGTGTAGAAATATAGATGAAATGAAAGTAGAAGAACTAGTAGGTTCCCTACAAACCTTTGAACTACACTTCAAACAAACCACAAAATCTAAAACTAATGTCCTCAAAACCTCAAAAAATACAACAAATGAGGACATTAAAAATGAAAGACAAAATGAAGATGACGAAGTGGCCTTGCTGGCACAACCGTTCAGAAAATTCGTTAAGAAAAATCATGGTCGTCTATTTAAAGGAAGATAGATAAACAACAAACATTTCACAGGTAAATCTAGTAAAAAGGATCCACAATGTTATACCTGTCAAAAGTTTGGACATCTGTCTACTGAATTCCCAAATAGAAAAACTTAGAATCTAACGACTCAGAGAGCGATTGAGACTAGAAATCTCTAAGAATTCTTATGGTCTCCACTGCCTCATCCATTCCCACTGAAATAGAGAATGTGAAAGAACCGCAAGCCAATGAATCATTTCCATCCAATAATGAGAAAACTGAGAAGGAAGAAGAAGAACAAGACAAACTATAGGATGCTTATAGTTAACTCTACATTCATAGCATCAACATCCTTAAAAGACTTCGAATATCTGAAAATAAAAAGGAATTGCTGCAAAAATATCTAGATAAAACCTTAGAAATTAATACATATCTAATTAATGATTTACAGCAATATCATTTAGATAATGATAGATTAGAAAGAATCAATACCTTCCTTAAATCTGAGTCTAACAAACTAAACAAACAGGTTGAGCTATAAAAAGCTAAAAACATGCTCCTTCAAAATGAAAATCACAAACTCCTGTTTGATTTAGAAGAATCTAAAACACTTGCTAAGATAAACTCTATGTTTTCCTAGAGTGGTGAGAAATTAAAAAAAATCTTAGGTATGGGAAGACCCGGAAAGGACAAGAGTGGCTTAGGATTTTAAAAATTTAAAACAAAAACTGAAAATGCAGCACAAACTAAAAAATCTACTGTTTCAGGTAGTAAAACAAGAACCACTCTTGTTTGTCATTTATTTGGTGATTCTGGTCATTATAAGTTTGAATGCATGTCACCTAAAAAGACTCTACATAATTTTGGTCAAAATCATACCGATAAATACAGATTGACCAGAAGAACAATTCAAAATGTCAAGAGTCCACCTAGGGATATGAATAGAAGAAATACGCATCTATCACCACCTAGAATGACCAACAGAATGGAGGAATCATTGAATCAAGTGGCTGAACTAAACAACAAAACTAATGAATTTATATGACAAGGAAACACGATTCAGTTGCCAAACTTGATTAAAGAAACTAAAAGCACCACAATTAAAAATCCTGCTACAAAATGGATAGTAAAAGAAAAGAAAAATTGCCTGGAAACTCACCCAATTCATATGCCTTGAAATATTGAGCATGGAAAGATAAGTCTAGGTCATGCATCTAGATCTAGATAACTGTTGAAATGATGCAATTTTGCTGAACTCTTAATGATATATCTAAGGTCTCTCACCTCAACTTTTGTATATAAACATCTTGATGTTTATAATTTTGGATTGTACAATGCTTGTCTAAATTTTTGCTGAGTATATTGGTTGATATAAAGAAATACTTTATTATACATAGAAGATTGCCAATATGCTGATAAATGAAAAATGTACACCTTTGATATGTCTGTCGATAAATCATGTGGACTATTGATTAAATTGACCAAGGATCGATATCATCGATGCCTCTTTGGAATCTGAGAAGTCACATGATCGAGAATGTTATCGAAGCCAGTCTCGATGACATCGAATGGGGTCCATCGGTATCATCGAAACTACGTTCAATGATATCAAAGAATGCAGCCCAATAAAAGGCGGTCGAGTAAGAAAAATCACATTTTTATTTTAAAAAGTATTTTCTTTTTCCCTGCTCATCCCCTTCAGCTGGAGGTTCATCGGTGGGTTTCAAACGTTCCTCAAATCGGGTAATACTCCTTCCATTTCCTCCTCACATCAAGATTCCATCTTGCTCTGTTGAGGGTAGTTTTTGATTTTCAAAAGAAACTCTGCCCCTTTGTCTTAAATCTCTTCAAATCCCTTTCTAAGAGTATCAAAAAGTGGGGAAGGACAAAGGGAAATCGTCCGGCCCTGGAGAATCTTCGCGATCCTTCTGACAAAAAGTTCTTGTACAAAGGGAATGGGCAAGAGCTACTAAACATGAGACTCCCACTCATCAATGAACACGGCAAACTTCACGTGGTGGCTCCCAATCTGAAATACCGGCCCCTCCTCCTGCCAAGGTGAATCTGGTGCAAGCAAAATACACTAGGCGAAAATTAGTTTTTGAAAGAAGGGTCTACAGAGAATGCCTACAACCCTATAATCTGGAACCTCTGTTAGCCGAAATCGGATGGCTACCTCTACTTCATTTTGGGGGTCCATGTCACTATGAACAGACCTACACTTTCTTTGCCTCCTCTCATTCGCCAGTGTTTGATCCTCTATCCATCACAGTTTCTATTGATGGTGATGATGTAGAGATTACCCCTGCCGCGGTTGCAAACATCCTTGGGCTGACAGTATCACCCGTTGGTCTTCCCAATTTGGACCTTGAAAGCGTTGAAACCCGATCCATGGTTACTAAATTTCTCTATCATGGTTGTGATATTCCTTGGTACCAAGAGAATGCACTAAAAGAAAAGTTCATGGAACCCGGGTATCACATTCTACATGACATCTTCGCCTCCAATGTATACCCTCATGGTATAAATCGTGCTGACCTCACTGGGTTCATGGCCATGATAGTCTATTTGGTAGCCTTAGGGATAAAAATATGCCTCTCGACTTTGATTATCCACCAACTTGTATATGTGATCCATATGTCTAGGGATGTCCAGTTTCCCTATCCTTGGATTATTCAAAATGTGAGCAATACAATTGGTCTTCCCATAAGAAACAACCCAGAACTTCCCCTACAACACTTCACCAAGAACAATATTAAAAGGATGGACTTGAAGTTTCATAAATTTCCAGAAGATCAACCAGAGGAAGGGATCCAAGAAGAAGGTGAACATGGTGCTCCAGCAGAAGGCGCTAAAATGGCTGAAGGTGACCTTAGTGCATCTCAACAGGCTCCGCCCCCGTCTAACCCTGGACATGTAAAGAGGTTCAAGCTACATCAGGATCAGATTGGTGCGATACATTGAGATTTCATTCAGTTGAAGGAGTCAAAAAATGCATGGTTCAATGTCTTGGAACGTCTAGTGCATGGGGTGTAGTAGTCCGTACAGCAATTGGTCGATTTGCTCACCTGTCGTCGCGACAACACAAGACCATCTTCCTCCGCTCCTCCACCTTAGTGATGACATCGAGGATCTGTCTCATACACTCTTCGCTTATAACTGCGTATGGGCATTGGTATTTTTTTAAATGCCCTATGATCCCATAAGTGTATGAGATACATTACTAACCAACAAAGTCTGACGTTTTTTTGCTATTGTTGATATGCCCATGTATGGGCTCAATACTCGTGGTTATTATTATTATTTTTTTGGTGCCAACGGGTGGGCTGGATGTTATTTTGGTATGGGATGAATGATCATATTATTGCCAATCTTGGGCAGTATATATTTATATACATACTTTTGATTATTTTAGGCTATGGCTGTTTACATCTCATATTTTTTTGCCATTTTTGCGACCCCTTATTTTTCTCTAGTTAATGGACAATGGAATATGATGCATATGATGCATGTGATGCTTGCTCTTTATTTCCATATTATCTATTATTCACTGCTCTTCTTATCTTGATAAGCATACATGTTTTCTGAAATGAGATGATCTTGTACATCTATCTACTGTGCTTTTGCTCCCTGAATTTTAGTTCTCCCAATTTCTTTAAACTTCAGTCAATATCAACTGTTATGTTATCCTTTGCCAATGACTGACAAAAAAGGGGAGAACAAATCCATGCCCCCAAAGGAAAATCGTATGTATCTGTTTGTGGATGGTGGTGCAGGTGTTAGGGGGAGAAGCTGTAAGGAGACAAGGGGAGATTGCAATTAGGTGGAGCAACAACTCGATGTGTGTATGCGAAAACTAGATAATTTTGTACAATTGTGTAAAGATCATGTACACACAATTTAGGGTGTCTATCTAGAAGTTATTCTAGGTTATTTTGGTGTTTTTGTCACATAATTGACAAAAGGGGAGATTAAAAGTGCCCTGGTTTGTCAATTAGCATGAGCGTTGAGTTAGCTAGATGGAAGAGCCTCACAGGAAGATTGATTAAGCGTCTGCCTTAACTGGATGTGTGCCGGAATTCTCCACAGGTAAATCTTAGCCTCACATCCCATGTCTCAAAACACCAGGTAATTAAACTCCTTAAAATTGGATAAATCACCCTAAGGAATTATGGTTAGAAAACTTTTTCTCAAACTCTAGAAAATCTCTAAGTTTTCCGCCTTTGTCTATTTATCAACAAGTGGTTCGATGAAATCGAGCACTACTGTTGATGTCCTTGAAGCTCACTCGATATTATTGAAATAAGGACATAAGTTGTCCAACAACCATAGAGATATCTAGATGGAATTATCGATGCATCGATAGAGGGTTCGATATCATCAAAATTTGAATCTCGAGTCCATCGAGTGGACTCGATAAAATTGACATCAAGTCTAATGTGTCCAAAGTTTAGCTAAGGTAAATCATGTCATCTTCGATATATCAAAGAGCTTCTCGATATCCTCAAAATTCAAATCTCAATGATATTGGAAGCGCTTCGATGATATCAGATTAGGACACATTTATATCTAAAAAGTTTTTTAGGATTTTTTTTCTCGGATTGAGGGTCACTCGATAAAATCGATATTCAAACATCGATCATATTGAGGCATGGATGTTATCATCTAACATAGACACAAACTGTCCAGCAAACTTATAGGGAAATTCCTTAAAATTATCGATGAAACGACACTGCCCTCGATATCATCGATATTCAAATTCTGATGATATAGAGTGATGCTCGATTATATCTTTTTCTTGAAAATCCTCAAAGGCAAGTCTCTCACATTTTCAAATGTTGAGGAATCGAACCTCGTGTCGTTGAAATCAGAGTTCAAAATTCGATGACATCGACGCATGTTCGATTTCTACGACCAGCTGGCAAAAGGTTTAAAAAGTGTTTGACATTTGAGTTCGTATCATCGAGAGGCCATTCGATGCTATCGAGAGTATATGCTCAATGATATCGACCCTGCTCGATGATATCGAACTCTATAAAAAAAAATGATCATTTTATATTCGTTGGAACCTTTTGCCTATTTAATGAGTTCTTGCCCTTGGTTGTTGGATAGAGAAAATAGAGAGTGCTTTTGCATGTTTAACCCTAGATCATATACCCTAAGCCTTTCTCTCATTAGAGTTAATCCTCCAATCCACCCTCATCATTGACATTCAATAGAGTGGAATGGGAAATGAGCTTCCACATCTAAGGATCCTTCAACTACCACCTTAATGGTAAATCATTAAGCCGGGTTTCCTTGAATAAATAAATGGTTGGAATCACTCAATCTTCCTTATAGGAAAACATTTAATAGAGTAGCATTCCATTATAACCTTGACCCAACCCATCGCCATGTATTGGTACATCTTTTGAGTTACTGTTCAAGGAAGTAGAAGATTCTTTGTCATCAAAGGAGGAGATCTTCGACAATGCGCTGAATGGGGCTCATCTACTTATTTGTAAGTCATTAGAGTCCAGAGGACCCTTGTGATCATTCCTTTGTAGGATTAGGTCTATGGTGTTTCTCACCCTTTGAAAGTCCTCATAGGATGCCTCTGGCGGGAGTGTACTTAGGGGTACTTTATGTTGACCCTTGCTCTGTAGAGAGCATAAACTCTTAGGTTCTTGTGAAGGTCCTTGGCCGGTGTGGCCTAAACGATGGGTGTTATGTGTTGACCCTTCCTCATGGGAGCATAAACAGTGTCATGTAGACACATTGTGTCAGCCTAAGGGTGGGGTGTACTGGTTAGAGGTGAACCTAATTTAAAACCTCCAGTTTGAGGTGAACTTGTTATGAAACCTCCTTTAGTGAGATCCGGTACACTCAAGGGTTGAGTGCATATACCGAAAGTGGAGTAGACAAGTAGTCGAACCACTATAAAAAAGATCGTGTTTGAGATTGCTATTGTCTTCCCTTGCTTATGTGATTTCCTTAAATTCTTTCATATTTGATCACATCTCACACACAGTCACATCCATCATAAACTATGTTTGCATCTTTTTTATCTTTTAAGTAGTTATATGATTGGATCCTTTATTTGGCTTGGAAGCCATTAGAGTTACTCTGAAGAAAATCCTGGTGCATACGTATTTACTCAGGATTAGAGCGATAGGATTTTAAATAACTAAAAAATATTAAAAAGTCCTATTCACCCCCTTTAAGACATATTAGCATATTTCCACTTCAACTAAAGCGGTCATTATCTGTAAGTCAGTAGAGTCCAGAGACCTTGTTGATCATTCCTTTGTGTAGGATTGGGTCACAAGTGATTCTCACCCCCTTCAAGTACTCGTAGAAGGCCTCCGATGGGAGAATACGTGTGGGTGTTGACCCTTGCTCTTGATGGGCATAAACTTATGTCCTTAGTGTAGGTCCTTGGCTTGTGTGGCCTAAAACCCTAAGTGTTGTGTGTTAACCTTTTTTCTTGTGTAGGGCAAAAAATCTAAGTTCTTTGTGTGGATCCTGGACCTATGTGGCCTAAAACCTAGGTGTTGTTTGTTAACCCTTGCTCCTGTATGGGGCATAACCTTGTGTTTCGTGGAGACATGGTAGGTACCTCATGTAGGTCCTAGATTCAACCTTGTGTACGTTGTACTGGTTTGAGGTAAACTTGATTTGAAACCTCTGTTAGCGAAATTCGATACACTCAAGGGTTGAGTGCATCCGTCGAGAATGAAGTAGGCAAGTAGTCGAACCACTATACATGACTGTGTTTGGTATTGGTTATTTGCACTTTACTTTCCTGTGTTTGCTTTGAATGTTCACATGATGCATGATGACATAACTATTTAGAACTAATAAGTATCACCTTCCACACACATTCATTCATTCAATCCATCATAGACTAAATTTATATATTTTTTAGATATTGAATAGTTTTTTTATTAGATTCTCCATTTGGCTTGGAAGCCATTAGAGTTAAGTTAAAGAAATCTTGATAAATTATTATATTAGACAAGGTTATGATGATAGGATTTTAAACTGTCATAAAATTTTATAAAGTCCTATTCACCCACCTCTAGGACCCTTTGACCTATTCTTACTTCTACTAGAGTTGTTATTACTACAGTTTCAATTGGTATCAGAGTAAGGTCTCTCTTAAGGGCTTCATCACCTAGAGAGTGATCTTGAGTGTAACGTCCTGGAAAAATCCGTACAAAGATCCGAGTACCACCTCGAGCAGAAATCTTTTAGAACCAAATCCTTTACAAATTTAGCATGACTTAACTAGCCCTAAATTAGATTACCTATGAAATTAGCACCAACCACTTTAAATACGATCTGCAAGACCCAAAACCTATAGAATTGTTAACGCTACATTACCCTAAAATTTAGGAGTAAACTCTATACCCAGTGGCTCTCGGGAGCATTCGGAAACTTCGTATCGGACCTAGACCGCATGTCGAAAGTCCAATAGCGATGAACTTAGACATTTATGACTGCCTAGTTGGACTTGACTATCACTTCAAAAATCAAGTCCAGACAATTTCCTGAGGCTATTTTCTTGAGTCTGGAGTGAAGAGTGCGAGAAAGTGAAGGTTTTTATAAAATTAAATATGAATTTTAGTAATCTGAGTCGTGTCGCTTGTGTGTCAATTTTAAGCATTCTGACTGTTGGATTTTGACCCAAAGTTACCCTCGGATCAGGGGATATGTCCCACACATGCCTATGTACTTGTGGCCCTGATCGAGTTTCGGTGACCGTTGAATTAAAACTGGTCCACCACGGTCGATCTGGAAACCTGATCGGACTAAAAAGTTAACTTGATCAAGATCCTATTTTAGTGAGATTAAGTCCGATCGCAATTAGTAAAGGAACTTCTAGAAATGCTCTGTTAGATCGGAATAAGCCCGATTTGGTTATAACCTAAGTATACCTTGGCCCTGGGACTGTTTTCGTCAGTTTTGGGCCTATATAAGGGTAAACCCTCTCTCACATATTCCATACAAATTCTCAAACCCTAGCTAAGATAAGAGAGAGAAAAGAGAGAAAGTGAGAGAGAAGTTGGTGATTCCTCTTGGGATTCTTCCCGGGTTCTCTACGCACCAAATTCTTCTATCTAAATCGTTATTCTGGCGATTTTAATTTCATTTTTGTGTAAGACAATCAAACCCTAACCTCTTTTGGAGCTTAGAATAGCCTAAGTGTTGATGTACCTAACCTAATTCATGCCTTAGGTTGTCAATCCGCCGTTGACGAAAACTTATCATCTAAATCATATCCGTTACGCGTTTTCTAATTTAAGGTACGAACTATATATGTTTAGGTTATGGTTTTCAAGATTTTAATGTCTGATAATGATTTATTATTGACATCAATGCTATTACACATGCTAAATGCGCTATCTGTATTTTTTACATATATGTATAACCCATGTTGTAAATAGTGTATTTCATATGTTTGTTAAAATGTCTGTATGCATATGAAATCTGATGTTGTACTTGTCATGATTAATTGTCGTTATTACATGATTGTTATGTATGTGACAACTCCTTGGCTAAAGTATTTGCCCTAATATGCAATATGGTCGACATACGTGATGTATGTTGAATAGTGTAGTCTAAGTGTTTGTAAAAATGTCTGAATGAGTTTGTAATTAGTAAAGTGTGATTTATAAGGGAGTTGAGATGTAAATCTCAATTACCTTACTTATGTGTATGATCTCCTCCATGTACTGTAGTTATGTTTAAGTTATATTTCATAACATGTTCATATGAATATAGGATTTGAATCAATTGTCTATTATTGAGCTTGCACGTGATTGAGACTATATAACAGTCCAGGTAATTGGTAACAGTTCTCCATCTAGTGGCTGTGATTGCTTTCACCAAGCAGGATGTGTTTGACGAATCTGAGTCGTACTTGGGATGTTCGACAGTGGTTAGGCCACACGGAGTGCTTATGCATTTCATGTCGATCAACTCAACGTGCGCTTGTCCAAGTTGAGCTCGTCAATTAACCCAATTGACTGATGTATATTCACCATGTTTGGACGCTACTGTATGAATCTAAGGTACCGAACTCACCAGTGAAATCCCGTTAACCTTGGTACCGCGATCCCCTAAGACTCATGAGCCAGACATAGTGGTATGAGACACCGTGGTCGTGCTGTCGGCCTACGTTGGGGCGACGAGCCTCCCCGTAGTGACCAGTGAGTAACCTAGACTCGTGAGCCGATTATGATGGTATGAGACACTATATTCGAGCTGTCGGCCTACTCCGATTGGTGCCGAGCCCTTTGTACTGACCTCGAGTATATCCCGAAACTGCATTGGGGCGACGAGCCTTATTGTAGTATATAGGATATAACTAGACCTGTATTGATTGGTCACGAGCCCTTTACAGTGATCTAGAACTATAATATCATATGAGATTGTCTAGGACTGACGACCCTAGAATGGATCATTGTTTAGGTATTGATATAAGGGAGGTACCTTAGCTTTCCAATCCTAATGTATGAAAAGGATAAATAAGAACTTGGTAATCATGCTCATAACATTGCACTGCATGTGCCTTTGCCGTTGGTGTAGAGCACAGTGGTAGTGATTCATGTCGCGATCGTTAGATGTTATCGAAAGAGGGAGTTTGGGGTGAGGGCATGCATCATTTCCTCATATCATCTTTACATTAACAAGAGTATCTAGGACATGTTTGATTGTATTGCTTTATCATTACTACTTTATTGAATTGATAACACGTTAACCTTTGTTGTATAGTTCCACTGAGTTGATCACTCACTCTCACATTCTGAGACAGTGCTTAAACAAAAACTAAACTTTGATTTAGCTGCAGATGATCTTATGCTGCTTGAGGCAGAGTTGGAGTTTGATGAGGACGAGGAGGCATTCTCATTCATGCAGTTTTCATGCGGATTGGCATGAGTCGAGTCCGGATTACCGGGGCTTCAGGATTTACACTTTTTAGAAGACTAATACATTTTGTTGGACTAATACATTTGGTTATATATAATTTAAAATAAGACGTGTACTTTTGACCTAGCAGAGCACTCATATTTTGGGGACTTGTACTAGATCATATATGTATTTCAGACTTCCACTTACATTTTTAGATTGTCCCTAGATTATGATTTGCTGATTTGGATTAATCTATTTCATGTTTAATGCACTAATACAGACAACATTCATCCATCATTAAAAATGTTGCATAAGTGATGTTTTGAAACTCGGGAGCTGAGTTATGCTCGACCCCCGAATTTCATGACGTTACAAGTTGGTATCAGAGCATGATCTGGATTAAACTAGACCTAGGTTATGGTCACATGATGTACACTGACGCCAATTTAACATAAGAGGGTGCGAGAAAAATCTAGAAACATGCTTAGGATTCCCAGTTTCGTCAGTTGGCGAAAGTTTACTGAAAATGATCGCCGAGATCTAGTCCGTGCACACTCCTGATCACACATGATGACCCCAAACCACTTTTAGGCCGTCAATCCATGGGTTTAGACCGTGTTTCATCCCATTCTAGCAGTTAAAAAATGGTAAATGTGGATATGTATCAGATTTGATTCGAAACGAGTCGAAATGAGTCGAAACGGAGTAGGGGCCCAATCGGGGCATTTCTAGGGGGACCCAGGGTGGGACCCACATATTTTTAGACCCAAGGGAGGGGAGGACCTCACCGGAGGGGTGAGCCCTCACTGGTTTATCCAGAGATCGGCGAGGCCCTTGCCGCCCAATAGGCCCGAGCGGGCTGGGCTGGTCGGGCTGACGCTCCTAGGGCGTTGTATGGACCACTCTTCCATGGTTTGCTGATTAAAACCCCTCCTATCTCATCCTTCCTTCACAAACCACACCTCTAATCTTTCCTTTCTCCAAAATTTTTCTCAAAACTCCACAAAATCCCTCTTTAAACCTTTCTTTCTTCCATTTTTCGTGCATCCTCTCTCTACCCATCTCAAAACCCGCCTCCATTGCTGATTTCCCTTTCTTTTCTTTCCATTTGAGCACTCAAATCCCTACTTTGAGTCTCAAATTCATGGAAACCCCAATACCCATCCCATTTCATTAATTTCTTTCATTTTTCATGGCCCTATTCGAGATTGTTATGGCCATATTTTCCATTTTCACCATCCTCTCTTTCATGGGGAAGAAGAGAGCTCCGGTAAATGAAGCCGGGCAGGCTTAGTCGTCCAACCCATTCAAGAAGGCCGAGAGGTGCCGTTGCTAGTTCAAGCACAGCTCAGGAATTACAAACAAAGCGGGATCTAGATCGCCATGCTCCCATAGGAAGGTCCTTGTTGGTGGAGTTATCTCATGGTGTTTTCGAAGGCCGTATGGTCCACTTTGAAGCTCATGTAGATGCATGGCTAGTTAGAGAATTCTTGTTGTTCGAGCGCTAAGTAGAAGCCAAGTGGGGTCCGCTATTTGAGGGTGAGCACCGTGTAAATGTGGGCACTGTTCAAGATTTCTATGCCCACATCCGAGAGCCAACGCTGGAGCCCTTGCAGTTTAGAATTCTAGTTAGAAGAGATCGGGTGGCCACAGTCGACGTTGGTTTGATATCTCAGATTCTGAATGTGCCACTTAGCGAGGTTCATGCAAGTGAGAAGAATCTGAGTAGAGCATGTGAGAGGGATTGCCGCACACAGTTCCTTTGTGGTCTTCTAGTTGAGTGGTAGCCTAACAAAGGCCTTTTAGCGACAAATATAACAGATGACTTCCATTTGCTTCACCACATCTGTACGTTCAACGTCTATCCTAGGTGGAGCAACCGTAGTGAGTGCACGCACCTGATGGTAGATTTCTTGTATCAGGTGGGGTAGGAAAAGAAGGTGTGTGTGCCTACGTATGTCTTGTGATAGATAGTCCTTATCGCACGTTCAAATAGAAGGACTGAATCTTTCCTGTTCGGTCGACTCATATGCAGGATTGCACTTGAGTTTGGCTATAGACTTGGGGCAGAATTGTCGGCGCCAATCCATTACATCACTGGACTACTCTCAATCAGATGGAGATCGGGCCTCAGCAGCGATAAGCCCTACTTGAGGAGAGTGAGGAGGAGTCAGAAAGTGAAGAGGAAGAGAGTGACGAAGAAGTGAGAGCTGAAATAGAAGAAGGAGAAGAGCAGGATGAAGAAGAAGAGGAGGCTCAGGATACTGATGAGAGTCCTCCTCCTGTGACTCAGGAGCATGATCCTAATAGGGCTAATAGAGAAGCCCATTTAGTTAGACTTGAGGAGGGTCAGGCCACTCTGCGGTAGGATATTATCGACCTATGGAGCCTCGTGAAGTACAAGTTTAAGAAAGTAACCTGCACTTTGAAGTCTATCCTATGCTGTCTGCAGGATAAGGGTGCCCCTCCTCCATCACCAGATTCTGATGAATAGTCATATGTGTAGTTGTTGTTTGTTTGTTTGTTGCTTGTTCTTATGTGTAGCCTTTCTAGGCTTAGTAGTTTGGTAGTTTTTTTAGTATTTGAAGCTTAGTTGTTTTGCTCACATGCTTTCTCCGTCGTGATTCATGTAATGTTACACATCATGTATTGTGACAATTTTGTTAAATGAAATACATGTTGTTTCCTTGGCTTGTGAAGTGAATGCTATGTGGATGAACTGTATGAATGCTTAATCTCACTGGTTTCACCCTCTGTTGTATGTAGGGTATGCTACCTAAGGGCTCGAGGACTTCGGCCTATCTCTCTCTGGGTGAGTCTCTTGACGGGGCCTTTCCCCTGAGCGATAGCCATACGGACCCCCATTCGGGGGCCGTCTCATTCTAATCCTATGCCAGATTATCAGCCGACTTCTGGCCCTGCTGTTGGCGTGACTCCTATGACACCATCTATGGTCCTTCCTGTCACACCTTCAGTTCCTGAGAAGAACCGTGCGTCCACGTCGACGCCTCATGCATCGCAGTCCGCTCTGCCTCTTAATAGGCTAGAGCAAATGATGTTGTTGATGCAGCAGCAGCAAATACAACATCAGCAGTAGCATCGGATCCAGTAGTGACAACAGCAACAATTCTTGACCTTCATGGCTGGTATCTTTACTCAGTTGATGGGGACGGCTCCACCTGCCTCACCTATACATCCAGCTGGGAACGCTAGTGCTAGTGGCACATTTGAGCGATTCCAGTGCTTGCGGCCTCCCACTTTGACGGGTACTCACAGACCCGAGGAGGCTGAGTATTGGATTAACCGCATCTCTAAGATGCTGACGCCACTTCACTGTTCCAAGGTGGAGCAGGTCGAGCTTACCACCTTCATGTTTGAGAAGGAGGCTAGCTTATGGTGGGATAGTGTTATCCGCACAGTTGCGGAGGTTTTGAGTGGACATGGGAGGCGTTTGAGGCTCGCTTCCAAGAGAAGTATTTCCCAGTCACTTACTGACTTGAGAAGGAGAGTGAGTTCCTTTGCCTCCGTCAGGGAGGGATGTTAGTGACAGAATATAAGAACCGTTTCACTGAGCTAGGCAGGTATGATCCTTTACTTCTGGGTGATCAGTCGTTGCGGATGCGGTGTTTTTTTGAGGGTCTACGTCCCGAGATTCGATCGAAGATGTGTTGTACGGGCATCTCTTCTTATGCCGAGTTGGTGAGCATGTCCCTACGAGCTGAGAAGGACGGGGAAAGGTTGTCCCATATGCATGCACCTATGGCTCCCAGACCGCGACCTGAGTTTTCGAGCAGGCGTTTCCTCGGTAAGAGGCCTCATGTAGATTCACCGCTGAGGTTCTTGGCATCTCCTGCCCTTGTGAGGCGACTAGACGTGCGGTGCAACTATTACAAGAATCTAAGACACACTGAGGTGACTTGTTTCTCTAGGATGGGAGATAGTGGGTTCTCGCCACCTCAGAGGATTAACTGTCGGATGCCTTAGGCTATTTCTACACCACCCCTTCAATCAGCACCAGCTAACCCATCTTTCGGACCACCCTCACCTCGTTTCACGTCGCCACAACAGCCCATGGTACCTCCACCGCATCGTCCATAGCAGGCTCGAGTTCATGTGCTTACAGGTGAGGCGCACGAGGCAGATTCAACACCGACATCTTTTGAGGTTCCCACTCATATCCAAGGTACGCTTGTCTTCTTATTAGTGGACACCGGGTCCACTATTTTGATCATCTCTTGCGCTGCGGTTATGCGGCAAGGTTTGGTTACGGCTCCTACGAAGGGAGTGAGAGTCACGACAGCTATAGGGACTTCTTTAGACATTTCACGGACCTGTGAGTTTTACTCAGTAGATTTGGGTAACAGGACAGTGGTCGTTAACCTGATTGTCACCCCACTATGTCACTACGATGTAATTTTTGGTATGGATTGACTCACTAAGATGAGAGCAGAGATTTACTGCGAGGCTAGAGTCATGACAGCCTACGAACCTGATTGCACGGTCTTTACATTTCCAGTTCAGGTCAGTTGGTCCTGCTGAGATAGTAGTTATGCTTCATTGTTAGAGAGTGTAAGTGCTATGATTTCATATCCCTTTGGTTGTCAAATTTTGTGGTGCCAAAACCTATATCTATGTCTTTTATATCTTGTTTCATGTTTGAGACTATTCATTACTTCAAGACATCGGACTTCAAGACAAGAACTTAATTGAAGAAAGTTTCAAGTCATGGATGAAGAATTCAAGAATAGAAGTCTTCAAGTATGCATGTTCAAGATACAATCAAGCTCAAGAAGACTTTGTTCAAGTCAAGATCAAGCTCAAGAAGACTTTGTTCAAGTCAAGATCAAGCTCAAGAAGGCCTACTACAAGATTCGTATATTCTCAAGCTTCTCTTTCAGGTCATCTGAGTATATAGACTTTCAATGTCCCTCTCACTGTTAAGGTTTGTTTGACCTTAGATTGACCTTAGGATGGGCTTTACAATAGGTAATTCTGGATACATAATTCATATATTTTAATATGCTTGTTTGGACTGTTCTAAGACCAGTCATAGGGACTTCAAGACCAGTCCTAACTCTGCTACGACCAGTCTTATGTTTTTCAGGACCAGTCATAGGTTGTTGAAGATTTTTGGATCTTTCTGGCTGTCCTACGACCAGTCCTGTGAGTTTTACGACTCATCCTTCGACCGGTCATAGCCCTACGACTCAAACTCTAACAACCAAATTAAGGGTCTTACGACTGGTCGTAGGTGACTCACGACCAGTCGTAAGTGGCCCACGACTGGTCGTAGACCACCCAAGTCCGGTCGTGGAACCGTAAAATCTTATCCTGGGGAAATCTTTAAAAATCTATAAACCTACGACCAATCCTAGGATCCTAAGACCAGTCGTAGAAGGTATTTTTCAGGCTATAAATAGTGCACGAACTTCAGAGTTTTAGCAATTCAATTCAATTTTATTCAAGAAATCTTTAGGCTATTCTCTGAGATAAGTTTTTGGTTGTTTTAAGCTACTTTGTGCTTATTTAATATTCCTTTTACTAGCTTATTTTTTATTTGATTTTGATCTACATTCCAATCTTATTAGAAAAGGGAAATTTCTGATATTCCTTCTTCTTGGATTCAAAATCAAATAGAACTAGCCCTTTTGATTTAAAATCAATTAGACTTAGAACCATTCTTAAAGTGAGTATTGGACTTTGAACGTTGAATCGAACTTCTACTCTGATTGGTTCTACCGGGCTACTTCAAAAGGTGATTCAGGTATTTTACATTTTTGTAATTTACTTTCTTTGATTTTTGTTTGAGATTTTTCAGAAAAATCTCATTGTATTGGTTATCTGAGGAGAACCAGAAAACTCAGATTGTGGGGGTTTTTGGATTGTGTAAGCCCGAGATCAAAGACACAATTGTGAAGGTTTTAGGTGAACCTGTGAAACCTATTTTGATAGTGCATGCTAATATCCCCTGTGTGACGATATTAGGAGTGGAGTAACATTCTGTGTGGCTGTTGGATAACAGTTGGTGTACACATAGGTGAACCACTATATATCGTTGTGTTGTGGATGTGCATTATTCTTTCATTCTTTTATTCATTCAGTTTTGTAGTTTGTATTCGTGGATGAATGCTGTAATCTTTTTATTCCAAGCAAGTGTGGAGAATGTTATAATAACTTAGGATTTATTTCTGCAAGTTATTTTAATTTCCTTCCTTTTTATTCCTCATTGGTTTGTGATACAAAGGACGTTCTACAAATAAGGTTGTCCTACCTAAAACCGTTGGTTTTAGGTGTAAGGTTGTCCTTAGAACTGATAAAGTATCATCCTCTTTATCTTAGGCTATTGAGATTACTTTAAATTAAGCATTGTGCTTTATTTCTTTTATTATTCCGCTGTTATAAGTTTTATTTGGCATTGCCCTATTCACCCCCCTCCTCTAGGGCATATAACTAGGCCCTTTCAAGTGGTATTAGAGCCTAATAGCTCGTGCTTATTGTTTATTTATTGGATTTATTTCCTGAGCTAACGATCTAAGCTATATTAAGATGTCAAATTTTGATAGCCTATCAGTCACTACGCCACCACCTTTTAATGGCACAAACTATGCCTATTGGAAAGCCAGGATGAGGATCTTCCTCAAATCCTTGGATGAAAGTGTGTGGCTGGCCACAGTGAATGAATGGAACCCTCCTATCACTAAAGTAACTAATGGCGATGGTTCAAAATCAATGAAAGTAACGGCTTACTCTCTTTGGACCACACTTGAGAAAAGTGAGAGTAGTGCAAATGCAAAAGCACTAAATGCAATTACGTGTGCATTATTACTAGATGAATTCAAAAGAATCACCTCTTGTGAAAATGCAAAACAAGCATGGGATGTATTAGAAATGACACACGAGGGTACATCAATTGTTAAGAAATCTAAAGTCCAACTCCTCACAACTAAATTTGAAAAAATTCATATGGAGGAGAATGAGATGTTTATGGACTTCTACACTAGATTAAATGACATTGTGAACTCTATGTGGGGTCTTGGTGATAGAATCCTCGAAAGTTAAGTGTGCGCAAAAATACTACGCTCACTTCCTGAACGGTTCAATTCTAAAGTAACCGCGATTCAGGAACTTCGTGATGCGGATACCATGAGGGTTGAGGAATTAGTTGGTTCACTTCAAACCTATGACTTGTCCTTTAAAGCTCCTAAAGGAAAATCAATTGCTCTCAATTCATCTAAAAATATTTCACAAGAGAGTACTTCGAATTCAGAAAACACCAAAGATGATATAACGCTTTTAGCAAAAAAGTTTTACAAAATTTTTAAAAATAAGAAAAAAGCTGATTTTCAAAAGTCAAATGATAAGAGACGATCTAAACCTAGAGCTCGAAAATCATTGAAAGTTAGTCAATGTTAAAACTGTCAAGAGTATGGGCACTTAGCTAACAAATGTCCTAAAAAGGAAAATCAAAAAAGAAAAGCATGATGGCTACTTGGGATGAATCATCTAATTCTTAATCCTCTTCTAAATCAGAAGATTCTGAAACCGAGTCAGGCGATGATGTTAAAACCCTTATGACTCTAGCCAAAATCACCTATTCAGATCATGATGATATATCTAGTAAAGAAAATATAAATAGTGATTGCGATAATGAAGATGATCTTCAAGATGCTTATAATGCCCTTTATAAAGAGAGTTGTAAAATTGCTAATGCAAAAGCACTAAATGCAATTACTTGTGCATTATGACCAGATGAATTCAAAAGAATCATCTCTTGTGAAAATGTAAAACAAGCATGGGATATATTAGAAATGACACACGAGGGTACTTCTATTGTCAAGAAATCTAAAGTCCAACTCCTCACAACTAAATTTGAAGAAATTCATATGGAGGAGAATGAGATGTTTATGGACTTCTACACTAGATTGAATGACATAGTGAACTCTATGTGGGGTCTTGGTGATAAAATCCCTAAAAGTAAAGTGTGTGCAAAAATACTACGTTCACTTCCTGAACAGTTCAATTCTAAAGTGACCGCGATTCAGGAACTTCGTGATACGGATTCCATGAGGGTTGAGGAATTAGTTGGTTCACTTCAAACCTATGAGTTATCCTTTAAGGCTCCTAAAGAAAAATCAATTGCTCTCAAATCATCTAAAAATATTTCTCAAGAGAGCACTTCGGATTCAGAAAATACCGAAGATGATATGGCACTTTTAGTAAAAAGGTTTTACAAAATTTTCAAAAACAAGAAAAAGGTTGATTTTTAAAAATCAAATGATAAGAGACGATCTAAACCTAGAACTCGTAAATTCTTGAAAGATAGTCAATGTTACAACTGTCAAGAGTATGGGCACTTATCTAACAAATGTCCTAAAAAGGACAAATCGAAAAGGAAAAGCATGATGGCTACTTGGGATGAATCATCTGATTTTGAATCCTCTTCTAAATCAGAAGATTCTTAAATCGAGTCGGGCGATGGTGTTAAAACCCTTATGACTCTAGCCAAGATTACCTATTCAGATCATGATGATACATCAAGTGAAGAAAATATGAATAGTGATTGCAATAATGAAGATGATCTTCAAGATGCTTATAATGCCCTGTATAAAGAGAGTTGTAAAATTGCTGTCAAGCTTAAATTACAAAAAGAAAAATTTTCTAAGCTTAAGGAAGATTATGAGTCTCTTGTTTTAGAAAAGTCTCATATTTCTGATTCTTTTGAAAAGACCAAATGTGATTTAGATTTCAAAACCTCCCAAATTGAAAATTTGAAATCCGAAAAAGAAAAACTCAAAAATGAGGTAGCTTCACTTCTGAGTTTGAAAGACACATGGAGATATGCCCAAGGTGATCCAAAATTGGAAAAATTATTGTCCGGATCAAGAAAATGTGGCGATCGATCCGGGTTGGGCTATGATAAGATTACATCTCCTAAAAAAATAACATTGCTCCTAAATTTATAAAAGGAGAGTCTTCAACTTCAAAAGAAAAGACTACCTATCAAGGTTTTTCTAAAAATTCTAGGTTTTTTCAAAAACCTAAAGGTGGCCATGTCAACTTTAATTTTCAAAACCGAAATCCTTTAGCTGAAAAATTAATTGATCTACTCAGGGAGCTATTAAAGTCTAACTCTATGGGTCACTCCTATAACAATAAACAGAAAAAGACCATCAATACTCCTAAACCCAAAACAGTTCTGAAATGGGTTCCTAAAGTCGCCAGCTTGGTTTCCCACACTGATTTCAAAGCTACAAGCCATTCAAAGTGGTACCTAGATAGTGGTTGCTCCAGGCATATGACAGGTGACATGGCTTTATTCACCGATCTAAAAGATATGACTGAAGGGTCAGTCACATTTGGTGATGGAAGCAATTACAAGATCATTGGCCAAGGTACGATTCAACTTTATAACCTTCCCTTATTTAAGAATGTTTTATATGTTGAGGGCTTGAAACACAACCTACTAAGTATTTCTCAGATATGCGATAACAACCATAGTGTAAAGTTTCCTAATCAAGGTTGTGAGATACTTAATAAAAGGGTTCTGTAATATTAACTGGTCGCAGAACTTCTGAAAACTGCTACATCGTTAGTGATGCAAGCTCATCTACTCAATCATGTTACATGGTCCATACCGATGAGACTGAATTATGGCATAAATGCCTTGGACATGTACACTACCGGAACTTATTTAGATTGAGCAAAAGAGAACTAATTAGAGGTTTACCCAAATTGCAAAAAGTAGACAAAATATGTGTTGAATGTCAGTTGGGCAAACAGACTAGGAGATCTCACGAGAAAGTGAACTTCAATACCACATCTAGACCACTTGAGCTTCTCCATATGGATCTTATTGGACCAACCAGATCGAAGAGTCGAGGAGGTAAAAAATACATCTTGGTTATCGTAGATGACTATACCAGATTCATTTGGGTATCGTTCTTAAAAGATAAAACTGAAACCCTGGATGAAGTGAAAAGGGTCATTAAACGAATCCAAAATAAAAAGGTTCTCATGTTGGTAAGATCCGTAGTGATCATGGATCTGAATTCGAAAATAGTAGTTTTGAGAAATTTTATAGCGATCAGGGAATATCGCATGAATTCTCTGCACCCAAAACACCGTAAAAAAATGGTATAGTTGAAAGTTAAAATAGAGTGCTTCAGGATATGGCTAATGTTATGTTGAATAGCATGAAGCTCTCTAGAAATCTTTGGGCTAAAGCAATTAATACCGCATGTTATATTATTAATCGAGTTTATACCAGTAAATTTGATAATAAGACTTCTTATGAATTATGGTTTGAAAAGAAACCTATTGTCAAATACTTTCAGGTTTTTGGCAACAAGTGTTATATTTTACGTGATTGTAAAAATTTGGAAAAGTTTGAGACGAAGAGTGATGAAGGTATTTTTCTTGGTTATTCCTTGAACAGTCGAGCTTATAGAGTTCTAAATAAGAGAACTAGTGTGATTCAAGAGTCAATCAATGTGGTCATTGATGGTCATTTGAATACACTAGCTCCGAGTTCAGTTGATGATAAAGCTCTTATTATTGACAATCAAGATATCTCATCAAGTCAAAAAGAATCTGAACCAAGGACTGTTAAAGATCATCCAACCAATCAAATACTTGAAAACCCTCTCACTGGAGTTTGTACTCGCAAACAACGTGAGAACATATGTAATTATGTCTGTTTTACATCCCAAATAGAATCGGTCAATGTAAAAGAAGTACTTTCTGACGAAAATTGGATTGTTGCTATGCAGGATGAACTTAATCAATTTGTTCGTAATGATGTCTGGTATCTTGTTCCTAGACCTAAAGATAAACACATTATTGGAACAAATGGATCTTTAAAAATAAGTCTAATGAGCTTGGAAATATTATACGAAACAAGGATAGATTGGTTGTACAAGGGTACACTCATATTGAGGGCATCGATTACGATGAAACCTTTGCTCTAGTCACTCGCCTTGAATCTATCAAACTTTTTATTTCCATCGCATGTTTTAGAAAATTTAAGATTTATCAGATGGATGTAAAGAGCGCCTTCTTGAATGGTGATTTATATGAAGAAGTGTATGTTGAACAACCTTCAGGGTTTGAAGACCCCAAGCTATCTGACCATGTATTTCATCTCAAAAAGGCTCTCTATCGTCTAAAACAAGCACCCAGAGCATGGTATGAGAAATTGACTAAATTCTTACTTAGTCATAGCTTTCAAGTAGGAAGTGTCGATAAGACACTCTTTGTTAAGAAGAATAACAGTGATATTTTGATGGTTCAAATTTATGTTGACGATATTATTTATGGATCAACTTGTTCTAACATGTCTATTGAGTTTGCAGATCTTATGAAATCAAGGTTCGAAATGAGCATGGTTGGTGAACTAAATTACTTCCTAGGGTTGCAAGTAAAACAACAACCTGACGAAATTTTCATTTCCCAATCCAAGTATGCCATGAACTTGGTTAAAAGGTTTGGATTTGAGAATGGTAAGAACTTTGATACTCCTATGAGTACAACGTTAAGACTCTCAAAAGACTCTACATGTAAAGATATAGATCCTAAACTATATCGTAGTATGATTGGTAGTTTGTTATATCTAACTGCAAGTAGACTTGATATCGCATTCAGTGTTGGTATTTGTGCGAGATATCAGTCTAATCCTAAGGAATCTCATCTTACTGCTATTAAACGGATTATTAGATATGTCGTAAGTACTATAAATCTGGGTCTATGGTACCTTTTTGATACTAGTGTTCAATTAGTCGGGTACTCAGATGCTGATTGGGTCGGTAATATCGATGATAGAAAATCAACCAGTGGCGGTTGTTTTTACATTAAAAATTTCTTAGTTTCTTCGTTTAGCAAGAAGAAAAGCTCAATATCGCTCTCCATTGCTGAGGCTGAGTATATTGCAACTGGATATACATGTACTCAACTAGTGAGGATGAAACGCATGCTAAGCGATTATGGAATTAATCAAGATTCAATGATCTTATATTGTGATAATTCCAGTGCTATAAATATTTCCAAAAATCCAATCCAGCATTCACGTACTAAGCACATTGACATTAGGTATCATTACATTTATGAGTTGGTTGAAGAAAAAGTAATTTCCTTGGAATATATACCAACTAAATCTCAACTTGCTAATATATTTACTAAACCGCTCGACAAAAGCAGGTTTAATAAATTGAAATTTGATCTTGGTATGTGCATTTTACATTAAATATTCTTACTTACATGTATCATAGTGTACTATATTTAGTATTATTTGTGTTTAAATTTTAATTTTTTTCATTAAAAATGCATTTTTTGGTCGATACTCGACCATTCGTGGATGTACACGACCGGTCGTGGAGCTCGTGAATGTGATATATTTGGGAAAAATTCCCTTCTTCTTCATTTTCACTCCGACTTACGACGAGTCGTGGCTCGACCAGTCATAGGATTTCTTGTTTTTCTTCAAGGTGAGTCCTATTTCATCATTTTTCTTAAAGATTCATGCTCTCTATGCTTTGATTTGTTCATTGTATAGCTAGATTTCATCTTTTGTTGGGTTTTTCAAGGGTTTCTTCTCAACTTGTTGATCTAGACAAAACTCATCTTTCTTTTGTGCATTTCTCTTGCTCTTTGTATATCTTGATTGAAGATGGATGATAGAGGGAAAAAGAAAACATCTCGTGGTCCATCCTCATCTAGATCTACACCGATTACAAAATAGCACCTTCGGTCACCCGAAGATGATACTAAAGATGTACGGGATTTGCGTGTCCGTAATGTAATTGTTGAGCATACCGCTAATCTCAATCATATTGCTCCATATGATATTGTCCCTCTTCTTGAATCTGTTGGCTGGACTAACATTTTGCTTTGGGGTGGGCCTGCATACCTGTCCATTGCTCAATCAATGGTTGCATGCATCTCTGATTTTTCTCTTAATAATTTATTTTTTTCAATTGATACTAGAGAAGGAAAATTTGAAGTAGACCGTCATTTGATATTAGGTATTATAGATATACTTGTTAATGATGAAGGTATACCGATTCATACTTTATACGACAAACCATTTGAATCAAAAAAATGCATGTTAACAAGAGATTTATGCAAAATTGATGCACAATGGACACACAAAGGGAATGCGCTCCCTTCAAAGTATTTGTTACCTAGATACAGAGTGTTACATCGTTTCTTCATTTCTAATGTGTATCCTCGGTCCGGTAATAAAACCGAGTTGACTTCTTTCATAGTTCGTGTGTTGCATTCTATTGCTTCTGGTACCAAGGTCTATCTTCCCTCTTTGATTTGTTATTTCATTATTCAGTTTCATCTCCATCCGTGTCATAGTGATATTTCGTTTGGTTATCTTATGACTGTTTTAGCCACTCACATGCTTGTCGATAAACCTGTTAATGAGGCACCCATTAATCATCTTATCTTCAACAATTTCAATATTAATAAGATGAAGCTGGATTTGCTTCCTGGCCAAGTAGATGAAGGTGGTGTTGGTGGTGATGGTGGTGAAGCTAGAAATGAAGGGGAAGCTGATGATCTTCCACAACAAGATGTTAATGTGGATGAGATTTTTAATGAGATAGAATCTGATTCACCAAATGATCCATATTATGATCCATCTGGTTTTGATGCACGCCTTCGTGCATTGAAGGAGAAGGTTGATAATATGAATATAGCCCACGATATGCGATTTAAGTACATGCGAAAATATCTTCATCGCATTAATAAAGGGTTACACCAGATTGATCCGACTATCCCTGCTCCCTCCTCTGGATCAGATTAGGTGAATTATCTTCTGGATAGTATAACATTATCTTTTATTTTGGATATGTATTATGGATTATGATTTGATAACATTGTATTTTGGATATGTATTATGGATTATGGTTTGATAACATTGTCTTTTGGATATTGTATTATGGATTAATGATGGCTTGATGCTTTAGCTTTATATTATGTCCTTTCATATCTCTTTCTCATTATCTGCTTATTACTCTCCAAGTTCTCTTTCCTTTTGTGACTTGTCCTTGTCATTTTGTGACAAAAAGGGGGAGTAGTAAGCTAAAAGGGAGTAGAATGGAAGAAAGGGGGAGTAATTTATTTGTTTGAATTGATTAATTGAGAAGGATATGTCGATGAGAATATGTTATTGACTGTTTACATGAGCAGTACTCGTATTACTCAGGGGGAGTAGAGTAATTTGTGATTTTATGGCTCATGATTTCTTATTATCTTCTTTGCTATGTGTTTTGTCACAAATTTGACAAAGGGGGAGATTGTAAGTGCTATGATTTCATATCCCTTTACTTGTCAAATTTTGTGGTGCCAAAACCTATATCTATGTCTTGTATATCTTGTTTCATGTTGGAGACTATTCATTACTTCAAGACATCGGACTTCAAGACAAGAACTTAATTGAAGAAAGTTTCAAGTCATGGATGAAGAATTCAAGAATAGAAGTCTTCAAGTATGCATGTTCAAGATACAATCAAGCTCAAGAAGACTTTGTTCAAGTCAAGATCAAGCTCAAGCTACGACCAGTCCTAGGATCCTAAGACCAGTCGTAGACGGGATTATTTAGGCTATAAATAGTGCACGAACTTCAGAGTTTTAGCAAATCAATTCAATTCTATTCAAGCAATCTTTAGGCTATTCTCTGAGATAAGTTTGTGGTTGTTTTAAGCTACTTTGTGCTCATTTAATATTCTTTTTGCTAGCTTGTTTTTTATTTTATTTTGATCTACATTCCAATCTTATTAGAAAAAGAGAATTTTTGATATTCCTTCTTCTTGAATTCAAAATCAAATAGAACTAGCCCTTTTGATTTAAAATCAATTAGACTTAGAACCATTCTTAAAGTGAGTATTGGACTTTGAACGTTGAATCGAACTTCTACTCCGATTGGTTCTACCAGGCTACTTCACAAGGTGATTCAGGTATTTTATATTTTTGTAATTTACTTTCTTTGATTTTTATTTGAGATTTGCTAGAAAAATCTCATTGTATTAGTTATCTGAGGAGAGCTAGAAAACTCAGATTGTGGGGGTTTTTGGATTGTGTAAGCCCGAGATCAAAGACACAATTATGAAGGTTTTAGGTGAACCTGTGAAACCTATTTTGATAGTGCATGCTAATATTCCCTGTGTAAGGATATTAGGAGTGGAGTAGCATTATGTGTGGCTGTTGGATAACAGTTGGTGTACACACAGGCGAACCACTATATATCGTTGTGTTGTGGATTTGCATTATTCTTTCATTCTTTTATTCATTCAGTTCTGTGGTTTGTATTCGTGGATGAATGTTGTAATCTTTTTATTCCAAGCAAGTGTGGAGAATGTTGTAATAACTTAGGATTTATTTCTACAAGTTATTTTAATTTCCTTAATTTTTATTCCTCATTGGTTTGTGATACAAAGGACGTTTTAGAAATAAGGTTGTCCTACCTTAAACCTTTGGTTTTTGGTGTAAGGTTATCCTTAGAACTGATAAAGTATCATTCTCTTTATTTTAGGCTATTGAGATTACTTTAAATTAAGCATTGTGCTTTATTTCTTTTATTATTCCTCTATTATAAGTTTTATTTGGCATTGCCCTATTCACCCCCCCTCTAGGGCATATAGTTAGGCCCTTTCAAGTTCTGATGATCCGACATTGGGAGATATGCCAGTGGTTCGAGATTTCCCTAATGTGTTTGTGAAGATCTTTGAACTTCCTCCTTGGTGCGAGATTGACTTTACTATCAATTTTATTCCCGGTGCGACACCTATTTCCTTGCCGACATATCATATGCCTCCATGTGAGATGGAGGAACTGAGGAGATAGATTGATATATTACTAGAGGCAGGCTTCATTCGACCGAGTGTGTCACCTTGAGGAGCACTTGTTTTGTTTGTGAAGATGAAAGACGGTTCCTTATGATTATGTATTGATTATCGCAGGTTGAATCAGGTGACGATGAAGAACAAGTATCCCTTGTCCAGGATTGATAATTTGTTTGATCAGTTGAAGGAGGCACGTTATTTCTCAAAGATAGATTTGTAGTCTATGTATCATCAGTTGCGCATCAGGGATGAGGATGTGTAAAAGACTACATTTAGGACCGGCTTTGGTTATTACGAGTTCCTTGTGATGTCGTTTGGACTTATAAATGCTCCAGTCATGTTCATGGATCTGATGAATAGAGTGTTTCAGCCGTTTCTATTCTGATTCGTCATCGTCTTTATTGATGACATTTTAATATACTCTACGAGTCGAGAAGAGCATGAGGAGCACCTGAGAGCGGTATTGAATACTCTCAGGAAGAATCAGCTTTTCGCGCAGTATAAGAAGTGCAATTTGTGGAAGGAAGAAGTCAAGTTCCTGGGACATGTGGTGTCCAAGGAAGGTATAACAGTCGACCTCACTAAGGTAGTTGTGGTTCAGGATTAGAAGCAGCCCAGTTCAGTTACTGAGGTGAGGAGTTTTCTTGGTTTGGCAGGTTACTATAGATGATTCATTAGATACTTATGTAATATTTCTAAACCATTGTCTCATTTGACATGGAAGGATTTGAAGTTTGCTTGGAATGAGAAGGAAGAAGCAGCTTTTCAGGAGCTGAAGAATAAATTGACATCCGCCCCTGTGCTATATTACTAGAGCAAGAGGTTAAGTATACTATATATACTGACGCATCTCGCGTTGGTCTGGGTTGTGTTCTTATGTAGAAGGACAGGGTGATTGCTTATGCCTTGAGACAGTTGAGGAAACACGAGGAGAATTACCCTACACATGACCTTGATTTGGCAGTCGTCATTTTTGCATTAAAGCTCTGGAGACATTACCTCTACGGAGAGGAGTTCGAGCTCTTTTGCAACCACAAGAGCCTTAGATACATATTCTCACTGCGAGACTTGAATATGAGGCAACGCCGATGGATGGAAACCTTGAAGGACTTTAAGTTTAAGATCTCCTACCATCTGGGTAAGGAAAACCTTGTAGCAGATACGTTGAGTCGCAAGAAGACTATAGAGTTTGTGTCTTCGCTTATGATTACAGAATGGGACATGGTGAAGTTTGTGAGAGACTTTGAGCAGAAACTCACGGTAGAGGAACCATATAAAGTCGTTGCACATGTTCGTGTATAGCCCCTCATTGATGGCAGGATTATCGAGGCTCAGGCAGACAATGAGCTTTTGGTGAAGATGAGAGAGAGGGTTAGTATAGATAAAGACTCTGAGTGGACTATTAGTATGGATGGGGGCTTATGTTATCGTGGCCGCCTATGCGTCCCAGACGTCCTTGACTTGAGATGAGAGGTTCTCAAGTCAGTCCACAGTTCGAGGCTTGTAATGCATCCAGGTAGCACGAAGATGTATCAAAACATGAAGAGATCGTACTAGTGGGACAATATGAAGGTCCACATTGTAGAGTTTGTGTCTCGTTGTCTCACGTGCCAGCAGGTCAAGGCAGAGCATCGCCGACCTCCTGGACTACTTCAACCCATGCCCATAGCTGAATGGAAGTGGGACTTCATTTCTATGAATTTTATTTCTGGACTACCTAAGACAAGGAAGGGACATGACTCTATTTAGGTGATCGTTGATAGGTTGACGAAGTCAACTCATTTCCTACCGATCAGAGTTACGAATTCTGTAGACTAATTAGCCAGATTGTACATCTGCATGGAGTTCCTTTGGAGATTATGTCAGATCGAGATACGCGATTCACATCTATCTTTTGGACTCATATCCAAGAAACGATGGGTGTGAAGTTAAAGTTTAGTACAACGTTCCATCCACAGACAGACGGGCAGACGGAGCGTGTGAATCAGGTGCTAGAAGATATGTTGTGAGCTTGTGTGTTGGCTTTCAAGGACAGTTGGGATGACTGTCTTTCTTATGTAGAGTTCACGTATAACAACAGCTTTCAGGCGAGTATTAGCATGGCTCCCTATGAGGCACTGTATGGTCGCCCGTGTAGAGTATCGCATTGTTAGGTAGAAGTGGGCGAGAAGACTCTGATTGGCCCAGAGTTGGTTCAGGCGACCTTAGAGGAAATCGACATTATTAGACGTCGACTGCTATCAGCACAGAGCAGGCAGAAGAGCTACGTCGATATGAGATGGTGACCGCTTGAGTTTGAAGTTGGGGACCATGTATTCCTTAAAGTTTTCGCCATGAAGAGAGTCCTTCGATTTGGTAAGAAAGGGAAGCTCACGCCGAAATTCATTGGCCCATTTTAGATACTTAATCGAGTGGGGGTAGTAGCATATCACCTTGCTTTGTCCACACAACTCGTAGGCGTGCATAACATATTCCATGTGCCCATGTTGAAGAAATACATTCCTGATCCTTCGCATATTATCAGTCGGGAGCAGGTGCAGTTGAGCGAGGGTGCCACATACGAACTACGACCAATGCGTATTTTGGATAGGAAGGAGCAGGTATTACGTAGCAAGGTTATTCCACTGGTTAAGGTACTCTGGACGCATCACAGTGAAGAAGAGGCTACTTGGGAGACTAAAGCTGAGGTTAGAAAGAATACCCTCAGATCCTCGAGGAGTATGAGAAGGTACGAATTTTGAGAAATTTTTTTTTTCTTTAGGGGGTAGATTGTAACGTCCTGAAAAAATTCGTACAAAGACCCGAGTACCACCTCTAGCAGAAATCTTTTAGAACCAAATCCTTTAGAAATTTAACGTGACTTAACTAGCCCTAAATTAGATTACCTGTGAAATTAGCACCAACCACTTTAAATACGATCTGCAAGACCCAAAACCTATAGAATTGTTAACGCTAAATTACCTTGAAATCTAAGAGTAAACTCTAAACCCAGTTGCTCTCAGGAGCATTCTAAAACTTCGTATCAGACCTGGACCGCACGTCAAAAGTTCGATAACGATGAACTTAGATAGTTAAGACCGCCTAATTGGACTTGACCATCACCTCAAAAATCAAGTCCAGACGATGTCCTGAGGCTATTTTCTTGAGTCCGGATTGAAGAGTGAGAAAGTGAAGGTTTTTATAAAATTAAATATGAACTTTAGTAATCTGAGTCGTGTCACTTGCATGCCAATTTTAGGCATTCTGATCGTTGGATTTTGACCCAAAGTTACCCTCGAATCAGGGGATATGTCCCACACATGCCTATGAACTTGTGGCCCTGAACGAGTTTCGGTGACTGTTGAACTGAAACTGGTCCGCCACGGTCGATCTGGAAACCTGATCGGACTAAAAAGTTAACTTGATCAAGATCCTATTTTAGTGAGCTTAAGTCCAATCGCAATCAGTAAAGGGACTTCCGAAAATTCTCCGTTAGATCGGAATAAGCCCAATTTGGTTATAACCTAAGTATACCTTGGCCCTGGGACTATTTTTGTTAGTTTTGGGTTTACATAAGGGCCTCAAACCCTCTCTCACATATTCCATACAAATTCCCAAACCCTAGCTAAGATAAGAGAGAGAAAAGAGAGAGAAAGTGAGAGAGAAGTTAGTGATTCGTCTTGGGATTCTTCCTGGTTTCTCTACGCACAAAATCCATCTATCTGAATCGTTATTCCGGTGATTCTAATTTCATTTTTGTGTAAGAAAATCAAACCCTAACCTCTTTTTGAGCTTAGAATAGCCTAAGTGTTGATGTAGTTAACCTAATTCATGCCTTAGGTTGCCAATCTGCCGTTGATGAAAACTTATCGTCTAAATCATATCCGTTATGCATTTTCTAGTTTAAGTTGCGGACTATATAATTTTAGGTTATGGTTTTCAAGACTTTCAATGTCTGATAATGATTTATTATTAACTTGGATGTTATTACACATGCTAAATGCACTATCTGTTTTGCTTTACGTATTTGTATAACCCATGTTGTAAATAGTGCATTTCATATGTTTGTTAAAATGTCTGTGTGCATATGAAATTTGATGTTGTGCTTGTCATTATTACATGATTGCTATGTATGCGACAACTCCTTGGTTAAAGGATTTACCCTAATATGCAATATGGTCAACTTACATGATGTATGTTGAATAGTGTAGTCTAAGTGTTCGTAAAAATGTCTAAATGAGTTCGTAGTTAGTAAAGTGTGATTTTTAAGGGAGTTGAGATATAAATCTCAATTACCTTACTTGTGTGTATGATTTCCTCCATGTACTGTAGTCATGTTTAAGTTATATTTCATAACATGTTCATATGAATATAGGGTTTGAATCAATTGCCTATTATTGAGCTTGCATGTGATTGGGACTATATAACAGTTCAGGTAATCGGTAACAGTTCCCGATCTAGTAGCTGTGATTACTTTCGCCATGCAGGATGTGTCGACGAATTCGAGTCGTACTTGGGATGTTCGACAGTGGTTAGGCCACACGGATTGCTTATGCATTTCATGTCGATCAACTCAACGTGCATTTGTCCTAGTTGAGCTCGTCAATTAACCCGATTGACTGATGTATATTCACCATGTTTGGACACTACTGTTTGAATCTAAGGTACCGAACTCACCTGTGAAATCCTGTTAACCTTGGTACCGCGATCCCCTAAGACTCATGAGCCAGACATAACAGTATGAGACACCGTGGTCGTGCTGTCGGCCTACGCTGGGGCGACGAGCCTTCCAATAGTGACCAGTGAGCAACCTAGACTCGTGAGCCGATTATGGTGGTATGGGACACTATATTCGAGCTGTCGGCCTACTCTAATTGGTGACGAGCCCTTTGTACTGACCTCAAGTATATCCTGAAACTACATTGGGGCGACGAGTCTTATTGTAGTATATAGGATATAACTAGACCTGTATTGATTAGTCACGAGCCCATTATAGTGATCTAGAACTATAATATCATATGAGATTGTCTAGGACTGACGATCATAGAATGGATCATTGTTTAGGTATTGATATAAGGGAGGTACCTTAACTTCCCAATCCTACTGTATGAAAAGGACTAATAAGAACTTGGTAATCATGCTCATAACATCACACTGCATGTGTCGTTGGCGTTGGTGTAGAGCACAGTGGTAGTGATTCGAGTCGCGATCGTTAGATGTTGTTGCAAGAGGGAGTTTGGGGTGAGGGCATGCCTCATTTCCTCATATCATCTTTGCATTAACAAGAGTATCTAGGACATGTTTGATTATACTGCTTTATCATTACTGCTTGATTGAATTGATAACATGTTAACCTTTGCTGTATAGTTCCACTGAGTTGATCACTCACTCCCACGTTTTGGGATGGTGCTTAAACACCAACTAGACTTTGATTTAGCTGCAGATGATCTTGTGCCGCTTGAGACAGAGTTGGAGTTTGATGAGTACAAGGAGGAATTCTCGTTTATGCAATTTTTGGGCGGATTCGCATGAGTCAAGTCGACATCGCCGGGGCTTCAAGATTTACACTTTTTAGAAGACTAATACATTTTGTTGGACTAATACATTTGGTTATATGTAATTTGAAACAAAACATGTACTTTTGACCTGGCAGAGCACTCGTATTTTGGGGACTTGTATTAGCTCATATATGTATTTCAGACTTCCGCTTGTATTTTCAGATTGTCCCTGGATTATGATTTTCTGATTTAGCATAATCTATTTCATGTCTAATGCACTAATACAAACAATATTCATCCATCATAAAAAATGTTGCATAAGTGATGTTTTGGAACTCGGGAGCTGAGTTATGCTTGACCCTCGAATTTTAGGGCACTACATTGAGTGAAGTTGGAATCATGGCCAAAGGAGAGGGCTCATCTGTAAGTAGACCTCCTATATTTGATGGATCAAATTATGCTTATTGGTAGGCTAGGATGGATTACTTTCTAAGATCTTTGGATCATGATGTTTGGGACATTGTCGAAAATGGGTATGTGCCGCCAACTAAACAAATAGTACTTGAAAATGGCACAACCATATCCAAACTAATGTCCAAAGAAAAATGGACATCATTTAATAAAGAAAAATAAATTTTTGAAGCAAAAGCCATGAATACCTTTTAATGTGCTATGTCCCAAGAAGTCTTTAATCAAATCGGTATGTGTGGTACTTCTAAAGAAGTATTGGACCTGTTAAAAACAACTTATGAGGGAACTAGCATAGTAAAAAGATCCAAACTGCAACTCCTAACATCATAGTTTGAGAGCCTCTGAATGGAAGAGCATGAGACCTTCATGGAGTTCTTCACAAAACTGAACATCATCTGCAACTCCATGGGTAGATTAGGAGAAAAAAGTTTCGGTTTTAAAAATCTATAGGAAAATTCTGAGATCCTTATCGGAATGGTTCAACTCAAAAGTTACAACCATTGAAGAATGTAAAAACATGGATGAAATAAATGTAGAAGAACTCATAAGTTCACTACAAACATTTGAACTACACTTCAAGAAAACTCCTAAACAAAAAAATACTGTCCTCAAAACTTCAAAGCACACTACTAATGGGGAGGATGAAAGTGAAAGGGAAAATAAAGATGAAGAAGTGGCTCTTTTGGCTCAATGGTTCAGAAAATTCTTTCGTAAAAATCGTGGCCAACCATTTAAAAGAAAATAGGACAACAAGCATTATACAGGTAAACCTGGTAAAAAGTCCAAAGAGCCACAGTGTTACACTTGCCGAAAGTCTGGGCACCTGTCCACTGAATGGCCAAATAGGAAAACTAAAGGAAAGGCAATGGTAACCACATAGGATGATACTGAAGAGTCAAATTTAGAATGTAGTAACTCAGAGAGTGATGGAGACCAAAAATTCCTAAAATACCTTATGGCCTCCATAGCCTCCGACACTCCCATAAAGATTGAGAAAATCAAAGAACCTCAAGTCACAGGATCATTTCCATCTAATGTTGAGGAGACAGAGAAAGAAGAAGAGGAAAAGGATAAATTACAGGATGCCTATAATCAACTTTATATACATAGCATCAATATCCTTAAAAGACTTGGGATTAGTGAAAATAATTAGAAATTGCTGCAATTGGATTTAGATAAAACTTCAAAAGTCAATACTCACCTGATCAATGATCTACAACAATACCACTCTGAAAATCACAAGCTGGAAAGAATCAATCTGTCCCTCAAATCTGAATCATCAAAACTAACTAAAAAGATTGATCTATTGAAAGATGAAAATGTGCATCTAAAGAATGAGAATCACACACTTAGGGTTGATGCAGAACAATCTAGGAAGTCTTTTGAACTAAATTACAAATTCTCCCTGAGTAGTGAAAAATTAGAAAAACTCTTACGGATGAGAAGACCTAAAAAATATTTGAGTGGATTAGGATATGAAAAATTCAAACCAAGTTCCGAAAATGCAGCATCAATGATTGAGAAACCAGCTGCATCAGGAAGTAAAACAAAAGCTACTTCTATATGTCATTCATGTGGAGACTCTGGCCATATAAAAATTTGAATGTATTACTCCTAGGTGGACTCAATCTAATTCCTGTCCGAATCATATTTGTAAATACAAACAAACTGGAAAAACAATATAGAATGCCAAGAGTCCACTAAAGAATATGACAAAAGGAACAACACATCCATCTCCACCGAGAATGACCAAGAGAATGAAGGAGCTATTGAATCAAGTGGCTAACCTAAAAACAAATGATCTAATGGAACAAGGAAGAATGATTCAGTTATATAATGTAACTAGACAAGTTCTTGAAAAAGTAAAGGAATCAATCTCAAGAAAATTTGTCACAACATGGGTAGTGAATGGAAAGAAAAATTATCTTATTACTCACTCAAATCATTCAACAAGAAATAGTAATCAAGGGTACCTAGATAGTGGGTGCTCAAGACATGTCATGGGTGACAAATCCCTTCTCTCAAATTATTCAAATCTTGATAATGGGATAGTCACTCGTGGTGATGGTAGCACCGCTGAGGTAGTAGGGTGTGGAACCATATAAGGAATGAAAATGCTAAAAAATGAGAATGCCTTTTTCATAAAAGGAATGACTCACTATATTTTAAGCATCTCACAAATATTTGACAACAAACATGTGGTTACTTTTAACAAACTAAAGTGCAAGATCCTAGACTTATCAGGAAAATCTGTTATTGAAGTTCTTCACACTAGTGACCGCTGTTATGTCATCAATGGTAATGGAAATGTTGATCCATATGATTAGTAACAATTGAGAATGGAAAACATGTCCACGTCATGGCATCTAAATTTGGATGGACATTGAAATGATGTATTTTTGATGATTTTCATGATATATCTGAGGTCTCTACACCTCAAACATTTTTTTTTGTATAAACATTACTGATGTTTATAATTTTGGATGGTACAACCTTTTGTAAAAATTCTTGATTGCATACTAAAGATGATATGAAAATATTTGAAGATATACATATATGGAAGATTATTGAAAATTGGAGATAACATGTCATATCTTTCTTCTCGATAAGTGAATCGTTGAATCGAATGAGTCGTCGATATCATCGAAACCGCATCGATCCCATTGACGACCTCTTAAGAATTGAAAACATCGGGTTGATTGGTCTACGCTCGAACTCATCATCGATAATATCGATTAGGGTATATCGATCTCATCGAAACCAAGTTTAATGATATCAAAGGTTGAAAGGGCCTAGCTATATGCCCTAGAGGGGGGGTGAATAGGGCAATGCCAAATAAAATTAATAACAACAGAATAATAAAAGAATTAAAGCACAATGCTTAATATAAAACAATTGTAATAGCCTAGAATAAGGAGATTGATACTTTATCAGTTCTAAGGACAACCTTACACCAAAAACCAGAGGTTTAAGGTATGACAACCTTATTTCTAGAACGACCTTGTATCACAAACCAAAGAGGAGTAATAAGCAATGAAATCAAAATAACTTGCGAAAAATAGATCCTAAGTTATTACAACATTCATCCACACTTTGCTTGAAGTGATTACAACATTCATCCACAAACACAAATCACAAAACTGAATGAATAAAGGAATGAAAGAATAAAGCACATCCACAACACAACGATATATAGTGGTTCGCCTATGTGTACACCAACTGTTATCCAACAGCCACACAGATTGCTACTCCACTCCTAATATCCTCACATAGGGGATATTAGCATGCACTATCAAAATAGGTTTCACAGGTTCACCTAAAACCTTCACAATTGTGTCTTTGATCTCGGGCTTACACAATCGAAAAACCCCACAATCTGAGTTTTCTGGCTCTCCTCAGATAACCAATACAATGAGATTTTTCTGGCGAATCTCAAACAAAAACCAGAGAAAGTAAATTACAAAACATGTAAAATACCTGAATCACCTTTTGATGAAGCCCGATAGAACCAATCGGAGTAGTAGTTCGATTCGACGTTCAAAGTCCAATACTCACTTTAAGAATGGTTCTAAGTCTAATTGATTTTAGATCAAACGGGCTAGATCTATTTGATTTTGAATCCAGAAGAAGGAATAACAGAAATTCTCCTTTTCTAATAAGATTGGAATGTAGATCAAAATTAAATAAGAATAAGCTAGCAAAATGAATATTAAATAAGCACAAAGCAGCTTAAAATAAACACAAACTTATCTCAGAGAATAGCCTAAAGAATGCTTGAATAGAATTGATTTGAAGTGCTAAAACTTTGAAGTTCGTGCTCAATTTATAGACTGAAAAATCCCGTCTACAACTGGTCTTAGGATCCTAGGACTGGTCATAGCTCCAAAGATTTTTGAAAGATTTCCATGGGATATGATTTTTAGTTCCACGACTGGTCAAGGGTGGTCTACGACCGGTCGTGGGCCACTACGACTGGTCGTGAAACACCTACGACCGGTCATAGGACCCCAAAAATGGTTGCTGGAGTTTGAGTAGTAGGTCTACGACTGGTCGAAGGATGAGTTGTAGAACTCACAAGACTGGTCGTAGGACAGCTAGAAAGATTCGAAAATCTTCAACTACCTAGGACTGGTCCTGAAAAACCTAAGACTGATCGTAGCAAAGCTAGGACTTATCTTGAAGTCCCTGGGACTGGTCTTAGAACACTCCAAATAAGCATATAAAGATATATGAGTTATGTATCCGGAATGACCTACAACAAAGCCCATCCTAAGTTCAATCTCAGGTCAAACAAACCTTAAAAGTGAGATGGACATTGAAAGTCTGTACACTCAGATGACCCTTAAGAGAAGCTTGTGAATATTCAAAACTTGTAGTAGGCCTTCATAAGCTTGATCTTGACTTCACAAAGTCTTCTCGTAAGCTTGAACTTGATCAACCCTTGAACATACAACCTTGAAAACTTCTATTATTGATTTCTTCATCAAGACTTGAAAACTTTCTTCTTTTAAGATCTTGACTTGAAATGCGATGTCTTGATATGTCTTGATTGCAATGACTAGTCTTCAAACATAAAAAAATAAGATATACATGACATAGATATAGGTTTTGGCACCATAAAATTTGACAACTAAAGGGATATGAAATCATAGCACTTACAATCTCCCCCTTTGTCAAATTGTTACAAAACACATAGCATCAAAGATAAGAAGGAATGATAAGTCATAAAATCACAAAATACTCTACTCCCCCTGAGTAATACGAGTATTGCTCATATAATCAATACATAACATGAAAACCTCAAAACTTCAATCCACATATCCATCATTCCACATATCCTTCTCAATAAATACAAACAAAATTACTCCCCCTATCCGTATTACTCCCCTTTTAGCAATGCTTACTACTCTCCCTTTTTGTCACAAAATGACAAGGGAAAGGAACAATATAAAGGAGAATATAGAGAGCAAATAATGAGAAGGTGATATGAAAGGACATAAAATAAATCTGAAGTGTCAAGACATAATCCATACCACAAGGTACAATATCCAAAATGTTACGAAACCAGAATCCATAATACATATCTAGAGTAAAAGAAATATTATACTATTCAAAAGATAATTCACTTAATCTGATCCAGAGGAGGGAGCAGGAATAGATGGATCAATCTGGTGTAAGCCCTTATTTATGCGACGAAGATATTTTTTCATGTACTTGAAACTCATGTCATGGGCTATATTCATATTATCAAGTTTTTCCTCCAATGCACGAAGGCGTGCATCAAAACTAGAAGGATAATAATCTGGATCATTCGGTGAATCAGTTTCTATATCATCAAATAAGTCATCCATATTAACATCTTTTTGTGGAGGATCACCAGCTTCCTCTTCGTTTCCAGCAATACCACTAACACCAGCTTTATCAAATTGGCTAGGAAGCAGTTCCAATTTCATCTTATTAAGATTGACATTATTGAAAATGAGATGAAGAATTGGTGCTTCATTAACAGGTTTATTAACAAGCATGTGAGTGGCTAGAACATTCATAAGATAACCGAATGGAATATCACTGTGACCCGGATGGAAACGAAATTGTATAATGGAATGACAAATCAAAGAAGGAAGAAAGACCTTGATTCCAGAAGCAATAGAATGCAACACACGAACCATGAAAGAAGTTAACTCGGTTTTATTACCGGATTGAGGATATACATTTGAAATGAAGAAACGATGTAGTATTCTGTATTTGGGTAATAGATACTTTGCAGGGAGCGCATTCCCTTTATGAGTCCAATGCACATCAATTTTGCATAAATCTCTAGTTAACATGCGTTTTTCTGATTCTAAAGGTTTATCGTATAAAGTATGAATCGGTATTCCTTCGTCATTAACAGGTATATCCATAATACCTGATATTTAATGACAGTCTACTTCAATTTTCCTTCTCTTGTATCAATTGAAAATGTTAAATTATCAAGGGAAAAATATGAAATCCATGCAACCATTGATTGAGCAATGGACTGGTATGCAGACCCACCCCAAAGAAAAATGTTAGTCCAACCTACAGATTCAAGAAGGAGAATGACACCATATGGAGCAATGTGATTTAGATCAGCGGTATGCTCAATGATAATGTTACGGGCACGTAAATCTCGTACATCTTGAGTATCATCTTCGGGTGACCAAAGATGTCGTCTAGTTATTGGTCTAGATCTGGATGAAGATGGACCACGGGATGTTTTCTTTTTTTCTCTAGCATCTATATTTAAAAAGATATAAAAAGAACAAGCAAGATGCACAAATGAAAGATGAGTTTTCTCTAGATCAGCAAATAGAGAGCAAACCCTTGAAAACCTCAACAAGAGATGAAATCAAACTATACTATGAACAAATCAAAGCATAGAGATCATGAAACTTCAAGAAAAATGATGAAATAGGACTTACCTTGAAGAAAAACTAGAAATCCTATGACTGGTCAAGCCACGACTCGTCGTAGGTGGGTGTGGAAATGAAGAAGAAGGGGATTTTTTTCAAATTATATGATGTTCACGAGATCCACGACTGGTCGTGAGTGGTCCATGACCGGTCGAGCCACGACCGATCGAGCATCGACTAAAAATGCATTTTAAATGAAAAAATTTAAAATTTAAACAATTATAATGTGAAATATAATACACTATGATACATGCAAGCAAGTATATTCAATGTAAAATACACATACCAAGATCAAATTTTAATTTATTAAACCTGCTTTTGTCGAGTGGTTTAGTAAATATATCAGCAAGTTGAGTTTCGGTTGGTATATATTCCAATGAAATGATTTTTTCTTCAACAAACTCACGAATGTAATGATACTTAATGTCAATATGCTTAGTACGTGAATGCTGGATTGGATTTTTGGAAATGTTTATAGCACTGGAATTATCACAATGTAAAATCATTGAATCTTGATTAATTCCATAATCGCTAAGCATGTGTTTCATCCAAACTAGTTGAGTACATGCATATCCATCTGGAATATATTCAGCCTCAGTAGTAGAGAGCGATATTGAGCTTTCCTTCTTACTGAACTAAGAAACTAAACAATTTCCAATGTAAAAACAACCACCACTGGTTGATTTTCTATTATCAATATTTTCGGCCCAATCAACATCTGAATAGCCGGCTAATTGAACATTAGTATCAAAAGGATACCAAAGTCCCAAATTTATAAAACTTGCGACATATCTAATAATCCGTTTAACAGTAGTAAGATGTGATTCCTTAGGATTAGACTGATATCTCGCACAAATTCCAACACTGAATGCGATATCAGGTCTACTAGCAGTAAGATATAACAAACTACCAATCATACTGCGATATAGTTTAGGATCTATATCTTTACTTGTAGAGTCTTTTGAGAGTCTTAATGTTGTACTCATAGGAGTATTAAAGTTCTTACCATTCTCAAATCCAAACCTTTTAACCAAGTTTGAAGCATATTTGGTCTGAGAAATGAAAATTCCATCAGGTTGTTGTTTTACTTGTAACCCTAGGAAATAGTTAAGTTCGCCAACCATGCTCATTTTGAACCTTGATTTCATTAACTCTGCAAACTCAGTAGACATGTTAGAACAAGTAGATCCATAAATAATATCATCAACATATATTTAAACCATTAAAATATCAATGTTATTCTTTTTAACAAAAAGTGTCTTATCGACACTATCTACTTGAAAGCTATGACTAAGTAAGAATTTAGTCAATTTTTCATACCAAGCCCTAGGTGCTTGTTTTAGACCATAGAGAGCCTTTTTTAGACGAAATACATGGTCAGATAACTTAGGGTCTTCAAACCTTGAAGGTTGTTCAACATACACTTCTTCATGTAGATCGGCATTCAAGAAAGCACTCTTTACATCCATCTGAAAGATTTTAAATTTTCTGAAACATGCGATGGAAATAAAAATCTGATTGATTCAAGGTGAGTGAGCAAAGGTTTCATCATAATCGATGCCTTCAATCTGAGTGTACCCTTGTACAACCAGTCTAGCCTTGTTTCGCATAATATTTTCGAGTTCATCAGACTTAGTTTTAAAGATCCACTTTGTTGCAATAATGTTTTTATCTTTAGGTCTAGGAACAAGATACCAGACATCATTACGAACAAATTGATTAAGTTCATCCTGCATAACAACTATCCAATTTTCGTCAGAAAGTGCTTCTTTTACGTTGACCGGTTCTATTTAGGATGTAAAACAAACATAATTACATATGTTCTCAAGTTGTTTGCGAGTATGAACTCCAATGAGAGGATTTTTAAGAATTTGATTGGTTGGATGATCTTTAACAGTCCTTGGTTCAGATTCTTTTTGACTTGATGAGATATCTAGATTGTCAATAATAATAGCTTCATCATCATCTGAACATGGGACTGGTGTATTCAAATGATCATCAATGACCACATTGATGGACTCTTGAATCACACCAGTTCTCTTATTTAGAACCCTATAAGCTCGACTGTTCAAAGAATAACTAAGAAAAATTCCTTCATCACTCTTCGTATCAAACTTACCCAAATTTTCATGATCCCGTAAAATATAACACTTGCTGCCAAAAACCCGAAAGTATTTGACAGTAGGTTTCTTTTCAAACCATAATTCATAAGCAGTCTTATTATCAGATTTACTGGTATAAACCCGATTAATAATATAACATGCGGTATTAACTGCTTCAGCCCAAAGATTTCTAGAGAGCTTCATACTATTCAACATAACATTAGCCATTTCCTTAAGCACTCTATTTTTCCTTTCAACTATACCATTTTCTTGCGGTGTTTTGGGCACTGAGAATTCATGTGATATTCCCTGATCGTTACAGAATTTCTCAAAACTACTGTTTTCGAATTCAGATCCATGATCACTATGAATCTTACTAACATGAGAACATTTTTCATTTTGAATTCGTTTGATGACTTTTTTCACTTCATCCAGGATTTCAGTTTTGTATTTTAAGAATGATACCCAAGTGAATCTTGTATAGTCATCTACGATAACCAAAATGTATTTTTTGCCTCATCGACTCTCCGATCTGGTAGGTCCAATAAGATCCATGTGGAGAAGCTCGAGTGGTCTAGATGTGGTGTTAGAGTTCACTTTCTTGTGAGAACTCCTAATTTGTTTGTCCAACTGGCATTCACCACATATTTTGTCTACTTTTTGTAATTTGGGTAGACCTCTAATTAGTTCTCTTTTGCTCAATCTAAATAAGTTCCGATAGTGTACATGTCCAAGGCGTTTATGCCATAATTCAGTCACATCGGTATGGACCATGTAACATGATTGAGTAAATGAGCTAGCATCACTAACAATGTAGCAGTTTTCAAAAGTTTTGCGACTAGTTAATATAACAGAACCCCTTTTATTAACTATCTCACAACCTTGATTAGAAAACTTTACACTATGGTTGTTATCACATATCTGAGAAATGCTTAATAGGTTGTGTTTTAAACCCTCAACATATAAGACATTCTTAAATAAGGGAAGGTTATAAAGTTGAACAGTACCTTGGCCAATAATCTTACAATTTCTTCCATCAACAAATGTGACTGACCCATCAGTCATATCTTTAAGATCAGTGAATAAAGTTTTGTTACCTGTCATATGCCTGAAGCAACCACTATCTAGGTACCACTTTGAATGGCTTGTTTCTTTGAAAGCAGTGTGGGTAACCAAGCTGGAAACTTTAGGAACTCATTTCATAACTGTTTTGGGTTTAGGAGTATAGATGGTCTTTTTCTGTCTATTGTCGTAGGAACGACCTATAGAGTTTGACTTTAATAACTCCTTGAGAAGATCAATAATTTTTTCAGCTAATTGATTTTGGTTTTGAAAATTAAAGTTGACATGACCACTTTTAGGTTTTTGGAAAGACCTAAAATTTTTGAAAAAACCTTGATAGGTATTCTTTTCTTATGAGGTCGAAGACTCTCCTTTAACAAATCTAGGAGCAATATTCTATTGTTTAGGAGATGTATTTTTATCATAGCCCAACCTGGATCGATCGCCACATTTTCTTGATCCGGACAATAATTTTTCCAATTTCGGATCTCCTTGGGCATATCTCCATGTGTCTTTCAAACTCAGAAGAGAAGCTACCTCATTTTTGAGTTTCTCTTTTTCGGATTTCAAATCTTCAATTTGAGAGGTTTTGAAATCTAAATCATTTTTAGTTTTTTCAAAAGAATCAGAAATATGAGATTTTTCTAAGACAAGAGACTCATAATCTTCCTTAAGCTTAGAAAATTTTTCTTTTTGTAATTTAAGCTTGACAGCAATTTTACAACTCTTTTATACAGGGCAATATAAGCATCTTGAAGATCATCTTCATTATTGCAATCACTATTCAGATTTTCTTCACTAGATGTATCATCATGATCTGAATAGGTATCTTGGCTAGAGTCATAAGGACTTTAACACCATCGCCCGACTCGGTTTCAGAATCTTCTGATTTAGAAGAGGATTCGAAATTAGATGATTCATCCCAAGTAGCCATCATGCTTTTCCTTTTCGATTTGTCCTTTTTAGGACATTTGTTAGATAAGTGCCCATACTCTTGACAGTTGTAACATTGACTATCTTTCGAGGATTTACGAGTTCTAGGTTTAGATCCTCTCTTATCATTTGATTTTTGAAAATCAACCTTTTTCTTGTTTTTGAAAATTTTGTTAAACCTTTTTTCTAAAAGTGTCATATCATCTTCGGTATTTTCTGAATCCGAAGTGCTCTCTTGAGAAATATTTTTAGATGATTTGAGAGCTATTGATTTTCCTTTACGAGCCTTAAAGGATAACTCATAGGTTTGAAGTGAACCAACTAATTCCTCAACCCTCATGGTATCCGTATCATGAAGTTCCTTAATCGCGGTCACTTTAGAATTGAACCGTTCAGGAAGTGAACACAGTATTTTTGTGCACATTTTACTTTCAGGGATTTTATCACCAAGACCCTACATAGAGTTCACTATGTCATTCAATCTAGTGTAGAAGTCCATAAACATCTCATTCTCCTCCATATGAATTTCTTCAAATTTAGTTGTGAGGAGTTGGACTTTAGATTTCTTGACAATAGAAGTACCCTCGTGTGTCATTTTTAATATATCCCATGCTTGTTTTGCATTTTCACAAGAGATGATTCTTTTGAATTCATCTGGTGATAATGCACAAGTAATTGCATTTAGTGCTTTTGCATTAGCACTACTTTCACTTTTCTGAAGTGTGGTCCAAAGAGAATAAGCTGTTATTTTCATAGTTTTTGAACCATCGTCATTAGCAACTTCAGTAATAGGAGGGTTCCATTCATTCACTGTGGCCAGTCACACACTTTCATCCAAAGATTTGAGGAAGATCCTCATCCTGGCTTTCCAATAGACATAGTTTGTGCCATTAAAAGGTGGTGGCCTAGTGACTGATAGGCTATCAAAATTTGACATCTTAATATAGCTTAGATCGTTAGCTCAGGAAATAAATCCAATAAATAAACAATAAGCATGAGCTATTAGGCTCTGATACCACTTGAAAGGACCTAGCTATATGCCCTAGAGGGGGGGTGAATAGGGCAATGCCAAATAAAATTAATAACAGCGGAATAATAAAAGAATTAAAGCACAATGCTTAATATAAAACAATTGCAATAGCCTAGAATAAGGAGATTGATACTTTATCAGTTCTAAGGATAACCTTACACCAAAAACCAGAGGTTTAAGGTAGGACAACCTTTTTTCTAGAACGACCTTGTATCACAAACTAAAGAGGAATAATAAGCAATGAAATCAAAATAACTTGCGAAAAATAGATCCTAAGTTATTACAACATTCATCCACACTTTGCTTGAAGTGATTACAACATTCATCCACAAACACAAATCACAAAAATGAATGAATAAAGGAATGAAAGAATAAAGCACATCCACAACACAACGATATATAGTGGTTCGCCTTTGTGTACACCAACTGTTATCCAACAGCCACACAGATTGCTACTCCACTCCTAATATCCTCACACAGGGGATATTACCATGCACTATCAAAATAGGTTTCACAGGTTCACCTAAAACCTTCACAATTGTGTCTTTGATCTCGGGCTTACACAATCCAAAAACCCCACAATCTGAGTTTTCTGGCTCTCCTCAGATAACCAATACAATGAGATTTTTCTGGCGAATCTCAAACAAAAACTAGAGAAAGTAAATTACAAAACATGTAAAATACCTGAATCACCTTTTGATGATGCCCGGTAGAACCAATCAGAGTAGTAGTTCGATTCGACGTTCAAAGTCCAATACTCACTTTAAGAATGGTTCTAAGTCTAATTGATTTTAGATCAAACGGGCTAGATCTATTTGATTTTGAATCCAGAAGAAGGAATAACAGAAATTCTCCTTTTCTAATAAGATTGGAATGTAGATCAAAATCAGATAAGAATAAGCTAGAAAAATGAATATTAAATAAGCACAAAGTAGCTTAAAATAAACACAAACTTATCTCAGAGAATAGCCTAAAGAATGCTTGAATAGAATTGAATTGAAGTGCTAAAATTCTGAAGTTCGTGCTCAATTTATAGACTGAAAAATCACGTCTATGACTGGTCGTAGCTCCAAAGATTTTTGAAAGATTTTCGCGGGATTTGATTTTCAGTTCCACGACCGGTCGAGGGTGGTCTATGACCGGTCGTGGGCCATCTACGACTGGTCGTGAGACACCTACGATCGGTCGTAGGACCCCAAAAATGGTTGCTGGAGTTTGAGTCGTAGGTCTATGACCGGTCGAAGGATGAGTCGTAGAACTCACAAGACTGGTCGTAGGATGTCCAGGACTGGTCGTAGGACATCTAGAAAGATCTAAAAATCTTTAACTACCTAGGACTGGTCCTGAAAAACCTAAGACTGGTCGTAGCAAAACTAAGACTGGTCTTGAAGTCCCTAGGACTGGTCTTAGAACACTCCAAAGAAGCATATAAAGATATATGAGTTATGTATCCGGAATGGCCTACAATAAATGCCATCCTAAGGTCAATCTAAGGTCAAACAAACCTTAAAAGTGAGATGGACATTGAAAGTCTGTACACTCAGATGACCCTTAAGAGAAGCTTATGAATATTTAAAACTTGTAGTAGGCCTTCATAAGCTTGATCTTGACTTCACAAAGTCTTCTAGTAAGCTTGAACTTGATCAACGCTTGAACATACAACCTTGAAAACTTCTATTCTTGATTTCTTCATCAAGACTTGAAAACTTTATTCTTTTAAGATCTTGACTTGAAATGCGATGTCTTGATATGTCTTGATTGCAATGACTAGTCTTCAAACATAAAACACAAGATATACAAGACAAAGATATAGGTTTTGGCACCACAAATTTTGACAACTAAAGGGATATGAAATCATAGCACTTACAAAGGTTACCGCTCGATAAAAGGCAGATAAGTGGGAAAATTCATTTCCTTACTTGATTTTCTTCCTGCTCTCTGTTGTTCGTCTGCCTCGGCCATTTTTCACAGTTTTTTCTCTGTAAGCCTTCTAAGATCACCCAAATATGGTAATTCCTTATCTATTCTCTTGATTTCTCAAGATTGCATCTTGTAAGTTTGGGTATTTCTAGATTAAGGTGAGGAGTACTGTATAGGGAATCATCAATTAGTGTTCAAATCCCTCAATCCTCTATCAAATTCCATTCCCCATCACCCTATTCTGAGTTGAAAACGTTCAATGAGGAAGGGCAAAGGAAAAACTCCTATTTCTGGGGAATCCTCAAGATCCTCCAGACATAAAATTCGTGCACCTAAAGAAAGTGCAAAGGCATCTGTTCAAGGAACCCTGGCATGCCAGCGAAGTTCTAGACAAACATCGTGTGGTGGATCTCAACGTGTCACACTTGTTCCTCCTCCTGCTGGGGTAGACCTTATTCTGGAAAAATATACTGGAAGACAGTTAGTACTTGAACGCAAAATTGGTAGGGATTGTCTAAAACCCTACAGCTTGGAACCTTTGTTGGATACAATAGATTGGCTACCTATGCTCGATTTTGGTGGCCCATGTCATTATGAAAGAACCTATAGATTCTTTGCTTTCAGCCATTCTCCTGTAGTAGACCTTCCTTCCATAATTGTCTTTATTTGGGATACATATGTCGAAATTACCTCTAAATCTATTGCAAGTATTCCGAATCAATTGTAAGTATTTTTGGTCTCACTTTATCTCCAGTTGGTCTCTCTGATCTAGATCTTAAAAATCAAGTAACTTGATCTAAGCTCATGATGTTTCTATGCTAAGGTAGGGATATTCCTTGGTACTAGGGTAATGAATTAAATGCCAAATGTATGGATCCCAAGTACTAAGTTCTACATGGCATATTCGCCACAAACGTGTACCCTAGAAGAACAAATCGATCTGACCTTACAGGATTTATGGTCATGATCGTGTATTGTGTTGTGATTGGGATTAAAATTTGTCTTCCCACTCTAATAATACACCAGTTGGTGTACGCCATTCACACTTCTAGAACATCCATCTCCCCTCCCCTCGGCTTGTTCATGTGCTAAGTGATACGATCAGTCTTCCAATGATAAATGATCGGGAGCTACCTCTCCAACATTTCAATAAAGTTAATATTAGGAAGATGGATTTAAAGTTCCATCGATATCTAGAAGATCAACCTGAGGAGGCGATTCATGCAGAAAGTGAAATGGGTGAAGGAGCCGCACAGGCCAAAGGAGACCCACTCGAATCGTAGCAAGCTCCGCCTCCAACCGACCCTGTGTAGTCTAAAAGATTTAAAGTACATCAAGATCAGATCGGGACAATGTTGCAAGAAGTAATTCAGATGAGGGAGATGATGAATGAACGATTCACTATCCTGGAAAGATTGGTGGCTGGGGTGCAGCAAACGGTGCAGCAGCTAGTTGATCTGATGACATGCCAACGAGACGATGCCGCTCCACCATAGTATCGATAGCCTTCGTGTCGTCATATACACCAGATACTTATCTCTACAAACAGGCATGGATATCTTTTTGAGTGCCCCTATGATCTTATAAGTGTATGTGATGGCTAGCTAACTGTGGACAGTCTAACAAGGCTTCTTTTTTTTTTTTTTTTTACTGTCATAGTTGTCCTTTGAAGGAGGAAAATACGGTGGTTCTTCTATGCCCATGAATTGGCTAAATGTGTGTTTGTGGAATGGTAATTCTGCCAAACTTTGGGTAACGTATTTTGGATATTTTATTTTGGATGATTGGATTGTGCCAAACTTGGGCAGTGTGTTCTATTTTGGATATTTTTTTTGGCTTGCATGATGATATATATATTTATCTTTGATGCATCTTTCTCTGTCATCTTCATCTACTTATCTGATAACCCTGAATCATCTTATCTAGATTTATATATTGCTTGTCTGTGGAATGCTGACATAAATTGTGATTACTGAATATCCTTTAAAGATTGAGACTTGGATTGTGATTTTTGTCGTTTGAAGCTATACTGCTATTTTTTTGAGAACTCACAACTCTCCTTTAAACTGGTATGCATGAATGGTTTTCATGAGTATAGAGATGTCGTTATCTGTTATACATCTATCTCTTATTGCTTATGCGTTTTAGAGATGTCATTATCTGTCATGAATGGAAGTATCTGGGTCTCTATTGATTCTCCCCTATCTAAATGCTTCAACTTCGGTCAAATCATATTTGAGTATTTCCCTTTGCCAATGACTAACAAAAAAGAAGAGAACAAATCCCACCATGGGGACAATTGTGTGTATCTATGTATGAATGGTGGTGTAGGTGTTAGGGGGAGTGGCTACAGAACCATAGGGGGAGCAGCTACTACTGAATGTTACAATCGTGTGTTGTGAACTCAATAGCATATTTGTACAATTGTGTAAAGTTCTTGTACACACAATTTAGGATGTTGGTCTAGATGTTGTTCTAGGATTTCAGGAGTTTTATCATGTAATTGACAAAGGGGGAGATTGAAAGTTCCTTGGTTTGTCAATTAGCGTGAATGTTGAGTCAACAAGACAAGTGAGCCCCATAAGAAGATTATTCAAGCGTCTGCCTCAATCAGATGTGGCTTTAGATCTCTACAAAGGTAAACTTAGCCTCACATCCCATGTCCCAAAATACTAGGTATATAATATCCTTAAAAATGGTTAGAACAACATAGGGTTTAAGGTGTGAAAACTGTTTTGCAAAATCAGGAAAATCTTTGAGTATTCAGCCTTTGTCGATTTATCAATAAGTGCTTCAATGAAATCGGACTCTGTTATCGATGTCCTCGATACTCACTCGAATTTATTAAAATGAGGACTTTAGATGTCCAATAACTAAAATGAATCTTGGGTTAATTTCTTGAGGAATTGATGACAGGATCGATATCATCGACTTTTAAATCTCGAGTTCATCGAAATGGCTCGATAAAATCGACGTATGGTTAGTTTGTGTCCAGTAAGAAGTTAAAGAAAATCATGTGATTTTTGATGTCTTGAAGAGAACCTCGATATCTTAGAATTTTAAATCTCGATGATATCGATGGACCTATGATGATATTGGAATGGGACACAAAGCTGTTCAGTAAGCTTTCAGGTAAATTCTTTTAAATGTTTGGTATCGAGAATCACTCGATGATATCGATATTCAAAGATCGATCATATCGAGACTAGGTCGATATCATCAAATTGGGACACAAAATTGTCCAACGAGTTTATAGGAAAATTCCTTGAAAAGATCGATGAATCAAAATTGGTATCGATATCATCGATATTCAAAACCAGATGGTATCGAGGAATGCTTGATCGTATCGATGCATGTTCAGTTCTAAAGGCAAGTCTGCTCTCATGTTTTTAAATGTTGAGGAATCGAACCCTAGGTCAATGAAATCGGAGTTCAAAACCCTATAACATCGAAGCATGTTCAATATCTTCGATCAGTTGGCAAAAAGGTTCAAAAGTGATTGACATATTGAGTTTGTGACATCGATCTGTCGTTCGAAGTTATCGAGAGTATATGCTCGATGATATCGAAGCTAGCTTGATGATATCAAACTCTGTAAAAAATATGACCATTTTATTTTCGTTAGAACTTTTACCCATTTAATGAGAGCTTTGCCTTTAGTTGTTTGTAGAGAAAATATATAGAGCTTTTGAGTGTTTAATTCACCTCACCACTACCTAAAAAATGACCAAAGGCTACGGACTAGGCTAGTTTTTAGCTACGGATATAAATCGTAGTTCTATTGCTGTGGCTTAAAACCGTAGCTAGAAAATGCCCAAACCGTAGCTAAAAGCTACCACCGTCACCCGTTCATCTAGCCTGCATAGCCCTTGAGGGACTCTACGAGGCCCATTAAAATTCGTGATTCCCATCTAATACGTCTATTTGTCTTTAAAAAAATGTTAGGGCAGGACCCCAAAAAATGAAGTAGAACGAATGATCAAGTGGACCACACGTTAGGAAACAATGGAGATTAATACCTACCATTGAAAGTTGGTATGGTTCAATTGGACATAACATTTGTAGATTTGTTGGGGTCATTCCCTATAAAAAAAATTCAAACTTAATGGATGGAGTGGATTTGTCAAATGCATCAAGATGGACCCCACGAATGGAACCAAAATCTGTCCGTCCAATCCCGCCAAATGTGTGAACGTGGAGGGGCTATTACGGATGGAGCAATAACTACAGCCCAACTTAGTTTTAGCTACGACTTCAGACTGTAGCAGGGCCGTAGCAGGTATAACATGTAGAAATCCGCGCTCCTTTTTGTTTCCCCCCGTCCCGAAATTATTTTATTTCCCTCTCACGTCCATCCTGCTCTCTCACTCTCACATCCGTCCCTTTCTCTCTCACTCTCAATCTCCCACTTCTCTTTCTCTATCTCTCTCGATCTCCAGTGCCATTCTTCCTGTCCCTTTCTCTCTCTCTCTCTCTCTCTCTCTCTCTCTCTCTCTCTCTCTCTCTCTCTCTCTCTCGATCTCCCGCACCATTATTTGTCTTCAACATTCCTTAGATTGCATCGTCAGAGGATTTTGGTATGCTTTCTTCTCTCTCTATCTCCCGCCCCTTTTCTCTGTCTCTCTCGATCTGCGGAACCTTGATTAATTGCAAATCAAGTCTCATCCCAATTAATTCGATGATGAGGCTTGAACGATGATGAGAAATCAATGAATGATATTTCTGTTTCTTCTTTTTATCTTTTGCCTTAGGATCACCTCAGCCACACCCTGCTGAGCAACACCCATAAATCCCTACATCCCTTAGAAGGTATTTTCTGAACATGGGATTGGACATCATCTCCCTCTCTTCAATCTACCGGAACAAACATTTTCGCAACACTTCGAGGAGGTCTCCTTGTTTCAGCGATAATATCATCACTATTGCCAATACAAAGCATTTACCCACTGATAAGAATGGTGATATTTTCAAGTTATCGATATATTGGCAATATCGCTGGTACCAGGAAATAATGTGATCTTCAGTGATCACCGTGGTGGAGAAATAGATAATATTGGCAATATTATCGATAATATCGCTTATATTTTCTTCAATGATCATAACAAATTTTGATCCCCTCGTTGACCTCCTTTTCTCAATTTTTGTTCGAATACATGTGAAGTCAAATCCATTTTTATGCATTGTGCCCATTATGATATTTGCAGTTAAGTGTTGTGTTGATTCTCTTTTTACATTTAAAGCATTTGCATGGCTTTGATGTAAATAGTTATTATCCTTCTCATCTCTCAGAAGTCTTTGTTTGGATTGATACTATAGATGGAATCTGCAAGAAAATTCATGTGGGCCAAGCCATAGTGCAAAAAACTGTGTCAATCAGATGATCATAACTCTTTAAATGTGGACTGTTCTTTTTAATTACTGTAGAATTTTTGAGCCATAGAGCAGATGGTAGTATCATCAAACCAGTGTCTCAATGGCATCATAAGCACTCCTTAGCTGGGTCTATTTGATGTTTCAAGATGATTGTCTGTTTTTTTTTTTTGTGCTCGATCTTGATTGTTCATTTTCATGCTATTGATTGAATGGAATAGGGTCATCTATTCATGATGGCCTGCTCATTAGCAGGATGAATGAATGGATGGTCCGGTTGATTATCTGCCATCCCATGTGTCATTAAAGTACTGTGGAGGACATCAGTAATTCCCCTGCATGTGCACTACCATAGGTGTCGATTCCATGCCAGTTTGTATGCCAATGCATGATGGATACCAACGATACACTCCCATCTCATAGTATGAACTTTTTCTCTGTATTACTAGATCGGTTCCAATACATTTGAAGAATTAACTACACTTTTCAATGCATTCCTATGACCGAATACATTTGAAGAATCAACTATACTTTTCAATGCTTTCCTGTGTCACGATGTGAACATTTGCATTGTATTACTGGGCGAAAGATGCATTCTTTTATTTTGAACCTCATCACTCATTCAACCACATCCTCGTTTGTTTTGGATGCACACATTGGAGGAAAATGTTGGATTTCAAATGCATTTCATCTATAATCACATAATTGCAGATTCCATCTATAGTATCAATCCAAACAGAGACTATTATTTTTTGGTTCTATTTGTTATGCAAAAGGATTTTGGTCATGTCAAACTCATGCTTGTGGGATCTGCACCCATAGTTTAAACCTTTTAGCTATGGATGCTTCTTTCTGTATAGTGTAATATGTAAAATTGGTATATCATTTCATTAACACTAAATTTCTCGTAATGCATAAGAGCCCATCAAAACCACCCATACATGAATTTTTTATATGCCTAGTTATACCACTTCTCAAGGTTAGTTCCTGTAATATGGATTGTGAGTTTTTGGTCAATCGTTATAGACTTTTACCTTTCGGGCCACCATACTCAACCTTTACCCTTGTAACATAGCATTAGATGGACAATCAATGTCATATCCATGCCCGTGTCCCAGATTTTGGAGATGCGGAATCATTGAATCCTCTCTCTCGCATCCATGTCTGTATATAGGCATCATATTCTAAATGTTATATGGAATGTACCTGGAGAACACTATATGTGATATCCTGGAATGTGTGCAATGTATATAGGCATCATATTCTAAATGTTTTATGGGATGTACCTGGGCCTCTCTTGTAATGTATCCAACAATTGGACTATCGGACTGAGATTGGATATCCTAGAATATCTCACCCATTAAAGCACTCCCATCATCACTCTTTCCCTTAACGTGTATCACAATCTCAAGGTCGGCAGCCTCCTTGGCAGATTTCTTCAGGGTTCCTAACAAAGAAGCCTTCTTTTGAGTACACAAGAAATGAATCTGTTTCTCCATGAAGACCATGATTGTTTCTGGGAACTCATATCTTAGCAACCAGATATTCAATGCTGAAGATTTTAGATAACATAGATCATCAAAAGCTGGGGGACTTGCAATTACCAGCACATCAGAAGCACCCCAGGACTCAGATTTGTGTTCCTTCTAGTGAGAATAGAACACTTTCAGCCGTTTCTGAAAATTATCAAGATTGATCATGTAAGCACTGGGTGCCCCAACAACATTTTTGTTGTAAGGTTTTGCATTGCCATTTCGGTGTTCCTCCATTGAAGCTATGTCGGATCTAGAACAACTGAAGTCCGCAACAAACCAAACAGAAAAATGCAGAGATCAACATAAATTTTAGAGGTATGTCTCTTCTTTCCTTTCTCTTCTATTTCACGAACAGAATGTAGTTCATCTGCAAATATAGGTATTAGATTTTGTGTTAGATTTTGTGTTCTAGAGTATTTTGAGCCTCCCTATTAATAAAAAGATTGGATCAGTAATATTATTCTGTTGCCATTTCAGTTTTCTGCTAGTCACAATGAGGAATGGCAAAGGTGAATGTTGATCAGTCCTTAGGGTGAAAATGCTAATTGTGCCTTCTCATTCATGATACTCTTGTTTGCCTGCAGATCATGTCTTTCATTTGTACTAAAAAATTTGATACTGGCAGTGTGCAATGGAGGTTACGCAGGCACCTAGATTACGTAGAAATTGTGTACGTGGCGTACGGGTCATTGAACTGTCCAAATTATGGCCCAGTTTAGATGTATAATGAACAGAAAAGTTATGCTTGTTTGATCATCTATTGGTTATGTGGTCCTAGATGTATTGTCAGTTATCTAGAATATAGATATTTTCATACAGGCAGCCATTAAATGATGCCAAAATGCTCTTGCTGTAGATGGGAGGAAGAAACACTGTTCTTTTGGATGCTATCAGTTGGAGGATACCATTGGTTAGTGATATACCAACTATAATATTTGGAGCGGATGTGAATGGAGAAGATTCTAGCCCTTCAATTGATGTTGTACTAATAAAAACATTTCTCCTTTTTGAGCTCCTTAATTGCCATGTGGACTATTGAATATCTCAAATGCTGATAGATTTCGTTTCTGTTTTAGGTAGTAGCCTCTCAGGACTGGCCGGAGGTTACGAAACATGCCGGATTGGTTTGTGCTTAGGCCCACAAGTAGGAACTTATGTAGGACTTGTGCAAGACATGGCAAGATCCTGTCAGAGGCCCCGTTAGTGGTGGCATGATCCGGTATAATGTCCTTTCAACTATTAGTTGTGATAGTATTCTTTCTCTTGGAAATTAGTATCTTCACTTTTCCCAATTGATTTTCTTACACCCATTTTCCATTTTGGGATTTGAAAGTACATATTCGTGTGTAAGAAAATCAATCAGGGTGGGCTGAAATGGTAGTTCCCTTTCTTGAACTCCATTCTTATTTCAATTTTATTGCAAGGATTTATTAGTTTCCTTTCGGAAAGAAATAGGGAAAAAACCATTGAGAATTATATTCTACAGCTCAATATGCCTATTGAGAATAGTGTCTATATGCATGATGCATGCATATATCATGCCCACAACTACATATTTGATCAATCAGACATAGCTATGTAATACATGCATCCATGAATGAATGCATGCATGGGTGCATGCATGAACTGTAAAGACATACATAGACACGAGGATTGCTAATTCCACAAGCATCTACTTTCCTACTTTAATCATAACACCATTTGTCTTCAACTTGCTAAACAAATATCGTAATAAAAAATAAATGGGAGCTTCTATTAAACTGGAAAATAATGGAAACTAACTTACTAAATATGTTAGTCATGAGTGTTGTGCAAATGTTTAAGTTATGTGATTTGACTGGATCACCTTTAGACCCACTAGTCTGATTAGGTTACGTGTCGGTCCCACAAGTCCACACACATGTCGAATCAGGCCATTAAACATATTTTGTGGGCCTGATTACCAACCAGATAGGCTGTGGGGTTGGCCCTACATTACTAGTCTTTGTTAGGGGGCTCTTGTCCTGTACCAATAGACCTTTTCTGTGTGAAGATGAGCTAACACATTTTTGTTCTTATGCTTCAGGCATCCCTGGGGATGGAAGATGCTTGTTCAGATCTGTGGCTCACGGTGCTTGCTTGAGAACAACAATATAACTAACTTCACACTTCTTATAAGTGAAAACAACAGCTGCTTCCAAAATGCTCTATTTAAGTCAAATCTGTAAGAACAAAAGCCATTTTCTGAATTGTGTAGTTAATATTTTTAGAATTTCCATCTTCCAAGTTGGAAATTCTAAAAGTGTTGACTGCTTTTCATTCATTATCTTCCTGGACCTGTAACTTCTATGGGATTTATTTTGCTAAATCATTCCACATTCATACTAACTTTTATTGAACTAGCAAAAGTGTTCCATCACTGATTTTTTCCTTTTTAAAAAAAGGAAAAATATTAAAGGTGTTCCATTGTTTAGTTTTGCACAGTTTTCCATCTTTCGAACCTGACCATATATTTTAAAATGGCAAGTTTGGTCTGCTGATTATGTGAGTAGTATCTAGGAACCTACTCTCACTACCAGTGTCACGTGCATGCTGGATCCAGGTTGTTCATTAGGTACAATCAAGCGTATATTGGCTGTGACCAGAAAATAGGTTGGTCCTGTCATTGAGTGGGCCCATGTGTGCAAAAGATGGATGGCTAGAAAAATGGCTGATTTTGCACACTTAGGGGGCATTTGGATCTGAAGTTGCTTAAGATAAGCTACCTACTCCACTAGTAGCTTATCTTAGTTTCTACTTATTGAGAAGATAAGTATGTTTGGCAAACAACATACTTATCAGCTTCTCATCTCTTTCATCTACTACTGTAATTAGAAAAAGTAACTTATTTGGTGGTATCCAAACGGGCCCTTAATGTTCATGCCCCCCGATGAGTGAACTGGCCTTAAGATGGCACATGTACAGTGGCGTTTGCCTGATGAACAACAGATCTTGTAAAAAGAAAAAAAAATAAAAATAAAAATGTTAAAACTAGCAAACCTCGCATATATATCTTTTCAACTGAAGTAGAGAGAGTCTTGTGGGCAGGGATGGTGTGAGTGAAGGGTGGTTCTATCTGAAGGGTGGTTCTATCAAGTCCTTCTTTATGAATTAGATGCAATCTGGAAGGTGTGTGATGGCTTTTGGTTTTTTTTTTTCCCTAATAATTGAAGTTTTCAATTAATGAAATTGAGGATGCTAGGGTAATGAGAACTTAGAAATTGATTGTTTTTCTTTTCTTTACAGGCTTGTGCCTCTCTGGAACCTAATTACCAACTGCCTGTGACATTTTTCGTGGTCCAAAAATGGCATCACACGAGACTGTTTGCCAACAATCACAATAATTGAAGCAGTACTGACAAGAGTGGAAACATTTTACCTGGTAAAGCCAATGGCATCTTAAAATATCAAATCATATTATAAACCTCACTTCAAGTCTAAGTTTATCTAAGAAAAGAATTCTGGTTTCCCAGGCACGGTGGTCGATTCTAAAATCTGCCATCAGATAGAGTTTGATTTCTATCTCCACAGCCATGCTGGAATTCAAGTGATTTAAATACACTTGTGAGTTTTATTAAGATTCATCACTAACTATAACACTCACTAGAGGGGTTGGGAACTTGGGATGGTGAAGTGTGGTTGTTCCTGCCAAGGTTTTAAAATCATTTTTAGCGTATCATATCTTCATGATCGATATAGAGTTGTATTGCCACGCATAGCTCCCTCTTGGACTTGCATCAGGATGATACACTCATATGGTCTATGGCTGATAGCAGTTTGTATTGGGCAATACGTATAAGCTTCCGATGATACTTTCAATCTTGGTTCCTGCCATCACTGCTATGTCGAGTGCACTTTTAATTTTCTTTACCAATTATAAATTAGCACTCATAAATATGTTGTACAATCCATCTTCGTGCAGCATGAACTTTACATAACACAAATACATGAATAAAAAAGGGTGAATTAATTTGCTTTTTCACCTTAACATGCCATACAATCCATCCATGTTACTCCCATGCTCATGCCTTTTAGTTATCAGCCGCCTCTCCATTCTCATTTTTCTCAGCCCTGCAACCCAAAAGAAATCGGCAACTGCAACTCAGCAACATATCAGTTGTTTGGATGTGCCAATCTTACAGTGTGATTGAAATAGGGAATCATGTTCCATTATTCTTTTCTTTTCTTTTTTCTTTTATGAAATTCTAGAACAAGATGACCTTATGAGTCTCCTGATTTGACCATCTAAGATGAGAAGCTAAATTACAGTATCATGGATAGATTAAAGAGTGACCTTTCTCTATCATGGATTACTGTAACATCCCGAAAATCGGGGGGTCGAGCAAAAACCCAACTCCCGAGTTCCAAAATGTTATTTATGCAACATAGATATGTATGATTGAATGTTGTCTGTGATAATGTATTAAACATGAGTGAAATTAAGCCAGAACAGCATATCATACTCCAGAGACAGTTAAATTAACCATCGGAAGTCTGTAATAGTATGTATAACATATATAAACTGTTGTATGTCTCCAGAGTGTGAACATGTTACCAGGTTATATACATACATGTATACTCCAAAAGTAGATGAAACGAATATACATGAGTGCGCTAAAAATATAAAATGACAAATGTCAAAGTATCTAATCAACCTCCCTGTAATCCCATCGATCAGAACGTACATAAAGGAGGGATCCTCCTCATCATCATCAAGTCCGGCTCTGCCTCACAGGCCGCGCCATCATCTGCAATCACAAAAGGTCTGGTGGGTGTCCAGGAACACCGTCCCGTAACGTGGGAGTGAGTAGCTAACTCAGTGGAATAATAGAGCAAGGATTAACATGTTCTCAAATCAATCACGCGATAATAGCAAAGCAATAAATCAAACAATCCTAATACTGTTATTAATGCAATTATGACATGACGTGATGTATGCCCTCACCGACGATCACCCTCATGCGGCAACATCTTACGACCGCGGCATGCCACACTCCCTAGAGTGCTCCACATCTTCCAGGCACATGCAATGCTATGGTGATATGATTTTCAAGTTATTATTAGTCCATTCAAACAGCAGGATTGGGAAACTAAGGTACTTCCCTTATATCAATCCCAACACAGATCCTGTCTAGGGTCGTCACTCCTAGTAATCTCATACGATGTATATTTCGTAGGTCGCTGCAAGGGCTGCCAGGGCTGTTGCTCGCACTCGTTGCACCGCTCCCCCATCACCTTATCAATACAGGCCTACCGTACTCTACTGCAACGGAAGGGTCGTCGCCTCCCGTGGACTCAGAATACGCTCGCGGTCACTACAAAGGGCTCGTCGCCTGATCAGTGTAGGCCGACAGCTAGAATATAGTGTCCCATACCACCATAATCTGTTCACGAGTCTAGGTGCTCACTGGTCACTACGGGGAGGTTTGTGGCCCCAGCGTAGGCCGACAGCTCGACCACGGTGTCCCATACCACCATGCCCGGCTCATGAGTCTTCGTGGATCAAGGTACCATGGTTAATAGGGTTTACAATGGTAAGTTCAGTACCCTAGGTTCAAGCAGTTATGACTCATACAAGGTGAACATACATCGGCCAGTCGGGTTACTTGACGGGCTCGACTAGCGCGATCGCATCTCAAATCGAACGACATGAAGTGCGTAAAACACTTCGCGTGGCCTAACCACTGCCGCCAACTCTAAACACGAATCATATTCATCGACGCGTCGCTTGTGGCTATGACCAGTCAGCCACGAATTCGCTCGGTTACCAACTGCCTAGACTAAGTCTAGTCCCACACATCTATGAAATCACATCAACAATATATGCAAAGGTATTGGAATTGAAATACAATCATGTGAGCATGTTAACACATGTTATAACATTCAACTTAAGCAAATCTTCAAACACATACATTCCATGCATGTAATGGAATCATGCATATGGTCAACATGTAGGAAATCATTTAGGTTAGCATATTAATCAAGAAATCATTCTCAAACTACTACATAACATCATTTAATTCAATACATACTAATACAAGCATTTATACAAACACATCCACTACACACTTAAGTCTACATATAGTATGTCGACCCAAAGTGCGCAACTAGGCGAATCTCTTCGCCAAACTGATTATGCAAGAATTCCTAACTCCCTAATGCGGCAACAAACCATGTCAATCACATCAGTAAAATATGCATGTAGACCGTACTTCCTACAAATGACTAAAATGCCCTAAATCTCATATTCTTCGTTAATTTACGAAACAGGAAACGGAGAGCATGTTGTACATGTCAAACGGCGTTGCCGTCAAGAATCTACTATTAAACGACATTGAAAGCTTTGGAAACAGTCAATTAAAGCGTCTAATATCCGCACCTTTTCCCTCTTTGGGATGTGAGTTCGAACGGAGCGTATACGCTTCGTCTACGGCTACTAGAGGACCTGTTTACAAGATCTTTTAACTACCGAGCTATGGAACGGAAGAAACATCAAATCAGCAACTTTCTAGGGTTATTCCTTACCTGAAAATGTGGAGAAATCACCGGCTGAATGATGGAAGTGTGTTGCTACAGCACGTGCAACAGGCGGCACGAAAGCTGGAAAATTCTCCTCCAATCTCTCTCACAAACTCTCACCTTTTCTCTCTCCCAATCTAGGGTTTTTCCCAAATTCGGATGGGAGAGGGGAGTGAGGGTTTCAAGCCCTTTTATAAACTAAATCTTGCCCGAAATAGGCTCGGGAACAAGGTTTACTTGATGTTTGTCCAAAGCGGGGCTGTTTCGGTCCAAAAGATGATTTCTGGTGATCCCCTGGTCGAATGCGATCGGACTTAAGCTCATGCGTACTAGATATAGCACGTGTTAAGTTTTCAGTCCGGCAGGGTTTGCAGATCGCACGTGGCGGACCAGTTTCAGTTCAGCGGTCTCCACACGTAGATCAGGGCTGGAAGTCTCATAATAATAAATAGAAATTTTTCCTGATCCGAGGGTGTAATCTGGATGAATTCTGACGGTCAGAACGCTCAATACTGACGCGTCAAGTCGTGTGCCAGATTTGAATTTGAAATTCCAATTCTGTCCCTATTCACGGTCGCTTCAGTCTGGGTTCAACGAAATAGTCTGTGATTATCGGTTTGACTTGGTTTTCGAAATGAGTGTCAAGTCCAGCTAGGCGGTTCTAACGGTCTAAGATAGGAGGTATCAGACCTTCGACGCACGGTCTAAATCCAATACAAAAATTCAATGTGGTCCAGAGAACAGACCTGCTTAGAGTTTGATCCGAGGTTATAGAGTATTATAGGGTCATTGGTTCTACTCGATTTGGGTCTTGTAGAACGTATTTAAAGTGATCAGGGACTGTTTCCCAGCCACTCCAACGTTGCGCTAACTAACTTATGCTTAGTTTCTAAAGCAATTAATCCTAAGTGGTTTCTTTGGCTATGGAATTGGGTTCTGAGCGATTTTTCAGGTGTTTTAATTGACCCACTGCCTAAGGACGTCAAATCCCAGATTAGCCAAAATCCGGGGTGTTACAATTACCCACCATTCATTGCTTTCTTTTGTTTTGAGCCTTAAATAAAAAATAAAAAAAATTACCTTTCTCTGTTGTGGGGATTCAACGCTCATATCCTGAGTTTTTTTTTCTAATATAAATTTGTTCATATGATTGTCCTTGCGGCATGTCATGCGTTCTCCACTTGTTGCATGGCCTTCTGAATTTTTAAAACTACAATTTACTAGTTATGCTTGTCATCGATTTTGTTGCAATTTTGATTTCAGATTCTCATGATGACTTCATGGCTATGTTAGACACAGGAATTATGATTATCTATTTCATGAAATTTTGAGTGGAACCAAAAATGTCAAGATGCATTTGATAGTATGAAGTGGTACTTGTCAAGTGCTTGTATTCCTATTCCACCTATAAAAAGAAGGCCACCCCTTGTCTTTTATCTAAAAGCGACTGGTTTAGCAATAGGGGTAGTCCTAGGACAACATGGCGATTCAGGCAAGAATGAGAATGAAGTATACTATCTTAGCAAGTCTCTCCTCCCATATGAATGGAGCTACATTGCGATGGATATTTTGAGTCAAAACTCAAGATGCTGGAGGCATGGGTGATTCACCAATTGAGTCTCAACTCTCAAGTCAAGTCGCCAGACGAGTCTTGAGTCAAGTTGAACTCAGGCCCTTATTAGTCAGCATTCACTTTTGAGTTTTAGACTTCACAACGCTGTTTTTCTATACATGCTCCTTACATGTGTTTGTATTTGTATTGCTCCAGTGACTTTTTCTTCTGGTTTGATCCTATTGTTGTTGCTTTGAGATAGATGTATGCATTCACAGGAGCATTATGTTAAGACCCTTTTTATCTGCTTTTCCTTTCTCCTTTTGGGTTGATATTCTCCAATGTTTGTTTATGGGTATTCACGTTCTTTTATTATCTGTTTTTTATATTTTCTAAATCTAGTTCTTGTCCATGTCTTAGGCCTTTCAATGCCTTTATAGAAGTATTTTCTTGCAGTTCTTAAAGAATTCTTTCATTTAAGACTTGAGTTCTATGTAAAGAGAAAGGTAAGCTTTGAGCTAGGCCCCCCATTTTTTCTTTTTGGTAATTGAGAAGATGGTAGTATTGACTTGCTACTTTCATGTAGAAAGTAATGTTGGATAATCTTGAAATAAAGCTGTTGAGATTGTCTAACAAAGTCAGATTCATCATTGGGGTGGTAGAAGGAGAGATTATTGTGAGTAACAGGAAAAGACTGGATCTGGTCCTCGAGTTGCAGCAGAAGGGTTTCACACCGTTCCCTAAAACTAAAGGCATTGATTTAGGCAATGCAATGGAAACAGAAGAAAATGAAGAGACAACGGAGGTGGGAAGAGTTGCAAGAGCAAGTGATTATAAGTATCTACTGTCAATGCCGATTGGAACCTTGACGCTGGAAAAGGTTCAAGAGTTGTTGGCTAAAAAGGGAAAGGTGTGCTTGCAAATCTTAAAACTTCTTATTTCCCAAGTATCTCTCTATTTTTGTGGACTTCTCATTACCGTTTTAGTTTGGGTCTTTCTTCAGAAAATGCAGACTGTCATTGATAGTGAAGAGGAAGATGATGAGGTGCTCGAGTTGAAAGAACGACTGACATTGTATAACATTGATTCTCCTTCAGATCAAACAGGTATATGATCATCCATGTGCAGTAAGCTTTCGGATCAAACTGAAGCTAAGAATAGGGTGTTAGTTGATAGCAAATTGATAACCAGTAGATGCACATCCATGGAGTTTTCACTTGCGATTGTTGAGAAGCTATTTGGCTGTGAGAAGGCATTGGATCTTACTGAATGAGAACTTTAAATAGACATATAACTATTATGTTGGCATTGTACTTTTGTGAATGGAAATGAATGATTGGGTTTGATTGAATGAATGATTGATTATGTTTGATTGAATGAATGATTGATTTAGTCATGAAGTATTTACCTATATTAGCTTATATGAATTATCAGGGTGTACTACAATGGTAAGAGCTGTCAGTGCTATTTAAATTTTATATTAACAATAGGCATTAGCTATGGCTATTAACCGTAACCCTTTGTTGAAAACCTTAGTTGTTGCTAAATTCAGTTCTTTTCTACGGTTCTCCTTTAATTTTAGCTACAAATATAATCCATAGTTGTATATAAATTTTAATCTACGAACAATGCTGCTACGGCTTTAATCCATACCTATAGCTTCAATAGCTGTGGCTTTGAATAGTAGCCTTTGATATGAAAACCATAGTTGTTACTGATTTAAGCCTATTGCTACGGTTCTTGTTCAATATTTAATTACAGATATAATCCATAGCTGTAAATACTTTAGTGATACAGAAACAACGGCTATGGATTTAATTCGTATCCATTGTTTCAATGGCTACGGCTTTAAACCGTAGCCATAGCTTTTAGACCTATGGCTACGGTAGTGCTACAGATTTTAACCGTAGCCATAGATCTTTATCTACGGTTTTTATCCGTAGCCTTTTCCCTATTTTTTGGTAGTGCACCTACCCTAAGCCCTTTTCTCTCATGGGAGTTCATCCTCCAACTCACCCTCATCATTGATATTTACTAGAGTGGATTGGGGAATAAACTTCCACATTCAAGGATCATCCAATTACCACCTTAATGGAAAATCATTGAGTTAGGATACCCTTAATGCTTAAATGCTTAGAATCACTATGTTTCTAAAATAGAAAAATATTTAATAGAGTAGGATTCCAACATAACCTTGACCCATCCCATCGCTATACATTAGAGCATTATTAGTGTTACAGTTTAAGGGAGTTGAAAATTCTTCATCATCAAAGGAGGAGATCTTTGTCAATGTGCTTAATGAGGCTCATCTACTTATCTCTAAGTCATTAGAGTCCACAGACCCTGCTAATCATTCCTTTGTGTAGGATTGGGTCACAGGTGATTCTCACCCCCCTTCAAGTCCTCATAGGAGGCCTCCGATAGGAGAATACATGTGGGTGTTGTGTGTTGACCCTTGCTCTTGGTGAGCATAAACTTAGGTGCTTAGAGTAGGTCATTGGCCTATGTGGCCTAAAACCCTAGGTGATGTGTGTTGACCTTTGCTCTTGTGTAGGGCATAAACTATAGGTTCCTTATGTGGATCCTTAGCCTATGTAGCCTAAAACCAGGGTGTTGTGTGTTGACCCTTGCTCCTATGTGGGGCATAAACTTGTGTCTCGTGGAGACATGTTAGGTACCTTATGTAGGTCCTAGCGTCAGCCATGTGTAGGTTGTACTAGTTTGAGGTAAACCTGATTTGAAGCCTCCATTAGTGAAATTCAGTACACTCAATGGTTGAGTGCGTCCACCGAGAGTGGAGTAGGCAAGTACCTGAGCCACTATACATGACTGTATTTGGGATTGGTTATTTGCGCTTTACTTTTCTATGTTTACTTTGAATGTTCACTTTGAATGTTCACATGATGCATGATAACATACTATTTAGAACTGATAAGTATCACCTTCCACACATAGTCATTCATGTAATCCATCATAAACTAAATTTATATATTACTTAGATATTGAATAATTTTTTTTATTGGATTCTCTATTTTGCTTGGAAGCCATTAGAGTTAAGTTAAAGATATCTTGATAAATTGTTATATTAAATTAAGATTATGATGATAGGATTTTAAACTATCATAAAATTTTATAGTCCTATTCACACCCCTCTAGGACCTCTTTGACCTATTCCTACTTCTAATGGAGCGTTTATTACACAATTTCAAATTACTCTCTTAAATTGTAACACCCTGAAAATCGGGGGTCGTGTAGAAACCCGACTCCCGAGTTCCAGACCATCACTTATGCAAAAAATATGATTATGATTCAATGTTGTCTGAGTTAAAGCATTCACATGAGTAAGATTATACCAAAACTGCAATTCATACTCCAGATCCAGTGATAAAACGCAAGCGGAAGACAAAAAATATATATCACTGTACAAAAACAAAATAATCTCAAACTGTCTCCAAAGTATGAATACATCACTGAGTCTCATATACACGTCATAAAGCAAGAAATAAATGTCAAGTGATAGTCCACTAGCATGTCCCGCCGATCTAGGCCACCTACGCAAAACCGTCGAAGAACTGCATATACGAGAACTCATCCTGATCCTCGTAGTAATCCGACTCTATGTCCTGAATCGCCTAATCACCTGCATCTAAAACAGGGTCTGGTGGTGTTGCAAACACCATCTCGTAACGTGGGAGTGAGTGATCAACTCTGTGGAATAATATAGCAAAGATTAGCATGTTATCAAATCAATCACGCGTTAATAGTAAAGCAAAAAATCAACCATCCCTAGGTACTGTTGTTAATGCAAGCATGAAATGACATGATGGATGCCCTCACCAACATACTCCCTCATGCAGCACCGTCTGCGTCCGCGGCATGCTTTCTTCCTGCAGTGTTCCACATCTTTCAGACACATGCAGTGCGATATGGATAATGATTACCGGGTTGTTATTAGTCCTTTTCATACTACAGGATTGGAAAACTAAGGTACCTTCCTTATATCAATCCCAACACAGATCCTGTCTAGGGTTGTCACTCCTAGTAATCTCATACGATGTTATATTTGTAGGTCGCTGCAAGGGCTGTCAGAGTTGTTACTCGCACTCGTTGCACCGCTCTCCCATCACCTTATCAATACAGGCCTATTTATATCCTTAAGACTGCATCAGGACTCGTCGCCCCCATGCGGTGTCAGGATAAACTCAAGGTCACCACAAAGGGCTCGTCACTAATCAGTGTACGCCGACAGTAAGAATATAGTGTCCCATTCCACCATAATCTGCTCAGAGTAGGGTGCTCACTGGTCACTACAGGGAGGTTTGTGGCCCCAGCATAGGCCGACAGCTCGACCACGGTGTCCCATACCACCATGCCCGGCTCATGAGTCTTTATGGATCAAGGTACCATGGTTAACAGGGTTTTCAATGGTAAGTTCAGTACCCTAGGTTCAAGCAGTTATGACAAATATAAGGTGAACATACAATAGTCAGTCGGGTTACTTGGTGATTCCGACTAGAACGATCGCACGTTGAATCGACCGACATGAAGTGAACAAGCACTTCGTGTGGCCTGACCACTGCCGACGACTCTAGTACAACTCGGGTTCGTCATACACATCCTTCGTGGTGAATAGAATCCAACCACGAATTCTAAACTATTACCGACTGCCTGAAATAGAGTATAGCCCCAAGCACATGTAATGTGAAACAGTAATCAGATGAGAGAGGCAGAATTGAAATACAAGAAATTTCAGCATGTTATCAGCATGTTGTAACATACATCATAAGCAGTTAACCAAACACGAGTATTTCACACATAAGGTAACCAATTCAAATACAACAAGTATGGAGGAAATCATGTGCATCATTAAATTGGTTCAGAATCCGTTGTCAATGCTAATCTACAACACCACTTACTCAATACTTACTAATACAGACATTTACACAAACACTTAGTCCACACAATTCCAACGTACTTGACGTATGTTGATTTCAACATATAATATGACAAATCCTTATATCAAGGAGTTGTCTAGTACACACAATCATGTTCTTACATTCAAAACATATGGCAGGCATAAATCATATTGATTTAGGCATTTCAACAAACACTTAGTCTACACACATTAGTCTACATAGCACATGTCGGCCAATATGTGCATTAGGGAGAATCTCTTCGCCAAACAGATCATTCACGTATTCCTAGTATCCTAACACGACAAATAACCATGACAAATATTTCAGCAAAATATGGACGTAAACAGTATTTCCTACAAATGACTAAAATACCCTAAATCTCATATTTTCCATACGCAGTCGAAATGGAAAATGGACAGCATGTTCTACATGTCAAACGGTGTGCTCGTCGATAATCTACTATTAAACGACATTGAAAGCTTTGTTGAAATGTCACGCAAGCGACATGTGCCAGATTTCATAAATTATATTAATTTCTAACATTTCTCACACTCTTCACTCTGGACTCAAGGAAATCGTTGTGGGATATCGTTTGGACTTGATTTTTGAGGTGATTTTCAAGTCCAACTAGGCGGTCAGGATTTTTTAAGTTTGGGGTAATCGGACTTCCGACGTGCGGTCCAGAGTCGATACAAAGTTTCAAGGTGCTCCCGAGAGAAATCGGGAATAGAGTTTGATCCTAAGTTTTACGGTATTATAGCGTCACCTATCCTATACGTTTTGACTCTAGCAGATCGTATTGAAAGTGATTGGTGAGAATTTCATGGGTCATCTAGTGCAGCAGTAGTTGATTCTCGTTGGATTTCTAAAGGAAGTAGCCTTTATTGATTTTTGTTTGAGATGAGATTTGAAGGGTGGAGCGAGGGTGTTTGGAAACGGAAGAAGGAAGAGTTTGGAGGGGTGGTTTTTGCCAAAAATCAGACATTTTGGTGAGAAAGGAGAGCTTGGAGGGTCACTTTGTGAAGGAAGTACCTGATTGGGGAGGTTATAAGGGACGACGCACACCTAGGGGACGTACCCTACCCCCCAAACTTCGTCGGCCCGAAGCCCGGACCCAGCCTGGCCCGTTGACCGGCGAGGTCCTCGCCGACCAAACTTGGTTTCGGCGATGTCCAGCCATCTGGGCTGGGTCCTCCTGCCCTGGGGTGTCGAAAAATATGTGGGGCTCACCTTAGATCATTGTAGATTAGAGTGGGTGGGCCCACGACTCTGTTCGAGGCATTTCGGGGCTATTTTGAAAAATGAAATAAATTTCTATGGCATATAGCATATGATTTTGGGGTAGGAGACGCTAATCTATCGAACTAACCTATCTATTTTGTTATATTCCAAAAGGTTAAGGGTCGAAACCAATTTTACCCATTTATTTACTATTCATGATAATTTTTAGCTTCGGTATTGTTCTTCATTGTTAATACCCTAGGATTGGTGTTCTTTACTATTTAAACTTGAGGAGTCGTGTCTAATATGAAAGTACTTGGAGAAATTTGAAGGATGAGGTGGTGAAAGGTGAGTTTTGAAGGAAATGGATTGAAAAGAGATTTCTTTGGCTTTGGGATTGAGCTGTGAAAGTGATAAGGTTGACCCATTGCCTAAGGACGTCTAACCCCAGGTTGGCAAAAATCCGGGGTGTTACAATCTACCCCCCTTAAAAATAATTTTGTCCCCGAAATTGGCTAAGCGTAATGAGTAAAAATCCTATTATTCCGTTCACCTAAGCTTTATTGATTTCAAGTTTATATGCGTGGTAGGGTGTCTACTATCTATGCTAGTCTGGTGCATTTTAGTCTATCCTCCTAAAATCACTCTTTATTTCTTGCTTATACCCTGATGGTCTACTACAATTCATTGCTTTATCTATTTGGAGTCTTGACAACGATTCCCATCTACTTAGAATAAAATATATGTTTTCAATGGTCGACCAATACGGAGAAACGGTTGTAATGGGCTTGATCCCGATACTTTAATTATCTACCTTGCCAGGGTAGATGGCTCAATGTATCCCTTTCTAACCCTGGTGGATTCGGGTCTTCTGCTCGGCTAAACAGTGAGTCCATTGGTAGCTGTCCAGGATTAAGAATTGGGTCAAGCCGCGAATGCTTCGTAATCGTGTATTTCAGTAATTTCGTATAGTCTGATCACTCCAAAGCTTAGAGAATGCCCATCACTGAAAGGTTAAAATTTCCTATTTGGGTCTTAGCTTAATTTATATCCATGGTGGGAGTTAGGGGTTTCTACCTTTTCATCTAACCTAGACCAGTTTCTTTCGATCCTGGGCCAGTGGGGAGAGGGCCAACCACGCTTCGCTGTGCAGTTCTAACTTAACTGTTGTATTAGCTGACCTTACTAGATTGGGCTCATAAGGTTCTACCCCCCTTAAAAATTATTTCTACTCTAAAGGCTCAAGGATCCATGTCCTGATCCGTATGTCGTAACAAGGCAGAATTTAGGACTTCTCTTGGGTGTTGTGGTTAATTTCAGGGTCGGGTGTGAGTTTATGGCAAGATATCTATACCTAATCGGCTAAATGTTCTTAATACTTTCCAAGGGAAAATTAACAAACTTTTGGTTGTAAGTGGTCGGGCTAACATGGAAGAAAAGTTGTGCAGTAGGTCTGAGTCAGATACATAGACTTTCTGCCTAGACTCTGACAGAAAATTCGTCGTATCAGTTCTTAATCCTAGCCGATGCCGATCTTCTGCTTGATCAGAGCATTGGATTCATTGGCAACTACCAAGATTGAGAAGTCAATTCAAACTGCAAATACTTCGCTTATATATGCAGTTCCTTTATTCTGCGTTCCCGAATGTAATAAGTCCTTGGGAAGACAATTCTAAGGGGGTGTATTGATTTGACCTATTACTAATTCCAAGAGATTTATAAGTTCTCTCCAAGAGTGAATAGTTTCTAATCAAACAACCTCCTTAAGAGTTATTAAAGAAACCTATAAGTATTATGGGGATTCAACGAAAGAATGAGGTCTCACTTCAACCTAATCAAGCCGAATAACTAAGTCTATATTTCACTTATCTTAGAAAAATCAGTCTTTTACATTCCTTAGTAACTAGTAGCCTAGTCTTAACTTATGGGTAGTGGTAATCCACTAGTTGTAATCTAAAGTCTATGCTCATAAGCGAGATGATTTGATATCATTTCTAATACACGAAAATTATTGTATCACTTAGGGTGAAAGGTCACCTAATTGGAATTGAGTTGCCCAAACCTAAATGTAATTGCGCTCGAGCACTACACATATGTTCATATCAACTAAGGAGGTCCTAGGGTTTACATCATTAATTTATTAGATTTCCTATACTGTCAGATCTTTCTAAATTAGGAACACCAACTCTAGGTTCAAAATTCTAAGGACCTGTTTAGGCTAGTGGTATGAAGTTGTATTAAATGGAGAGCATTGCTAATCCCACCTCGGGATTAGGAATGACATATTTGGTAGGAGGGTGGGAAGGGATTGACTTTGGAAAATGAGTCTTGTGTTGGGAAGTAGGAGATGGGATTTCCAAGTCCCATGATGATAAATTTCCAAGTGTAATTTGAAAGGAGATACCGGGATTTACTTCTAATTACCTACATCCTGAGCATAGTATTAGAGATCATGGGATACACCCAATCTAGGGAGAATACCGTACACATGCATTTCTTGCTACTTTTACAATTCCATTGGCCCTAATCCTACCTATTGCAGTTGGTCGAACGGGCCCTACATGTCCTAACATTTGGAGGTTGAGAAGGTTATGGGACTCAAAGGTGTGGGTTCTGTGCCCAAATGAGGGGGTATAAAGAAGGTGAATAGTTGTAAAGAATAGTAGGGATATGAGATCATTTCACATGGTCTCGGTTACACGTGGGCTATTCTACGGTAGTTAATCTCGCCCATCGGCGAAACTTGGGATTCTAATGTAGTCTTTAGATTCCATCGCCCCCTTCTAAGTCGGAGTGCGTCAGTGTGCGTCGTGTAACCATAACCCAGGTCCAGTTTAATCCAAATCATGCTCTGATACCATCTGTAATACCCTGAAAATCGGGGGTCGTGTAGAAACCCGACTCCCGAGTTCCAGACCATCACTTATGCAACAAATATGATTATGATTCAATGTTGTCTGAGTTAAAGAATTCACATGAGTAAGATTATACCAAAACTGCAATTCACACTCCAGATCCAGTGATAAAACGCAAGCGAAAGACTGAAAAATATATATATCACTATACGAAAATAAAATAATCTCAAACTGTCTCCAAAGTATGAATACATCACTGAGTCTCATATACATGTCATAAAGCAAGAAATAAATGTCAGTGATAGTCCACTAGCATGTCCCGCCGATCCAGGCCACCTACACAAAACCGTCGGAGAATTGCATATACGAGAACTCATCTTGATCCTCCTAGTAATCTGACTATGCGTCCTGAATCGCCTCATCACCTGCATCTAAAACAAGGTCTGGTGGTGTTACAAACACTATCCCGTAACGTGGGAGTGAGTGATTAACTCAGTGGAATAATAGAGCAAAGATTAGCATGTTATCAAATCAATCACGCGTTAATAGTAAAGAAAACAATCAACCATCCCTAGGTACTGTAGTTAATGTAAGCATGAAATGACATGATGGTTGCCCTCACCGACATACTCCCTGATGCGACACGATCTGTAACCCCTGAAAATCGGGGGTCGTGTATAAACTCAACTCCCGAGTTCCAGACCGTCACTTATGCAACAAAAATGATTATGATTCAATGTTGTCTGATTTAAAGCATTCACATGAGTAAAAGTATACCAAAACTGCAATTCATACTTCAGATCCAGTGATAAAAGCAAGCGGAAGACTAAACAATATATATATCACTGTATGGAAAAATAAAGTAAATCTCATCTGTCTCTAAAGTATGACTACATCTCTGAGTCTCATATACATGTACATGAACAAAATAAATATCCAAAATAGTCCCACTAAAATCCTATCGATCCAGGCTGCCTACGCAAAGCCGTCGTGATACTGCATGTACGAGAACTCGTCCTGGTCCTCGTCAAAGTCTGGCTCTGCCTCCTGGATCTCAGCCTCACCTGCATCTACAACAGGGTATGGTGGGTGTTGCAAACACCATCCCATAACGTGGGAGTGAGTGATCAACTCAGTGGAATCATAGAGCAAAGATTAGCATGTTCACAATTCAATCATGCGATAATAGTAAAGCAGTAAATCAGACAATCCTAATACTATTGTTAATGCAAGATGACATGACGTGATGTATGCCCTCACCGACGATCTCCCTCATACGGAAACATCTTACAACCGCGGCATGCAATCGACCCTCAAGTGCTCCACATCTTCCAGGCACATGCAATGGCATGGTGATATGATTTCCAAGTTGTTATTAGTCCATTCAAACAGCAGGATTGGGAAACTAAGGTACTTCTCTTGTATCAATCCCAACACAGATCCTGTCTAGGGTCGTCACTCCTAGTAATCTCATACGATGTATATTTTGTAGGTCACTGCAAGGGCTGTCAGGGCTGTTGCTCGCACTCGTTGCACCGCTCCCCCATCACCTTATCAATACAGGCCTACTGTACTCTACTGCAACGGAAGGGTCGTCACCTCCCGTGGACTCAGAATACGCTCGCGGTCACTACAAAGGACTCGTCGCCTGATCAGTGTAGGCCGACAGCTAGAATATGGTGTCCCATACCACTATAATCTGCTCAGGAGTCTAGGTGCTCACTGGTCACTACAGGGAGGTTTGTGACCCCAGCGTAGGCCGACAGCTCGACCACGGTGTCCCATACCACCATGCCCGGCTCATGAGTCTTTGTGGATCAAGGTACCATGGTTAACAGGGTTTACAATGGTAAGTTCAGTACCCTAGGTTCAAGCAGTTATGACTCATACAAGGTGAACATACATCGGCCAGTCAGGTTACTTGACGGGCTCGACTAGCGCAATCGCATCTCAAGTCGAACGACATGAAGTGCGTAAAACACTTCGCGTGGCCTAACCACTGCCGCCAACTTCAAACACGACTCGCGTTCATCAATGCGTCGTTCGTGGCTAAGACCAGTCAGCCACGAATTCGCTCGGTTACCGACTGCCTGGACTAAGTCTAGTCCCAAACACTTATGGAATCACATCAGCAAATTATGTAAGAGTATTGGAATTGAAATACAGTCATATGAGCATGTTAACACATGTTATAACATTCAACTTAAGTAAATCTTCAAGCACATATGTTTCATGCATGTAATGAAATCATGCATACAATCAACATGTAGGAAATCATTTAGGTCAACATATTAATTGAGAAATCAATCTCAAACTACCTCATAACATCATTTAATTCAATACATACTAATACAAGCATTTATACAAACACATACACTACACACTTAAGTCTACATATAGTATGTCGACCCGAAGTGCGCAATTAGGCGAATCTCTTCGCCAAACTAATTATGCACGTATTCCTAACTTCCTAATGCGACAACAAACCATGTCAATCACATCAGCAAAATATGAATGTAAACAGTACTTCCTACAAATGACTAAAATGCCCTAAATCTCATATTCTTCGTTAGTTTACGAAACGGAAAACGGAGAGCATTTTGTACATGTCAAACGGCAATACCGTCAAGAATCTACTATTAAACGACATTGAAAGCATTGGTAACCGTCAATCAAAGCATCTAAAATCCTCACCTTATGTCTTGTAAACTCGTGAATTGAAACGGAGCGTATACGCTTCGTCTACGGCGAATAGGGAACCTAATACACGAGATCCATAAGCTACATCGCTATGGAAACAAAGGAAACTCAAATCAGCAACTATTTAGGGTATTTACTTACCTAGAATCGTGGTGAAATCGCCGGGAAAGCGGTAGAGGTGTGTTGCTTAAGCACGTGCAATACGTAGCACAAGTGGCAGGAAGAGCTCTCCCACTCTCTCACAATCTCTCACCTTTTTCTCTCTCCCAAGTTAGGGTTTCTCTCAAATTCGGATGGGAGAGAGGAGTGAGGGTTTTAACCCCTTTTATAGCCTAAAACATGCCCAAAATAGGCTTGGGAACAATGTTTACTTGGTGCCTAACCAAATCGGGGCCGTTTCGGTCCAAAAGAGCATTTCTGAAGGTCCCCAGGCCAAATGCGGTCGAACTTAAGCTCATGCATACTGGATCTAGCACACATCCAGTTTTCAGACCGGTAGGGTTCGCAGATCGCACGTGGCGGACCAGTTTCAGTTTAACGGTCATCGCACCAAGATCAGGCCTATAAGTCTCGTGATATGTAATAGATATTTTTCCTGATCCAAGGGTATAATTTGGCTGTATTCTAACGGTTAGAACGCTTAATACTGATGCGTCAAATCGTGTGCCAGATTTGAATTTCAAATTCCAATTCTAACCCTATTCTCACTCTCTTCGGTCCGGGCTCAATGAAATAGCCTGTGATTATCGGTTTGACTTGATTTTTGGAATGAGTGTCAAGTCCAGCTAGGCGGTTCTAACGGTCTAAGATAGGAGGTATCGGACTTTTGACGTGCGGTCTAGATCCAATACAAAGATTCAAAGTGGTCCAGAGAACAAACCTGCTTAGAGTTTGGTCCAAGGTTTTAGAGCATTATAGCACCATTGGTTCCACTCGCTTTGGGCCTTGTAGAACGTATTTAAAGTGATCAGGGACCATTTCCTAGCTATTCTAACGTTGCACTAGCTAACCTAGTCATATTTTCTAAAGGAATGAATTCTACGCAATTTCGGGTCGAGTTGGTACTCGAGCCCAAGTATGGATTTTTCACGGGCGTTACACGATCTGCGTCCGTGACCTCCTTTCTTCCTGTAGTGCTCCACATCTTCCAGGAACATCCAGTGCGATATGGATAATGATTACCGAGTTGTTATTAGTCCTTTTCATACACCAGGATTGGGAAACTAAGGTATCTTCCTTATATCAATCCCAACACAGATCCTGTCTAGGGTCGTCACTCCTAGTAATCTCATACGATGTTATATTTGTAGGTCGCTGCAAGGGCTGTCAGGGTTGTTGCTCACACTCGTTGCACCGCTCCCCCATCACCTTATCAATACAGGCCTATTTATATCCTTAAGACTGCATCAGGACTCATCACCCCCATGCGGTGTCAGGATAAACTCAAGGTCACTACAAAGGGCTCGTCACCAATCAGTGTAGGCCGATAGAAAGAATATAGTACCCCATACTACCATAATCTGCTCAGAGTAGGGTGCTCACTGGTCACTACGGGAAGGTTTGTGGCCCCAACGTAGGCCGACAGCTCGACCATGGTGTCCCATACCACCATACCCGTCTATGAGTCTTTATAGATCAAGGTACCATGGTTAACAGGGTTTTTAATGGTAAGTTCAATACCCTAGGTTCAGTTATGAAAAATACAAAGTGAACATACAATGGTCAGTCAGGTTACTTGGTGAGTCCGACTAGCACGATCGCACGTTGAATCGACCGACATGAAGTGCACAAGCACTTCGTGTGGCCTGACCACTGTCGACGACTCTAGTACAACTCGGGTTCGTCATACACATCCTTCAGGGAGAATAGAATCCAACCACGAATTCTAAACTGTTACCGACTGTCTAGACTAGAGTATAGCCCCAAGCACATGTAATGTGAAATAGTAATCAGATGAGAGAGGTAGAATTGAAATATAAGAAATTTCAGTGTGTTATCAGCATGTTGTAACATACATCATAAGCAATTAACCAAACACGAGTATTTCACACCTAAGGTAACCAATTCAAATACAACAAGTATGGAGGAAATCATGTACATCATTAAATTGGTTGAGAATCCATTCTCAACGCTAATCTACAACACCACTTACTCAATACTTACTAATACAGACATTTATACAAACACTTAGTCCACACAATTCCAACGTACTTGACGTATGTTGATTTCAACATATAATATGATAGTCCTTATTTCAAGGAGTTGTCTAGTACACACAATCATGTTCTTACATTCAAAACATATGGTAGGCAAAAATTCAACAAACACTTAGTCTACATACATTAGTCTACATAGCATATGTCGGCCAATATGTGCATTTGGGTGAATCTCTTCACTAAACAGATCATGCACGCATTCCTAGTATCCTAACATGACAAATAACCATGACAAACATTTTAGCAAAATATGGACGTAAACAGTATTTCCTACAAATGACTAAAATACCCTAAATCTCATATTTTTCATACGCAGTCGAAATGGAAAACGGACAGCATGTTCTACATGTCAAACGGCGTGCTCGTCGATAATCTACTATTAAACGACATTGAAAGCTTTGAAATCAGTCAATCAAAGCGTCTAAAATCCGCACCTTAAACCAAAAATTGTGAAACGAAGTTGATTCAGATGATAAGTCTTCGTCAACGGCGGGTACGCTACCTATGACATGAAACAGGTTAGCTATACCAACACTACAACTATTCTAAGCTTCAAATCAAGTTAGGGTTAGGATTTTATAACACCCTGAAAATTAGGGGTCATGTAGAAACCCGACTCCCGAGTTCCAGACCATCACTTATCCAACAAATATGATTATGATTCAATGTTGTCTGAGTTAAAGCATTCACATGAGTAAGATTATACCAAAATTGCAATTCATACTCCAAATCCAGTGATAAAACGAAAGCGGAAGACTGAAATATATATATATCACTGTACGAAAACAAAATAATCTCAAACTGTCTCCAAAGTATGTATACATCACTGAGTCTCATATACATGTCATAAAGCAAGAAATAAACGAAAGCGGAGAACTGCATATATGAGAACTCATCCTGATCCTCGTAGTAATCCGGCTATGCGTCCTGAATCGCCTCATCACCTGCATTTAAAACAGGGTCTGGTGGTGTTGCAAACACTGTCCCGTAATGTGGGAGTGAGTGATCAACTTAGTAGAATAATAGAGAAAAGATTAACATTTTATCAAATCAATCATGCGTTAATAGTAAAGCAAACAATCAACCATCCCTAGGTACTATTGTCAATGCAAGCATGAAATGACATGATGGATGCCCTCACCGACATACTCCCTCATGTGGCACTATCTTATGCCCGCGGCATGCTTGCGTTCCTCAGTGCTCCACATCTTCCAGGCACATGCAATGCGATATGGATAATGAATACCGAGTTGTTATTAGTCCTTTCATTCAGTAGTATTGGGAAACTAAGGTACCTCCCTTATATCAATCCCAACACAGATCCTGTTTAAGGTCGTCACTCCTAAAAATCTCATACGATGTTGTATTTGTAGGTCGCTGCAAGGGCTGTCAGGGCTGTTTCTCGCACTCGTTGCACCACTCCCCCATCATCTTATCAATACAGGCCTAATGTACTCTCATCGCTACGGAAGGGTCGTCGCCTCCCGTAGGCTCAGAATAACCTCGCGGTCACTACAAAGGGTTCGTCACCAATCAGAGTAGGCCGACAGCTCGAATGTAGTGTCCCATACCACCACAATCGGATCACGAGTCAAAGGTACTCACTGGTCACTACGGGGAGGTTTGTGGCCCCAGCGTAGGCCGACAGCTTGATCACGGTGTCCCATACCACCATGTCCAGCTCATGAGTATTTATGGATCAAGGTACCATGGTTAACAGGGTTTCCAATGGTAAGTTCAGTACCCTAGGTTCAAGCAGTTATGACTCATACAGGGTGAACATACAGTGGCCAGTCGGGTTATTTGACGGGCTCGACTAGTACGAGCGCATCTCAAGTCGAACGACATGAAGTGCATGAGACACTTCATTTGACCTAACCACTGCCGCCTGCCTAAAACACGACTCGTGTTCATCGACGCATCCTTCATGGAAAATAGAAGCCAACCACGAATTTGACCCATTATCGACTGCATGGACTAGGTCATAGGCCCAAGCATTTATATATCAACATCAGTAAGCATATGTGAGTAACAAGAATGAATATAAACAATACAAGCATGTTGACACATGTTGTATCATACTATATAAGCAAATCAACTAACACATGCATTCCATATATGTAATGAAATCAATTCATGTGACCAACATGGTGGAAATCATATACATCAGCATATTAATTGAGAATTCAATCTCAAAACTAATTCACAACACCATTTACTCAATACATACTAATACAAACATTTATACAAACACTTAGTCTGCACACTTTAGTCTACATAGCGTATGTCGACTTAAAGTGCGCATTAGGGCAAATCTCTTAGCCAAACAGATCATAAACATATTTCTAATATCATAACACGACAAATACCCATGGCAATCATTTCAGCAAAATATGGACGTATACAGTATTTCCTATTAATGACTAAAATATCCTAAATCTCATATTCACTGTACGTATACGAAATGGGTAACGGACAACATGTTCTACATGTCAAACGGCGCTCTCATCAATAATCTACTATTAAACGACATTGAAAGCTTTGAAATCAGTCAATCAAAGCGTCTAAAATCCTCACCTTTTGCCCTAGACACGTATCAGTTCGAATAGGATGTATACGCTTCGTCACCGGCGTAAATGCGACCTAATGCACAAGATACATAAGCTATTTCGATAATGAATCGAAGAAATCCCTAGAACAGCAAGTGGTTAGGGTTTTCTTACCTAAGAGTGCGTTGGAAATCACCGGGAAAGTGATTTGAACGCGTTGCTTTGGTATGTGCAAAAGCTAGTGCAAGTGGAGGGAAATCTCTCCCACAAGTCTCTCACTTTCTCTCACTTTCTCTCTCTCTCTATCTAGGGTTTGTTGAAAATTCGGATGGGAGGGTTGTGAGAGGGTTTAAAGCCCTTATATAGGCTAAAACATAACCTAAATAGACTTGGGAACAAAGTATACTTGGGTTATAGCCAAATCGGGGCTGTTTCGATCCAAAAGAGCATTTCGGGAGGTCCCCTGGCCGACGCGATCGGTCTTAAGCTAATGATCACTGGATGTTGTCCACACCAAGTTTTCAAATCGGTAGAGTTCCTAGATCGCATGAGGCGGTCCAGTTTCAGTTCAGCAGTCGTCGTACCTAAATCAGGTCTACAAGTCTCATGATATGAAAGAGAAACTTTTCCTGATCCGAGGGTGAAATTTGACTGAATTCTGATGGTCAAAACGTTTAATAATAACGCACAAAGACTCGTGCCAGATTTGAATTAAAATTTCAAATCTTTACCCATTTCTAACTCTCTTCACTCCATGCTCAATGAAATAGCCTTAGATCATCGGTTGAGCTTGATTTTTGAAATGATTGTCAAGTCCAGCTAAGCGGTCATAACCGTCTAAGATTGTAGACATCGGACTTTCGACGAGCGGTCTAGATCCAATACAAAGTTTCAAAGGGTTCCTGAGAGCAAACGGGTTTAGAGTTTGATCCTAGGTTTCAAGGTATTATAGCGTCATTGATTCTACAAGTTTTGGGTCTTGCAGAACGTATTTAAAGCGATTGATGCTAATTTCACAGCTAAACTAGAGTAGCGCTAGTCAACTTATACTTATTTTCTAAAGGAATTACCTAAGTGATTTCTGATCGAGTTGGTACTCGATTCTCTGTACGGATTTTTCCGAGGCATTACAATCTACCCCCCTTAACAAAAATTTCAACCTCAAAATTTGTACCTTTTCGTACTCCTCGAGAAGCTGTGGGTAGTTCTTTCTGATCTCGGCTTCCCTCTCCCACGTAGCCTCTTCCTCAGAGTGATGCGTCCACAACACCTTCACAAGGGAGATGACCTTTCTACGTAGTACCTGCTCCTTCCTGTCTAGTATACGCGCTGGTTGCAGTATATATGTAACATCCTTTCCTAACTGCACCTGCTCCCATCTAATGATATGGGAATGATCAGTAACGTATTTCTTCAACATAGAAACATGAAATACGTTGTGAACGCTCGCGAGAGGCATAGGAAAAGCCAGACAATAAGCCACTGCACCCACATGGTCGAGAATCTGAAACAGACCAATGAATCGCGGTGCTAGTTTTTCCTTCTTCCCGAACCGAAAGACTCCCTTCATAGGGGAAACGCACAAAAATACATGATCCCCAACCGCGAACTCTAGCGGGCGCCGTCTCATATCGGCATAACTCTTCTGTCTACTCTGCACTATGAGAAGTCGGCGTCTAACGATGTCAATCTTCTCCGACATCGCCTGCACTAACTCTGGGCCAACCAATCTATGCTCACCGACCTCTTCCCAGCAATGCGGTGCTCGGCAAGGTCGTCCATACAAAGCCTCATACGGTGCCATACCGATACTTGCCTAGAAACTATTGTTGTACGCGAACTCCGCATATGCAAGACAATCATTCCAACTGTCCTTAAAGTCCAATGCGCAAGCCCGCAACATGTCCTCTAGAATCTGGTTCACCCTCTTTGTCTGTTCATCTGTCTGTGGGTGGAAGGAAGTACTGAACTTCAACTTCACACCCATAGCCTCTTGAATGCCAGTCCAGAAAATAGAAGTAAAGAGCACATCTCCGTCCGACACGATCTCCAAGGGAACTCCATGCAGACGCACGATCTCTCTGATATACAGCCTGGCTAACTCATCTGCAGAGTTCGTAACTCTGATCGGTAAGAAGTGCGTCGACTTCGTCAGACGGTCGAAGATCACCCAAATAGAATATGTCCCTTCCTCGTCTTCGGCAGTCCAGAGATGAAATCCATGGAAATGAAATCCCACTTCCACTCAGCTATAGGCATAGGCTGAAGGAGTCCAGGTGGTCGACGATGCTCTGCCTTCACCTGCTGGCAAGTGAGACAACGGGACACAAACTCTGCGATGTGGGTCTTCATACCATCCCACCAATAAGTCCTCCTCAAGTCATGATACATCTTAGTGTTGCTCGAATGCATCTCAAGCCTGGAACTGTGCGTAGCCTCGATAATCTCTCGTCTCAAGTCAGGGATGTCTGGGACGCATAGGCGGCCACGATAACGTAAGCCCCCATCCGTGCCAACTCGCCACTCGGCGTTTGCATCATCACTGGCCTGCTCTCGAAGTTCAGTCAGACACGCATCATCCCTCTGCGCCGTGATGACTCTGTCATCGATAAAAGATCGCACCTGCACATGTGCGATAAACTCATATGGCTCCTCCGCAGTGAGTTTATGCTCAAAGTCTCACAAAAACTCAACCATGTCCCACTCAGCAACCATCAGCGGAGCCGCAAACTCTATCGCCTTCTTGCGGCTCAATGCGTCAGCCATAAAGTTCACCTTGCTAGGATGGTAGGAGACTTCGAACTTGAAGTCCTTCAAAGTCTTCATCCGTTGCCGCTGCCTCATATTCAAGTCTCTCTGCGTGAATATGTACTTGAGGCTCTTGTGGTCGCAAAAGAGCACGAACTCCTCCTTGTAGAGGTAATGTCTCCGGAGCTTCAATGCGAAAATGACGGCTACCAACTCAAGGTCGTGTGTAGGGTAATTCTCCTCGTGCTTCCTTAATTGTCTCGAGGCATACGAAATTACCCTGTCCTTCTGCATAAGGACACAACCCAAACCAATGCTAGATGCGTCAGTATATATCGTGTATCTAACCCCTTGCTCTGGCAATACTAGCACAGGGGTGGACGTCAACCTGTCCTTCAGCTCCTGAAAAGTTATCTCCGCCTTATCATTCCAGGTGAACTTCACATCCTTCTGTGTAAGCTGAGATAGAGGTCTGGCGATCTTCGAGAAAACTCGAATGAAACGTCTATAGTAGCCTGCCAAACCTAAGAAACTCCTCACCTCAGTGACAGAACCAGGCTGCTCCCAGTCCTGCACCACAGCTACCTTAGCCAGGTCAACTGCCATCCCATCCTTGGACACCATGTCCCAGGAACTTCACTTCCTGCTTCCAGAAGTCGTACTTCTTGTACTATGCGAACAACTGATGTTGTCTGAGTGTATCCAGGACCAATCGCAAATGTTCCTCATGCTCCTCTCGACTCCTGGAGTATACCAAAATGTCGTCTATGAACACAATGACGAATCGATAGAGGAATGGCCGAAATACCCTGTTCATCAAATCCATGAACACGGCTGGTGCATTCATGAGACCGAACGACATCACAAGGAACTCGTAGTGGCCAAAGTTGGTCCTGAAGGCTGTCTTCTGCACGTCCTCATCCCTGACGCGCAACTGGTGATACCCTGACTGAAGATCAATCTTCGAGAAGTACTGGGCCCCTCTCAACTGATCAAACAAGTCGTCTATTCTGGACAAGGGATATCGGTTCTTCACCGTAATCTGGTTCAGCCTACGATAATCAATACACAATCGCATAGAACCATCCTTCTTCTTCACAAACAGTACTGGTGCTCTCCAAGGAGACACACTCGGTTGAATAAAACCAACCTCCAACAGATCATCAATCTGTTTCCTCAACTCCTCCATCTCACACGGTGTTATGCGATACGTCGGCAGTGAGACGGGCGTGGAACCAGGCACCAGATCGATAGTAAAATCAATCTCTCGCTGAGGCGGCAAACCAGGAATCTTCCTGAACAGATCTCCAAAATCACAGATGACTGGCGTATGCTCAGGTGTCGGGGTATCAGCGTCCCATAGTAAAGAAGCGTAGCTAAGTATGCGGAAGGGGAGATTTATCCGCACTGAAAATGTAAAAGGCGTGCCCTCTGGCTCGTATACCGTCACCATACGGGTCTCGCATTCAATCTCGGCCCTCCGTATAGCCAACCAATCCATGCCAAGAATGACGTCGAGATAAACAAGAGAGGGGTCGATGACAAGATCAAGAGCCATCGTCCTACCTCCTAGATCCACCAAGGAACCCTCGCACATCAGGGTGGCATCAGAAAAAATCCCGTGAGCCGTAAGAACTCGCACTCCATCTATCCAAATAGTCGGTAGCCCAAGGCGCCTGACTATGGAATGCGATATCAAAGAAAGCGTGGATCCTGTATCCACAATCACGAGTATGGGAGTACCTCCAATATGGGCGGTGACCTCAAAGGCCAAAGGCTGAGCAGTCTCTGTCTCGGCTGCCTCTGCTGTCAAAGCATGTACCCGAGCCTGCTGTGGATGGTTCGGCAGCGGTACCATGGCCCGTTGAGGCGGCCTGAACTTAGATGCGGGAGGTCTGAAGGAAGGGTGCGCAGGAGCCAACCGTAAAGGTGGAGCTGATAAAGTATGTGGGCGTGGACGGTCGATCTTCTACTGCAGTGAAAACCCGTTATCCCGCATCCGAGCAAAACAACTCCCTACCTTATGACCCGATCGCCCACAATACGTACACGACACATCAGGACGCCTCATCGGGGGTACTGGTGCTGTAGCCCTAGGAGGAGGGTTGATGCGAGGCCTCTTGCTAGCAAATGGCCTGTCCTGCATATCCGGTCGTGGCCTAGGAACAATAGGGCCACGAGATCGCGCCAGTCGAACAACATCCTGCTCTGCCCTCATGGACATGTGTATCAACTCTGCGTAGGAGGGTATGTTGACACAACACATCTTTGAACGTATGTCCGCTCACAAGCCCTCAGAAAAGCGTCGTATGCACATCTACTCGTCAACAAGTATTGTTGGGACGTATCTGTCCAACTCAGTGAACCGATGCTCATACTCTGTGACTGTCATGCCTCCCTACCTGAGGCGTAGAAACTCGTTCTCCCACTCGTGCCTGTAAGTCTGGGGATAGTATTTCTCATGGAAACGGAACTCGAACGCTGCCCAAGTCCAGATGTAGTCGACTGCAACTGTCCGCAACACACTATCCCACCATAGACTGGCCTCCCGCTCGAACATGAATGTAGCCAACTCAACCTGCTCATACTCCGAGCAGTGTAGCATCCTCAGAATCTTTGACACATGGTCGAGCCAATACTCATCCTCCTCGGGTCTGTGAGAACCCGTAAAAGTAGGAGGCCACAAGCGCTGGAATCGCTCAAGAAGGCCCTGTGAGTCAGCAGTATGCCCCGTAGGGTAAGTAGATGGTACAGGATGAGCTATGCCCTCATCCTGAGTCGAAGTACCAGCATCCTCAGCTGGATGCACAGATGGTGCAGGTGGAGTCGCACTCCCACCCTGGGCTAGAGCCCCTGCTATCGTAGTCAAGAGCTGCTGGTGCTGCTGATGCATCATGGGCATCAACTGCTCAAACCTATCAGGAGGTGGAGTGGGCTGTGACACATACTACGTCGAGGAGGACGCACGATGTTGCTCTCTGACAGGCGGTGTGAAAGGCGGTGGTCCAACTATAGGACCTGTAGAAGGCTGAGACTCATGTATGGTCTCAGGAATTGGGCCCACAGTAGGGTCTACATGCTCATCGATCTGGGAAGGAACCCGATCCATAGGCTCTCCCAATGTAAGTCGTGCCATGCTCTACGTAATCTTAGGCGGCATTTCCTATATTCAAAAATAGGGCGCAACCTCATCAGTTACAGCAATAGCACAAACACACCACCATACAATCATTCACATAACAAGCCAAATAAACTCTATGCATTTCATTAAATCAAAATTGTCACAATACAAGAGATATATCTTTACATGCATCATGACAAGAAATACATGGAAAACTAAGTCAGTCAAAGCTACAACTACAACATAAGCTAACTACTAGCCTTCTCAGGCTTACACACAGAAAGCAGGAAGCAACCTAACTACAACCAACAACATCTAATAACTAATCGCTAATCCGAGTCTGGCGATGGAGGAGGGGCGCCCTTATCATGCAAGCAACACAGGATAGCCTTCAAGGTGTAAGTCACCTTGCCAAATTTTTACTTCATAACGGCCTTGGTATCTTCGAGATCTTGTTTCACTTCAGTCCGAAGTTCTTAAACTTTCCTTCACAAGGCAACCTGACTCTCCTCAAGTCGGGCTATATGAGTATCCCTAGTAGCCCGAGTCGCAATAGGAGGACTCTCATTAGTATCATGAGACTCCTCTTCTTCTTCTTCCTGGTCTTCTTCCTCTATTTCTGCCCCAGTTTCTTCTTCACTAGCATCCTCTTCGCTATCATATTCGCCCTCACTATCATCATCGAGCTGAGCCTCACGCTATCGAGGCCCGATCTTCATCTGGTTCATGGTAGCCTCATCAATGAAGTGAATCGGCACAGGCATCTCCGACCCAAGCCTGTAAGAAAACTCAAGCGCAATCTTGCATATGAGCCGGCCAAAAGGAAGTGACTCAGATGTTCTTCTTGACTTCGCTATGAGGACGATCTGTTGTAACACAAAGGTGGCTATGCACACATTCTCTCCCTGGCCCACTTGATACAGGAAATCGACCATGAGGCGCATACATTCACTGCGGTTGGTCGACCTAGGATACACATTGAACATGCAAATGCGATGCAACAGGCGAAAATCATGCGACATGTGGGACGCTAAGAGGCTCTTGTTACGCTACCATGAAACCAAACCACCACATAGGAAACTGGTGCGGCGATTTCGCTCAAGAACACTCTTCAGATTCTTAGCACTTGGATGTACCTCACCAAGAGGCACCTTCAGAAGTCGAGCTATCAACCGAACATCGATCGTGGCTTCCCAGTCTCTATCAAAGGGAATCCTGAACTGTAATGGCTCCAACATAGGAGCCCGAATATGAGCATAGAAGGCACGAACAGTTCTCACGTTCGCACGAGACTAGGCTTCAAAGAGCGGACCCCAATTGACAGCTTCAATGTGCTCAAACAACAGAAATTCACCAAAGAGCTGCCCATCCACATGTGCCTCAAACAGAACCTTGCGATCTGTATAAGCGCTATGAGCCAAGTCTGCTAACAGTGTACGCCCTCTGTGAGCACGAGGATCCAAATCCCGCTTCATATGTAGCTCTCTGCCAACACTTGGATTAACGATGGTGCTTGAGTTAGCGGCGCCACCTCTCGGTTTCCTTGATCGTGAAGGGTGACTAGGCCCAACTTCATCCGCGACGGTCTTCCTCTTTCCCATAAGAGAGAGGATGGTGGAGAAAGAGAAAAAGGCTAAAATAGCCTCAACAAAAGCCATGGAAAATGTGGGATATGGGGAGAAATGGCTGCCCAAATGGACTGAAATGAATCTAGGCCCTATTGAGGGGTGAATAAAGTTTCCAAAGGCTGGATTTTCAAAGAGAAAAGAGCAAGATAGGATGGAATGGAGGTCCACCTAAAATTTAGCCTTTAATGGAGGGTGTAGGAGCTCCAATCGATGAGAATGGAGAGAGAGGGGACTGCCTACTGCTGTGGACGATGGGTCAGCGTCAGTTTTAGCAAAAAATAGGATTGGGAGAGGTTTGACATCGAGATTTGAGAAAGAGGCAGTAAGAAAACTGAAAAGGGAGAGCTTGGAGACATTTTTTGTGAAGGAGATGGTAGATTGGGGCTGTTTTGAGGGACGTTCCATGTATGGGGGAGGTGCCCTAGCCATTTAAGGGCGTCGGCCCGAAGATCAGCCAGAGTGGGGCCCACCGTACGGCGAGCCCTCGCCGGTGAACTTGCAAACCGGCAATGCCAGCCATGTGGGTTGGGTTCCCCCTGCCCTAGGGACCCCAAATATATGTGGGATCCATCCTGGCTCATTGTATTTGGGCTTGGATAGGCCCAAGACTCCATTTGGGGCGTTTCGGGGCCAGTTTATAAACTAGAATGAGTTTATGCATCATGTGGCATATGATTTTGGGGGTAGGAGAAGCTAATCCATCTAACTAACCCATTTATTACAAGAGATTCCATAATTGAAATGGCCAAAAGTCCAATTATTACATAATTTACTATTTATAGTAAAAATTTTATTTAAGCATGATTCACTATCATTCACACATTAGGATTTATGTGTAGTAAGAAAGGACTTAGAAAAAGTTGAAGAATGGGGTGGTGAAAGGAAAGATTTTGAAGGAATTGGATGAAAAGGGGTTTTTAAGCCTTAAGATTGAGTGTAAGGATTGTGGTTGCCCCACAACCCAAGGACATGCATTTTCAGGTTTGGAATTTTTCTCGAATCATCTCAAACCCACCAACTAACGACCTATAGGTGACTTAGGTCACTTCATGCGACCAAAGATACATTATGGACTCGATCAAAACAATCGATTTGAGTAGACTTCGCCTATTGGAGAAACTGAAGTCCTACGAGTGTTTCTACATTTTTCTCACACCCACCTAAGTCAAAGGGGCAATAGCGTACATCGCGTGGCCATAACCCAGGTCCGGTTTAATCCAAATCATGCTCTGATACCAACTTGTAACACCCTGAAAATTGGGGGTCGTGTAGAAACCCGACTCCAGAGTTTCAGACCATCACTTATGCAACAAATATGATTATGATTCAATGTTGTCTGAGTTAAAGCATTCACATGAGTAAGATTATACCAAAACTACAATTCATACTCCAGATCCAGTGATAAAACGCAAGCGGAAGACTGAAAAATATATATATCACTGTACGAAAACAAAATAATCTCAAACTATCTCCAAAGTATGTATACCTCACTGAGTCTCATATACATGTCATAAAGAAAGAAATAAATGTCAAGTGATAGTCCACTAGCATGTCCCGCTGATCCAGGCTACCTACGCAAAACCATCAGAGAACTGCATATACAAGAACTCATCCTGATCCTCGTAGTAATTTGGCTCTGCGTCCTCAATCGCCTCATCACCTGCATCTAAAATAGAGTTTGGTAGTGTTGCAAACACCATCCCGTAATATGGGAGTGAGTGATCAACTCAGTGGAATAATAATGCAAAGATTAGTATGTTATCAAATCAATCACACGTTAATAGTAAAGCAAACAATCAACTATCCCTAGGTACTGTTGTTAATGTAAGCATGAAATGACATGATGGATGCCCTCACCGACATACTCCCTCATACGGCACCATCTTACGCCCGTGGCATGCTTGCCCTCCTCAGTGCTCCACATCTTGCAGGCACATGCGATGCGATATGGATAATGATTACCGAGTTGTTATTAGTCCTTTCATTCAGCAGTATTGGAAAACTAAGGTACCTCTCTTATATCAATCCCAAAATAGATCCTGTCTAGGGTCTCACTCCTAGAAATCTCATACGATGTTGTATTTGTAGGTCGCTGCAAGGGCTGTCAGGGCCGTTGCTCGCACTCGTTGCACCACTCCCCCATCACCTTATCAATACAGGCTTAATGTACTCTCGTCGCTACGGAAGGGTCGTCGCCTCCCATAGACTCAGAATAAGCTCGCGGTCACTATAAAGGGCTCGTCACCAATTAGAGTAGGCCGACAGCTCGAATGTAGTGTCCCATACCATCACAATCGGCTCACGAGTCATAGGTGCTCACTGGTCACTACGGGGAGGTTTGTGGCCCCAGCGTAGGTCGACAGCTCCACCACGATGTCCCATACCACCATGCCCAGCTCATGAGTCTTTATGGATCAAGGTACCATGGTTAACATGGTTTCCAATGGTAAGTTTAGTACCCTAGGTTTAAGCAGTTATGACTCATACATGGTGAACATACAATGGCCAGTCGGGTTATTTGACGGGCTCGACTAGTACGAGCGCATCTCAAGTCGAACGACATGAAGTGCATGAGACACTTCGTGTGGCCTAACCACTGCCGCCTGCCCAAAACATGACTCGTGTTCATCAACGCGTCCTTCGTGGTAAATAGAAGCCAACCACGAATTTGATCCATTACCGACTGCCTGGACTAGTTCATAGCCCCAAGAATTTGTATATCAACATCAGTAAGCATATGTGAGTAACAGGAATGAATATCAACAATACAAGCATGTTGACACATGTTATATCATGCTACGTAAGCAAATCAACCAACACATGCATTCCATATATGTAATGAAATCAATTCATGTGACCAACATGGTGGAAATCATATACGTCAGCATATTAATTGAGAATTCAATCTCAAAACTAATTCACAACACCATTTACTCAATACATACTAATACAAACATTTATACAAACACTTAGTCTACACACTTTAGTCTACATAGTGTATGTCGACTCAAAGTACGCATTAGGGCGAATCTCAGTGAGGTATAACACGACATAGTGTAGCCAAACAGATCATACACGTATTTCTAATATCATAACACAACAAATACCCATGGCAATCATTTTAGCAAAATATGGACGTATACAGTATTTCCTATTAATGACTAAAATACCCTGAATCTCATATTCACCGTACATATACGAAATGGATAAGGGACAGCATGTTCTACATGTCAAACGGCGCTCTCATCAATAATCTACTATTAAACGACATTGAAAGCTTTGAAATCAGTCAATTAAAGCGTCTAAAATCCTCACCTTTTTTCCTAGACAGGTATCAGTTCGAATAGGATGTATACGCTTAGTCACCGGCATAAATGCGACCTAATGCACAAGATACATAAGCTATTTCGATAATGAATCAAAGAAATCCCTAAAACAGTAAGTGGTTAGGGTTTTCTTACCTAAGAGTGCGTTGGAAATCACCGAAAAAGTGATTTGAACACGTTGCTTCTGTATATGCAAAAGCTGTGCAAGTGGAGGGAAATCTCTCCCACAAGTCTCTCACTTTGTCTCTCTCTCTATCTAGGGTTTGTTGCAAATTCGGATGGGAGGGTTGTGAGAGGGTTTAAAGCCCTTATATAGGCTAAAACATAACTTAAATAGACTTGGGAACAAAGTATACTTGGGTTATAGCCAAATCGAGGCTGTTTCGATCCAAAAGAGCGTTTCGGGAGGTCCCCTGGCCGAACGCGATCAGACTTAAGCTCATGATCACTGGATGTTGTCTACACCAAGTTTTCAGACCGGTAGAGTTCTCAGATCGCACGTGGCGGTCCAATTTCAATTCAGCGGTCGTCGTACCTAAATCAGGTCTACAAGTCTCATGATATGAAAGAGAAATTTTTCCTGATCCGAGGGTGAAATTTGGCTGAATTCTGACGGTCAGAACGCTTAATAATAACGTGCAAAGACTCATGCCAATTTGAATTAAAATTTTAAATCTTTACCCATTTCTCACTCTCTTCACTCTATGCTCAATGAAATAGCCTCAGAGTATTGGTTCGGCTTGATTTTCGAAATGTGTCAAGTTCAGCTAGGCGGTCATAACTATCTAAGATTGTAAACATCGGACTTTCGACGCGCGGTCTAGATCCAATACAAAGTTTAAAAGGGTTCCTTAGAGCAAACAGGTTTAGAGTTTGATCCTAGGTTTCAGGGTATTATAGCATCATTGATTCTACAAGTTTTGGGTCTGCAGAATGTAATTAAAGCGATTGATGCTAATTTCACAGCTAAACTAGCGTAGCGCTAGTTAACTTACACTTATTTTCTAAAGGAATTAATCCTAAGTGATTTCTGATCGAGTTGGTACTCGAGTCTCTGTATGGATTTTTTCGAGGCGTTACAGATTTCTTACCTAAGAATGGAGCTAAAAACACCAGAATGGCGGTGCAGAAGCGGCGGCTATGGAACATGAAGCAGCAGGGAAGAATCCCAGGAGAGAGCTCCAAATCTCCCTCCCTTTCTCTCTCTTTCTCCCTCTCTTTTCTCTCTTCTCTCTCCAAATTCGTATGGAATGAAAGAGTAAGGGTTTAAGCCCTTTTTATAAGTCCAAAAGCGACGAAAATAGACTTGGGGCCAAAGTATACTTATTTTATGTCCAAATACGGACTGTTCCGTCTCAACGAAGCATTTTTGGAGGTCCCCTGGCCGAATGCGGTCGGACTTAAGCTCATGGATACTGGATCCTGCTCACATCAAGTTTTCAGTCCGGTAGTGTTCCCAAATCGCACGTGGCGGACTAGTTTCAGTTCAACGGCTACCGGTACTCGATCAGGGCTACAAGTGCGTTGACATGTAAGGGCCACCTATCCTGATCCGAGGGTAAAATTTGAACGAATTCTAACGGTCAGAACGCTTAGAAAATGTCACGCAAGCGACATGTGCCAGATTTCATAAATTATATTAATTTCTAACATTTCTCACACTCTTCACTCTGGACTCAAGGAAATCGTCGTGGGATATCATTTGGACTTAATTTTCGAGGTAATTGTCAAGTCCAACTAGGCGGTCAGGATTGTCTAAGTTCGGGGTAATTGGACTTCTGACCTGCGGTCCAGAGCCGATACAAAGTTTCAAGGTGCTCCCGAGAGCAATCGGGAATAGAGTTTGATCCTAGGTTTTACGGTATTATAGCGTCACCTATCCTATACATTTTGACTCTAGCAGATCATATTGAAAGTGATTGGTGAGAATTTCACAGGTTATCTAGTGCAGCGCTAGTTGATTCTCGTTAGATTTCTAAAGGAAGTAGCCTTTATTGATTTTTGTTTGAGATGAGATTTGAAGGATGGAGCGAGGGTGTTTGGAAACGGAAGAAAGAAGAGTTTGGAGGGGTGGTTTTTACCAAAAATCAGACGTTTTGGTGAGAAAGGAGAGCTTCGAGGGTCACTTTGTGAAGGAAGTACCTGATTGGGGAGGTTATAAGGGACGACCCACACCTAGGGAAGGTACCCTACCCCCCAAACTGCTTCGGCCCGAAGCTCAGACCTAGCCTGGCCCGTTGACCGGGGACGTCTCACCGACCGAACTTGGTTTCGGTGATGCCCGGCCATTTGGGTTGGGTCCTCTTGCCCTGGGGTGCCCAAAAATATGTGGGGCCCACCTTGGATCATTGTGGATTAGCGTGGGTGGTCCCACGACTCCGTTCGAGGTGTTTCAGGGTAAGTTTGCAAACCGGAATGAATTTTTATGGCATATAGCATATGATTTTGGGGTAGGAGACGCTAATCTATCCAACTAACCTATCTATTTTGTTAGATTCAAAAAGGTTAAGGGTCGAAACCAATTTTACCTATTTATTTACTATTCACAGTAATTTTTAGCTTCGGTATTGTTCTTCATCATTAATACCCTAGGATTGGTGTTCTTTACTATTTAAACTTGAGGAGTCGTGTCTAATATGAAGTACTTGGAGAAATTTGAAGGATGAGGTGGTGAAAGGTGAGTTTTGAAGGAAATGGATTGAAAAATGATTTCTTTGGCTTTGGGATTGAGCTCTGAAAGTGATAAGGTTGATCCATTGCCTAAGGACGTCTAACCCCAGGTTGGCAAAAATCTAGGGTTTACATAAATAGCTCAGAATTAGTTTCACATCTTCTTCTAGTTATACTTCTAGTTAATTTTAGAAACATATAAGTTTCAGTCCCTGTGGATTCGACCTTGGTCTTACCGAGATTATTACTACATCGCAACCCTACATTTTGGTTTGTGAACAAGTTTTTGGCACCATGTTGGGGATTTACGGTTGCATTTTCTGGATTTGATAAGTTTTGGAATTAGGCTAAGATTAAGATTTTTCTACTTTCTATGTTTAGATTAGGGTTTTTTTAGAATTATTTTAGAAACTAACTTACCTTTATATTTATAGGTTTATAAACTTTCCTTTTTTGTTTTTAGAAACTAATTTACTTTCTAATTCTAGGATAGAAACTTTCCTAATTTGTTTTTACAAACTATTTTATTTATTTATTTTTTAGAAACTTTCCTAATCCATTTTTAGAAACTAATTTCCTTTCTTTTTTCTCTTTGTAGAAACTAACTTACTTTCTATTTTTAAAAACTTTCCTTTTTCTTTTTTTTTTCTTTTTTTTTTTAAAACTAGGTTGCTTTCTTAGTTCTTTTTTTATATATAAAATAACTTTTCTTTTTATTTCCAGATTTAGAAACTTTCTTAATTTTTTTTTCAAAACTAACTTTTTTTTCTATTTCTAAATTTAGAAACTTTCCTAATTTTTTTTAGAAACTAACTTATCTTTATATTTCTATATTTAGAAACTTTCCTAATTTGTTTTTATAAACTAACTTTTCTTTCTATTTCTAGATTTAGAAAATTTCCTAATTTTTTTTTGAAACTTGCCTAATTTTTTTTTACAAACTTTCATTTTTTCTTTAATTTTTAGAAACTTTCCTTTTTCATTTTTAGAAACTAGGTTGTTTTTATAGAAACTTTCCTTTTTTAGTTTTAGACACTAACTCCTCTTTCTATTTCTATTTTGAGAAACTTTCTTCTAATTCACTTTCCTTTTCCTTTTGTAGAATCCTAACATAGAAACTTCTAATTTGGTGACTTCTTTTTAATTCTCTCTCTCTCTCTCTCTCTCTCTCTCTCTCTCTCTCTCTCTCTCTCTCTCTCTCTCTTTCCTTCTTTCTTTTAGGTTTATTTTAGATTCTGAAATTGAGGGCTAAGAGCGTTTTATGCCCAGGTGGGTCCATGATAACACTCAATGTCTCTTGAGTGAAGGAGGATTGGTTGAGGGGTTATCTATACATTAAAGAATTAGACACCACTCGAGATCTACAAAGTTAATTGAAGTTATGGATACAAATCAACCTCCAAATCCCCAACATAGGGTTGAGGAAATCCATGATGAGAATGAGGTGAATCAAGCACCCTCGCCTTGTACTTTACGAGATTATTTGCAACCAATGAGGGTGAGCATACCTTCCTGAATGGTTTTTTCAGAGAATGTAGAACATTTGAATATCAAGCTGGGAGTGATCTAACTCCATCCAAAATTCCATGGACTTGAATATGAAAATTCATATCTACACTTAAAAGAGTTTAATGAGATAATAACCACTTTATACTTTCCTAATGTGTTTGAGGACACTGTCAGGCTGAAACTCTTTTCCTTCTCCTTAAAAGAAAAGGCCAACATGTGGTTACACTCACTACGTCCACGATCGATTGATAGATGGAATGAAATGACAAGGGAGTTCACTAAGAAAATTTTTCTATATCATAAAATGAACACCATCAGAAAGTCAATCATGAACTTCACCCAAAAGGAAGATGAAGCATTCTTCCAATGTTAGGAGTGGTTCAAGGATCTTGTCAATTCATGCCCACAAGACGGTTTTGAAATTTAGTGCATCACAAATTTCTTTTACGATAGATTAACATCTTCCATGTGCCATTTGGTTGAGACGATGTGCAATGGGGAATTCATGAACAAAGATGTCAACGAGGTGTGGGATTATTTAGATAGACTTTCTGAAAATGCACAATCATGGTACATCTCTCTAAAACCCACAACTTCTAAGCCTACTCAATCAAAGGAAAGGGGAGAAATTTATGATATAAAAAAGATGATGACTTGAGAAGGGTGGTCAATCTCACAAGAAGAGTCGAGGCCATGAAACAACAAAAGGATAAGGCTAAGAAAGAAGTTTACAGTATTTACACTTGCAATATACATACAAGTGAAAATTGTCCAACAATACCTGCTTTTCAAGAAATTCTGAATGAGCAGTCAAATGCCATGAACAACTACCAAAGGCCTTTCAGTGGACCCACCTCAAATACATATAACTCCAACTAGAGGAATGGACAAACTACTACTCCTCAAGGATTCCCTGACCAATTCCTGAATCAAGTGAACCTTCAAGAGGATCCAATCTTAAAACACCTTCAAAATCAAGAGCTTTTCAACCATGGTATAATGCAAGCCATTCAAAACCTTTCAAAGGCTATATAAGGGTGTGAGACAAAAATTTCAAGTGGGGAGAAAGAGATCTTTCTGTATGTGCTATGTTTTCTAGCTCTTATGATTGTCAAGTTTTGTAGTGCCAAAACCTCTTAGAATCTGTGTTTTATGTAGCTCATCTACATATTCGAGACTGTGCATTTCATGTACAAGAACAAATATCTTTACCTTAAGAACTTTAAATGTAAGATCAAGAGATATACATGCTCAAGTATAATACCGTGGGATAGTTCACTCCTTCAAGCTTCAAAGTTCGGGGTTTCAAAGATTCATCTAAGGAAATACAATAGTCTTTACTTTGGTACTCAAAGCTCAAGGTGAAGTACAACTCAAGTACCTCAAGCTCAAGCTTCAATGTATTTCAAATTCAAGCTTTAAAATGTCTCAAGTTCAAGCTTCATCATATGTCATGATCTCAAGCTTCGTGAACTTTAAAGAACAACTATCAACTGAAGCAAAAGAAGATTAAATGTTCATATATTGCTTATAAGGTATGAATGATCCTAAATTGGCCATAGGATAGGTCATTTTGAATACATAATTTAACTGGGTCATTTTATAAGTGCATAATTTATTTTTCAATTAGTCTTAGAATATGTTCAACTAGTCCTAGTACTGGCTTGACCAGTCCAAGAAATTCCTCGACCAGTCCTAAGTTTGTTACTAATTTTTGAATTTTTTTATTATCGCCTCGACCAGTCGTGGAGATTGCTCAACCGGTTGAGTGAACAGTACTTGACAATCCAGAAGGCTCGACTCAAAGTCCATCAACTAAAATGAGTCCCACACAACCGGTCGTGAAGGCCATTAGACTGGTCAAGCAGGTCCTTCGACCAATCGTGGAACAGCCTGATCTTATCATACCTAAATTTTTAAAAGTTTGTTGGTCCTTCGACCAGTCGAAGGAATGATTTCTACACTTATAAATAAAGCATAATTTTCAGAGTTTAATATCCAATTCAAGAAAAATCAAGACACCGCTTTGAGAGATAAGTTAGTGATATTCTTAAGTTATTTAGTGCTCATTTTATATTCTCTTTAATTAGCTTTTTATATTTAATTATGTATTCTACATTCCAATCTTATTTAAACAAGGGATTGAAATTTTCCCATTTATTAGAATCAAAATAAAATTAAGCTAGCCCAAGGTGATTTAAATTTAAAATCAATTTAGAACTTAGAACCTTTTCATAAGTGAATGTGAACATTGAACATCTATGTTGAACTTCTACTTTGAATTGGTTCTTTCAGGCTGCATCAAAAGGAGAATATCTAGATAAGTATTTTATAGTTTTATAAATCAATTATTCTTTTGGTTTCTTTGAGATTGTGCTAGAAAAATCTCTTTCTTTTAGTTTGTCTGAGGTGATCCAGAAAACTCAGAGAGGGGGATTTTTGAATTGTGTAAGCCTCCTTGAAAGATACAATTGTGAGGGTTTTAGGTGAACCTTAAAAAATCTATTTCATAGTGAACGCTAATACCTACTGTGTGAGGATATCAGGAGTGGAGTAGTTGTGTGGTTGTTTTTCTAAACAATTGGTGTACACATAAGCGAACAACTATAACTTCTGGTCTTGTGGTGATTATTTAATTATTTGATTGTGTGGATGTTGTAATTTCTTTTTATGCATTTATGGAGAATGTTGTAATTCTTTTTATGCAAGTATGAGAATGTTATAATAGCTTAATTTCTTTATTTCCTATTCTTTTCTTTATTCCTTTGTATCGGTTTGAGATTTGATACACAGACCATTCTAGGAATCAGGTTGTCCTACCATAAGCCATTGGTTTTTGGCGTAAGGTTGTCCTTAGAACAACATCTATATCAACCTCTCAATAATTGTACATTTGAGGTTATTTTACATTTCTTCATTGTGGGATTATTTATGTGCTATCTTTATTTATATTTGTTTAAATTCTGCATTTGATTTTTAATTTGGCATAGTCCTATTCACCCCCCTCTAGGACTCGTAGCTCAGCCTTTTTACTTTCTGGCCCAACCTCTCCCCAATCCTAAATCGCAATATGAAATTAATTAATCAAGCTCTTCAAATCAATAAGTGGAACAATCTAAGTCTATCACCACTCTTAAGAGTGGTAAAACAATTGATAAATCTATTCCGGTAAAGACTGAAATGTCTAAGGATCCGGAAGAAGACAAAGATGATAGACCTAGCATTGCTCCACATAGATTAGAACGAGAACCTCAAGGCAAGATGATTGCTCCATTCCCTCAACGGTTGATTACACCAAAATCTCTATCAAACTCTTAGGATATTCTCGAGGTGCTTAAACAAGTGAAGGTCAACATCCCTCTACTAGATGCCGTTAAATAAATCTCTTCATATGCCAAATTTCTGAAAGATCTATGGCAGACTATTCAACAAAGAATTTTTATGACAGAAAAAGTGAATGTCATCCTCAAGAAAGAAGTGCCATAAAAGTACAAAGACCGTGATAGTCTAACCACCAGTTGTGTAATTAGGAACTACCAAATCGAGCACACATTTCTTGACTTAGGGACGAGTGTTAATCTGATTCCTTACTCAGTTTAAGAACAACTAGACCAATGTGAATTAATACCCACTCAGACCACATTACAAGTTGTCAATCGATCAGTTCGTGTACCGAGAGGGATCATTGAGGATGTGTTGGTCCAGGTTGACAAATTCTATTATCCAGTAGATTTTATCGTCCTAGATACTCAACCCATCGTGGATATCAGCACTCAAATTCCTGTCATTCTTAGTTACCCATTCCTTTTTACATCAAATGCAATCATTAATTGTAGGAATGGAGTCATGAATTTATCTTTTAGAAATATGACATTGGAGCTCAATATTTTTTTTTTCAATATAAGTAAATAAGCAGAGTACTCCTGACTCTATACTCTGACCTTCTTGAGACGTGTTTGGCCTACTCCCCTGATTTGAATTATGATATGATTAAATAGATGAATGTTATGCTTGAAACTGTGCCAGTACATGAAGTTAACCGGTGGAGCCACAATTTGAAGATTTGCCCCAAACTGATGTAATGCCTCTACCGTCTAGCTTCAAGACATTGAAGCTTGACTTAAAATCTTTGCCCACTGATATTGAACAAGTTTACTTAGGTTAAGAAGAGACATACCCAGTGGTGAATTTATCCCACCTTGAGAAAAAACATGAGAGAATACTCATTTCAACTCTCAAAAAAGATAAGGAGTTATTGGGCATATCATCACATATCTCAATAAAATATTTCTTGGCACACTTTGTAGATTTAAATGGTCCCATGATAAAAAAAATAATGGATCCCTTACAAAACAATACCTTGATGCTTGTTATTGACCAAAAGAACTCTTATTCTAAAGCCCCTCCTTCCACAGATCTTAAATGCTTATCATTAAGGAGGAGCTGAAAGTTGAACCGAAGCCTGAAACTTCAGAATATGTTGAGACTACATCACCTACTAGGAATTTCTCTGAATTTTATCTACCTAGTCTCTGATTCACCATGTTGTGCTAACTCTGAAACTTTATCTGTCTCAGGTGAATCATATGTACTTTGGACACCTCAGGAGATTAAAAGGAAAGTTTATGCTGAGGTCCTTAAATTTCTTTGAAAAATCATGCTCTAGAGCATCCAAGCCTATTTCAAAAAATGGCTTTTGGAAGATCGTGTTACGAAACCTACTGAGAAATTTATCAAGATATTGGCCAGAGGAGAAACCTTGCAGTATAAATGAGTAGCCTTCCCCTATTTTCCTGGTTAGATTTACTGCTTTCAAAGAATTTAAGATTAAGATAGTTTGCTTTCCACTATTTTAAGATAGTTTTCTTTTCGTGTTTAGGATAGTTTGCTTATTGTCTGTTAAGTCTTTTGTGCTAACCCAACTTCACACTGAGATCATTGGAAAAGCCAAAAAAATTCTTTTTTCGGGTATTATCTTTCCATCAGTTCCCTTTTCTTTTCATTGCCTCTCTTGCATTACTTGCTTATTTCTTTTACATTAAGGACAATGTAGATTTTTGGTTGGGATCGGGGATTAGGTTACCTAATCAATTGTTCTAGCCTTTGAACAAAAATTATGAAAAAAAGTACAGAAAATTAGATTTATTTTTTTTAAAAATAGAAGTATAAGATGCTTAATATTGATGATTTATATCCCTTGAATTTAGTTACTTGGAGATTTCAAAGTCAAGTTCTAGTTATTAATCCATGAGTAGAAGTTTTAAACATTGATCGAGTCATGATTTCACATATCACATCTAGAAGTCACATTAAAGCTTTAGTCAACATTGAATTGTTAACTTGGTGGTTATTTAGTATGAAAGGAACCCACTTGGGGAATTTATCCATCATGTTTAATAATAATAATAACCAGCTAAAAAACAGTTATCTTGAAAAAGGCCACCTATTAAAGATCTTCAAAAACTAGAGGAATAAAAGAGGAAATTAAAAGATGAACTGTAATACAAGTTACAGTTTAGGTTTTAGTTGTCTCGAATGTTCTTTTAATTATCAATGTTATCATAAAAATGAAGAATTGAACCTTTACCCATGAAACTCAATGTTTGAAATTGTTCTAATTAGAGGATTAATGCTTTGAACTTGATTATGAAACTTACTGAGTGCTAGAGTTTAAAAGAAGGTAATGCACAACATTAATGTATTTTAGAATTCTATTATCTAGATTATTTTTTTTGAACCACTTATGTTTTTAGAAATTATCCTATAGTTCTCGAAATATTTTTTGCATACTTTGCTTAGGAATAGCAAAATGCTAGTTAGGGATTTTGTTGAGAGTCAAATATTGCATATTATCCACAATTTATATCATGGTTTTATGAACATGATAATGCTTAATGTTCTATCTTACTCATGTTTGTGTTGCAAGGTGAATTTAAGAGCTTGGATTGAAAAGGGTGTTAAAAGAATGGATTTTATGCTCAAGGAATCACCAAGGCAAGGGATGGATCTTAGGAGACCAAGATTAAAGAATTCACATTCCAAATATCTAAGAAAACTAAATGAGGAATGAAGAGAATTAAAGATTTGAAGTAAAGAAAAAAAATCCTGAAATTATCCTGAAAAATCGTATTTTGAAACTTTGGATCATTTTATGAAATTGTCTAGAGTGAAGCATATTTTGGAAAACTGCGCAAAGCAAAGTTTTTTTTTAGCAAACAGTGTAAATTTGAGGCGGTTTCTAGAGTTTTCCTACTAGGTACGAAAGTTGGAATTCCACAACTATAAATAGGACTCCCTGGGATGTTCTTAAGCATCTTCTAGGGTTTAAGGAGTGGAGTAAAATGATGGAGAAGTCGTCGCCAAGATTTTTTCTTCTTCTTCCTTAGTTGTTTTCATGCTTTCTTCTAGGGTGTTAGATACAATCATGTCTATGGTTGGATAAACCTCTAAGCTAGGGCTAAGATGTGAAGCTTGTAGCATGATGGGATGTTTTTATTACTTTGATTCATGTTTATGTTGAACTCCATAAATTCTAATTTGATATTTAAGAAACACTTTCAGTTTTTAATGGTTTATTGTGACTCGAATTATAGTAGATCTGCAATAGCTTTGAGTATCTTCATTTCTTAATTTGAGATTTGGAAATTACTAAGTCCTGTTGTTCACCATCGTCCCTTGGGCATGGTAGGGTAATGGAATCTTTCCTACTCATCACAATTCTCATGCTTTGAGATTATGGGATTATTAAATCCTGTTATTTGCCATTATCTCATAGGCATGGTTTGGTGATGGAATCCCTACCAATTATCATAATTTTTCTTCATTGAGAATTAAGTCAATGGAAGTTCAGATTGTAACATCCAAATTCTCTTAATCCGAGGACAGACGGTTGAGTACGAGAACCCGAGTGTTACATCATAATATAAAACCACCATTCATAATATAAAACTACCATTCATCTTAATATTGACATAATTCATAGTAACAAACCGAAATCATAATATCAACTGATCAAAGGGGCGCAACATGCGTGAAGAAGAGTCTAGAGTAAAGTAAGAAGCACTAGATCTCATAGTAGGGGATTTTTAGTTACAATATCCAAAGCAAGTGAAACGAAAGTAATGTCTAAAAGCATGTAAGTAAGAAAACTTCTATATCATTAGTTGAGCTCCAACGGCTCAACTAGGTCTGCATACTGTCCTTCATCTCCGTACTCCTCCTCTACGACGCCCGGAGTGTCATTGTCAACGCCATTTTCCTCGATCATACCTGCATCAATTTGGTGCAACTGCACTATTTGGGTGAGTGAAAACTTAGAGGGAATTTTCCTCATAGATTTAACCACAACACATCAATCCAAAATAGATTAACAATTCTAATTCATAAGGCAATACAATACATATGTATTTGCATGTATGTATGAATGTATGATCAAGTTGCAGATTTAGGTATGCAATTTAGCTGTCAAAATAAAAGACCGCCTGCGGTAGGTAGGCTACCTGGAAAAGGCCATGAAGGTGAGAGCGCCCAAGGATGACCTCTTAGAAAAATACTCATAGAGGTATAAAATTTTGAAAAAGCCTCATGTAAAGAAAGAGCGGCCCAAAGTGTACAAGTGCGCGAACCTGATGGTTGGACTTAGGTAATAGAACCTTGCACAACCCAACAGACGTGACTTACGATGAACACTCGGAATAGCTCACATGTCAAGCGTGGATGTTATGCACCATGACACATAGATACATTACTTTGATAGAATAGTAATGACCTTCACTTTCAAATAGGCGATATTCAACTATGCATTCCATATGAACTTCCATGATTTCTATACATTCAAAGGAGGGCTCACCAAGAGTCATGTGAAGCTCAAAGTCAATCACATTAGAGTTATGTTCATAATATCAAGGTAATAAAAGGCATTTTGTCTCATAACAACAGCAATAATAATGAAAGATGGAATCCCAATCATCCCTTTGTACACTATATGTAAATAGAATTATATTTACCATATTTTAAGAGCTATCCATATGATAGGGCCAAATAAACTAGAGATTAGAGAATGTAAAAAAAGTTATGAAGATGATGTTTCCTACACAATTCACAGCTAATCTAATGTGGGAACATTCTTTTATTAATATGTCTAACAAAACTATATTCATAGGCAAGTGGTCCTAAATGTGACATGGAGTTTATAAAGCAATACATCACATACATAATTGCAAGGAAATATGATATTAGAGCAATTTCTTCATGATAATCAGGGTAACTAGGATTTAATAATCCTCTAACATTCTTTACATTAGAGTTGTAATCTACATGGAAATTAGGAAATGGAAGAAGCTATAGGGGATGCTCCTCACCTTGGTGTTTTCTTCATGATTTATAATGTTCTGATTGGGACTGATTGAAGGATGGAGTGTCCACTAGGTGTATTAGTTGTAAGCAGCTCCTGGCCAGGGGCAACCCTCAGTTGCTGATGGAAGGCTCAGGACGATTGACAACACCAGCAGTGATGTAGCTGGCTGTTGATCAGGGAGAGACTCAACTGACCCACAACTAGTTGGAACAATTGTTGTAGACGATTTCTAGTAGCCACTCACCTTCAGACTTCCACCTTACCCTTCTAATATTCCTCTCCCCTCTCAGATTTCTCTCTGGATGGGATGACTCAGCTGAGTCGAGTTGCTATCAAACTAGCAACCCGCTCGAGCGGCGCTCCCTTACTGTAACGACCCAAAAAATTTCGTATCAAGACTCAAGTACCACCTCGATCAGAAATCACTTAGGACTAATTCTCTTAGAAATTTAACCTAAGTTACCTAGCGCTACGTTAGACTGGCTGTGAAATTAGTGTTGTTCGCTTTAAATACGCTCTGCAAGACTTAAAACTTGTAGAATCAATGACACTATAATACCCTGAAATCTAGGATCCAACTCTAAACCCAGTTGTTATAGGGAATGTTTGGTAACTTTGTATTGGATCTAGACCGCACGTCGAAAGTTTGATATCTACAATCTCAGACCATTATGACCACTTAGTTGGACTTGACAATCATTTCGAAAATCAAGCCCAACTGATGTCCTGAGACTATTTGACTGAGTTCGGAATGAAGAGAGTGAGAAAAGGAAAAGAATTAGAAAATTAATTCCATTTTTATGAAATCTGGCACGTGTCATTTGCGCGTTATTTTTAAGCATTCTGACCGTCAGAATTCAACCAAATTTGACCCTCGGATTAGGAAAATTGGCCCTTTCATGTCATGGAGCTTGTAGCCCTGATTTAGGTTCGATAACTGTCGAATTGAAACTGGTCCATCACGGACGATCTGGAAATTCGATCAGACTGAAAACTTCACTGATTAAAGATCCGATGTTAGTGAGCTTAAGTTCGACCGCAATTGATAACAGGACTTCCAGAAGTGCTCCGTTGGATCAGAAAGATCCCGATTTGGATATAACCTAAGTATACCTTGACTTAAGGTCCGTTTTCGTTATGTTTGGGCTTATAAAAGGGCCTTAAACCCTTAGCTTTCTAACCCATACGAATTTTCCAAACCTTAGAGATACCAAAGAAAGAAAAGAGAGAGAAAGTGTGGGAGAATCTGGTGAAACTCCGTAGAATCCTTCCTAGTGCACCTATACTCTAAACTAGCGTATCTGAATCATTCTTCCGGCGATTCTGATTCCGTTCTTGGATAAGTTAAGCTAACCCTAACCTTTTTTGAAGCCTAGACTAGCTGTAGTAGAGTGCTAGCTAACCTGTTTCATGCCATAGGTAGCGTATTCACTGTTGACAAAGACATGTCGTCTGAATCAACCTAAATACGTCTTTTCTGGTTTAAGGTGCGGACTATATGCGCTTAGGTTATGGTTTTCAACCCTTTCAATGATAGTTAATGATTTATTCATGCTATGGATGCAATTATACATGCCAAATATGCTGTCTGTTTTGTCTTCCGTATACGTATGCTGTATATTGTAAATATCGTATTTCATGTATATGTTAGAATACACGTATACGTATGGAATTTGCTGAATTGATTGCCATGATAAATTGTTGTTGTTATATGCTTAATATGTATACGGCAACTCCTTGGCAAAAGGACTTTCCGTACTTTGCAACGGTGTCGACATACGTGATGTATGTTGAATAGTGTAACCTAAGTGTTTGAATAAATGCCTAAGTGAGTTAGTAGTTAGTAAAGTGTGATTGTTAAGATGGTTGGGATATGGATTTCAACCACAGTATTTGTGTGTATGATTCCCTCCATGAATCATGTAACTTAGGTTGTCCATGTTAAATGAGTGTATGATTTCCTCTATGGATTGTGTACCTAGTTAAATCATGATAAATGTGTGTATTAATTCCTGCATGTATTATTAACATTTTCACGCTACACTTCATTTGTTGTTCATGTGAATGCAGAATATGACTCATATGCTAGTTATTATCCTTGTATGTGAATGGGGCTATGCCACAGTCCAGGTAATTGAAAAATATTTTGCAGGTAGTGGTTGGAGTTACTTTCGCCACACAAGATGAGTTTAGCGAATCTGAGTTGTTCTTGAGGAGTTTGGCAGTGGTTAGGCCACGCGGAGTGCTTATGCATTCCATGTCGTTCAACTCAACGTGCGTTTGACCTAGTTGAGCTTATCACCTAACCCGACTGACCGATGCTTGTTCACCATGTTTGGTTGCCACTGTTTGAATCTAAGACACTGAGCTTACCAGTGTAACTCCCGTTAACCATGGTACCAAGATCCCCTAAGAATCATGAGCTGGGCATGGTGGTATGGGACACCGTGGTCGTGCTGTCGGCCTACGTTGGGGCCACAAACTTTCCCGTAGTGACCAGTGGGCACCCTACTCTGAGCAAATTATGGTGGTATGGGACATTATATTCGTGTTGTTGGCCTACACTGATTGGTGACGAGCCCTCTGTAGTGACCTTGAGTTTATGCTGACATCGCATGGGGGTGACGAGTCCTAATGCAGTCTTAAGGATATAAATAGGCCTATATTGATAAGGTGATGGGGGAGTGGAGCAACCATTGCGCGCAACAGCCCTGACAGCCCTTGTAGCGACCTAGAACCATACTATCGTATGAGATATCCTAGGACTGACGACCCTAGAAAGGATCAATGTTGGGAAATGATATAAGGGAGGTGTCTTAGCTTCCCAATACTGCTGTATGAAAAGGACTAATAATAACTGGGTAATCACGTTCATGACATCGCACTACATGTGTCATTGGCATTGGTGTGAGAGCACAGTGGTAGTGATTCATGTCGCGATCGTTAGATGATGTCGCATGAGGGAGATTGTGGTGAGGGCATGCATCATTCTTCATGTCATCCTTGCATTAATAAGAGATCTAGGACATGTTTGATTGTACTGCCTTATCATTACTGCTTGATTGGATTGATAACATGTTAACTTTTACTGTATAGTACCACTGAGTTGATCACTCACTCCCACGTTCTGGGACAATGTTTTAACACTAACCAAACTCTGCTTCAGATGCAGGTGATGGCGATACTAGCGAGGCAGGGCCAGACTTTGATGAGGATGAGGAGGCGTTCTCATACATGTAGTTTTCAGGCAGGTTCGACTGAGCCTTATCCTGACCAGCGGGGATTTTCTGGGATATACATTGTACTATTTTGAACGTTTCATGTATATATTTTGAGACACAGATATATGTATATTTCCCTGGGCAGACCACCCATCATTTGAGGATTTATTTTGAATCATGTATGTATTTAAGTCTTCCGCTTGCTTTACCTTAATATCCCTGAATTATGTCTGCTAATCTAGCTTGATCTATATCATGTTTTATGCATTAATACAGACAACATAAAATCATCATCGAATATGTTGCATAAGTGATGTTTTGGAACTCGGGAGCTGAGTTATACTCGAGCCCTGAATTTTAGGGCGTTACACTTACTGTCTCCATTTCTCTCTTACTATTTCCTTTCTCTTTCTTGTCTTCAGATTCGCCCTAATACCAGCCCTTTTATAGTTGTTTCCGATTCTGGAAACATCCTCAGCTAATCGTAAGGATTAGCGGTTGTTAACCCAAGCTGGCCAAGAGAACACCACCATTAGGATTCTCTGTAGAAGCCAAAAGTGTGCATGGGTCCAGGTGTCCCTCACGAATGGGTCTTAGGTTCAATGGGCCACAAGATGGATGCCTCATATGGATGGAAGGGCCATACTCATAGATGGTGGGTTTCTCAGTCGATTTGGGAAGATGAAGTGCCAAAAATGGCAGATTTTGAACGGGTGGCTTATCTTTGGATTAGGGCCGTTTGGACAATCCTGATAGGACCTAAACACCACGTGGGGTCCATATCATGGTGAAGGATGGCCATTGATTATTCCATTTGTCACATCGGGGTCGGTTTGAGACGTGGCTGCATCTCGCCGATTTCTCAGTTGTTGCCACGAGGTTTTGGACAGCCCTAGCACTAACGATCCAGATTAGCTCGGACGAAACTTCCAGAAGCCAATGAACAACTGAGATTCATCTTCCCATAATAAGAAAGGATCTTTTTCCACTTTCCGACGAGTAGGGCCGTGTTTTTGGAAAGTAGTAGGTCTGACTAGGATTTCTTCGCATACATGGCCTCCACACGTTCGTTTCCAACGGTCGGATTGGTCGGAGGTGGGGCGTACGTGGACACCTCATCCCCGTCAGTGACATTCTCATGTGTTGTTTGCTGGTTTGTTAATAGAAGAGTAACAGACGGTTTTCAATCCTAAGAATCTTCATGTGTGTGGTCGGTGGGACCCTATCTATCATGTGGACGGTCCAAATCTGGTTGCCTTATTCGGAACATGCTCGTTTGCACTGTCGAATGTACGATCCATGTTGAGCCAGCGACGGGTGGGAGAATTCCTTTGAATTCACTGCTTTGGTGAGTTTTATTAGGTCAATGGGAGGTTGACTGGGCATTTAGGTGTCGTGCACGGCGAGAGCTTACTATCTGTGCTCATGCATCTTTCAAATACAGGCTCCATGATTTGATCTAGAGTGATCGGCACTGACTATTGCTCTTGGAAGGTCCTTATTTACCCGTGGATGCTGTTATCTGGAAATTCTTGAGTTCCTATGGTGAGATTTAAGTAGTCCAGATCTCAAATAGGCTTTATAGCGTGTTTTAAGCCGGTTTCCACTCTTGTAGAAATTTATACAAGGAGTATTAGTGTAGACTATCTTAGTTAAATAGTTAGCTCTTGTTTAGTTGTGTCAGTTAGTATCATGAGGTGGTTTAATGTCAGTTAGTAGTTATAAGTTGAAATGTTAGTTTTAAGTGGGGGAATGGTTTGTCCTAAATTGAGAATTTATGTAAAAAAAGAAATTATTTTAGGGTGGTTACAATCTCCTCCCCTAAAAAAAAAAATTTGCCCTCGAAATTGTACCTGAGTGATACAATCGAAAAGTTATGGGTATTTTTCTTTCAGCTCTGCTTGGCGTTCCCACGTTGCTTCCTCTGCTCCACGAATAGACCACAAGACTTTCACTAATGGAATATTTCTGGTGCGCAGAATCTGCTCCTTGTTATCGAAGATGTGAATAGGGACCTCAATGTAGCTAGCGTCATCGTTCAACTCGATTTCTTCCCAGTTGATGATATGAGATGCATCCAGTTCATATTTCTTCAACATAGATATGTGGAAAACGTTATGAACATTAGCAAACTTTGGAGGAAGAGCTAGACGATAGGCGACGGCTCCCACTCTGTCTATGATTTCAAAAGGCCCAATGAACTGAGGAGAGTGCTTTCCTTTCTTCTCGAATCGCATGACACCCCTCATGGGGGAGATCTTCAAGAATACATGATCACTGACAGCAAATTCCAGATCTCGCCTACGATTGTCTGTGTGACTCTTCTGTCTACTCTGAGCCGTGCGTAGGCACTTTCGGATTATATCAACCTTCTCTATAGTTTCCTGGACTAGTTCTGGTCCCAATAAGTTCTTATCTCCAACTTCAGCCCAACAATGAGGTGCTCGACAAGGTCATCTGTATAGAGCCTCAAATGGTGCCATACCAATGCTGGTCTAAAAGCTATTATTATAGGCGAATTCTGCGAGATGGATATGCTCATCCCAACTACCCTTGAAGTCTAACGCACAGGCCCTCAACATGTCTTCTAGCTCCCGGTTCACCCTTTCGGTCTGCCCGTCTGTCTGGGGGTGAAATGTTGTGCTAAATTTCAACTCTATACCCAACTCTTCTTGTAATCTTTTTCAAAAAGTGGAAGTGAACTTGGTGCACGATCCGACACAATTTCCTGAGGAATACTATGAGCACGAACAATCTCCCAAATGTACAACTTTTACAAGTCATCAGCTGAATTATTTACACGTATAGGAAGGAATCGAGCTGACTTGGTAAGCCTGTCAACTATTACCCAAATGGAATCATGGTTCCCACATGTCTTCGGGAATCCCGAGATGAAGTCCATGCTGATACAGTCCCACTTCCATTCGGCAAGAGGTAGCGGTTGCAAAAGACCTGGCGGCTTACGGTGTTCTGCCTTCACTTGCTGACAGGTGAGACATTTTGAGACGTATTCTGCAATATCCTGCTTCATATTTTCCCAACAATATTGACGCCTGATGTCCCGATACATTTTTGTACTCCCTGGATGAATAGTCAGATGAGACTTGTGCGCTTCGCTTAGTATTGACTATTTTAATTCTGCCACTGCTGGTACACGGATACGGCCTTGATATCTCAGGCCATCGTCAAAACCGACATGCCAGTCCGACATTCTTTCATTCTCGCACCTCAGTCTCAACTTCTTTAGTGCTTCGTCCTAGTCTTGAGATTCGATAATACGGCGCATCGAAGTTAGTTTAATGACCAAGGAAGCTACTAGGATGCACGGTCCTTTGAGTGATAACTGTGCATCATAGTCCTGGATGAAATCCATCATTTCACCCTCTCTCATCGTGAGACCAGCCATAACTTCATGATTTCTTTTTTCACTCAAGGCATCAGCCACAAGGTTCGCTTTGCCGGGATGATAAGATACTTCAAATTTGAAGTCTTTCAGCATTTCCATCCAGCGACGTTGCCGCATGTTTAGATCCTTCTGAGTGAAGATATACTTCAGACTCTTGTGATCACAGAATAATTCGAATTCCTCCCCATATAAGTTGTGCCTCCAAATCTTCAGGGCGAAAACCACTACGGCGAGTTCCAGGTCATGGGTAGGATAATTTTCTTTGTGTTTCCTAGAAGCATAAGCAATCACCTTCTCGTTCTGCATGAGTACGCATCCCAGCCCTGTCTGTGATGCGTCACTATAGACTACGTACTTCGCCCCCTCTTCTGAAAGTGTGAGCACGAGGGCAGTGTTGAGTCTCTTCTTAAGTTCCTGGAAGGACGTCTCTGCTTCAGTGCTCCAACTGAATTTCACATTCTTCCTAGTCAACTGAGTTAGGGGTCGAGCGATATGAGAAAATTCCTTTATGAATCGATGATAATATCCAGCCATACCTAAAAAGCTCTAAACTTCTGTGACCGTATCAGGTCGTTCCCACTTCACTACAATCTCGACCTTGGTTGGATCAACCGCGATACCTTCCTTCTTCACGACGTGACCCAAAAATTTTACTTCTTCCCTCCAGAAGTCACATTTTGATAATTTTGCATACAACTGCCTTTCCTAGAGGGTCTTCAAAACAATTCTCAAGTGCTCCTCATGCTCGTCACGACTCTTGGAATAAACGAGGATGTCATCGATGAAGATAATTATAAATTGGTCTAAATATGGCATAAAGTCCTGATTCATCAAGTCCATGAATACTGCAGGTAGTGAGCCCGAACGACATCACTAAGAATTTGTAGTGCCCATATCTAGTTCGGAATGCTATCTTGGGGATGTCTTCTTCTCTAACCCTCAACTGATGATATCCCGACCTGAGATCGATTTTCGAGAAATATTTTACACCCTTGAGCTAATCGAATAAGTCGTCGATACGTGGTAGAGGGTACTTATTCTTCACTGTAGCCTGATTCAATTTCCTATAGTCGACACAAAGGCGCTGCGATCTGTCTTTCTTTTTCACAAATAGTACTGGTGCGTCCCATGGGGATACACTAGGGCGGATGAATCCCTGCCCCAATAATTCCTCGATCTGTACCCACAATTTTTCCATCTCACTTGGCGGCATTCTATATTGGGTCATGGATATCGGGTTGGTACCAGGTAGAGGTCAATTGTAAAATCTACCTCTCTTTTTGGTGGTAACCCTGGTATGTCTTGAAACACTCCCGAAAAATCATTAACTACCGGTATCTGATCAATAGTGATCTCTGTTGATTCTTCCTTTTCCAGAGCCCATAGGCCTTCATAGGGCTCGTATTGACACCTTCCTTGTATTGTGAAAGGTGACTGCCCAGGTAATGTTATTGTGACCGTCCGGGCATGGCAGTCCAATATCGCGTGAGCCTGGGTAAGCCAGTCCATACCAATAATGATATCGAACTATTTCAATTTCATTATAACTAAGTTCATACAGGTCTCATGGCCTTCTAATACAACCAGGCATGCAGGACAAAATCTTGCAGTTTCTACGAACTTTCCCATTGGAGACGCTATAACTAAGGGTTGTTCAAGGCAGTTCAATTCTAAATTTAGTTCTTTAACTACAGATGAACTAATAAGAGATATAGTAGAACTTGAATCAAATAGAACAAATACTGGAACATTTTAAATGTAAGCCGTACCTTGGACAACCCATGGAGTGTCCTCATTTTCTTCCTCTGGAGATATAGTTGAACCTGAATCAAACAGAACAAATACCCGAGCTGTGGCGGCTTTGATCTGTGGTGGAGCTACTGGTCTCTGAAATGGAGGTCGGGTACTGACAGGTGGCCTAGCCACGGGCTGCGGTAGATGGGGCTAAATCGCTAGTGGCCCAGGCTTGTTACCCTCATCACATGCCCTCTTGAAGTAAAACTTTGCGGCATGTCCCGACTTCCCACAATAGTTGCATGACATACTTAGATATGCTCGCTTATCGACCACAACGGGGCTAGGAGGTGGAGAAGCAGGTCTAACTTGGTTACCTGAATCCCTGAACGGAGTTTGAGCTTTCAGCATCTGATCTATGTCCTTGTCCACCTTGGTGGCCTTGTCTACTACTTGTGCATATCGAGAAAAATCGAAGCAGCACAATTTCGACATGATTCTCGGCCGCAGTCCATCTCTGAATTTCCTTAGCCTAACCCTTTCTTCACTCACGATAGTCAGCACATATCAAGAAAGTTCAGCAAAGCGGGACTCATATTGCTCAACCGTCACATTCCCCTGCTCGAGTTTGAAAAACTGGGACACCTTCTCGTCACGAAATGACTCTGGGAAGTATTTCTCATTGAACTTGGTCTGGAACCTCTCCCAAGTCCATAGATAATCTGTTGTGGTAAGCCTACGCATAGAATCCCACCATTCATTTGCTTCCCCTTCGAGCGCGACAGTGGCAAAGGTTACCTTCTGTGTATCTGAACACCTTAATGACTCCATAAGTTTCAGCATGCGCTTCAGCCAATGCTCAGCCACTATGTGATCGGTTGTCCCAGAAAAAGTCGGAGGTCGTAGCTTCTAGAATCTTTCAAACACATAGGCATCATTCCCTGTAACCGGCAGCGATGTTGATACGTGTGGCCTCTGATATAATGTTTCCACTGCGGTCGCCATGGTGGCCTGCTGTTCCCTCATGAAAGCCTGTTGCTGACTTAGTAAGGAAACCATTTGTTCCCAAATGTCTGGTGTCGAAACCCATGACTAAGCCTCAAATGATGAAGTCCTATCTGCATGAGTTAGTGGAGGCGTCGGGACCGCCCGTGCCCTGGACTCTGAGTCGAGTTCCTCGGATTGCACTGGGAGTGCAGGGGTGTATATAGGACTTGCTTCTCTGCCTGCTTCTTCTGGTTCCTGTGGCATAATTAGAGGCTCTTGTACTTGTTGGGATCGTGTCTTTGGGGGCATCGTATCCTATATTTTAGGAACACGATGTCAGGTGTAGTATTCTATATTTATCTCTCATTAGTACAACTTGGTCACAAGAATTTTGAAATCAAGGGATCCTATGTTTTCCATGCCTCTAAGTGAATAGTTTCTTCTCAACTAAGAACATTTCCTAGAGGGGACTACATTTCTAGTTCTTAAATCTAGATTTATGATAGTTAAAATGGGGACCTAAGTTTTGTTTTTATGTTCATGCAATGATTGTATGCAGGGTAGAGAGTATGTAACAACTAACAGTGGGTAAAGAGTCATGCGACTGTAATAAAGTAACTGTAATTGCAACTTCCAATTCCCACGTCAAAGTAAAAAGCTTATAGAAATAGTCGAGATACTATTTAAGCCAGGAATGCCTATACATGTATGATGTAAACATGGTGATTTATGGTAGTAGCAGGTAGCATATATAAGCATAAGAACGGAAGGACAAGTAGGGACTTTGAACCAAGTTCAAGTTTGCTTACATTTAATAATTTCAGTTCTATAAATTAGAGATTCCTAATATTTCGTAAAATTGCAATCCATCATAAAGAAAATTGCTAGTTTTTATTTTTGTTTTTTTGTTTTTTTTTTTAAGTGTGGGATTTGTGATGAGTGTGTGTCCATGCCACTTGCATGGATCCACGTATACATGGCTTCCTAACTTTATTAAAAGGGCATAGTTACTGCCATCAAGGTACTGATGTGGCGCATGAAACAATAGTCAAGCAGATTTTTGATAGACCCTATCATGTAATTACATTCTACAGTCGGAATATGTTTAGGGTTATTTCACATCCTGGATTGGTTTGAGTGGCATATTCTCGTGACTTCTAGGCAAGGTATTTACGGATGAGTCTCAGCAGTTACAGGGATGGATCCCACGTTAACAACCCTTGACATTTAGCAATAGGGGCGGCACGCAATTGGGCATTTTCGTGGGAGGGGTATGGCCTATGGGTAATTACAACCGCATGTACATCTCTAACAGACTAACTGCTTGCCTGTGTATTTATCAGGTATTTGCCGTGGGACATCCCATCAGTGTTAACTCGTTCCAAGTGTCCTATTGTTATAATGCCTTTTTCCTATTTAGCCCTATGTCCTGTATTATTCTAAACGTGTACCACAGTTCATACTCTAAATGGTACATATATAAGATGGGGACTTTGACTAAAATGAACCGTCTACTAGTTAGTTAGAACCAAAGGAATGAAAAACTTGGTAGTCTACATCTAGTACTTACACCTTCATAGTTTGAATATTTCAACCATTCGATCAATGGGTAATACAGTTTATTGTACTCTAAGAAGACACTAAAATAGAGTTTAAATTTTTGTAACCATGTGGAATTCATATACTTACTTAGATTGGAAGTCTCATCAATGCTATCGTAGACAGAATATTTGATAGTTAGAGAATAGGCATTTTATAGTCTAGTGCAGTTAGAAGGAGTGCATTGTCCTAAGTAATTGTATATGCGTGCAACTAAAGGAATTATGGAATTTGTTGATGCAAAAAATTGGATCTGCCTCTTCCCAAGCTCATTCCTTGAAACACAAAGAATAAAGAACCCTGGCTAGAGCTGGGGATCTGTAACGCCCTAGAAAAATTCGTACTTGGACTCGAGTACCAACTCGACCAGAAATCGCGTAGGATTAATTCCTTTAGAAAATAAGTGTAAGTTAGCTAGCGCAACGCTAGAGTAGCTGGAAAATAGTCCCTGATCACTTTCAATACGTTCTACAAGACCCAAAGCGAGTAGAACCAATGACGCTATAATACTCTAAAACCTCGGATCAAACTCTAAGCCGGTTTGTTCTCTGGACCTCTTTGAAACTTTGTATTGGATCTAGACCGCGCGTCGAAAGTCCGATACCTACAATCTTAGACCGTTAGAACCGCCTAGCTGGACTTGACAATCATTTCGAAAATCAAGTCCAACCGACATTCGCAGGCTATTTCATTGAGCCTGGACTGAAGAGAGTGAGAATAGGGTTAGATTTGGAATTTGAAATTCAAATCTGGCACACAACTTAACGCGTTATTATTAAGCATTCTGACCGTCAGAATTCAGCCAAATTACACCCTCGGATCAGGAAAAATTTATATTTCATATCATGAGACTTGTAGACCTGATTTACGTGCGGTGACCGCTGAACTGAAACTGGACCGCCACGGGCGATCTACGAACACTACTGGTCTGAAAATGAGATGTGAGCGACATCCGACATGTATAAACTTAAGTCCAATCGCGTTTGGCCAGGGGACCACCAGAAATACCTTTTTGGACAGAAACAGCCCCGATTTGGTTAGGTATCAAGTAAACTTTGTTCCCAAGCCTGTTTTGGGCATATTTGGGCTTATAAAATGGCTTGAAAACCTCTCATATCTCTCCCATCCGAATTTGGAAAAAGCCCTAGGTTGAGTGAGAGAAAAGGTGAGAGATTGTGAGAGAAGGTGGGAGAGAATTTCCTACTGCTTGTGCCACGTGCTGCACGTGCTTAAGCCACGCGACTCAATCACTTTGCCGGTGATTTCTCCGTATTTCTAGGTAAAAAAATACCCTAAATAGTTGTTGATTTGAGGTTTCTTCGTTTCCATAGCATGGTAGCTGATGGATCTTGTGTATTAGGTTGCCTATTCGCCATAGACGAAGCGTATACGCTCCGTTCGAATTGATACGCTTCTAGGAAAAAAGGTGCGGATTTTAGACGCTTTGATTGACTGTTTCCAACGCTTTCAATGTCGTTTAATAGTAGATTATTGACGGCAACGCCATTTGACATGTACAGCATGCTGTTCGTTTCCTGTTTCGTAAGCAGATGAAGAATATAAGATTTAGGGCATTTTAGTCATTTGTAGGAAATACTGTTTTCACCCATATTTTGCTTATGTGATTGGCATGGCTTGTTGTCACATTAGGATACTAGGAATGCGTGCATAATTATTTTGGCGAAGAGATTCACTTAAATGCGCACTTTGAATCGACATACTATATGTAGACTTAAGTGTGTAGTTTAAGTGTTTGTATAAATGCTTGTATTAGTATGTATTGAATTAAAAGGTATTATGAATTAATTTGAGATTGATTTCTCAATTAATATGCTGATGTAAATAGTTTCCTACATGTTAGCTATATGCATGATTTCATTATATGTATGAAATGCATGTGCTTGATGATTCACTTAAGTTGTATGTTATAACATGTGTTAACATGCTCACATGGTTGTATTTCATTTCCAAAACTCTTACATGATTGCTGATGTGAATTCATAATTGTTTGGGACTATTCCTAGTCCAGGCAGTTGCAACCGAGCAAGTTCATGGTTGGCCTATCTTTACCATGAGCGACGCGTCAATGAACGCGAGTCGTGTTTTGGAGTTGGCGGCAGTGGTTAGGCCATGCGAGGTGTTTTACGCACTTCATGTCGTTCAACTTGAGATGCGCTCGTGCTAGTCGAGCCCGTCAAGTAACCCGACTGACCTTTGTATGTTCACCCTGTATGAGTCATAACTGCTTGAACCTAGGATACTGAACTTACCATTGTAAACCCTGTCAACCATGGTACCTTGATCCATAAAGACTCAAGAGCCGGGCATGGTGGTATGGGACACCGTGGTCGAGCTGTCGGCCTACGCTGGGGCCACAAACCTCCCCTTACTGACCAGTGAGCACCTATGACTCGTGAACAGATTATGGTGGTATGGGATAGTATATTCTTGCTGTCGGCCTACACTGATCAGGCGACGAGTCCTTTGTAGTGACCGCGAGCGTATTCTGAGTCTACGGGAGGTGACGACCCTTCCATAGCAGTGAGAGTATAGTATGCCTGCATTGATAAGGTGATGGGAGAGCGGTGCAACGAGTGCGAGCAACAGCCCTGCCAGCCCTTGCAGCGACCTACAAAATATACATCGTATGAGATTACTAGGAGTGAAGACCCTAGACAGGATCTATGTCATGCCCCAAATCCGAAAATCGGATTCACATGAATTCCGATTACCGAATCCGGTGCCGACAGCCTCCGTAGTGCCCCATTCTCGGCTCCTGACAATCAAATGACAGATTCCGATCCTGGGATCCTGCAAGGAGGATTTTCAGAATGAATTTTTTTTTTTATAATGGAGCATAACCACAAGCATAACCAAGTCACAAAACGACATCACCACATATCCACTATAACAAAATTTTAAGTACAATGCAGAAAGGGAAATACAAGGTGATCAGAAAGCTCCAAAAGGTCCTGATATGCACTCCTATCTCAGCGCTGCTGTCTCCAATGCTACCTGCACGCAACTATCATGCATAAGCTTACAAAAGCTTAGAGGGTGGTGTAAGTGTGTGCCTAAGTCAAACGCCAAGTGTACAGTATCAGAACAATGCGGAAGTATGTGGTAAGTCCATAGAATCAACCATGCCAAAGCTATGCGATGAGATATGAATGTCATCGGCCACACCGATACAATGCAAGGCCTATATAGCCGAATGTCATATGCGAAATGCAATCCAAGCAAGTCGGTACTCCTCAAGTACGTATATCAGTACAGTTCCTCTTTGGATATCACTGGGGTCCAATACACTTACAGAGACTGCCACCTCCCTAGCTGCACAGTCAATCAAGCGGATAAGACCTCACTATCCGCCTGACCAGTAGTATGCCAATACCTACCCGGCTCGTCGATAGCGGACTCATTTGCGAGCTAGTCAAACTCAGCCTAGCTTATAGCCCTCTCACTCACGCGGATAAGGCTACACCGCCTTCCAATCGATCACGACACAGTGAGAGACGCGGCCTACTGGTATTCGGCACTCGGGCGCTCATGTATCCACTCGGTCTAGACGTTGGAGCATCTCCTGGTACCAAAAAGGTTCTAGAACTCTCATCCAAGGACATCTTAAGTGCCCACAGTGCTAGAATAAGTATTTTCGGTATCCAATACGGTCATCCACGATGTACTTGTGGAGCCACGACCCTGATGTCGCTAGGGCGTGTAGTGATCAAGTCACACGTATGCGAGATGCATGAATCACTCAATCAAAACATGCAGCAATCCAGCGCGTACTGCGTGATCATGTGGGGCACTCAGTCACATAACGAGTCCCGTAAATGGTCTGCCCAATGGCGTATGTTATGATCAGTCATTACTCATATCAAGCATACATATGATGTGTATGGGCATGAGTCATGAGATTATTCTAAGCATGTTATAAGACAATGAATAGCAACAGGTATGGACCTATCAATGGGCCCTAAAGAGAGTTACAATGCGGACATTTAACCAACATCGTACATACAATGTGGACGTCAAACCAACATTGTTTCCCAGGCACGGCCTGCCATAAATATCTTTTCACGAACCATGAGAAACGTACATTGTAATGGACCCTAAGGACATCCGTTAGGCCTCGATCCCTGAGCCTTAGATATATCAAATGGGTCGTATTACATAGGCCCCACATTCACCAAATGGTTTGCATTAATGGGCCTCACCAATGAGCCTTATGTACATTGCAATGGTCCATGATCCATGGGCCTTGAAATACATCAAAGTGGCCTCACAACTTGGGCCTTAAATATGTTAGATGGGCCCATGCACATAAATATATCAACTAGGCTACTCCATTTGTGCCCCATGCACATCAAATGGGCTTGTTCCCATGGGCTTTATATAGAGTAAGTGGGCCGGATCCCATGAGTATTGCATATGTCAAATGGGCCCAAACCCATGGGCATTATAATGCCAGATGAGCTTAATCCCATAGCCCTTATATGTATCAAATGGGCCTGATCATTTAGGCCTCAGATATATACCAAGGTAGGCCTCAATGAATGGCCAAAGTTAAATCAGTAAAGGGCCCTATGCACATGCCATGATGGCCCATTTGCACCATAGATCTGGCTCATTTTGGCTCAAGCCATAAAACAAATAAATGGACGGTTTAGGTGCAACACATGCATCATGGCGGGGGTCACAGGAAGGCCCACCATCATAATCATATTATGTTTATTATACTATATAAATTATATACAGTATGTATATATATATATATATATATATATATATATATATATACACACACAATATTATATTTAGTATAATATTATATATACATATTAATATATATATCCACACACACGCACACACACATGTGCACTCAAACGCACTCACACACGCACACACACAAACGCACTCACACACGCACACACACTAGCAACAGTGTGCTCCACCGTCCGTGCGGACGGTGGACTAGCCACATACATCACTGTGGGTCCCATGTGGGGCCCACCATAATATTTATTTTCCATCCAACACGTTGGTAAGGTCATGCAGACCTGAATGAATAGGAAAAACAAATTTCAGCTTAATCCAAAACTTGTGTGGACCCCAAAAGGATTTCAATGGTAGAATTTAATCACCACTGTTTCTTGTGGTGTGGGCCGCCTGAGCTTTGGATGTGCCTCGTTTTTGGAGAGGGCCCACCTCAGAAGGTGGGCCACCTTATGGACAGATCGGATGGTAAGTAAACATTAAGGTGGGGCCCACACCATCAGCCGTGGGACCCCCCCCGTGGCGTCCGCTGTCCGCCCGCCCGCTGGGCCATCTGACGTGAGCAGAGGCAGCAGCCTCTGCTGCCTCAAAATTTATTTTTTTTGTTTCTTTGAAAACCCATTTTTTGAGGTTTTTGTCGTGTGGGGCCCACGTCTGAAGAATCCACTCCTGCCATTGGATTCTTCAACCCACAACGAATCCAACGAGTCCAATATCGAGCCTCTTTCATCGTGTAAATAGAAATCTGGAAGGATTTCAATGGTATTGATGGTATTTTCAATACCATGGCCCACTAGATATCCGGATCTTCCTCATCTTTCGGTTCAACGCCTAAAATATGTTGGGGAAGAGGATGGACGGCACGGATTGTATACATACATCAAGGTGGGCCCCGTATAAGTGGCCCACCCCTTTGGCCTTCATTTATATATTTTTTTTTTGTTTCTCCAGTGACGTCCAGCGCCTGGACGTATTTTTTTTTTTTTTTTTTTTTTTGTGGGTTGCATGAAATACATTCAAGGTGGGCCCTGATTAGGTGGGCCACCCCAAATGGATGTACATTTAAGATGGGCCCCACCCATGGACGGTTTGGATAAAATACATGTTTCATGGTGGGGCTAATCCAAGTGGGCCACATAGCTACATTAACATACAAGAAAAATAAATAAAGAAGAGAGGGAGAGAGAAATAGAGTGAGACACGCGTGATGGAGGGACCCCGGCACTATGGGCCCTCCGTTTCAATCATCCAATCATACATCAAAGGTCCCCTTGCATATGGACCATCAACAAAAGATCAACGGTGGAGATCCCACTCCACTAGAAATGGACGGTCTAGATGACCTCCTCAATACAAGGAAAGTAAACATCATGATGGGGTCCATGGAGAATGACCCCATCATGGAATGATCTTGATGATCAAGATGAGCCATTGGCCACATCTTAGGGTCCCAAGTGAGATCCAAACCATTGATCGGTTGGCCTCACTTGGCCCACCTTAAAAACATGAAAACTACTCTATCAAAGCACCCACCTCTTGATCTTCTTGGTCCGTTGGATAGCCGGTCTCCTAGAGCTTCACTTTGATGGTGGAGATGGGAAATGGATGACTAGGATGATGGGATTTGGAGATGGGAAGTGGGCCACCAAAATGCACATTTTCTCTCCATGGAAGGCTTGGACGTGGGAGAGCTTTCTTGCTTGGGACTTGGAGTGTTGAGAAATGAGAAGGAGAGAGAGAGTTGTAAGAGTGATGGAGTGATGTGAGGTGAGTGATGGGTGAGGTGAGTGATGGGTGAAGTGAGTGATGGGTGAAGTGAGAGGTTAGTTGACTTAGGTGGTTGCTTGTCTTGTGGAGAAAGGAAGCATGGGTGGGTGTACTTAACATGAGAGGTGATTGATGGGATTGATTGATGGGATTGATGGGACATATTGTGAAATTCCTTGGGATTTACAACGCGCGGTGTTTTTGCTCGAACTGAACGTAGGTCCGTATCTCATCGTTTGGGTATCGGATCAGTGCGTGAGTTGCGGCGTTAGAACCGCGGCGACGGTGCGGTCGCAATGATACAAGTCTCGAATTAAGCCGGCTCAAATGAATAGGATACGACTTACGGTTGTGCGCAACGTCAACTATAAGTCACGGATTGCCAGAATTTGACGAGAAGGGTCACGGGAATCAACGGAACAATGCGGATTAGGATACGGGTCTTACAGCTCTCCCCACCTAATAAAAATTTTGTCCTCGAAATTTAGATTACCATCGCAACTAACCATAAATCAAAAAGAAAATAGGGAACATAACATCATATATAATCAAGCACCATAATACATCATACAATCAATCATCAAAAAGATGGAGATAATGCTCGCGGATTTCTGCCTCGTGCTCCCAAGATGCCTCATCCACACTATGGTGGCCCCACTGCACTTTCACCAAGGGAATGACCTTGGTTCTAAGGACCTACTCCTTTCGATTGAGGATACGAACTGGCTGCTCAATATAAGAAGCGTCCTCACGAACCTCCAATGGCTGCCAATTGATAACAGGAATGACGTCTGACCCACACTTCCTCAACATAGAGACATGGAAGACGTTGTGGACGCCAGACAACTGCGATGGCAAGGCAAGCCGGTAAGCCACAGCGCCAATGCGCCCAGTGATCTCGAAAGGTCGTATGAATCTCGGGGCAAGCTTGCCCTTCGTCCCAAAACGAACTACACCCTTCATGGGTGAGACCTTGAGATACACATAGTCCTCGACGACAAACTCCAAGGGACGACGCCGACGATCAGCAAAACTCTTCTGCCAGCTCTGAGCTGTGTGCATCCTCTGTCTGATGATGTCGATAGCCTCTGACGTCTGCAGCACAAGCTCAGGACCTAGGAGACGTCGCTCTCCAACCTCGGTCCAACAACTCTGAGATCTGCACGGTCTGCCATATAATGCCTCAAAAGGAGCCATGCCAATGGTCGCCTGATAGCTATTGTTGTACGCGAATTCAGCCAATCGCAGGTGCTCGTCCTAACTACCCGCGAAATCAATCGCGTAAGCCCGAAGCATATCCTCAAGGATCTGGTTGACCCTCTCGGTCTGACCATCGGTCCGCGAATGATACGCGGTGCTGAGCTGCAAATCAGTGCTCATCGCTCTCTGGAAGCTTCTCCAAAACTGAGACGTGAACCTCAGATCTCGGTCTAAAACAATCGAGACGGGAACACCATGCAATCTCACGATCTCATCAATAAACATCCTGGCGAGCCGATCTGTATGCCAAGTCTCACGAATCGCAAGAAAATGTGACGACTTCGTCAGATGGTCCACAACAACCCAGATGGCGTCATGACTGCGCTGATTCCTCGGCAAACCCAAGACAAAATCGGTAGATATATGCTCCCACTTCCACATCGGGACGCTCAGTGGCTGCAATAGGCCAGGGGGTCTCTGGTGATCGGCCTTGACACACTGGCAGGTGTCACACTCGGCCACAAAACTGGCTATCTGGCGCTTCATCCCTGACCAAAAATACTGGCGTCTCATATCGCGATACATCTTTGTCGAGCCAAGGTGGATAGAGAAACGCGATCGATGTGCCTCGGTCATAAGATCTCGGCGTAAATCAGGAATATCTGGGACACACAATCGGCCTCTGAAGCGAAGTCCACCGTTAGAACCAATCTGCCAATCCGTCTGACTCTCAGATTCTGCCTCCGCTCGGTAATCCTATAACGACTCGTCTGTCTGCTGAGCCTCGATCACCCTTGCGACAAGAGAGGGTTGAATCGACAAGCTTGATAGCTGAACAATAGATGACTGCAGACCAAACTCAAAGTCGTACTCTGCTATATCCTCGAGCATCCTCCACTCCTGAATCATCATATGCGCCACCAGGCCTCGTGGCTGACGACTGAGGGCATCCGCCACCACGTTCGCCTTGCCCGGGTGGTACTGAAGATCAAAATCGTAGTCCTTCAGGAGTTTCATCCAACGCCTCTGCCTCATGTTCAGCTCGGACTGAGAGAACAAATACTTCAAGCTCTTGTGATCGAAAAAGAGCTCGAATCTCACCCCATAAAGATAGTGTCTCCACACTTTCAGTGCAAAGACAACCGCTGCCAGCTCTAGATCGTGCGTAGGGTAGTTCAGCTCATGGACCTTGAGCTGTCGGGACGCATAAGCCACCGGCTTCCCGTGCTGCATCAGGACAGCACCTAAGCCAACTCGTGAGGTATCAGTAAATACAATGAATCCATCACTCCCAGAGGGAAGAGTGAGGACAGGAGCGGACGTGAGGCGGTCCTTCAACTCCATAAACGCCTGCTCACAAGCGTCGCTCCAAATGAACTCGGCACCCTTCCGGGTCAATCTGGTCAACGGGGCTGCAATACGAGAGAATCCCTCAATAAAACGTCGGTAGTAGCCCGCCAAACCAAGAAAACTGCGGATCTCGGATGCATTCATGGGCTGATCCCATTGACGCACGACATCTATCTTCGAGGGGTCTATAGCGACACCCTGCCTCGTCACTACATGGCCGAGGAACTTCACCTCTTCCTGCCAGAACTCGCACTTCTCCAGCTTCGCGTAGAGCTGGTGTGCACGGAGGGTCTGCAATGTAATCTCAAGATGTCGCTCATGCTCCTCACGAGTCCTCGAATATATCAGGATGTCGTCAATAAACACCACGACAAACTGATCAAGATATGGACGGAAGACTTCATTCATCAACTGCATGAATACTGCGGGCACATTGGTCAGTCCGAAGGACATGACCTGGAACTCAAAATGACCGTATCGCGTCCTAAAGGCTGTCTTCGGGATATCCTCATCTCGAACCTGAACCTGATGATAACCGGACCGCAAGTCTATCTTTAAAAAGAACTGCGCCTCCTACAGCTGATCAAACAAGTCATCGATCCTCGGAAGCGGGTACTTGTTCTTGATCGTGACCTTGTTGAGCTTGCGGTAGTCTACGCAAAGCCTCAATGAGCCATCCTTCTTCTTTACGAAGAGTATCGGTGCTCCCCGCGGCGAACTGCTCGGACGAATAAAGCCTAACTCGCGCAACTCGTCCAACTGCTTCTGCAGTTCCCGTAACTCCAATGGTGCCATACGATACGGGGCCTTCGAAATAGGCGCAGTACCAGGCACAAGATCAATCTGAAACTCAGTATGCCGACGAGGTGGTAATCCCGGAATCTCCTGAAACACATCAGAAAAACCACAAACAACCGGCAGCTGGTCGATACTCAAAACAGCTGGCTCCTCAACGGCACACGATAACAGACAAGAAAGCTGCCCTCCTCTGGGCTCGGCAACAAACTGAAACTCTGGCACGCCGGGTATGCAGAACGTGACTGTCCTCGCAGAGCAGTCTAATATGGCGTAGTACTCGGCAAGCCAGTCCATGCCCAGGATAACATCAAAATCGGACATCGGCAATACAAATAGGTCGGCAGGCAAGAAGATATCTCTAATTAAAATAGGACAAGACGCGCAAAATCGGCCCAACAGTGCGATCTTCCCTAATGGCGTTGATACTACCAAATCCTCACAAGCAGACTCCAACGGCAAACCGGTCGATCAGCAGAAATCATCGGCGACAAATGAATGCGATGCACCAGAATCAAATAGCACACGTGCAATGCATGCAGAGACAGAAAGAGTACCCTCAACGACCCCTCCTGATGACTGAGGGTCCTGCTGGGCGGCATAGAATCTGCCCTGAGCCTGCTGGGGAGGTGCAGGTCCCCTCTGAGGTCTCTGCTGATGCTGTGGTAGCTGTGGGAGCCTAGCCTACTGCCTCAGCTACTGTGGAGGAGGTATAGGAGGCTGGTGCTGCGGTCGCTGCTGCTGTGGTGGCTGTCGTGGAGGTGGATGCGGTGCCCTCGGCTGCTGCTGCTACTGCGGATGGGGACACTCGTGCCTACGATGCCCGGTACGACCACACCCAAAGCAAGTACCTGAAAATGATCCCGAAGATGGTGTTGGAGGTACTGCTGGTGCTCGAAATGCTGGGCGGGTTGTGCGCCTCTGCTGTGAACGATGCTGCCGATGGGAGCTACTAGAGGGTGCCTTCCTCTTTTGATCTCCCCTCTGATCGCGGGCTCTCTACACACTGGCCCAATCTGTCTCATATATCAGGGCTCTCTCTACTATCTCCTCAAATGTCGGAAGTATATGTCCGATCACACGGCTCCGGAGGGCAGGACGTAAGCCGTTCTCAAAACGACGGGCCTTCCGCCCCTCATCATCAACAAGATACGTCGCGAATCTGGATAGTGCGACAAACCGAGCCTCATACTGGGACACAGACATGTCCCCCTGGACCAACGTCTCAAACTCAAGTGCGCGCTGCTGTCGCACATGCTCGGGAAAGAACTTCCGGTCAAACCGGTCTATAAAGTCCTCCCAGGTCCACTCAAAATCGGCAGCTACCGATCGGGCCACAGATGCCCACCAATACCGAGCCTCGCCCTGCAGAAGGAATACAGCTAATGGAACTCGCTGCTGGGTCGTACATCTCATGGTGTCGAATATCTTCTCCACCTCGAAGCACCACAACTCTGCAACAGTAGGGTCTGGCTCACCCCGAAAACATGGGGGATCGTGCCGTCGAAAATCCTTGAGAAGAGCGCTTGCACGCTCCTGCTCAGCCTCGGCCGGTGACACTGTGGGACGCCTGCTCTGCCCCTGAAGAATGGCGGTCATCGCCTGCAACATCTGCTGCAGCTGAGTAGCACTCACAGGTACGGTCGGATCCGTACCTATCTCAGGAAAATGAGTGGCATCCTCAAGCTCAAAGGCAGGACTATCTGGTGGTGGAGTAGGAGTAGCAGGTGGTAAAGCAGGAGCTGCGGGTGGTGGTGCGTGAGTCGCAGGTGGTGGAGCGGGATTCGCTCGGGTCGTTCTTCTAGCCATAACGTCTCCTACAGGAAGGAACAATGGCCTATTAGTCTTAAGAATCCTCAAAGGCACATACATTAAGAGTCTATGTCGAAAAATCGTTAAACCTATCAGACTCGGAACCCATTTATAGTAGATATGTGATGTGACCCTCAGGTATTCCCAAGTTATGCTCTGATACCAACTTCTGTCACGCCCCAAATCTGAAAATCGGATTCACATGAATCCCGATTGCCGAATCCGGTGCCGACAGCCTCCGTAGTGCCCCATTCTCGGCTCCTGACAATCAAATGCCAGATTCCGATCCTGGGATCCTGCAAGGAGGATTTCCAGAATGAATTTTTTTTTTTGTAATGGAGCATAACCACAAGCATAACCAAGTCACAAAACGACATCACCACATATCCACTATAACAAAATTTTAAGTACAATGTAGAAAGGGAAATACAAGGTGATCAGAAAGCTCCAAAAGGTCCTGATATGCACTCCTGTCTCATCGCTGTTGTCGTCCAATGCTACCTGCATGCAACTATCGTGCATAAGCTTACAAAAGCTTAGAGGGTGGTGTAAGTGTGTGCCTAAGGCAAACGCCAAGTGTACAGTATCAGAATAATGCGGAAGTATGTGGTAAGTCCATAGAATCAACCATGCCAAAGCTATGCGATGAGATATGAATGTCATCGGCCACACCGATACAATGCAAGGCCTATATAGCCGAATGTCATATGCGAAATGCAATCCAAGCAAGTCGATACTCGTCAAGTATGTATATCAGTACAGTTCCTCTCTGGATATTACTGGGGTCCAATACACTTGCAGAGACTGCCACCTCCCTAGCTGCATAATCAATCAAGCGGATAAGACCTCACTATCCGCCTGACCAGTAGTATGCCAATACCTACCCGGCTCGTCGATAACGGACTCATTTACGAGCTAGTCAAACTCAGCCTATCTTATAGCCCTCTCACTCAGGCGGATAAGGCTATACCCCCTTCCAACCGACCATGACACAGTGGGAGACGTGACCTACTGGTATTCGGCACTCGGGCGCTCATGTATCCACTCGGTCTAGACGTTGGAGCATCTCTTGGTACCAAAAAGGTTCTGAGACTCTCACCCAAGGACATCCTAAGTGCCCACAGTGCTAGAATAAGTATTTTTGGTATCCAATACGGTCATCCACGATGTACTTGTGGAGCCACGGCCCTAATGTCGCTAGGGCGTGTAGTGATCAAGTCACACGTATGCGAGATGCATGAATCACTCTGTCAAAACATGCAGCAATCCAGCGCGTACTGCGCGATCATGTGGGGCACTCATTCACATAACGAGTCCCGTAAATGGTCTGCCCAATGGCGTATGTTATGATCAGTCATTACTCATATCAAGCATACATATGATGCGTATGGGCATGAGTCATGAGATTATTCTAAGCATGTTATAAGGCAATGAATAGCAACAGGTATGGACCTATCAATGGGCCCTAAAGAGAGTTACAATACGGACATTTAACCAACATTGTACATACAATGTGGACGTCAAACCAACATTGTTTCCCACGCACGGCCTGCCATAAATATCTTTTCACGAACCATGAGAAACGTACATTGCAATAGACCCTAAGGACATCCGTTAGGCCTCGATCCCTGAGCCTTAGATATATCAAATGGGTCGTATTACATAGGCCCCACATTCACCAAATGGTTTGCATTAATGGGCCTCACCAATGAGCCTTATGTACATTGCAATGGTCCATGATCCATGGGCCTTGAAATACATCAAAGTGGCCTCACAACTTGGGCCTTAAATATGTTAGATGGGCCCATGCACATAAATATATCAACTAGGCTACTCCATTTGTGCCCCATGCACATCAAATGGGCTTGTTCCCATGGGCTTTATATAGAGTAAGTGGGCCGGATCCCATGGGTATTGCATATGTCAAATGAGCCCAAACCCATGGGCATTATAATGGCAGATGAGTTTAATCCCATAGCCCTTATATGTATCAAATGGGCCTGATCATTTAGGCCTCAGATATATACCAAGGTAGGCCTCAATGAATGGCCAAAGTTAAATCAGTAAAGGGCCCTATGCACAAGCCATGGTGGCCCATTTGCACCATAGATCTGGCTCATTTTGGCTCAAGCCATAAAACAAATAAATGGACGGTTTGGGTGCAACACATGCATCATGGCGGGGGTCACAGGAAGGCCCACCATCATAATCATATTATGTTTATTATACTATATAAATTATATACAATATGTGTGTATATATATATATATATATATATATATATATATATATATATATATATATATATATACACAATATTATATTTAGTATAATATTATATATACATATTTATATATATATCCACACACACGCACACACACTGGCAACAGTGGGCTCCACCGTCCGTGCGGACGGTGGACTAGCCACATACATCACTGTGGGTCCCATGTGGGGCTCACCTCTTGATCTTCTTGGTCCGTTGGATAGCCGGTCTCCTAGAGCTTCACTTTGATGGTGGAGATGGGAAATGAATGGCTAGGATGATGGGATTTGGAGATGGGAAGTGGGCCACCAAAATGCACATTTTCTCTCCATGGAAGGCTTGGACGTGGGAGAGCTTTCTTGCTTGGGACTTGGAGTGTTGAGAAATGAGAGGGAGAGAGAGAGTTATAAGAGTGATGTAGTGATGTGAGGTGAGTGATGGGTGAGGTGAGTGATGGGTGAAGTGAGTGATGGGTGAAGTGAGAGGTTAGTTGACTTAGGTGGTTGCTTGTCTTGTGGAGAAAGGAAGCATGGGTGGGTGTACTTGACATGAGAGGTGATTGATGGGATTAATTGATGGGATTGATTGATGGTGATTGATGGGATTGATTGTAGAGATTCCTTGGGATTTGCAACGCACGGTGTTTTTACTCGAACTGAACGTGGGTCCGTATCTCATCGTCTGGGTATCGAATCAGTGCGTGAGTTGCGGCGTTGGAACCGCGGCGACGGTGCGGTCGCAATGATACAAGTCTCGGATTAAGCCGGCTCAAATGAATAGGATACGACTTACGGTCGTGCGCAACGTCAACTATAAGTCGCGGATTGTCAGAATTTGACGAGAAGGGTCCCGGGAATCAACGGAACAGTGCGGATTAGGATACGGGTCTTACAATCTATGTTGGGATTGATATAAGGGAAGTACCTTAGTTTCCCAATCCTGCTGTTTGAATGGACTAATAATAACTCTGCAATCATATCACCATCACATTGCATGTGCCTGGAAGATGTGGAGCACTGAGCGGTACGCAAGCATGCCGCGGGCGTAAGATGGTGCCGTATGAGGGGGAACGTCGGTGAGGGCATCCATCATGTCATGTCATATTGCATTAACAACAGTATTAGGATGTTTGATTTACTGCTTTACTATTATCGCATGATTGATTTGAGAATATGTTAATCCTTGCTCTATTATTTCACTGAGTTAGCTACTCATTCCCACGTTACGGGATGGTGTTTGCAACACCCACCAGACCCTGTCTTAGATGCAGGTGAGGCAGCAATTCAGGAGGCAGAGCTGGACTATGATGAGGACCAGGACGAGTTCTCATATATGCAGTACCACGATGGCTTTGCTTAGGTGGCTTGGATTGACGGGACTTCTCAGTGGGACTACTTTTGACATTTTGATTTTATTTATTTACATGTATATGAGACTCAGAGATGTATTCATACTTTAGAGACAGTCGAGATCTACTTTGTTTTTCCATACAGTGATATATATATTCTTTAGTCTTCCACTTTCTTTTATCATGGAATCTGGAGTATGAATTGCAATTTTGGTATACTTTTACTCATGTGAATGCTTTAACTCAGACAACATTGAATCATAATTATTTTTGTTGCATAAGTGACGGTCTGGAACTTGGGAGTTGAGTTTATACATGACCCCCGATTTTTAGGGTGTTACAGGATCCTCCGATGCTTAAATCAGTAAGGGTTTAGAAAGAGAAGTTTTCAAGTTCTTTCTTGCGTACCTTTGTTTCCTGGAGAACCTCCTTTAGTCTCTCCCATATTTTCGGGAGATTTGATTTTGTTTGCGATTTTGTATAGATATTTCCCGATCCCAAGATTTTCGAGTTCGGGAATCCTTTTACAAGATTTTCAGAATGGGGTTTAAGATTATACCATCTTTCCTTTGCCTGGCTTGGCCTCAGCATATACTGTTGTTTCGGCTGGCTTCAAAGGGGGATCTTTGCCTACTTTCGGATGAAACGGAATCAAATTAATATTGACATCCCTTCTTAGTCCGAGGCCAACACTAACTGCCCTTTCATGGGTCAGTCTTATAGTCGATCAGGTGGCTTTTAGCTTTTAGGACCTCACTCAGTCTCTTCAGACGTTGCTAACTTTTTGGCCGAGTCAACTTCATGCGTCTTTCATATTATGCCTATGGATCCTGACTTGCTTCGACCGGGATTCAAATCTCACCGATTCGAGCTAAGTATCTCATTCAGTATTTTATTTTCAATTTTTTCTATTACTTCAGACAATGTGAACAATGTCGGTCCGTTCCACAGCGAGTTTCCAGACTTGTCCTTTTTTCCCTCCCAACAGTAAGCCCCCTACTCCTTGTGTTAGCCATGTCAACATGAAGGAGTAACGATTTGCTTAGTCGTTTCGTCTCGGAAACCGCATTCATGATGGAATATTTATTATTTTTTGTCTCATCCTCAACATACAATGTTTCGTTACTCGAGGTTGCATGAGTGGATAGTCGTCAGGTCGCTTCATCGACCTATGAACCCCAAACACGAAGCGAAGACGTTACCGGTCGTCAGTTAGTGTGCGCCACGCGTTGAGCGGGGGAGTCGATGCAATCGATTCGACTCCTCATTAAATATGCCTTGCCACATGGCTCAGCTATAAAAAGTTGAGTGGGCCCAAATTCTTCATTTCCGCGCCCACATTCAATCTCTTTCCCTATTCTTTCTTCCTTCCTTTTCTTTTTTTCCATTGTTGCGCCTTCCCTGTGCTTGCAATCCACCATTCCATTTCACTGTTTCATACTCTTTTCTTCGTGTGCCTTTCCGGTGAGTCTTCTTGTAACACCTCGGATTTTTTCCAACCTGAGATTAGACGTCCTTAGGCAATGGGTCAATCATAACACCTCTGTAACCTCTCAAAACCCAATTCCAGAGCCAAAGAAATCACTTAGGATTAATTCCTTTAGAAATTAAGTGTAAGTTAGCTAGCGCCACGCTAGAGTAGCTGCGAAATTGTCCTTGAACACTTTAAATACGTTCTACAAGACCCAAAACTTATAGAATCAATGACGCTATAATATCCTGAAACCTTGGATCAAACTCTAAACCCGTTTGCTCTCAGGAAGCTTTTGAAACTTTGTATTAGATTTAGACCGTGTGTCGAAAGTCCGATACCTACAATCTTAGACCGTTATGACCGCTTAACTGGACTTGACAATCATTTCAAAAATCATTCCAACCAACGTTCAGAGGCTATTTCATTGAGCCTAGAGTGAAGAGAGTGAAAAAAGGGTTAGATTTGGAAATTTAAATCCAAATCTAGCACGTGACTTGGCGCGTTATTATTAAGCACTCTGACCTTCAGAATTCAGCCAAATTACACCCTCGGATTAGGAAAAAAATTTTCTTTCATATCATGAGACTTGTAGACCTGATCTAGGTGCGATGACCGCTGAACTGAAACTAGACCGCCACGTGCGATCTGGGAACTCTACCGGACTGAAAACTAGATGTGAGCAACATCCAGTGACCATGAGCTTAAGTCCGACCACGTTCGACCAGGGGACCTCCCGAAATGCTCTTTTGGACCAGAACAGCCCCGATTTTGTTATACCTCAAGTGAACTTTGTTCCCAAGCCTAATTTGGAAAGGTTTTAGCTTATAAAAGGGCTTTAAACCCTCACATATCTCACCCATCCGAGTTTGCTAGAAACCCTAGCTAGAGAGAGAAAAAGTGAGAGTTTGTGAGAGAGTGTAGGAGTGATTTTCCTGCCACCTGCACTTACTGTTGCACGTGCTTAAGCAACGTATTCTGATCACTTTGACGGTGATTCCAACGCATTTCTAGGTAAGGAAAACCCTCAACACTTACTGATTTAAGGTTCCATCGATACCAATAGCGAAGTAGCTTATACATCTTGTGTATTAGGTCGCCGGTTCGCCGTAGACGAAGTGTATACGCTCCGTTCGGAACGATACACATTTAGGGTAAAAAGGTGCGAATTTTAGACGCTTTGATTGGCTGATTTCAACGCTTTCAATGTTGTTTAATAGTAAATTATCGATGGCGACGCCGTTTGACATGTACAACATGCTGTTTGTTTTCTGTTTCATAAATGTACGGAAAATATGAGATTTAGGGCATTTTAGTCATTTGTAGGAAATACTGTATACATGCATATTTTGATAAAATGTTTGCCATGGTTATTTATCGTGTTAGAATATTAGGAATGTGTGCATGGTTGGTTTGGCGAAGAGATTCGCCCTTAAGCGCACTTTGAGTCAACATATGCTATGTAGACTAAAGTGTGTAGTCTAAGTGATTGTATAAATGTTTGTATTAGTATGTATTGAGTAAATGGTGTTGTGTATGAGTTTTGAGATTGAATTCTCAAGTAATATGCTGATGTAAATGATTTTCGTCATGTCGGCTATATGCATTAATTTCATTATATACATGAAATGCATGTGTGGGATGATTTGCTTAAGTTGTATGTCATAACATGTGTCAACATGCTTACAATGTTGTATTTCATTTATGTTACACACATATGCTTACTGATGTTGATGCACAAATGCTTGGGGCTATGACCTAGTCCAGGCAGTCGGTAATGGATCGAATTCGTGATTAGTTTCTAGGTACCACAAAGGACGCGTCGATGAACGCGAGTCGTGTTTTGGGTTGGCGGCAGTGGTTAGGCCACACGAGGTGTTTCATGCACTTCATGTCGTTCAGCTTGAGATGTGCTCGTGCTAGTCGAGCCCATCACGTAACCCGACTGGCCATTGTATGTTCACCCTGTATGAGTCATAACTGCTTGAACCTAGGGTACTGAACTTACCATTGGAAACCCTGTTAACCATGGTACCTTGATCCATAAAGACTCATGAGCCGGGCATGGTGGTATGGGACACCGTGGTCGAGCTGTCGGCCTACGCTGGGGCCACAAACCTCCCCGTAGTGACCAGTGAGCACCCTACTCTGAGCAGATTATGGTGGTATGGGACACTATATTCTTGTTGTCGGCCTACACTAATCAGGTGACGAGCCCTTTGTAGTGACCTTGAATTTATCCTGACACCGCATGGGGGCGATGAGTCCTGACGCAGTCTTAAAGATAATTAGGCCTGTATTGATAATGTGATGGGGGAGCAGTGCAATGAGTGCGAGCAACAGCCCTTGCAGCCCTTACAGTGACCTACAAATATAACATTGTATGAGATTACTAGGAGTGACGACCCTTGACAGTATCTGTGTTAGGATTGATATAAGCAAGGTACCTTAGTTTCCCAATCCTACTGTATGAAAAGGACTAATAACAACTTGGTAATCATTATCCATATCGCATTGCATGTGTCTGGAAGATGTGGAGCACTGTTGAAAGAAAGCATGCCGCGGACGCAGATGGTGCCGTATGAGGGAGTATGTCGGTGAGGGCATCCATCATGTCATTTCACGCATATATTAACAACAGAATCTTGGAATGTTTATTTCATTGCTTTACTATTATCGCGTGATTGATTTAAGAACATGCTAATCTTTGCTCTATTATTCCACTGAGTTAGCTATTCACTCCCACGATACGAGACGGTGTCACGCACACCAACCAGTCCCTGTTTTAGTTGTCGATGATGGCGCTGCTTGTGAAGCGGATCCGGACTTGATGATGATGAGGAGGATCCCTCCTTTATGCGTGTTCTGATCTATAGGATTATACGGAGGTTAATTAAACACCATGACTCTTGTCATTTTTATATTGTTGGAGTACTCATGTATATTCTTTTCTTTCCATTTTTAGAGTATACATGTATTTAATTAACCTAGTAACATGTTCACACTCTGGAGACTTACAATGAATTATATATTTTATGTATTTATCATAGTCTTCCGCTTGCTAATTTAACTGTCTCTGGAGTATGATATTCTTTTTTGGCTTAGTCTCAATCTTGTTTAATTCCATTCTACAGACAACATGCATTTATCATTATCTATGTTGCATAAGTGACGTTATGGAACTCGGGAGTTGGGTTTCTACCCGACCCCCAATTTTTGGGGTATTATAGTTGGTATCAGAGCATGATTGAGATTAAACTGGACCTGGGTTATAGACACGCGACGTACGCTGTTGCCCCTTTAACTTAGGTGGGTGCGAAAGGAACCTAGAAACACTTATAGGATCGTAGTTTCGCCAATAGGCGAAGTTTACTCAAATCGATCGTTCGATCGAGTCCGTAACACATATATGGTCGCGTGAAGCGACCTAAGTTGCCTCTAGGTCATTATTTGGAAGGTTTGGGAGGATTTCAGAAGAATTTCAAACCCAGAAATTCAAGTCCTTGGGTAGTGGGGCAACCACATCCCTTACACTCAATCTCAGGGCTTAAAAACCCTGTTTCACCCAATTCCTTCAAAATCCTTCCTCTCACCACCCCATTCTTCAAATCTTTCTCAGTATTTTCATGTTAGGCATTAATCCTAATGTGAAAATGATATAAAATCATACTTAGATAAAATTTTACAATGAATAGTAAAAATACGTAAGAATCAGACTTTTGGCCATTCCAATTTTGAAATCTTTTGTAATTGATGGGTTAGTTGGATGAATTAGTTCCTCTTACCCCAAAATCACATGTTACATGATATGTAAGTTCATTCTGTTTTACAAACTGGCCCTGGAACACTCCAAATGGAGTTTTGGGCCTCTCTATACCAAACCACAATAAACTGGGGTGGGCCCCATACTTTTTTAGGGTCCCTAGGGTAAGGAGAACTCAGCCCATATGTCCTCCATCGCCAGTTTGCAAGTTCACCGGCAATGGCATCGCCGGTTCAGCGATGCATAACCGGTCAAACTCTACCGTTAGGTCTGGCCTTTGGGCTGAAAGTGTTTGGGGGCTAGGGTAGCCCCCTGGTATGTGGGTTGTACCTTGAAACACCCCAAAAGACGTACTTCCTTCATAAAAATGCCTCCCAAGCTCTCCCTTCTCATGTTTATTACTGCCTCCCCTCCCAAATGTCATTTCAAACCACCTTCATTCTCATTTTCTGTCTCAACCGACGTCATTCCATCACTCACAGCCATACAAGGTTCCTCCTCTCTCCATTCTCATCGTTTAGAGCTCTCCCATCCTTCATTGGAGGCTGAAAATCGTGTGGACCTCCATTCCATCTTATCTTGCTCCTTTCTCTTTGAAAATCTAGCCATTAGGAGCTTGATTCACCCCTCTACAGGGTCTAGATTTGTTTCAGCCCATTAGGGCAGCCATTTCTCCCCATTTCCCCTCCTTTTCCATGGCTTTGTTGAGACTATTTTAGCCTTTTTTCCCTTCCACCATCCTCCCTCTCATGTCCCTGTTATTTGAGCCTTTACACTCCTTTTGGTCTCAATTGTGCAAACTTCAAATCCCATGTAGGCCGTTGTCCTGTAGATTGTTTGATTACCATGTTAGGGATTTTTGTGTTTTGTTGTTATTGGGTCTAGTGAAGTCGTAGGTAGAAAATGTGTTTGTGTTAGAGGTTTGGGCTTAGCATAGCCGAATGCATTCCTGTCGTATTCCATGTGGAACTTTATTCCATGTATTGTGACAAATTTTGTTGAATGGAGTGCATAATCCCAACATGGGATTAGGAATACAGTTCCATTTAATACAACTTAATGCTACTGGCCATATAGGCCCTTGGCATTTTGGACCTAGAGTTAAGTACTCTTAAATGTGAAAGATCTGACGCTATAGGAAATCTAATTCCATTTAGACAATCCTAACTCTAAGCGATATAACAATTCCCTGTAGTAGAAATGGTATGAAACCATCTAACGTATAATTATAGGCTGTGGATTACAACTAGTGAGTTACAGACTAGTCTACTAGTTACCTTAAGTAGTGTAAAGCCTGTATATGTTAAGGAATAGGTTAGATTTGGTTGGAGTAGAACCTCATTCCTTCGCTTGATCCCCTTAAGACTTATAGAGTGCTGGTATAACCCTTAGGAAAGTTGTCTAACCTTAGAACCATTCACTCTTAGGGAAAACTATAAATCCCTCAGATTGAGTTTAGAATAAACCAGCTCGCCCCTTTGAATTGCCTTCCCCAAGGGCCTATTGCATTCGGGAACGCGGACTAAAGGAAATGTATATATAAGCGAGGTATTCGCAGTTTGAATTGACTTCTCAATCCTGATAGTTGTCAATAAATCTAATGCTCTGATCAAGCAGAAGATTGGCATCGTCTAGGATTAAGAACTGATACGGTAAATTTTTTGTTCTAGGCAGAAAGTCTATGTATCCGGTTCAGACCCACTACACAACTTTTCTTCCGTGTTGGCTCGACCATCTACAACCAAAAGTTATTGCTTTGCCTTTGGAAAATGTTGAGGACATCTAGCCAATAGAGAGTAGGCTTATTTCTACAACCATAGGTACTAATGTCATAGAACGCATCACTAACAAAGTAAGACCAATGGAGTGAGAGGTTGTTTCCCATTTTATGTCAAGGATAGCCCCTAAGTTGCACCTTGTTCCGATATACGGATCGATACATAGATTCTTGAACCTTAAGTAGAACTAAGTTTTAAGGGGGGTAGAACCTTATGAGCCCAATTTAGTAGTTGTTAGAACTGCGCAGCGGAAGCGTGGTTGGCCCTTTTTCCCACTGACCCAGGATCGAAACAACTGATTGAGGTTCTACGTAAGGTTAGGCCATTAAATAGGATCGACCCTTCCTTAGAATGTCAATACTAAAGTCTCTCTAGGGACCCATTACCCTAAGCTAATTTCGGGGACGAAATTGTGTTTTAAGGGGGGTAGATTATAACACCCCAGATTTTTGCCAACCTGGGATTAGACGTCCGTAAGCAATGGGTCAACCATAATACCTTGATAACCTCTCAGAACCCAATTCCAGAGCCAAAGAAATCACTTAGGATTAATTCCTTTAGAAATTAAGTGTAAGTTAGCTAGCGCTACGCTAGAGTAGCTGCGAAATTGTCCCTGAACACTTTAAATACGTTCTACAAGACCCAAAACTTGTAGAATCAATGACGCTGTATTATCCTAAAACCTTGGATCAAACTCTAAACCCGTTTGCTCTTAGGAACCTTTTGAAACTTTGCATTGGATCTAGACCGCACGTCGAAAGTCCGACACCTACAATCTTAGACATTTATGACCGCTTAACTGGACTTGACAATTATTTCAAAAATCAAGCCCAACCGACGTTCAGAGGCTATTTCATTGAGCCTGGAGTGAAGAGAGTGACAAAAGGGTTAGATTTGAAAATTTAAATCCAAATCTGGCACGTGACTTGGCGCGTTATTATTAAGCTCTCTGACCATTAGAATTCAGCCAAATTACACCCTCATATCAGGAAAAAATTTCTCTTTCATATCATGAGACTTGTAGACCTGATCTAGGTGCGATGACCGCTGAACTGAAACTGGACCGCCACGTGCGATCTGGGAACTCTACCAGACTGAAAACTAGGTGTGAGCAACATCCAGTGACCATGAGCTTATGTCCGACTGCGTTCGACCAGGGGACCTCCCGAAATGCTCTTTTGGACCAGAACAGCCCCGATTTGGTTATACCTTAAGTGAACTTTGTTCCTAAGCCTAATTTGGGAAGGTTTTAGCTTATAAAAGGGCTTTAAACGCTCACATATCTCACCCATCTGAATTTACTAGAAACCCTAGCTAGAGAGAGAGAGAAAAAGTGAGAGTTTGTGAGAGAGTGTGGGAGTGATCTTCCTGCCACCTGCACTAGCTGTTGCACGTGCTTAAGCAACGTATCCCGATCACTTTGCCGGTGATTTCAACGCATTTCTAGGTAAGGAAAACCCTCAACACTTGCTGATTTAAGGTTCCATCGATTCCAATAGCGAAGTAGCCGGTTCACCGTAGACGAAGCGTATACGCTCCGTTCTGAACGATACACATCTATGGTAAAACGGTGCAGATTTTAGACGCTTTGATTGACTGATTTCAATGCTTTCAATGTCGTTTAATAGTAGATTATCGACGGCGACGCCGTTTGACATGTACAACATGCTGTCCGTTTTCTGTTTCTTAAATGTACAGAAAATATGAGATTTTGGGCATTTTAGTCATTTGTAGGAAATACTGTATACATGCATATTTTGATAAAATGTTTTCCATGGCTATTTATCGTGTTAGAATATTAGGAATGCTTGCATGGTTGGTTTGGCGAAGAGATTAGCCCTTAAGCGCACTTTGAGTCGACATACACTATGTAGACTAAAGTGTGTAGTCTAAGTGATTGTATAAATGTTTGTATTAGTATGTATTGAGTAAATGGTGTTGTGTTTGAGTTTTGAGATTGAATTCTCAAGTAATATGCTGATGTAAATGATTTCCGTCATGTCGGCTATATGTATTGATTTCATTATATACATGAAATGCATGTGTGGGATGATTTGCTTAAGTTGTATGTCATAACATGTGTCAACATGCTTATAATGTTATATTTCATTTCTGTTACTCACATATGCTTACTGATATTGATGTACAAATGCTTGGGGCTATGACCTAGTCCAGACAGTCGGTAATGGATCGAATTCGTGGTTGGTTTCTAGGTACCACAAAGGACGTGTCGATGAACGCGAGTCGTGTTTTGGGTTGGCGGTAGTGGTTAGGCCACACGAGGTGTTTCATGCACTTCATGTCGTTCAGCTTGAGATGCGCTCGTGCTAGTCGAGCCCGTCACGTAACCCGACTGGCTATTGTATGTTCACCCTGTATGAGTCATAACTGCTTGAACCTAGGGTACTGAACTTACCATTGGAAACCCTTTTAACCATGATACCTTGATCCATAAAGACTCATGAGCCGGGCATGGTGGTATGGGACACCGTGGTCGAGCTTTCGGCCTACGTTGGGGCCACAAACCTCCCCGTAGTGACCAGTGAGCACCCTACTCTGAGCAGATTATGGTGGTATGGGACACTATATTCTTGCTGTCGGCCTACACTGATCAGGCGACGAGCCCTTTGTAGTGACCATGAGTTTATCCTGACACCGCATGGGGGCGACGAGTCCTGATGCAGTCTTAAGGATAATTAGGCCTGTATTGATAAGGTGATGGGGGAGCGGTGCAACGAGTGTGAGCAACAGCCCTGACAGCCCTTGCAGTGACCTACAAATATAACATCGTATGAGATTACTAGGAGTGACGACCCTAGACAGGATCTGTGTTGGGATTGATATAAGCAAGGTACCCTAGTTTCCCAATCCTGCTATATGAAAAGGACTAATAACAACTTGGTAATCATTATCCATATCGCATTGCATGTGCCTGGAAGATGTGGAGCACTGCGGGAAGAAAGTATGCCGTGGATGCAGATGGTGCCGTATGAGGGAGTATGTCGGTGAGGGCATCCATCATGTCATTTCACGCATTCATTAACAATAGAATCTAAGAATGTTTGTTTCATTACTTTATTATTATCGCGTGATTGATTTGAGAACATGCTAATCTTTGCTCTATTATTCCACTGAGTTAGCTATTCACTCCCACGATGCGGGACGGTGTCGCGCATACCAACCAGTACCTGTTTTAGTTACAGATGATGGCGCTCCTTGTGAAGCGGAGCCGGACTTGATGATGATGAGGAGGATCCCTCCTTTATGCGTGTTCTGATCGACAGGATTACAGGGAGGTTGATTAGACACCATGACTCTTGTCATTTTTATATTGTTGGAGTACTCATGTATATTCTTTTCTTTCCATTTTTGGAGTATACATGTATTTAATTAACCTGGTAACATATTCACACTCTGGAGACTTACAATGAATTATATATTTTATGTATTTATCACAGTCTTCTGCTTGCTAATTTAACTGTCTCTGGAGTATGATATGTTGTTTTGGCTTAGTCTCATTCTTGTTTAATTCCATTCTACCGACAACATACATTTATCATTATCTATGTTGCATAAGTGACGTTCTGAAACTCAGGAGTTGGATTTCTACCAGACCCCCGATTTTCAGGGTGTTACACTTCTCCCTTCCCTATCTTCTAATTTCTCGCGATAATGCAGCCTTTGAGCCCATAGGAAGGGAATTTCGGTGACGATGGTGAAATGAGGCATCTTTGGAATGTCTCGAAATCACCCTCGCTATTGGTGGAGATGGCAATGAACACCAATGAGGCCTTCCAACTTAATGATAGGTTGTCCAGTGGGGCTTCAGCGGAATGTCCTGCTATGGTGGGAAACATGCCCCTGGTAGACGTATCCCTTACTTTCTTGGGGATAATCCGAAAGATGAAGAGGAATTGGAAGGAATGGTTGAGTCAGCTCCTCTTAGGAGACCGGTACAAACTGAACATGGGGGAACCGCTGAGTCGGTTCCTCTACGTAAGTCGGCTAGGTTAGTAGAATCGCCAGTTGAAGAAGGAGCTGCCGAAGAAGAGGTTGCGGAGAGTGAAGGGGCCGGAGATGAACGAAAAGGGCCGATCCCCTCGGTCTTGACTGAGAAGGATCTGGATAGGATCAGAGTCAGTTACCATGTTCCTGACTTAGTAATTCTTTAACTTCTGCTCCCAAATGAATTGCCTGACCATTCCCCTCTTGGGATGATCGCAATTTTTCAAGTGGCCATGGAATGTGGTCTGCGTTTGCCCTTATAACCTTTTAAGACCCGTATCATATACTGTACCATTTTGTAGGCTTCCGCGGTCATTCCAGTCAAATTCTGGTGACCCGTGATCTGTTATCAGCTTTTATGCGAGATCTTGGGTCGTATCCCGTATTTAAGAGTCGTCTCAACCCGAGACTTGCACCCTAGCGACCGCACCGTCGCTGCGATTCCAACGCCACATCTCGCGTGCTGAGGAGATACCCTGGCTAGGAGACGAGAGCCCGATTCCAGTTCGAGAAAAATACCGCACATTACAATTCTGAGAGAATCTCTATAAAATGTCACATCAATCCATCAATCAATCAAAGTACTCCCATCACCTCACACCCCATCCCCAAGTACAACCACCCCTCCCCTAAAGTCAACACTCTCTTACAATCAAGTACACCTACCCATCATTCACCATCCCTCTCTCCCATCACTCCTCTCCCATCATCTCTCTCTCTCTCATTCTCTCTCTCATTCTCCTAAGCAACCCCAAGAGAAGAATCGTCCATGGCTTTCATGGAAAAGCCATGTGTGGCCCACCTTCCTATCACCCAATCCCAACCTTTAAAATCGATCTCAACTATTGAATCTTGTTCCCTTAAAGCTCTACAACGTGTTGGTGGAAGAAGGAAGAAGAAAACTTAAGGTGGGTGCTTTTACTTATTTATTTTTATGAATTGAGGGCCCACCCTTACTGCTGTCTTGGACAGACCCTGATGTACAAAAATTACAAATATGACCTAGATTCAAGCTGGTAGGGCCACGTCACATGGACCCCACCCTGAAACAGACTAGCGGGGTACCTCATACCAGTCATATAGCTGGTGTATTGAAACCACCAAGCTCCATGGGACCCATTACTATGATGTTAGCAAGGTATGTGGGGCCCAATTGATGTATGTACTACATACACACCGTCCATCCTGTTTGGCCAGATCATGGGCCCACCCGATCTGAGCCTAACCTTCTGAGTATTGGATGTCCAGCAGCAGCTGCTGCTGGACCGTTAAAGGGGAAAAATAAATATCAGCTTTATCCAAAGCAGTAGGCCACCCGTGTGGACCCCACCATGAGATTTATATTATATCCAGACGGCCACCCATCTGGACGTGGCCCCACACCAACTAGATAGTTATTGTATCTGACGTCAGCAAGTGTACTAGCCCTAGCATGCGGCATAATCCCAAACTGTCCATCTGTTTATCTAGCCATCCAGCTGTCTGGACGTGCTCGCAGGACCCACCATGATGTAGGTGTTCTATCCATTCCATCCACGTGGGATGTGGGGCCACCATATTGTGCGTGTGTGTGAAATCCACACCGTCCTTGTAGATGTGATCCCATCCAGGTCGTCCGTCCGTTGGACGTCCAAGACGCTGGATGGGTGAGTGAAATACAATATCACCTTGATATACATCAGGGCGACATGTGTGGTACTACCTGATATTTATGTTTCATCCACACGTGGGACCACTACTGTATTCACATCAGTTAGTGAGTGGATCTAACCTTAGTGTATTTGTTAAATCTGCACCGTCCACTGTTTGGATGTGAGATCCACTTGGTACATGTGGTGTCCTCACTGTCCAGCATATGGGACGGTGGGACCCACATCATATCCATGTTTCATCCAGTCGTTCATCACTGGATCCCACGATGATGTCGTGTTGAATCCAGAACGTCCGTTGGATGGGCATTGAACCTCCTAGACGTTGTTTCTTTAAAAAAATAAAATAAATAAATAAATAAAAATAAGAAGAAAAGGGGAAATAATAAGATATGATAATAATAAATGATATTATATTATACATATATTTTATGTACATATGGTGGGCCCCATGTGGGACCAAACGGGTTGGCTGATGAGTCTCACACCAGTTATATAGCTTCTGTGTTGAAGTCCCAATTCCCGTGGGACCCACTAATGTATGAATTTAAGTCCACACAGTCCATTCATCTACGGGGACCCCACCGTAATATGTGTTTGGTAACCCTCGCTGTCCATCTATCTGGTGGGACCTATCATCTTTGTATATGCTTCATCTGTATTATCCATCTAGATGGTGCGATGCGTGGCCCCACCATGGTGCGTGTTGCACCCACACTGTCCATCCTCTTGGTAGCAGTTGGTCGTCCATTTGCTAGACGGTCAGCGGCCTCACCATGATGGGTGTTTTCCATCCAAACCCTCCATCTGCTAGGGGCGTGGGACCCACTGTAATTCACGTCAGCAAGTTCTGCAGGTCCCACGTGATGTACTTGCATGTCCCAGCCATCCTGATGGTGGGACCTGCTGCTGGATGATATTTGAATGGTGTTAATGCACATGGACAAAGTTTGGATGGTGCTAATTTATGTGGACCATGTTTGGGTAGTGCTGGTCATCATTAATGGGTCATGTGCCCCATGCATTGAGTGTACAGTGATACACAGGTTACACCTTACAACTATTGAAATGATTTTGGTGTGGTCCAAGCCCACTTGAGGACCATTGGTGAAGCCCATCCATGAGGCCCATCATGATGTATTTTGGCCCATGTTGGGGCCCACCTTTTGTATTGTGAGGCCCAAATACATGGCCCATTTGATGTGTATGAGGCCCAAGCAGTGTAGTCCACCTATTGTATATGAGGCCCATTATGACAGATTGGAGGCCCATGGGCGAGACCCAATATGTCGTATTCAAGGCCCATGGGCATGGGCCATTATGAAGTATTTGAGGCCTATGGGCGAGGCCCATTATATTGTATTCAAGGACCATGGGTGAGGCACATTGTGATGTATTCGAGGCCCATGGGCATGGCCCAATGGGATGCATATATGGCCCACGAGTGAGGCTCATGATGATGTATATTAGGCCCTTATGCGAGGCCATGGGCCCACTATATGTATGACTCTATGTGGACCACTCCTTGGGAGCAATGTTGGTTAAATGTCCACATTGATGGGCAATGATGGTTGGACGTACACATTGTGACCTTCCCTTAGGCCTTGATAGACCCCTTTTCATCATTCTCTTGGTGGGTTAACCCAAATAAATGGGCCTCATTCGCCATAGACAGATGGCTTTGTACTATCAGATTTATTATAACCACAGCCGAGGACCAATCTTTATATTATGGTTGATTGGTTATTCATCTATGGACCCCGCCTTGTTTATAGACTGATTATCGGTGCTGATTATCGATGCAGATTATCGGTGCCGATTGTTGTGGCCGATTTTGATTATCGAGGCCAATTACCATGGCCGATTGCTGATACTGATTGTTGTGACCGATTATTGATCGATTTTGATTATTGTGGCCAATTGTCAATTCCAATTATCAAGGCTGATTATCGATCAAGGCCAAGTATCGAGGCCAATTCCAATTTGTCGAGGTCGATTGTGTAGGCCAATTCCAATTGTCGAGGCTGATTGTATAAGCCGATTTCGATTATCGAGGCCAATTTTAATTATCAAGGCCAATTGTCGAGACCCAATATGATGTATATATGACCCGTAGTTAAGGCCCATTGTGATGTGTATTCGGCCTACGTGATGTGCATTTGGCTCATGTTTGAGGCCCAATATGATGTATATGTGGCCCGTATTTGAGGCCCGTTGTGATGTGTATTCATCTCTTGATTAAATGCCCATCGTGATGTGTATTAAGTTCTTGAGTGAGACCCATGGTATTGTATATTTAGCCCTTGTGTGAGGTCATGGGTCTACTATATGTTAGGCTCTATGTGGGCCACCCCTTGGGGGTAATGTTGGTTAAATGTCCACATTGTAGATGCCGAATGTCGATGTTGATTATTGAGGTCGGTTATTAATACCGATTATGAGTATGTGACAGCATAGCATCATAATACATGCCCATATGCATCATCCGCATGTTTGTTATGAGATGTGATTGACCATTGCATATGCCATAGGGCAGGTTCTCTATGGGGCTCCTTGATAGGCGGAGTTGCACCACATGAGCGCACGGTATGCGTAAGATTTATGCATGATTGCACTGTGTGATTCATACATCTCGCATTTGTATGACATGACCACGTACGCCCTAGCGACATCAAGGCTGTAGCCTCCACAAGCATATCATGGATAACTAGATGGGACATAAGAAATTTGTTCTATATGGGGTGTTATAGATATCCTTGGGTGAAAGTCTCAGAACCCTCTTCATTTCAGAGGTTGCTCCAACGTCTAAACCGAGTGGATGCATGAGCGCATGAGGGCCGTATATCGTTCAACAACGTCTCCCACTGTGTCATGGTCAGTTGGAAGGGGGTGCGGCCTTACCTGCTCGAGAGGAGGGGGCAATGCTAAGCTGAGTCTGACCAGCTCGAGGAATGGGTCCACTATCAACGAGTTGGACCTGATATTGGCAGGTGGATAGTGAGGTCTCTTTCACTCACCTTGTTGCGTGCGATAGGGCGACAATTTAGTTTGGAGTGTAATAGACCCCGGTGATTTTCCAGAGAGGAACTGTACTGATATGTAGACTTATTGAGTAGGAGTTCATGCTCATTCATTCATTCATTCACTATCCACTCGGGCTGGTGGTGCGCAACTAATTGTTATGTACCTTCGTTATGACAAGAATTTCGGTTGGGAGCACGACTAACCTGAGATCAGGAGTTTACCACATTGAGTCTGACTATCTAAATTTAGGTATGGGACTGGTTTGGATAGAAGTCTCTTGTGGTGGACCATATAGCCTACGATACTACGTACTATCATCCTGAGTTCACACTCCAGCATGGTCATTTCATTCGCATCGCATAATACATTACATCCGAATACATATGGCATTTTGGGTTGTTATGTTTTTGCACTTATATGGCCTAGACAGATTTAGTAGGATTTGTACATTACATTGCATCCTCGGCATCTGATATTTAGCTCTTTATGACTCCTTATTGCATAACTATTCTATATTGTGTATTCTGATATTGATTGACTTATGGACTTGTCCATACTTTCGCTTACTCTGTTATCATATGATTTATGATCTTGTCAGTATTTCTGCTTACTCTGATAATTCATGATCTTGTCAGTATTTATGTTTATTCCCTTAATGTACGATTTTATGGATTACCAGTAATTTCGGTATTGTATGATGATGGCATTGTATTGAATACTTGACACTTACTTTGTGCACACACTTACACCGCCCCCCTAAGATTTTTATAAGCTTATGCACGATAGATGTGTGCAGGTGATGTTAGGTTGCAGTAGTGTTGAGCTTGGAGCTTGCAGCGATCTTCTGGAGCTTGATTTTTTATTTATGTATTTTCCTTTCAGCATTGTACTCAAATAATTATATTAGTGGATATGTAACAATGATGTTGCCTTTTTGAATCGAGTAATCTTGTGGTTATGCTTATTACAAGTTAAATGTACCTTGAAAAAAAAATCCTCCTTGTAGGATTCCAGGATCAGAATATGGTGTATGGATGCTAGGAACCGAGAATGAGGTACTACAGAGGCTGTCAGCACCGGATTCGGCAATTGGGATTCCTGTGAATCTGATTTTTGGGTTTGGGGCATGATAAACCTGTTGCTCTGGATTCCCTCTCCTAACTCCAAATTACTCCCGGACAGATAGTTCCGAATGGATGGAGGAACTTGTTCGGATGCGCAGTATTATGGGTCGAGGTTGAACAGCCCATGCTATCCATAGATGAGTTCCTTTATCTGTACCAAGTACGACCTCACGTCTCGCATCTGGGTTGGTATTTTTTAAGCGCTTAGCGGAACAAGGGCGGCTCTTTGATAACCTACCCTCCTACTTCTAACAAGCATTTGAAAGAGAAGTGGTTCTGGGTCTGCGGCCGTTGGGAATTGCTGAGCTTGGGCTCTTCAAGCCTCTCATCCCCTGGGTCTTCTCTGAAGCAGGTGACTCGACATGCTTTTTTATGTATCTTTTTATTTTACAATCCTTCCGAGTCTGACTGAATTCATTCTGTAGTGATCCTAAAAAAGCGGCCGAAACTAAGAGAGAACGCTTTAGCTCGGATCAAGGACTTGTGGAAGATAAGTTCCGAGGATCGATCTTGGAAGTCTCTCTTATAACCGGAGCGCCTTCTTCTAACAGGCTTAGACTTGTCCGTGACAGGTACCATCAGATCACTTTAGTTTCATCAGTCGTCCTTGAACTTTCTTGATCTTGTTTTATCTGCCGCAAAGATGGTTAAAGCTCATCCTCTCCTGAAGTTATCATCCAGGTTGAAGGCTCCCCCTAGATCCATACTTCTGTCGAAGCCTCGTCCTCTAAAGAGGGCAAAAACCATCCCTTCAGCTGCCAGGGCATTTGTCCCGACTTCTTCTTCTCCGTCCATCTTGAACGTCGTTGTTCTCTCAGATCCCGAAGAGAGGGCAGATGATGAGAGCATCCTTCCTGTCGAGTCTCGGATGACCCCTGAGCCAGGACCTGTTGCAGAGTAGGTCTTGGGACAAAGAGAAGAGCAGAGGGGTGAAACTTCAACGGGACAGCCGGACCCATGGGACCAATTGTTCTTCTAAAGTACTGTGATGAATATGGTCCCTTAGGCTATCTCTCGTGGGACCGAGAAAGAGTTTGGCTCTCTCTTTGAAGCCCCTAGGAGTCGGGTACTTGCTTATGCAATGAAGATTCTTCTTGATGTGAAACTCAAACTTATGTCTCGGTGCTTTTCATCTTTTATTACTGTCCTGACTTATCTTTTCTTTTCATTTAGCTTGCTCCTTACCTGCTGAAAGCTAGCGAAGATCTGTCCGAGGCTGAAAAGGCTCAGTGAGCAGTGGTGGAGGTCGAAGCAGCTCGAAAACGAGCAGCAAAGGAGGAAGCCTAGCTGGAGATCACCTCGGGTCAAGTCGGCCGATTAACTGGCGAATTGAGCATCGCCAGAAAGGCTGCTGAAGACGGTAAGGCTGAGTGCGCTCATATGGTTCTTCTGTTGAAAGTCTGCGCTCATATGAAAGTCTGCGGCATCTGCTTGCTCGTGAAGAGTTCGAGGGAAAGCTAACTTGACTTAAAACCAAGATCACAGGAGCGCTCGAGATGTCCAAGAAAGAGGCCGGGGAGAAGGTCATAAAGGATTTTCTCGAGTCTCCAGAGTTTGAGGATGAGAAGGACTGCTTATATCAGAGCTGGTATTCTCCATGCATCCAGGTAATGAAGCAGTATTTCCCTAACCTTGATCTCTCGAGATGTGAAGAAGGCCCTCCCGAGGATCCGGCAGAGTCTGCTAAGACTCTTGCTCCAGAGGTCGCCCCGAGTGATGCATGATGAGTCTCGGTGCTTGGTCTTTTTGGTACCATCATCAGCTCCATTTTGGCATTCACGCCAGCATCGTCTCGGCACCATCATCTCTCCATTTTTGGCACTCATGCCAGCATCGTCTCGGCACCATCGTCGGCTCCATTTTTGGCACTTACGATAGCATCGGTCTAGCCCTGGGGTAGTTTTGGCTGAAGGAACACTTGTCATGTCTGATCTTTCTTTTATTTATAACCCTTTCATGATTTGGTCTATGTACGGCAAAAGCAAGATGTAACTCGATGTAATAAATAGTTTGATAAATGAATTCAGTTTTCTTTTATTCATTGGATCAGTTTACATATTCATCATCTTTGTGTCTTTTTCATTGCTTTTCCATATCGACTTTAAGGGTAATAAATCTTCAGATGTTCGGCATTCCATGGATGAGGCAGCAGCTGTCCTATTAAGTCCTCCAATCGAAATGTCTCGGGCCGAATTGTGCTTGAGATGACATATGGTCCTTCCCAATTGGGGCCCAACGTGCCTGAATCGACTTCCTTGGTGTTAAGGAAAGATTTTCGGAGAACCATGTCTCTGATTAAAAAACGCCTAACCATGACTCGGGCATTATAGAACCGAGCCACTTGTTGTTGTCCATCCATCATATACAGTCGAGTTTTCTCCCTCAACTCATCTAGAAGGTCAAGTCTGAGTGTCAGGAGTTCTTCATTTTCCTCCTCATTGAACGAGCTGACTCGGGCTAAAGGCATCCCGATCTCAACTGGTGTGACAGCCTCAGTGCCATAATCAAGGGAGAAAGGAGTTTCTCCTGTGGCGGTTCGGGCCGTAGTTCAATATGCCCATAATATTTTCAGGAGTTCCTTGGCCCATGCTCCCTTGGCTCGGTCTAGCTTGGTCCGAAGATATTGCTTAATGATCTTGTTTACTACTTCAACTTGCCCATTTGTCTGAGGATGGTGCGGCGATGAGTACACATTCCTTATCCTGAGATTGTCACACATTTCGCGATAACTTCTGTTGTCAAACTGCTTTCCATTGTCAGTTATAATAGTCTGAGGTATGACGAACCGACAAACAATATTTTTCCATATGAAGTTACTAATCTTTTGTTCGATCATTTTTGTTAACGGCTCTTCTTCGACCCACTTTGTGAAGTAGTCTACCGCCACGACTGCGAACTTAGCTTGACCCTTCCCCATAGGGAGAGGTCCAATGATGTCGACTCCCCACTGCGCGAAGGGCCAGGGACTGGTCATGAGAGTCAGCTCTTCGGGTGGTTGTCTCAGAATGACTGTGAATTGCTGGCATTTATTGCATCGCTGAACGAATTTACGAGTGTCATGCTAGATCGTCGGCCAGTAGTATCCCTGACGCAAGACTTTGTGTGCGAGAGATTGTACGCCTGAATGATTCCCACAAATTCCTTCGTGGATCTCCCGTAAGACATAGTCGGCTTCGATGTTCTTAAGACACTGTAATAACGGAGTGTAGTAACCCTTTTTGTGTAGTGTCCCATTGAGTATTGTATAACGGGAAGCTCGGGTCTTCAGTCGCCGAGCCTCAGCACGGTCTTCAGGCAATTCTCGACTATCGAGGTATCGGACGATTGGGTCAAACCAAGTAGGTCCCGAATCAATGGGGAGTACGATCGAATTATCTAGTTCTAAGATACTCGATTTGGTAACGTACTCAATCGGGACAGACCTAGGTATGTTGTCTTCATCAGTAGAGGCAAGTTTTGCCAGTAGGTCAACTTTGGCATTTTCTGTCGGAGGGATACGAGTGACGATACAATGCTGAAAGCTGCCAATCAGTTTTTTAGCTTTCTCCATATACGCTTTCAACTTTTCTTTTCGTGTTTGATATACACTAGTGACTTGATTGACAACTAACTGAGAATCGCTGAAAATGTCGAGATGCGTCACACCTAGACTAGCTGCGAGTCGGAGGCCGAGTAAAAGTGCTTCATATTCTTCTGTATTGTTCGAGGCTTGAAATCCAAGTCTTAAGGCATATTGCATGTAGGTTTGATTGGGAGTTTTCAATACCACCCCTGCCTTGTTTGCCTTAGAGTTAGAGGAGCCATCGATAAATAACTTTCAAGGGGTGGGCTCGGGCGCAGACTCGGGCACAGCGATTGTCGGTTTGTCAGTTGGAGCTGTCAGGCTTACGTCGGTGTGAGCTATGACTTCAACAATAAAATTTACTATGGCCTGACCTTTGATAGCCACTCTTGGCTTATATTGAATGTCGAACTCAGTAAGCTTGATCGTTCATTTTGTAAGTCGGCCTGATGCTTTTAGTTTTTGTAGAATCTGTCGTAGCGAAAGGTCGGTAATAACGACGATAGTATGGGCTTAGAAGTATGGCCGAAGTCGATGCGAGGAGATGACTAAAGTCAGGGCCACTTTCTCCAAGAGCGGATTCCTTGTTTCCGCCGGTAAGAGTGCCTTGCTGACATAATAAATCGGTAATTATTTGCCTTCATGTTCCCGTATCAAAGCCAAGTTAACCGCTGCCTCGGATACCGCAAGGTATAGCAACAGAGATTCTCCTAGTTCAGGCTTTGATAAGAGAGGTGGAGAGCCAAGGTACGACTTTAATTGCTGAAACGTGGCTTCACATTCCTATGTCTAATCAAATGTTTGTCGTCCCTTTAACTGTTTGAAGAATGAGAGACATTTATCAGTGGTTCAGGATAAGAAGCGATTAAGTGCCACAATCCGTCCAGTCAATCTTTGTACGTCTTTAATAGTCTTCGGGGATTCTATATCAAGTAATTCTTGGATCTTTTCTGGGTTTGCTTCGATCCCTCTTTGACTGACTAAGAATTCGAGGAATTTTTTCGAGCTTACACCAAAGGCACATTTATTCGGGTTTAACCTCAGGTGGAACTTGTGCAAGATTAGAAACATTTCCTCTAGGTCGGCTATATGGTCGGTATGTTGGATCGATGTTAAATCGATGAGTGATTACTTAAGGGTCGATCCCCGACATGTCTTCATGACTTTATGCGAATACGTCAGCGTATCATCGGAGTAGGGATATCAGACGGTCTTTCAATGGTGATTGCAAAGACAAGCCAATTTGTATCATTTTTTATGTGTCGGTTTCGACCAAGGGCACCAAAATGAGATCTTCGACTGGCTGTCTTCACTCGTGAATCTCGACTCATGGATCCAGTGATTCGATCGTCGATATCTCAGCTTGAGCTTTCTCGGCAGGTGCCTTTATAGTAGTTGTGTAACATTGTTCCGATACCTGACTCAGTTGGGAATTTCATGGAGAGATAGTATGTGATACTACGGCTTAGAGTAGACTCAAAGAAGGTTAGCCGAATATCGCATTATAGACAGACGATTGATCAACTATCAGGAAGTCGGCCATTATAGTCGTCTAGTGCGGAGGACTCCTGACAGTGAGCGGCAGTGAGATGATTCCTTCAGGGAGTATTTGCCCTCCTGAGAATCTGATCAATGGTGTACGAACCGGTCGTAGTGCCGATCATTTCACTCCTATTTTATTAAACGCCTGGGTAAACAGTATATCAGCTGACGATCCTATGTCGACTAATATACAGAATACCTTCCGGTTAGCGATAGTCAGGGTGACGACTAGGGCATCATCATGAGGATGATGAATGCCTCGAGCATCTTTATCGGTGAACGTGACATGGTACTTTTCTTTCTTTCCTTCCTTTAAAGCTCGAGAGATGACCAAGAGTTTAGACTCGAGTCGACTTATACTCCTGGCGTGATTCTTTCGGGTGTTATTTGAATCGCCTCCACCTTGGTAACCACCGACGATCGTTCGGATCTCTTTTTTTGGTCGGTTGTCGACTAGGTGGAGCTCTGATGTCCTAGTTTTTTGGACGTGCTCTGCGAGTCGGACTTCGCGAATGAGCCGCTCAATCTCTTCTTTCAGATGAATACAATCACTCGTGTTATGCCCGTGATCACGATGATAGTGGTAGAACTTGTCTTTATTTCGTCGGTTGGGATTGGTCCGAAGCTTGCCTGGCTAATTAACGAATCCCTCACCCTTGATCTCCATCAGCACTTGTTCCTGGGGTTTGTTGAATGGAGAATAAGTGGAAAACTTTCTATCAGGACGTTTGCTAGATTTTCGCTCATCGCGATTTCAGTCGTCCTTACGCTTCTTTCCCCCGACCGAGTCAACTTCTTTTTTGGCTGACTCTTTGGCCCAGGTTTTTGCATTTTGGGCAGCCTCTCATAAAATTCCCGTTTCCTCGGCATCAGCATATTTATCCGACCGAGCCATAAACTCGGCCAGCATCATCGGTGGATTTTTATCTAACGATACCAGGAAGGGCTTATCTCTCACACCTTGCATAAGCGAATTAAGTGTTGTTTCTTCCAAATGTTTTCGAACCTTCAATGATTTAAAGTTAAAACGCTTAATGTAATCTTTTAACAACTCTCCCTCCTTCTGAATTATATTGTTCAGATGGGCAGGAGGTTTTAACTTCTTCTTTTCGCCGATGAAGTTGGTGAGGAAGGCCTTGCTGAGTTTGAAGAATGAACTAATCGACTTTGGTTTTAACTGTTTAAACCAAAGGCGGGCCACATCTGCTAAGGTAAGAGAGAACACCCGACACATGACGGCATCCGAAGCATCATGCAATTCCATGTATGTCCGAAAACATTCGATATGCTCCATTGGGTCACTTTTTTCGGTGAAAGGTTTAATTTGCGGTAGACGAAACCTTTCTGGTAACCGAGCTTGCATTACCTTATCCATAAAAGGAGATGTTTTTACTTTGAGCCAGGTTTTTTGTATATCTCGACCATGTTTCATATCCTCCATCTCCTCCCGTACCTCTTTCTTGAAGTCTTGGATTTCAGCTTTCCATGGTTCGTCACTCTCCGCCACTCCCTCATCCGGAAGTCGGTTACACCTCCTCTGATCTATCTCATGTCGGAGATCAGTGGGGGCCAACACGGCAGTTGCTGAATGAGCCGGTGGTGGTTCGGTCGGACCATAGGGATGACTCAACTGAGGGAGAGATAGCAGATCAGTGGGCTGAGGGAGAGATCATGGACCGGTGGGCTGAGGGTCTGCGATTTGATTCAGGACATTTACCGCTTGAGTTTGATGAAACTGCTGCATTTTCTGATGGTGCATTTGCTCCAACATTCACTTCATAACAGCTACGTCAGCTCTGAGCTCTTTCACTTCCCGATCCAACCGTTCATTCTCTCGGTTGTCAGGTTGATTATGAGCCCCCTAGTTTATGCCAGCCGCACTTGTCCCTCCTTATCCAGGGACGGCTCCAATGGCAGGAGCATCGACTCCAACGGTGGGAGCATCACTTTTCTCTTCAGGGCCCTTTCTTCTCGTAATTCTCACCATTCAAGATGATTTATACAGTCCTTTGGGTAGAATGTGAAGAAACGACTTTTTGTATCATTTTCCCATAGACGACTCCAAACTGTTGATGTAAAAAACTCGATCTGCCTCTTCCCATTCCTTGAAACACAAAGAATAAATAACCCTGGTTAGAGCCAGGGATCATTCGATGCTTAAGTCAATAAGGGTTCAGAAAGAGGAGTTTTCAAGTTCTTTCTTGTGTACCTTTGTTTCCTGGAGAACCTCCTTTATATCAGCATAAAGAGTCCCAGCATACAAGGATTCTCTCCCATAATTTCAGGAGATTTGATTTTGTTTCCGATTGTGTATGGATATTTCCCGATCCCAAGATTTTTGGGTTCGAAAATCCTTCTATAAGATTTTTGGAATGGTATTTAAGATTACACCTTCTTTCCTTTACCTAGCTTGGCCTTAGCATATACTACTGTTTCGACTGGCTTCAAAGGGGGGAGCTTTGCCTACTTTCGGATGAAATAGAGTTAGATTAATACTGACATCCCTTCTTCGTCAGAGGCCGACACTAACTTCCCTTTCATGGGTAAGTCTTATAGTCGATCAGGTGGCTTTTAGCTTTTAGTACCTCACTCGGTCTCTTCAGATGTTACTAACTCTTTGGCCAAGTCAACTTCGTGCATCTTTCATATTGTGCTAATGAATCTTGACTTGCTTTGACCAGGATTCGAATCTCACCAATCCAAGCTAAGTTTCTCATTTGGCATTTTATTCTCAGCTTTTTCTATTACTTCGGACAATGTGAGCAATGTCGGTCCGTTCCACACTGAATTTCTGGACTTATCCTTTTTTCCCTCCCAACTGAATTCAATACTGGGGACCTAGGTTTGGGTCTCTATGTTCTCAAAATAGCTTAAATCTAGTGAAAAATTTACCTAGTTTTAGTTTTCTAATTTAAGGGGTCGCCTAGGAAATTCTAAATGTAAAATGCAGATAGTGTATACAACTTCTTCCTAGAGGTAAGGTTTGTCTAAACTCTCTCTCTGATACCAATCTGTAACATCCAGATTCTCGTGATCCCAGGAAAGACGCTCGAGTACGAGAACCTGAGCATTACATCATAATATAAAACCACCATTCATAATATAAAACTACCATTCATCTCAATATTGACATAATTCATAGTAACAAACTAAAATCATAATATCAACTGATCAAAGGGGAGAAACATGTGTGAAGAAGAGTCTAGAGTAAAGTAAGAAGCACTAGATCCCATAGTAGGGGATTTTTAGTTACAATATCCAAAGCAAGTGAAACGGAAGTAATGTCTAAAAGCATGTAAGTAAGAAAAATTCTATATCATTAGTTGAGCTCCAACGACTCAACTAGGTCGGCGTACTGTCCTTCATCTCCTTACTCCTCCTCTACGACACCCAGAGTGTCATCATCAACGCCATTTTCCTCGATCATACTTGCATCTATTTGGTTCAACCGTACTATTTGGGTGAGTGAAAACTCAGTGGGAATTTCCCTCATAGATTCAAACACAATACATCAATCCAAAATAGATTAACAATTTTAATTCATAAGGCAATGCAATACATATGTATTTGCATGTATGTATGAATGTATGATCAAGTCGCAGATCTGGGTATGTAATCCAGTTGTCAAAATAAAAGACCACTCGTGGTAGGTAGGCTACCTGGAAAAGGCCATGAAGGTGAGAGCGCCCAAGGATGACCTCCTGGAAAAATACTCGGGGTATGCCCGAGGAGGTATAAAATCCTAGAAAAGCCTCATGTAAAGAAAGATGTAACGCCCTGAAAATTGGGGGTCGAGCATAACTCAGCTCTCGAGTACCAGAACCTCACTTATGCAACATTTTTATGATGGATGGATGTTATCTATATTAGGGCATAAAACATGAGGTAGATTAAGCCAAAACAGCAAACATAATTCAGGGACAGTCTGAAAACACGAGCGGAAGACATAATACATATATAGATCAACATAAGTCCCCAAGATATGTATGCTCTGTCAGGTCATAATTACAAGTCGTGTCTCAAAATACATATATCAAAAAAGTGATAAATCACTACCAACATAGCCCTGAATCCCTATCAATCAGGGCATTGTTCACATGAACCCGCCTAAGAACTGCATATAGGAGAAGCCCTCCTCATCGGCATAAAAGACCGGCTCTGCCTCACAAGCATCGCCACTATCTGAAACTAAAACAGGGACTAGTTGGTGTTGCAAACACCGTCCCGTAACGTGGGAGTGAGTGATCAACTCAGTGGAAACTATACAGCAGAGGTTGACATGTTATCAATTCAATCAAGCAATAATGACAAAGCAGTATAATCAAACATGCCCTAAACACTCTTGTTAATGCAAGAATGATATGAGGGGATGATGTATGCCCTCACCACAATCTCTCTCTACGATCTTCATCTTACGGTCGCACATGTTAGTCACTTCCTCAGTGCTCTTACACCAACACCGATAGCACATGCAATGTAATGTTATGAGCATGATTACCAAGTTCTTATTAGTCCTTTTCATACAACAGGATTGGGAAGCTAAGGTACCTCCCTTTTATCATTACCCAAACGATGATCCATTCTCGGGTCGTCAGTCTGAGACAATCTCATACGATAGTATAGTTCTAGATCGCTGTAAAGGGCTTGTCATCAATTAATATAGGTCTAGTTATATCCTATAGACTACGATAAGGCTCATCGCCCCACTACAATTTCAGGATATTCTCGAGGTCACTACAAAGGGCTCGTCACCAATCAGAGTAGGCCGACAGCTCGAATATAGTGTCTCATACCACCATAATCGGCTCACGAGTATAGGTGCTCACTGGTCGCTACAAAGGGCTCGTCACCAATCAAAGTAGGTCGACAACTCAAATATAGTGTCCCATACCACCATAATCAGCCCATAAGTCTTAGCAGATTGAGGTATCAAGGTTGAGGGGCTTTTCAATGGTGAGTTTAGTACCTTAAGTTTAAACAGGAGCGTCCATACTTGGTGAACATACATCGGGTCAATCGGGTTACTTGACGAGCTCGACTAGGTCCATCGCACATTGAGTTGATCGACATGAAATGCATAAGTACTCCGTGTGGCCAAACCACTACCGTCAACTGTAGTACGGCTCGGGTTCGTCGAACACATCCTGTGTGGCAAAAGACTGTTACCAATTACCTGGACTATACAATAGCCCCAATCACATTCAATTATGACATGTTATCTAATGATATAGTCAAAGAAGTAAATGGATCATATTTCAAATTATACAATCAAAGGTTTGATATTGTCCGCTTTAGGACTGCCAGGGCTATTGCACGAAATCGTTACACCACTCCCCCATCACCCTTCACGGCATTGTTTCTGCATGTTATGGAATACAACCTAAACATGAATCCACACATATGCAATATAAAATACATTGAGAAAATGATACACATTATTGATGTAGTTGAGAATTATATCTCAACCCACATACAGGTACATCTTGCTAACTACTAACTCATTCAGACACTTTTACATACACTTAGTCTACACATTACATCATACATATTATATATTCATTAGCATACGTATTAGGGCAAATCCTTTCGTCAAAGGGTTATCGCCTATAAAATAATCATATATCCATGACAGTTAGCCATGGCGAACACGAAAGTGAATTTTATACTCATTTAGTCATTTTCACAAACACTTAGACTACACAATATAACATACCCAACTTATGTTGATAAAATATGTATTAGGATAATTCGTTCACCCATAAGTTGGTACACATGCATCTAGCATACATAGACAGAAATTAATCATGGCAAGCATAAATCCAAATTTCATACGTATACGGTATTTTCTACAAATACGAGGAATACAGTATATTCAACATAGTTAACGTATAACTGAAAAATGAAACGGACAACACTTTATACATGTGAAATAGCATCCACGTCAGTAATATATCATTAATCGACATTGAAAGTCTTGAAAACCATAACCTAAACATATATAGTGAAAGTGCACCTACTACGTGCCCTAGTTTGTCAATTACGTTGTAAGTTGAGTCAGTCGGACAATAGCGCCTAACAGGAAGATCAAGTCAAGCGTCTACCTCAACTGGATGTGTGGAAGCTCGCCATAGGTAAATCATAGCCTCACATCCCATGTCCTAAAACACCAGGTGATTAAAACCCTTAAAAAGAACTAGAACATCTTAGGGTTTCTACATAAGAAATTTTTTATCAAAAAGGAAAATCTTTAAAGTTTTTCTTACACTGTCGATTATATCGATTACACTTTCGATATGATCGACCAACTTTGTCAATGACCTCGGCATCTCAAATTGATACAATCGAGTGAGGATAAAAAGCGTCCAGCAATCAAACAATCATCTGGACAATTTATCGATATATCGACTGGTCTGTCGATGTCATCGATATCGAATATCGATCCTATCGGAAGAAGATTGATACTATCGACAGACTATTTTTCGGCGCCCTTATTTTTCTAAAAAAAACTAATATAAGCTTTGATATATCAATGAATGTCCGATTCAATCTGAACTTAAATATCGATCATATCGAAAGTCAGTCAATCATATCGATTGTGAGCGCATGTTTTCTCCAGCATGAATTTCAGGTTATTTTTAATGTTGATCGGGGTGCCAGTCGATAAATCAATATTCATATATCGATCATATCGAGACCTCGTAGATTGGATCGAGTCCGGACATAAATCGTCCAGTAAACTTATAGGTAAATCTATACGATTTATCGATCCTATCGACAAGGTATCCGATATGATCGATGTACAAATTCTGATGACATCGACTGTTCCCCGATCATATCTGTAGAACCTGAAATTCTTTAAAACTTCTCTCTTGTTTTCACCTGTCGATATATCAATCCATCTCTCGATGGAATCGGAGTTCAAAATCCGATAACATTGATGTGTCTCGATCCCATTGACCAGTTGGCGGAAGGTTTCCAAAAAGTGAAATGACAATTGAGTTCGTATCATCGAGAGGTCTGCCAATACAATCAAGAGTATACGCTCAATCATATCGATGAATGCTCAATGATATCGAACTCTGTCATAAATATGACCGTTTATATCCGTTGGAACCTTTTGCCTATATATAGAGAGATTAGTCTTTATTGCTGGTAGAGAAAGAAGAGAGTGCTTTTAAGAGTTTCAACCTTCCTATTATTTACCTAAACCCTTTCTCTCAGGAAGTTCATCCTCCAATCCACCCTCATCATTGATATCTCATAGAGTGGATTGGGGAATGAACTTCCACATTCAAGGATCCTCTAACTACTATCTTAATGGTAAATCATTAAGCTGGGATGCCTTGAATGCATAGATGATTGGAACCACTCTATATTCCTTATAGGAAAATATTTAGAGAGTGGTATTCCATCATAACCTTGACCCAACCTAAAGCCTAGTATAGATACACCTTTTTGTCGCGGATCAAGGGAGCTGAAGACTCTTCATCAATAAGAAGGAGATCTTCATCATTACGCTAAAAGGGACTCATCAACTTATTTGTAAGTATCTAGAGTCCAAAGGACACTTGTGATCATTCCTTTCTAGGATTGAGTTTTAAGTGTTGATCACCCTTTGAAATCCTCGAAGGAGGCCTCCGACGGGAGTGTACGTGCGGGGTGCATTGTGTGGACCCTTGTTCTGTGGAGAGCATAAACATCTGGTTAAGTGTACGCCAGCAAAATTCCAGGGTTAGAGGTGAACCGAGTAGAAACCTCTGGATGCGTTGTGTGGACCCTTGCTCTATGGAGAGTATAAACATCTGGTTAGGAGTACGTCAGCAAAACTCCAGGGTTTGAGGTGAACCGAGTAGAAACCTCTGTAAAGGTTGAAGGTGAACTTGATTTAAAACCTTAGGTTTGAGGTGAACCATGAGAAACCTCCTTAGTGAAATCCGGTCACTCAAGGGTTGAGTGTGGAAGCCGGGAGTGGAGTAGACAAGTATTCGAACCACTATAAAAATGACTGTATTTGTGTTTGATTCTTGTGCTTGATTATTTGTGTGATTATGTTAATTGTATTCATATCTGCTCACACTTCACACACAGTCACATCTATCATAGACTATAACTACTTCATGCTTATCATCTAAATAGTTATGTGATTAGATCTTCTACCAGGCTTGGAAGCCAGTAGAGTTAATTTTGAGTAATCCTTATCTATACCCTGAGATAAGATTAGTGTGATAGGATTTCTAATAATTCATAAAAACTTTAAAAAGTCCTATTCACCCCCCTCTAGGACATATTGGGATATTCCTACTTCAACTTAAGCGGTCTTCACCACTATTTCAACTGGTATCAGAGCGGGTCTCTCTTTAAGGGTTTCACTTCCTAGAGAGTGATCTTGACTGAAGTAGAAATATGGCCAAAGGAGAGGGCACATCTGTCACTAGACCTCCAGTATTTGATGGATCAAATTATGCTTACTTTAAGGTTAGAATGCACTAATTCCTGAGATCTTTGGATCCTAAAGTTTGCAATGTAGTTGAAAAAGGATACGTGGTACCATCCGAACAAATCGTACTTGAAAATGAAACTACAATCGCTAAACCCAAACCTAATGAGAAGTGGATGGCGTTTGACAAAGAACAGAGAAATGTTGAAGCAAAAGCAATGAACGTCACTACCGTGCTGTGTCCCAAGATATATTCAATCAAATAAGTATGTGTGGGACTTCCAAGGAAGCATGGGATTTACTGGAAATAACCCATGAAGGCACAAGCACTGTGAAGAGGTCTAAACTATAACTCTTAACTTCACAGTTTGAAAATCTCAGGATGGAAGAGCATGAGACATTTATGGAGTTTTTCACCAAATTGAACATCATTTGTAACTCCATGGGTAGTTTGGGAGAGAAGGTTCCAGCACCTAAAATATGTAGAAAAATCTTAAGATCCTTACCAGAACGCTTCAATCCTAAGGTAACAACAATTGAGGAGTGTAGGAATATTGATGAGATGAAAGTAGAACTAGTAGGTTCCCTACAAACTTTTGAACTACACTTCACACAACCCTAAAAATCTAAAAATACTATCCTAAAAACTTCTAAGAAATCAAAACATGAGGACAGTGAGAGCGAAAAAAAAGATGAAGATGAGGAAGTGGCCTTTCTAGCACAAAGATTCAGAAGATTCTTTCAGAAGAATCGCGACCATCCTTCTAGAGGAAGAAAGGTAAACTACAAACCTTTTGCAGGAAAATTTGGTAAATAGATCAAAGAACCATAATGTTATGCCTATCATGAGTATGGACACCTATCTACTGAATGCCTAAACAGAAAAACTAAGGGCAAGGCGATGGCTACCACATGGGATGATACGGAAGAGTCAAATTCAAAAAACAGTGACTCAGGAAGTGATGAAGATAAATAATCCATGAAAATACTTATGGTCTCCACTACTTCAATCATTCCAACTGAATTTGAGAAAGAACAACAAGCCACTGAATCATTTTCATCTGACAATGAGGAAATTAAAGAAGAAGAAGATAAAGAGTAAAATGAATTACAAGATGCTTATACTCAACTATACATTCATAGCATCCATATCCTTAAAAAAAATTGGCATGACTGAAAACAAAAAGAAATTATTGCAGAAAGACTTGGACAGAACCTTAGAAATAAACATACATTTGTCCAATGATTTGTAACAATATCTCACAGATAATGATCAATTAGAAAAAGAAAACCTATCCCTAAAAGCAGAATTATCAAAACTCATGAACCAGGCTGAATTGCTAAAAGATGATAATGCACAATTCAAAAATAAAAACCACTCACTTTGTATTGATTTAGAAAAATCTAGGAAATTTGCCGAGATAAACTATAAATTTTCTCAGAGTGGTGAGAAATTGGAAAATTTGTTAGGGATGGGAAGACTAGGAAGAGACAAGAGTGGACTAGGATATGAGAAAAGTAAAAAAGAAAACTGAAAATAAAGCCCAAACAAAACTCACTGCTTTAAGTAGCAATATGGGATTTTCTCCAGTTTGTCATTTGTGTGGTGATGCTGGTCATTATAAATTTGAATGTTTAGCAAGGACTCTATATAACTCTGATCAAAATCACATTGAAAAATTCGAACCAATCAGAGAAACTCGGAATGTTAAAAGTTCATTTAGGAGCTCTCATCCATCACCACCTAAAGAAAAGAACAAAATAAAGAAATCAGTATCACAATGGGTAATTAAAGAAAAACTGAAAAGTGTAATGATTAAATCTCATATACCCTAATATATCAAACAGCAAAAGGAACAAATCTAGACTATGCATCTAGGTCTGGATATTTGTTGAAATGATGCAATTTTGTTGAGCCTTCAATGTTACATCTAAGGTTGGAGACCTTATTTTTTTTTTTATATAAACATTATCATGTTTATAGTTATAGAAGTGGTACAAATTTTTTTTTGTGACATATACTGATCAAGCCAAGAAATACCCGATAGTGTGTCAAAATTGTGAAAATTCTGAATATTATCTACTTTCGATACGAGTGATGCCCTCTTTTTCGATCTCATCGACTTACGGTCGATACAATCGACAGATCTTCAAAACGTGAAAATTCGTGTGACCATGGATAACATCGAGGGTAGTCTCGATAGCATCGATCGATAACTTCTCGATACAATCGATAGGTTGGACGATATGATCAACAAATGACGCCCGATAAAAGTCAGCAGAACGAAAAAAAAAGAAGGGGTTTCTTTCAAAAGGCGGTTCGGTTGTCTTCCCTATCCGATCCTCTCAACCAATCATCCTAAGCTAAGTAGGACTAGCTAAATCTCTCCACAAATCAGGTAATATTCTTCCAACATCATCAGAATCTTCTTCTCTTGGTTTGTCGGTATTTTTGTCATTTTTTTCCCAATATTTCAAATAGCTTATTCTTTCACATGGGAAAAGACAAAAATGTGACATCCGGTCCAGGGGAATCTTCAAGAGGTACTCGACAAAAGGTCCTTGCCTCAAGGGAGAGAGCAAGCATCCCGGACAGTGGGACCCTCACATGGCAAAGATCATGATACGGTGGGTCCCAAACTGAAATCCCTGAACCGTCTCAACCAGTGCCTCCTCCTCCTGCTGTCCAACGGCCAATAAAATATTCCAATAGGAAGTTGATCTTTGAGAGAAAAGTAGACAGAGAGTGTTTAACACCCTACAAATTAGAATCCCTATTTGCTGCAATTGGTTGGCTGCCCATCCTGGATTTTGGTGGACCATGCCAACTGGAAAGATCACGCAACTTCTTTGATGCATGTCATTCCTCGGTGGCTGACCCTCCTTCCTTCATGGTATCCATGGATGGTGATGATGTATTTACCACTCCTGCAACCATAGCACAGATTCTCAACCTACAGATGGCTCCAGATGGCCTTCCAAACTGGGATCTGGACCTTCCAGATGTGCGCTCCAAAATAACCAAATACCTATGTCATAACCGAGATATCCCATGGCATAAAGGGAATACCCTGAAAGCTAGGTATATGGAGCCCCAGTTCAGAGTCATGCATGAATTTTTTGCCACTAACTTGTACCCAAGAAGCACTAACCGATCAGATCTAACAAGTCTGATGGTGATGATAGTCTACGCTGTTGCAACCGGGACAGATATCTGCCTTCCAACCTTGATTGTCAACCAGTTCGTCAATGCTATACATACTTCCAGAGATTTGCATCTGCCATATCCCTGGATTATCAGTAGAATCTGTCAAAGCATTGGCTTTCCATCCACAGCTGATCCCGTTTTCTCGCTCAGAGTTTTCAATAAGAAGAATATTCAGAAAATGGATCTGATATTTCATGAGTACAAGGAGGAAACTAAGGAAGACATTCATGCAGAAGGGGAAGGAGGAGAAGGTGGTGATCCCATGGAAGGAGATGCAATGGCTGATGATGCACCTCATGGACCAGATGCCGCTCCATCTACATCAACCGCTGGGTTTGGAAAAAGGCTCAAACTGGACGGGATTGGGGCCATTCAGAAGGACATTCACTCAGTAAAGGAACGGCTCACTATTCTGGAAAGAATGGTTTAAGGAGTTCAGAGCACGGTCCAATAATTGGTGGATCTACTGACGTGCCGACGGGACGACACGATGCCATCTCATTCTGCTCCTTGATGACGGATTCATGCATGCTATCATGCATACCTTACTCTTATTTTTGCATATGAACATCAGTATCTTTTTGGATGTTCTATGCTCTCAGTGGTGTGTATGATAATTTTTTTTTTACTATTTTTTTCTTTGGTTGAATATGCCCACGGTTGGGCTAGAATACTGGTTTATTTTTTTGTGCCCTCCAATGGGCTTTATTTTTGGTTAGTTTAAATTGTTGCTGTCTGGGGCAGCATTGGATATTTCTGGCAATCTTGGGCAGCTTACTTTACATATGGCTGAATCTAGTTCTTTTATTCCTACCATTTAAATTTCTGTCTCCCTGGTTTATTGAAGTTTTGGGCTTATGATTTGCATGTTTATCTTATGCCTTAAGTGCTCTATTAACTTCATACTGGTCTTCATTAATCTATGCTTTATACAATTCTCATTTATATACATCTATCTATCTGTAGTTCTCCCATAAGCTTCAATCTTCAGTCAATATCACGTCTTATACCTTTGCCAATGACTGACAAAAAGGGGGAAAACAATTCAAACACCCCAAGCAAAAATTGTATATCTGTGTTGCGGGTGTTATGGGGAGCAGCCGCAACAAGAAAGGGGGAGTTTTGAAGAAAGGGGGAGAAATTTCTGGTTGTGTACATGGGTGATTAGAATTTGTAAAATTGTATTAATACATGTACACACAATTTAGGATGTATCTGTCTCGATATGTTCCTAGGGTGTTTTGGGTATTTTGTCACATAATTAACAAAGGGGGAGATTGAAAGTGCACCTACTACGTGCCCTGGTTTGTCAATTACGTTGTAAGTTGAGTCAGTCGGACAATAGCGCCTAACAGGAAGATCAAGTCAAGCGTCTGCCTCAACTGGATGTGTGGAAGCTCGCCATAGGTAAATCATAGCCTCACATCCCATGTCCCAAAACACCAGGTGATTAAAACCCTTAAAAAGAACTAGAACATCTTATGGTTTCTGCGTAAGAAAACTTTTTATCAAAAAGAAAAATCTTTAACGTTTTTCTTACACTGTCGATTATATCGATTACACTTTCGATATGATCGACCAGCTCTATCGATGTCCTCGGCATCTCAAATCGATACAATCGAGTGAGGACAAAAAGCGTCCAGCAATCAAACAATTATCTGGATGATTTATCGATATATCAACTGGTCAGTCGATGTCAATGATATTCGAATATCGATCCTATCAGAGAAAGATCGATACTATCGACAGACTATTTTTCGGCACCCCTATTTTTATAAAAAAAACTAACATAAGCTTCGATATATCGATGACTGTCCGATTCAATCTGAACTCAAATATCGATCATATCGGAAGTCAGTCAATCATATCGATTGTGGGCGCATGTTTTCTCCAGCATGAATTTCAGGTTATTTTTAATGTTGATCGGGGTGCCAGTCGATAAATCGATATTCATATATCGATCGTATCGAGACCTCGTCGATTGGATCGAGTCCGGACATAAATTGTCCAACAAGCTTATAGGTAAATCTATACGATTTATCGATCCCATCGACAAGGTATCCGATATGATCGATGTACAAATTTCGATGACATTGACTGTTCCCCGATCATATCTGTAAAACCTGAAATTCTTCAAGGCTTCTCTCTTATTTTTACCTGTCGATATATCGATCCATCTCTCAATGGAATAGGAGTTCAAAATTCGATAACATTGATGTGTGTCTCGATCCCATCGACCAGTTGGTGGAAGGTTTCCAAAAAGTGAAATGACAATTGAGTTTGTATCATCGAGAGGTCTTCCGTTACAATCGAGAGTATACACTCGATGATATCGACGAATGCTCGATGATATCGAACTCTGTCATAAATATGACCGTTTATATCCGTTAGAACCTTTTGCCTATATATAGAGAGATTAGTCTTTATTTGTAACGCCCGTGAAAAATCCGTACTTGGGCTCGAGTACCGATTTGACCCGAAATCGCGTAAGAATAATTTCCATGGAAATTAAGCGTAAGTTAGCTAGCGCAACGCTAGAGTAGCTGGGAAATAGTCCCTGATCACTTTAAATACGTTCTACAAGACCCAAATCGAGTAGAACAGACAACTCTACAATACTCTATAACCTTGGATCAAACTCTAAGCAGGTTTGTCCTCTGGACCATATTGAACTTTTGTATTGGATTTAGAACGCGCGTCGAAGGTCCGATACCTCCTATCTTAGACCGTTAGAACCGCCCAGCTGGACTTGACATTCATCTCGAAAATCAAGTCAAACCGTTAATCACAGAGTATTTCGTTGAACCCGGACTGAAGCGACCGCGAATAGGGACGAATTGGGAATTTCAAATTCAAATCTGGCACACGACTTGACGCGTCAGTATTAAGCGTTCTGACCGTCAGAATTCATCCAGATTACACCCTCGGATCAGGAAAAATTTCTATTTTTTATCATGAGACTTTCAGCCCTGATCTATGTGCGGTAACCGCTGAACTGAAACTGGTCCGCTACGTGCGATCTGCGAACCCTGCCAGACTGAAAACTTAATACGAGATACATCTGGTACCCATGAGCTTAAGTCTGATCGCAATCGACCAGGGGACCACCAGAAAGCCGTTTTTGGACCGAAACAGCCCCGAAATGGATAGGCATCAAGTAAACTTCGTCCCGGAGCCTATTTTCGGCAATTTCAAGCTTATAAAAGGGGTTGAAACCCTCATTTCTCCTTCCCATCCGAATTTCACAAACCCTAGAAAAAGGAGAGAGAGTTTGAGAGAAAGGGAAGAGGAGATTTTTCCCGCTTCCGAGCCCCTAACAGTTGCTGCTTTAACACTTCATTCCAATCACCTGGCTGGTGATTTCTACCCTTTTTCAGGTATAGAAAAACCCCAAAAACTTGCTGATTTAGGGTTTACGTAGATTCAGGGCATGTTAGCTAACGTAATCCGTGAATCAGGTTCTCTTACAGCCGTAGACGAAGCGTACACGCTCCGTTCAAAATCCCGCGACCGTAAGACACTAGGTGAGGATTTTAGACGCTTTGATTGACAGTTTACAATGCTTTCAATGTCGTTTAATAGTAGATTATCGACGGCATCGCCGTTTGACATGTACAACATGCTCTCCGTTTCCTGTTTCGTAAATTAACGAAGAATATGAGATTTAGGGCATTTTAGTCATATGTAGGAAGTACGGTCTACATGCATATTTTGCTGACGTGATTGACATGGTTTGTCGCCGTATTGGTGAGTTAGGAATACTTGCATAATCAGTTTGGCGAAGAGATTCGCCAAGTTGCGCACTTTGGGTCGACATACTATATGTGGACTTAAGTGTGTAGTGTGTGTGTTTGTATAAATGCTTGTATTAGTATGTATTATATTGAATGATGTTATGTAGTAGTTTGAGATTGATTTCATGATTTAAAATGCTGACCTAAATGATTTCCTACATGTTGACCTTATGCATGATTGTATTACATGCATAGGAAGTATGCCTTGAAGATTTGCTTAAGTTGAATATGCATGGAAAGTATGCCTTGAAGATTTGCTTAAGTTGAATATGCATGGAAAGTATGCCTTGAAGATTTGCTTAAGTTGAATGTTATAACATGTGCTAACATGCTCACATGATGTGTTTCAATTCCAATACCTTTGTATATAGCGTTAAGGTAATTCCATAGATGTGTGGGACTTGACTTAGTCCAGGCAGTCGGTAACCGAGCGAATTCGTGGCTGACTGGTCATAGCCACGAACGACGCGTCGATGAACGTGATTCGTGTTGAGAGTTGGCGGCAGTGGTTAGGCCACGCGAAGTGTTTTACGCACTTCATGTCGTTCAACTTGAGATGCGATCGCGCTAGTCGAGCCCGTCAAGTAACCCGACTGGCCGATGTATGTTCACCTTGTATGTATCATAACTGCTTGAACCTAGGGTACTGAACTTACCATTGTAAACCCTATTAACCATGGTACCTTGATCCACGAAGACTCATGAGCCGGGCATGGTGGTATGGGACACCGTGGTCGAGCTGTCGGCCTACGCTGGGGCCACAAACCTCCCCGTAGTGACCAGTGAACACCTTGACTCGTGAGCAGATTATGGTGGTATGGGACACTATATTCTAGCTGTCGGCCTACACTGATCAGGAAACGAGCCCTTTGTAGTGACCGCAAGCGTATTCTGAGTCCACGGGAGGCGACGACCCTTCCGTGCAGTAGAGTACAGTAGGCCTGTATTGATAAGGTGATGGGGGAGCGGTGCAATGAGTGCGAGCAACAGCCCTGGCAGCCCTTGCAGTGACCTACGAAATATACATCGTATGAGATTACTAGGAGTGACGACCCTAGACAGGATCCGTGTTGGGATTGATACAAGGGAAGTACCTTAGTTTCCCAATCCTGCTGTTTGAATGGACTAAAAACAACTTGGTAATCATTCCACCATAGCATTGCATGTGCCTGGAAGATGTGGAGCACTCTAGGGAGTGTGGCATGCCACGGTCGTAAGATGTTGCCGCATGAGGGTGATCGTCGGTGAGGGCATACATCACGTCATATCATCTTGCATTAACAACAGTATTAGGATTGTCTGATTTACTGCTTTACTATTATCGCATGATTGAATTGTGAACATGCTAATCTTTGCTTTATGATTCCACTGAGTTGATCACTCATTCCCACGTTACGGGATGGTGTTTGCAACACCCACCAGACCCTGTTGTAGCTGCAGGTGAGGACGAGATCCAGGAGGAGGAGCCGGAGATTGACGAGGACCAGGATGAGTTCTCGTATATGCAGTATCATGACGGCTTCCCGTAGGTGACCTGGATACAGGGGACTTCAGTGGGACTATTTTGAACTTTATTCTTTTGTTTATTTACATGTATATGAAACTCAGAGATGTAGTCATACTTTGGAGACAGATGAGATTACTTTGTTTTTCCATACAGTGATATATACATTGTTTAGTCTTCCGCTTGCTTTTATCACTGGATCTGAAGTATGAATTGCAGTTTTGGTATACTTTTACTCATGTGAATGCTTTAAATCAGACAACATTGAATCATAACTATTTTTGTTGCATAAGTGACGGTCTGGAACTCGGGAGTTGAATTTATACACGACCCCCGATTTTCAGGGTGTTACATTATTGCTGGTAGAGAAAGAAGAGAGTGCTTTTGAGAGTTTTAACCTTCCTATCATTTACCTAAGCCCTTTCTCTTAGGAAGTTCATCCTCCAATCCACCCTCATCATTGATATCTCATAGAGTGGATTGGGGAATGAACTTTCACATTCAAGGATCCTCCAACTACTATCTTAATGGCAAATCATTAAGCTGGGATGCCTTAAATGCATAGATGATTGGAACCCCTCTATATTCCTTATAGAAAAATCTTAAGAGAGTGGTATTCCATCATAACCTTGACCCAACCTAAAGCCTAATATAGATACACCTTTTTGTTAAGGATCAATGGAGCTGAAGACTCTTCATCAACAAGAAGGAGATCTTCATCATTGCGTTAAAAGGGACTCATCAACTTATTTGTAAGTATCTAGAGTCCAGAGGACACTTGTGATCATTCCTTTCTAGGATTGGGTTTTAAGTGTTGCTCACCCTTTGAAGTCCTCGAAGGAGGCCTCCGATAGGAGTGTACGTGCGGGGTGCGTAGTGTGGACCCTTGATCTGTGGAGAGCATAAACATCTGGTTAGGTGTACGCCAGTAAAACTTCAGGGTTTGAGGTGAACCGAATAGAAACCTCCGGGTGCGTTGTGTGGACCCTTGCTCTGTGGAGAGCATAAACATCTGGTTAGGAGTATGCCAGCAAAACTCCAGGGTTTGAGTTGAACCGAGTAGAAACCTTTGTAAATGTTGAAGGTGAACCTGATTTAAAACCTTAGGTTTGAGGTGAACCATGGGAACCTCCTTAGTGAAATCCGGTCACTCAAGGGTTGAGTGTGGAAGCCAGGAGTGGAATAGACAAGTAGTCGAACCACTATAAAAATGACTGTGATTGTGTTTGATTCTTGTGCTTGATTATTTGTGTGATTATGTTAATTACATTCATATCTGCTCACACTTCACACATAGTCACATTTATCATAGATTATAACTACTTCATGCTTATCATCTAAATAATTTTGTGATTGGATCCTCTACCAGGCTTGGAAGCCCGTAGAGTTAATTTTGAGTAATCCTTATCTATACCCTGAGATAAGATTAGTGTGATAGGATTTCTAATAATTCATAAAAACTTTAAAAAGTTATATTCACCACCCTCTAGGACATATTGGGATATTCCTACTTCAACTTAAGCGGTCTTCACCGCTATTTCATATAGTCCGCACCTTAAACCGAAAAATGCATAACGAATATGATTAAGACGCTAAGTCTTCGTCAACGGCGGATTGACAACCTAAAGCATGAGATAGATTAGCTACAACAATACTTTAACTTCTCTAAGATCCAAACCAGATTAGTGTTAGGATTATTACCCGAAAATGCATCTAAAATTGTTGAAATGGCGACATGGTAGCGTGGGTTCGACACTTAGAACAACAGGGAGGAATCCCTATAGCAACACCCTAAATTCCCTCACCTTTTCTCTCTCTTTTCTTCTCTTCCTTAGCTAGGGTTTGGAAATTCGTATGGGATGTGTGAGAGAGGGTTTAAGGCCTTTTTATAAGTCCAAAAGCAACGGAAATAGCCTTAGGGCCAATGTATACTTAGATTATAATCAAATCGAGTATGTTCCGATCCAATGGAGCATTTGTAGAGGTCCTATTACTAAATGCGGTTAGAATTAAGTTCTCTACTATCAGATCTAGGTCAAACTAAGTTTTCAATCTGGTCGGGTTTACAGATCGACCATGGCAGTCCAGTTTCAATTCAACGGTCACCGAAACTCGATCAGGGCCACAAGTGCCTTGACATGTATGGGCCACCTTCCCTGATCCGAGGGTGAATTTGGGTTAGAATCCAATGGTCAGAATGATTATAAATGGTGCGCAAGCGAAACGTCTCAGATTACTGAAATTTTTATTTGATTTCTTTAAAAACTTCATTTTCTCACACTCTTCACTCCGAATCAAGGAAATGATCTCAGGACATCGTTTGGATGTGATTTTTAAGGTGATTGTCAAGTCCAACTAGGCGGTCATAATTGTCTAAGTTTGTCGCTATCGGACTTTCAACGTGCGGTCCAGGTCTGATACGAAGTTTCACGATACTCCCAAGAGCAACCGGGTTTAGAGATTGATCCTAAATTTCTAGGTAACATAGAATTAGTGGTCTTACTCATTTTGGGTCTTATACTTCATATTTAAAGTGGTTCAAGCTAGTTCTACTGAGTATTCAGTTTAGTACTTAACTAAATTCTATCCTAATTATGGCAGAATACGGTCCTAGGGCCATTCTATGCCCCGTTTTGGACACTTCTAGTTATTATATTATTTTAATTATTTTTTTAGTAGTTCATCATTAAGTTTACCCCATCTCCACCAAATTTCATGAGATTTTATCTTGTAGAAAAATTCTACAAATTCTCAAAGCAGCAGTTGTCCAACAAGTGATTTTTGGACACTTGTCACAACGACTTACTTTAAACTATATTAACTATTTTATTATATTTTTTTTACATATTTTTATATAAAACTAGGCTCATTTATATTCAATATAATTTTTGAATCACCTAAATTTGAGTTATAACGAGGGAGATATGATTTTTCAAAGTTTGACAAAATGCGTAGAAAAAATGCAGAAACCGGGCTGCCTCACCGCTGTACGGACGAGGCCTCGCCAAACTGGTGAGCCCTTGCAGGTCACTGGACTTTTTGGTGAGGGCTCACCCCAGGGGTGATGTCCTCACCCCCCGGGGATGCCGAAAACATGTGGGACCCACCTCGGGTCCCCCCAAATTGAGCCGTTTGGGCCCACGAGTCCATTGAGGCATTTATCGAGTCTCATTTACAAGCTGGAATGAGTTATGCTATGTACAATATATGATTTTGGGGTAGAAGAAGCTGACTTAGGTAATAGAACCCTGCACTACCCAACAGACATGACTTACAATGAACACTCAGAAAATCTCACATGTCATGCGTGGATGTTATCCTCCATGACACATAGATACATTACTTTGATAGAATAGTAATGACCTTCACTTTCAAATAGGTGATATTCAACTATGCATTCCATATAAACTTCCATGATTGATGTACATTTAAAGCAGGGCTCACCAAGAGACATGTAAAGCCCAAAGTCAATCACCTTAGAGTTATGTTCATAATATCAAGGTAATAAGAGGCATTTTGTCTCATAACAACGATAATAATTATGAAAGATGGAATCCCAATCATCCCTTTCTACACTATATGTAAACAAAATTATATTTACCATATTTTAAGAGCTATCCATATGATAGGACCAAATAAACTAGAGATTAGAGAATGTAAAAAAAGTTATGAAGATGATGTTTCCTACACAATTCATAGCTAATCTAGTGTGGGAACATTCTTTTATTAATATGTCTAACAAAACTATATTCATAGGCAAGTGATCCTAAATGTGACATGGAGTTTATAAAGCAATACATCACATACATAATTGCAAGGAAATATGATATTAGAGCAATTTCTTCATGATAATTAGGGTATCTAGGATTTAATAATCCTCTAACATTCTCTACATTAGAGTTATAATCTACATGGAAATTAGGAAATGGAAGAAGCTATAGGGGATGCTCCTCACCTTGGTGTTTTCTTCCTGATTTGTAATGTTCTGGTTTGGACTGATGGAAGGATAGAGTGTCCACTAGGTGTATTAGTTGTAAGCAACTCCTGGCCAGGGGCAACCCTCAGTTGCTGATGGAAGGCTCGAGACGATTGACAACACTAGCAGCGATTTAGCTGGTTGTTAATCAAGGAGCGACTCGACTGACTGACAACTAGTTGGATCAGTTGCTATTGACGATTTCTAGTAGCCACGCACCTTCTTACTTTCACCTTACCCTTCTATCAAACCAGTAACCCGCTCGAGCGGCGCTCCCTTACACTCTCCATTTCTCTCTTACTATTTCCTTTCTCTTTCTTGTCTTCGAATTCGCCCTAATATCAGCCCTTTTATAGTTGTTTCCGATTCTAGAAACATCTTCAGCTAATCGTAAGGATTAGCGGTTGTTAACCCAAGATGGCTGAGAGAACACCACCATTAGGATTCTCTGTAGAAGCCAAACATGTGCATGGGTCCAGGTGTCCCTCACGGATGGGTCTTGGGTTCAATGGGCCACAAGATGGATGCCTCTGATGGGTGGAAGGGTCATACTCATAGATGGTGGGTTTCTTAGTCGATTTGGGAAGATGAAGTGCCAAAAATGGCAGATTTTGAACGGGTGGCTTATCTTTGGATCAGGGCTGTCTGGACGGTCCTGATAGGACCTAAACACCATGTGGGGTCCATATCACGGTGAAGGATGGCCGTTGATTATTGCATTTGTTACATCGGGGTCAGTTTGAGACGTGGCTGCGTCTCGCCGATTTCTCGGTTGTTGCTAAGAGTTTTTGGACATCCCTAGCATGAACGATCTAGATTAGCTCGGAAGAAACTTTCAGAAGCCAATGAACGACTAAGATTCTTCTTCCCTTAATAGGAAAGTATCTTTTTCCACTTTTTGGCGAGTAGGGGCATGTTTTTGGAAAGTAGTAGGTCTGACTAGGATTTCTCCGCGTACGTGGCCTCCACACGTTCGTTTCCAACGGTCGGATTGGTCGGAGGCACGGAGTACGTGGACACCTCATCTCCGTCAGCGACATTCTCATGTGTTGTTTACTGGTTTGTTAATAGAGGAGTAACGGACGGTTTTCAATCCTAAGAATCTTCATGTGTGTGGTCGGTGGGACCCTATCTGTCATGTGGACGGTCCAGATCTAGTTCCCTTCTTCGCAACATGCTCATTTGCATCGTCGAATGTACGGTCCGCGTTAATCCAGCGACGGGCGGGAGAATTCCTTTGAATTTGTTGCTTTGGTGAGTTTTATCCGGTCAGTGGGAGGTTGACTTGGCATTTAGGTGTCGTGCACGGCGAGAGCATACTATCTATGCTCACGCATCTATTAAATACAGGCTCCATGATTTGATCTCGAGTGATCAGCACCAACCATTGGTCTTGGAAGGTCCTTATTTACCCATAGATGCTGTTATCTGGAAATTCTTGATTTCCTGTGGTGAGATTTAAGTAGTCCGGTTCTCAAATAGGCTTTATAGCGTGTTTTAAGCCGGTTTCCACTCTTGTAGAAAGTTATACTAGAAGTATTAGTGTAGACTATCTTAGTTAAATAGTTAGCTCTTGTTTAGTTGTGTCAGTTAGTATCATGAGGTGGTTTAATGTCAGTTAGTAGTTATAAGTTGAAATGTTAGTTTCAAGTGGGCGAATGGTTCGTCCTAAATTGAGAATTTATGTAAAAAAAAAAAAAGAAATTATTTTAGGGTCATTACACAGATTTAGTTTTATTGATATATTTTTCAATTGGATAGGATAGGACTCCAATTCTAATTATGTTACTTGAATCAAGCAAGAGGGCTCCTTGATCACTATAAGTAGATCCTTGGAACCCTAGTTCCCACCTTTAAATACTTAGTTTTAATTACTCTATTCACAATTACTATCTCAAATGCTTCAGAATTACTTTCACATCTTCTTCTAGTTCTACTCTAGTTAATTTTAGAAATGTACAAGTTTCATTCCCTGTGGATTCGACCTCAGTCTTACCGAGATTATTACTACATCACAACCCTACACTTGGGGTTGCGAACACCGACTTTATACTGTAAATTGCAACTCAAATTTGGATGACACTTTGGCCTCATATGAATACGAGATCATATAAAATTTAGACCCTGATCTATGATCATACACCATTGAATGATGACCACCTTAAACTAAATTCCTTTCTTATAGTACAACAGGTGAAATTTCATATTTAGGCTTTATTCACCATCAATCAACCACCATATGTTTTTCAATTGTTTGCATATATTAACTATATGTTTGTTCCAAAATTGGGCCCTAATCATTAAGTGCAATCTATTAATTGAGATCAAGTTTATTTTGGCACCCACTAAGATAATTTTTAAGATAGGCTAATCTAAATTTTGAATAACCAAGAAAATCATATACTCTGATTCTATTTCATGACCCTGAAACCATGAACGAGTTATATTTGAGGAAAGATTTTCGATTTAAGGAGAATTAAAAAACCCAATCTAAGTGGGATATGACACACATCTCATACCTACACCTCTTTAAAAGAGGGTACACATACCCATTTTCTCCCAAAGCCTCCTAAGAGCCACACGCCCTCTCCCACTCCAAACCTTTAATGTTATAGAGAGAGAGAGAGACGTCTGAGTTTAGACACCCATCCCTTATCTGCCTCCCCAACATGTGGGGGTGTCTCCCTTTAGCTCAAACAACGTCATAGTATATCATGTAGAAGCCTTCCTACATTGATATCTGCATAGCATTTTCATCGAAGGTTAAGGTGAGGAATTCCTTTAAGCTTATACCAATTTAAGTGGAATTTATACATAATTCTCTTATTTTTGCATTAAAATTGTGTATAATTTAATTTTTACTATGATTTTCTTACTAATAAGTTGATGAATTAATATAATTTTTTATATATGTTGGAATTATATTTAAGATATGATTTTAATCATGTTAAATGTACTTGATGGGTTGGATCACAAAACTATGCCTTAAATCATGAAACTATATGCGTTTGGGTCACGAATAGTTCATAGTTTACGCAACTAATAGAATCGATGGTTATATCTGTAAACCTTATTATTTTATTAAAATTAATATGACCTAGAATTCATATTTTAAACATTTAGATAACAAGATCCTCTTTTGGGGTACTTTGGACATACTGATGACCCATCTCACTAGAAATCGCATTGTTATTCTTGTTGATACATTTGAAAGTGTAAGGACTTATTTCTACCTTATTAGAATTTATTTTATTCTAATTTCATATTAATTAGTCAATGAAAATATTGTTGAACATTTTATGAATTCATGAGGAGTGACGAATACAAGCCTTACCCTTTGCCATATTTGAGAGTGATGTCTGTTTTCACTGTCTATTAAGTTGGCTTTTGTTCCTCTCCCCTTATTTTTGTTGTGTTAGAATAATATTACTCTTCTCTTTTATTGAGCAAGATTATTGCTACTTTTCTCCTTTATTAGGTTAGTTTTGTGTTACCTCCCTTATTTTAAGGCTTGGGCATGTGTAATAGAGTTCCAAAACACTTAATGTTCGACTTATTTCTCTATTAATGCAAGGGATGCCTTGAACGGTTCACAACTAGTGGCTTGTATATATTTATCTTGAATGTAATGAGCTCTGGGTAGTGACCCTCTTGATCAACACGTAAATTGTTGGATTTGGTTAGTGGTGCATAAATCAATACATTTAATTCATGAGTATGGGGTACATCATTTTCCTGAGATCGGATGCCGCAAATAGTCACTCCATGAACAAATCTTATAACGTAATTCTTTCAATCCATAAGTAATATCATCTCGAGGTGTTCACATAAATCCACAGTAGTGTTAGACACGCTAACGAATCCCCATAGTTATGGGATGTGAAGAAATCTGGATGTTTATGATTTATAATTCATAATATAGTGGTCACTATGTATAATGAGCTATTCACACTATGGTAGGCATGCATTCATATAGATTGGTTGCACATATCGATACTATTTATAGTAGTGGAGTACAAAAAGTATTAGAACCTTTATATTGTCTTACTTGGAGGAATTACTTGATTTATTGTTAACCTTAAAGGATGATGTTCACAACCCCAAGTGTAGGGTTGTGATGTAGTAATAATCTCGATAAGACCGAGGTCGAATCCAAAGGGACTAAAACTTGTGTATCTTTTGAAAGCAATTAGAAGTAGAACTAGAAAAAGATGTGAATCTAAATTTGAAATTGTAGAGAGAGTAATTGTGAATTATTTAGTTAAAGCTTATAAATTTAAAGGTGAGAACTGGGGTGCCAAGGATCCACTTATAGCTATCAGGATATTTCCATATTTAATTCAAGTAACACAATTGGTATTAGAGTTTTATCCTATCCAATTGGAAGATATAGCAATTGTCACGCCCCAAACTCATAAATTGGGCTCACAGAATTTCTGATCGCCGAATTCGACGTTGACAGCCTCCGTAATGCCCCATTCTCGGTTCTCAGCACACATATGCCAGATTCCGATCTTAAGATCCTACAAGGAGGATTTTCAATATGAATTTTTTTAATGGAGCATAACCATAAGCATAACCAAGTCACAAAACAACATCGCCACATATCCACCATATCAAAAACTTTGAGTACAATGTGGAAAGGGAAATACAAATATAGATATCAGAACTCCAAAAGCTTAGCTACATGCTCCCGCCTTTATGTTGCTGCAATCCAACGTCACCTATACGAAACGGTTGTGCATAGGCTTATGAAAAGTTTAAAGGGTGGTGTAAGTGTGTGCGCAAGGCAAGTGCCAAGTATGCAATATCAGAGTAATGCGAAAATGTGTTGGTAAGTCCATGAATATTATCAACCATACTAAGGCTCTGCGATGCATGACATGAATGTTATCGGCCATACTAAGGCCATGCAATGTATGGCCTACATAGCCAAGTGTTATATACGAGATGTGATGCAAGCATGCCAGTCCTCATTAAGTACATTTATCAGTGCAGTTCCCCTCTGGGATATCACTGGTAGTACACTCCACACTGACTACTGCCTCCCTATCTGCACAGCCCAGTGACTGGAAGAGACTACACTATATGCCTAACCAGTAGTTTGCCAATACCTACCCGGCACATCGATAGCAAACCCAAAGTTAGCCTAGCTTACAAACCCCTCACTCAGGTGGATAAGGCCACACCCCCATCCAACCGACCATGACAAAGTTGGAGACGCGGCCTACTGGTATTAAGCACTCGTGCGTTCATGTATCCACATGGTCTAGACATTTGAGAATCTCCTGGTACCAAAAAGGTTTTGGAACTTTCACCCGAAGACATCTTATGTGCCCACGGTGTTAGAGCCAGTATTTCTGGGATCCAATCTGGCCATCGATGATGTGCTTATGGAGGCCACAGTCATGATGTCACTAGGGCGTACAATGATCATGTCACACAAATGTGAGAGGCATGAATTACACTGTCCAGTCATGTAGCAATCCTGTGCGTACCGTGCACTCATGTGGGCAACTCCTATCAGTGAGTTCCATAAACAATCTACCCAATGGCATATCCTACGATTAGTCACTCCTCATATCAAGCATACATATGATGCATATGGGCATGATTCATGGTGTTATACAAAGCATGTCATATGGTGATGAACTATCTTCATAACGAAGATGGGCATAGACGGCCTACACACAAGTATGGGCCTAACAATGAGCCCTAGGGAGAGTAACAATGAGGACATTTAACCATTATTGTTCTTATAATGTGGACGTCAAACCATCATTGCTCCCAAGGCATGACCCACCATAAACATCATTACATACATCATAGTGGAATCACATATTGTAATAGACCTCATATACATCACATTTGGCCACACACAAAGGCCTCACATGCATCTCATTGGGCATCACTCATGATCCTTATATATATCACATTGGGCCTCAACCCATGGGCCTTAAATACATCATGACGGGCTTCATATACATCAAGTGGGCCACATCACATGGACCGCACCAATAGGCCCAATATACATTAAGTGGGCCACATCAATGGGCCTCACCAATAAGCCTCATATACATCAAGTGGGTCTCATTACATGTGGGCCCACCAATCAAAGTCAATGGTGGAGATCCCTTCTCCACTAAAATGCAAGGCATAAATGATCTTTTTTTACAAGAAAATTAAATATCATGATGGGATGCATGGAGAATGGCCCCATCATGTGATGGATATATGAATCATGGTGGGCCATTGGCCACACCTAGGGTCTAAAGTGAGATCCATAACATCAATTGGTAGGCCCCACTTGGACCATCATAACAATCTAAATTTATGCCTATATAAAAACACTCACTATTTGATCTTCTTGGTCAGATGGAATGCCAAACTCCTTGGCTCTCTCTTTAATGGAAGATGATGACGATTAAAGGTCTAGGATGAGGGATTTTGGGGTAGGAAGTGGGCCACACACAAAACACTATTCTCTCTTGGAATGCTTGGATGGCTAACCTCTTGGTTGCTTGGAAAATGGGTAGAGAAAATAGAGAGAGGGAGAGAGGGTGGTTGTAAGAGAGAGGTGATGGGTTGAGTGATGGATGGAGTGATGTAAGGATTGACTTTGGGGGTAGCTTGTGTAAGAGAGGTGACATGTGAGGTATGGGTGTAATGGGTTAAGTGATGGGTTGTGTACTAAATTGATTGATTGATTGATGTGATGAATTGGGTAGAAATTCTCTCGAAATACGTAATGTGTGGCATTTTTCTTAAAATGAACGCAGGACCACAACTCCTAGCCTGGATATCACACCAGTGTGCAAGACACGGCATTGAAACAGAGGAAATGGGAGCCGACTCAAATCTACAGGATGCAACTTAGGATAGCGCGTAAATGCTGATTACGGGTCGCATGTAGCCAAAATTTTACAGGGGGGGATCACGGGAGTCTATGGAACGGTACGGATTAGGATACGGGTCTTACAGCTCTCCCCTTCTAATAAAAATTTCATACTCAAAATTTACACTATCATCGTAAATAAACTTAACTTATAAAAGGAGATAAATCATGGAATTATATATAATTAGAGACAGTATAAAATATAATCAATCATCAAAGAGATGGGGATAACACTCACGAATCTTAGCCTTACAGTCCTAAGATGACTCATCCACACTATGATGACCCCACTGCACCTTCACCAAGGGGATGACTTTGGTTCGGAGGACCTGCTCCTTTTGATCAAGGATAAGAACTAGCTGCTCAATGTAAGAAGTGTCATCACGAACCTCTAACAGTTGTCAATCAATAAAGGGAACGATGTCTAACCCACACTTTCGTAACATAGAGACATGAAAAATGTTATGGATACCTGTCACGCCCCAAACCTGAAAATCGGATTCACATGAATCCCAATTGCCCAATCCGGTGCCGACAGCCTCCGTAGTGCCCCATTCTCGGCTCCTGACAATCATATGCCAGATTCTGATCTTGGGATCCTACAAGGAGGATTTTCAGAATGAATTTTTTTTGTAATGGAGTATAACCACAAGCATAACCAAGTCACAAAACAACATCACCACATATCCACTATATCAAAAACTTTAAGTACAATGCGGAAAGGGAAATACAAGGTGATCAAAAAGCTCCAAAATGTCCTGATACGCACTCCTACCTCAGCGTTGCTGCTGTCCAACACTACCTGCACGCAACTATCATGCATAAGCTTACAAAAGCTTAGAGGGTGGTGTAAGTGTGTGCGGAAGGCAAACACCAAGTGTACAATATCAGAGTAAAGCGGAAGTATGCGGTAAGTCCATGAATAAAATCAACCATACCAATGTTATGTGCTGCAAGGCATGAAAGCTATCGGCCATACCAAGGCCATGCGATGCGAGACATGAATGCTATCGACCACACCGATGCAAATGCGAGGCCTACATACCCGAATGTCATATGCAAAATACAATCCAAGTAAGTCAATACTCATCAAGTACACATATCAGTACAGTTCCTCTCTGAAAATCACCGTGGTCTAATACACTCACACTAACTGCCTCCTCCCTAGCTGCACAGGCAAGTAAGCGGAATAGACCTCACTATTTTCCTGACAAGTAGTCTGCCAATACCTACCCGGCTCGTCAATAGCGGACTCATTTGTGAGCTGGTCAAACTCAACCTAGCTTATAGCCCCCTCACTCAGGCGGATAAGGCCACACCCCCTTCCAACCGACCACGATACAGTGGGAGATGCGGCCTACTGGTATTCGGCACTCGAGCGCTCATATATCCACTCCGTCGAGATGTTGGAGCATCTCCTGGTACTAAAAAGGTTCTGAGACTTTCACCCAAGGACATCCTAAGTGCCCATAGTGCTAGAACAAAGTATTTTCAATATCCGATACAGCCATCCACGATGTACCTGTAGAGCCACAGCCCTGATGTCGCTAGGGCATGCAGTAATCAAGTCACACATATGCGAGATGCATGAATCACACCGTCAAATCATGCAGCAATCCAGCACGTACTACGCAATCATGTGGGGCACTCCGTCTTATAAGGAGTCCCGCAAGTGTCTCAGCCCAACGGCTTATGCTATGATCAAACATTCATCATATCAAGCATACATATGATGTGTATGAGCATGAATCATGGGGCTATACTAAGCATGTTATAAAGTGATGAATTAGTAATAAGTATGGACCTATCAATGGGGGCCCTAGGGAGAGTTATAATGCAGACATCTAACTGACATTACTCTTACAATGTGGACGTCAAACCAACATTTCTCCCAAGGCATGGCCCGTCATAAAACCTCATTACACAAACCATGAAGGGATCACACACTGCGATGAAACCTAAGGACGTCTTATTGGGCCTCGGCCCATAGGCCTCAAATACATCAAATGGGCCACCTCGTATGGGCCTTATATAAATCAAGTGGGCCGCATCAATGGGCCTTATGTACATTGCAATGGGTCATAACCCATGGGCCTTAGAATACATCAAAATGGGACTAATCCATAGGCTCCAAACACATCACTATGGGCCTCCTAGTATGGTCCTTACATTCATAGAAAAGTGGGCCTCAACAACGGCCTCATACACCTCAAGGTGGACCTCAACAATGGGCTATAAATATGGGTTATAAATGCATCAAGATGGGCCTCCACGAATGACCACAAGTACATCCATGTGAGCACCATCACATGGGCCTTAAATAAATCAATGGACCACACCAATGGGCCCTACATATACTTCAATTGGGTCATACTAATGGGCCCCATGTGTACATCAAATGGGTTGCATCCCAAAGAAAGGGGTGATAATGATTTTCACCATTAAATTTCTCAAGGCCCACTGTATTATTTGTTTTCCATCTAATCTGGCCATAAGGTCACACAGACTTGGATTAAGAGGAGACAATTTCCTAGTGATCCAAAACTTTTGGGAAATAAATGGATTCAAGGGGAGACGTTCAATCCCCACTGCTTTTACTGTATGGCCCATATCTACCTCATTTTTAGTCTCAAGCCTTAAAATGGGCTTTAAAAAGGATTGGATAGCTTGGATGCAACACATGCATCATGGTGGGCCAATATAGATGGACCGCATGATTGTAGCACAGGGGGTGGGTCCCACCATCCACTGGACGGTGTGACTGAAACAGATAAATCATAGTGGGCTCCCACCGTTCGCCTGGACGGTGGAAGCAAAGTACATACATCACTCTAGGTCCCATGTGGGGCCCACTATAACATTTATTTTACATCCAAACTGCGGATAAGGTCACATAGACCTGGGTGAGGAGGAAAAACAAATTTCAGCTTGATCCAAAACTTCTGTGGGCCTCAAAAAGAGGTTTTCAAGGGTAGACATTCAATCACACTGTTTCAAATGGTGTGGGCCACTTGAGTCTCAGAAGTGGCTGAAACTTGGAGGGAACCCACTCGAGAAGGGGACCCACCATATGAATGGTTTAGATGGAAAATAGACATCAGGGTGGGGCCCACGGTTGGAGCTGTGGGTCTGCCTCCATCTGCCTGCCAGCCGCTGGACGGCAGGATAAAACACACATTATAGTAGGTCCCCACCGTCCGCCTGGACGGTGGGATGGAATACGTACATCACTGTGGGCTCCACGTGAGGGCCCACCATAATGTTTATATGCCATCCAATCCATCCATAAGGTCATGCAGACCTGGATGAAGAGTAAAAATAAATTTTAACTTTATCTAAAACTTCTGTGGACCCAAAAAGGGATTCAATGGTAGATGGTCAGCCCCACTGTTTCCTGTGATGTGGGCTACCTGAGCTTTGGATAGGCCTAATCTTTGAAGGGGGCCCACTTCACGGAGGGACCCACATAATGAACGGGTTGGATGACATACACACATCAAGGTGGGGCCCACGGCTGGGGGCTGTGGGACCTGCTCGTCTGGCCCTAGGATGTTGGGGCGTCCCTGGTGTGTTAGTGGCAGCAGCAGGCACTGCTGCATATGTATTTTTTATTTTTTATTTTAAATAAGCAATTCCGTGGTTTTTCCCCTGTGGGGCCTGCATCTGAAAAATTCAACCCGACCATTAGATTCTACGGCCCCTGATCGATCAAATGAGACTAATATGCGACGTATTTTTGGCGAATAGAAGAATCAAGGTAGGTTTTAATGGTAATAGCATTATTTCCTATGGTATGGCCCGCTAGAAAGTTGGATTGATCTAATTTTTCATATTAACACCTAAAATGAGCTTGAGAATAGAATGAACGACGTGTATTAGACTCATACATCGAGGTGGGGCCTACAAGAGTAGCCCCTACACCAAGCTTGTAAATCAAGCAAATATTTGTGTTTTTCCAAAACACATCCAGGGAGTCCAACATCCCTGGACGGTTTGCATAACGCATACATTTGAGGTGGGCCCTTGCTAAGATGGACCATCACATGGTGGGTGGTATAGGCACAACGCATATATAAAGTGGGTCCCACCAACGGATGACTTGGATAAAATACACGATTCATGGTGGGGTCCATCCGGGTGGGCAACAAGGCCATATCATCTCATACACACACAAAGAGAAAGAGAGAGAGAGAGAGAAAGAAAGATAAACGTGTGGTGGAGGGACCTCGCCACTATGGGCCCTCCATTGCATGATCTACAATATTCATTAAGTGGGTCCCATTTCATATGGGCCCACCAATCAAAATCAACGGTGGAGATCCTTTCTCCATCGAAATGGACAGTCTAAATGACCATTTATGCAAAGAAATTAAAAATCATGATGGGGTCCGTGGAGAATGGCCCCATCATGGATTGATCTTGAAATCAAAGTGGGCCATTGGCCACATTTAGGGTCCAAAATGAGATCCATACTATTGATCGGTAGGCCTCACTTGGCCCATCATCAAAATAAGAAATCTACACCTATAGAAGCACCCACCTAGTGATCTCCTTGGTCCGTTGGAAAGCCCATCTCCTTGTGCTTCACTTTGATGGTGGAAGATAGAAGATGGATGGCTAGGATGGAAGATTTAGGATGGGAAGTGAGCCACCAAAATCACACTTTTTCTCATGAAAAGCTTGGACATGGGAGCCTCTTACTTGGCTTGAAAAATGTTGAGAAATGAGAGAGAGAGAGATGGGATGTAAGGAGTGATGGAGTGATGGGAAGTGAGTGATGGGGTGATAGACATGTACTTGACATGTATGGGTGTGTGAGAGAGAGAGAGAGAGGGAGAGAGTTGACTTTGGTGGTTGCTTGGGGATGGGGTGAAAGGTGATGTGTACTTGACATGAAGTGATTGATGGGATTGATTTGACATATTGTAGAGATTCTCTTGGGATTACAAACACGTGGTGTTTTCTCGAAATAAACGTCGGCTCACATCTCTTAGTCAGGGTATCAAATCTGTACATGAGTCGCGGCGTTGGAACCGCGGTGACTGTGCAGTCGCAATGATACATGTTTCGAATTAAGCTGACTCAAATGTATAGAATATGACTTACGGTCGTGCGCAAACGTAGATTACAGGTCACGGATTGCCAAAATTTGACAGGAAGGATCACGGGAGTTGAAGGAATAGTACAGATTAGGATACGAGTCTTATAGCTCTCCCCACCTAATAAAAATTTCATCCTCGAAATTTGCACTATCATTACAGCTAAACACAACTCATAAGGGGATGGGGAACTTAACATCATATATGATCAAAACACACCATATCATCAAAATCAAACACCTTAAAGATGGGGATAATGCTCATGATTTTTTTAGCTCTAACTCCCAGGATGCATCATTCATGAGCAATCTAGCTAGTCGGTGTAGGGGCCAAGTCACACGAATCATCGACGACTACTCCTGATGACTGAGGGTCCTGTTGGACAGCATAAAATATATCTTGGGCCTGCTGGGGAGGTACAGGTCCCCTCTGAGGTCTCTGCTGCTACAGTGGAGGTCCCGGAGGCTGGTGTTGAGGTTGATGCTGTTGTTATGGGCGCTATCGCGGAGGCTGATACGGTGTCCTCGGCTACTGATGCTGTGGTGGCTGTCGCGGAGGCTAATGCAGTGCTCTCAGCTGCTGTTGTTGTGAATGGGTAAACTCATACATAAGATGTCTTATCCCACCGCATCCAAAGCAGGTACCAGTGAACGGTTCTGAAGGTGGTACTGGGGGTGCCACTGGTGCTCAGAATGTTGGGCGGGTCGTGCATCGTTGCTGTGGATGATGTTGCTGCAGTTGAGAGCTACTGGAGGGCTCCTTCCTCTTCTAATCTCCTCTCTGGTCACGGGCTTTCTACAAACTAGCCTAATCTGTCTCGTAGATTTGTGCCCTCTCTACGATCCGCTCAAACGTTGGAAGCATGTGTCCGATCACACGACTCCTAACGGCAGGACGCAAACCATTCTTAAAATGGTGGGCCTTCAGCCCCTCATCATCAACAAGATACATAACAAATCTCGATAGTGCGACAAAACGTGCCTCGTACTGGGACACGGTCATGTCCCCCTGAACTGAAGTCTCAAACTCTACTGTACGCTGCTGTCGCACATGCTTGGGAAAGAACTTCCAGTCGAACCGGTCTAGAAAGTCCTCCCAAGTCCACTCGAAATGGACTGCTACCGATCGGGCTACAGATGCCCACCAATACTGAGCCTCACCCTGCAAAAGAAATATGGCTAATGGGACTTGCTGCTGGGTAGTTCATCTCATGGTGTCGAATATCTTCTCCACCTCGGAGCACCATATCTCTGCAACAGTAGGGTCTGGCTCACCTCAAAAATGTGAAGGATCGTGCTGTCAAAAGTCCTTAAGAAGAGTGCTCGCACGCTCCTGCTCAGCCTCGACTGGTGTAACAGTGGGACGCCTGCTCTGCTCGTGAAGAATAACAGTCATCACTTGCAACATCTGCTGCAGCTGAGTAGCACTCATATGTATGGTCAAATCCGCACCAGTCTCAGGTAAAGGAGTGACATCCTCAGGGTAGGAGGCAGGAATATCTGGTAGTGGAACAGGAGTAGCAGGTGGTAAAGCGGGAGCCACGGGTGGTGGTACAGGAGTTGCAGGTGGTGGAGCGGGATTTGCTCGGGTCACTTTTCTAGCCATAACGTCCTACAGGAAGGAACAATGGCCTATTAGCCTTGAGAGTTCTCGAAGGCATAAATGTTAAGGGTCTATGTCGAAAAATCACTAAGTCATTCGGACTCGAAACCTATTTATAGTAGATATGTAATGTGATCTTCAGGTATTCCCAAGTTATGCTCTGATACCAACTTCTGTCACGCCCCAAACTCAAAAATCGGATTCACATGAATCCCGATTGTTGAATTCGGTGCCGACAGCCTCCGTAGTGCCCCATTCTCGGCTCCTGACAATCATATGCTAGATTCCGATCCTGAGATCCTATAAGGAGGATTTTTAGAATGATTTTTTTATATATAATGGAGCATAACCACAAGCATAACCAAGTCACAAAATAACATCACCACATATCCACTATATCAAAAACTTTAAGTACAATGTGGAAAGGGAAATACAAGGTGATCAAAAAGTGCAAAAATGTCCTAATACGCACTCCTGTCTCAGCGCTGCTACTTTCCAACGCTACCTGCATGCAACTGTCGTGTATAAGCTTACAAACGCTTAGAGGGTGGTGTAAGTGTATGCATAAGGAAAATACCAAGTGTACAAAATCAGAGTAATGTGGAAGTATGCGATAAGTCCATGAATAAAACCAACCATACCAATGTTATGTGCTGCAAGGCATGAATGCTATCGGCCATACCAAGGCCATGCGATGCGAGACATGAATGTTATCGGCCACACCGATGCAAATGTGAGGCCTACATAACCGAATGTCATATGTGAAATGCAATCCAAGCAAGTCGGTACTCATTAAGTACACATATCAGTACAGTTCCTCTCTGGATATCACCGGGGTCTAATACACTCACACTGACTGCCTCCTCTCTAGCTGCACAGCCAAGTAAGTGGAATGGACCTCACTATCCGCCTGACCAGTAGTCTGTCAATACTTACCTGGCTCGTCGATAGTAGACTCATTTGCGAGCTGGTCAAACTCAGCCTAGCTTATAGCCCCCTCACTCGGGTGGATAAGGCCACACCCCCTTCCAACCGACCACGACACAGTAGAAGATGCGGCCTACTCGTATTCAGCACTCGGGCGCTCATATATCCACTCGGTCTAGATGTTGGAGCATCTCCTGATACTAAAAAAGTTATGGGACTTTCACCCAAGGACATCCTAAGTGCCCTCAGTGTTAGAACAAAATATTTTTGGTATTCGATACAGCCATTCACGATGTACCTATGGAGCCACAGCCCTGATGTCGCTAGGGCGTGCAGAGATCAAGTCACACATATGCGAGATGCATGAATCACACCGTCAAATCATGCAGTAATCCAGCGCGTACTACGCAATCATGTGGGGCACTCCGTCTTATAAGGAGTCCCGTAAGTGTCTCAGCCCAACGGCTTATGCTATGATCAAACATTCATCATATAAAGCATACATATGATGTGTATGAGCATGAATCATGGGGCTATACTAAGCATGTTATAAAGTGATGAATTAGTAACAAGTATGGACCTATCAATGGGCCCTAGGGAGAGTTATAATGCGGACATCTAACTGACATTACTCTTACAATGTGGAAGTCAAACCAACATTGCTCCCAAGGCATGGCCCGCCATAAAACCTCATTACACAAACCATGGAGGGATCACACACTGCAATGGAACCTAAGGACGTCCCATTAGGGCTCAGCCCATCAAATGGGTCACCTCGTATGGGCCTTATATAAATCAAGTGGGCCACATCAATGGGCCTTATGTACATTGCAATGGGTCATAACCCATGTGCCTTAGAATACATCAAAATGGGACTAATCCATAGGCTCCAAACACATCACTATGGGTCTCCTAGTATGGGCCTTACATTCATAGAAAAGTGGGCCTCAACAACGACCTCAAACACCTCAAGGTGGACCTCAACAATGGGCTATAAATATGGGTTACAAATGCATCAAGATGGGCCTCCACGGATGGCCACAAGTACATCCATGTGGGTACCATCACATGGGCCTTAAATAAATCAATGGACCACACCAATGGTCCCTACATATACTTCAATTGGGCCATACTAATGGGCCCCATGTGTACATCAAATGGGTTGCATCCCAAAGCTGGGGTGATAATGATTTCCACCATTAAATTTCTCAAGGCCCACTATATTATTTGTTTTCTATCTAATCTGGCCATATGGTCACACAGACTTGGATTAAGAGGAGAAAATTTCCTAGTGATCCAAAACTTCTAGAAAACAAATGGATTCAAGGGGAGACGTTCAATCCCCACTGCTTTTACTGTATGGCCCATATCTACCTCATTTTTAGTCTCTAGCATTAAAATGGGCTTTAAAAAGGGTTGGACGGCTTGGATGTAACACATGCATCATGGTGGGTCCATATAGATGGACCGCATGATTACATCATAGGGGGTGGGTCCCACCGTCTGCTAGACGGTGTGACTGAAACAGATAAATCATAGTGGGCTCCCACCGTCCGCCTGGACGGTGGAAGCAAAGTACATACATCACTGTGGGTCCCATATGGGGCCTACTATAACATTTATTTTACATCCAAACTGCGGATAGGGTCACATAGACCTAGGCGAGGAGAAAAAATAAATTTCAGCTTGATCCAAAACTTCTGTGGGCCTCAAAAAGAGGTTTTGTAAGACCCGTATCTTGGTCCGTACCTTTCCGTAGACTTCCGCGGTTTTACCGGTCGAATCTGGCAACCTTCGACCCTTAACCGATATCGACGCGCGACCCTGATTCATGTGCTGACAACCCGAGTCGACTCAACCCAAGACCAATACCATAGCAACCGCGCCGTCTTTGCAGTTTCGATACCGCAACTCACACTCCGAGGCAATACCTTGATCAAGAGATGTGGGCCCATGTTCGGTGAGAGAAAACGCCGCGCATTGCGAAACCCAAGGGAGTCTCTATGATGTGTCACATCAATCACATCAATCCCATCAATCAATCAATCCATCAAGTCATCACATGTCAAGTACATATCACTTTCATTCCTTTTCCCAAGAAACCACAAAAGTCTCCCAAAACCATACCTCTCTTACACAAAAAGCCACAAAAGTCTTCACCACCCATACCTCTCTTACACAAAAGCCTCAAAAGTCAAAGATTTCTTACACAACCATCACTCACCACATCCATCCATCACTCTCTCTCTCCCTTACATCACTCTCTCTCTTTCTCTCTTTCTCATTTCAAATTTTCAAGCAACAAAAGAGTTCTAAGAGACTCCATACGTATGGAATTTCTCCAAGCTCACTAAACTCCAAGTGGCCCACCTCTTTATCCCAAGATCTCTCATCTCAACCCTCCATTCCTCATCTCATCCATTAGGATTGAAGCTAAGCTGCCAAGGAACTCCTAGGAGCAAGAAGATCGGACGGTGGGTGCCTCTATAGGGTAGTTTTTCTTATTTTTATGGTGGACCAAGTGAGGCCCACCGATGAATGGTGTGGATCTCACTTGGGACCCTAAGATAAGGTCGATGGACCACTTGGATCATCATGATCATTCCATGATGGGGCCATTCTCCATGGACCCCATCATGATGTTTATTTTCTTTAGAAAGGTCATCTAGACCATCCATATTGGTGGGGAAAGGATCCCCACCGTTGATCTTCAGTTTTGATGGTCACATGTGCAAAATGACCCACTTGATGTATGATTTCATGTAAGGGAGGGCCCATAATGTCGGGGTCCCTCCATCACAAGCCGTGTCCCACTCTCCATATCTCTCTCCCTATTTTATTTCCTTTATTTTATTTTATTTTATTTTTTATGCAATAGGATTGTGTGGCCCACTTGAATGGATCCCACCCTGAGATTTTATTTTAATTAAATCTTTATTCAAGTGGGGCCCACCTTAGACGATGTGCCCATGTCACCCATCAGTGGTGGCCCACTTCATCAGGGTCCACACTCTTTAAAAAAAATAAATATAAATATAAAACCGTCCAGCGTCTGGGACGCTGGACGTTTCAACAGAAAGAAGAAAAAGGAAAGAAGTAAAGGAAAGGCTTTTGGATGGTCCCCTTGCATAGGCCCCACCCTGATGTATCGTTCTAATCCAAGTCGTCCATCCCTTTCACCATCTCATTTTAGACGTTGAGCCAGAAAATGAGATTGAACGGAGCACCTGGTGGGCCATAGCGTCAAAAATTGCATCCTCACCATTCAAACATCATTTTCGTATTTTATTTCACTTCCTAAGCATTTTAAAATTTGAACTCTGGACTCGTTTCGCCTATTGCGAGCCACAGAATGCAATGGCCGGAGTGGATTTCATTTTAGCAGGCCCCACGCGTGAAAAACCCCAGGAAAATAGATTTTTCCCAAAATTGATAAGAGGCAGAGCCTCTGCATGTTGGCGTCAGCAGGCAGCGCTGCACGCTGCTGCGTGCAGGCATGCAGGCGGGCGGGCGGGCGACCGCTGACCACCCACGGCCCTGCACGTGGGCCTCACTGTAGTGTTTATTTGTGATCCAATCTGTTCATGTGGTGGGCCACCTCCTAAAGTGGGCCCCTGCCAAAATTCAGGCCCATCCAAGGCTCCGGTGGCCCACACCACAGGAAACAATAGATTGAATGTTTGCCATTGAAAATTTTCTTGGGCCCACAGAAGTTTTGAATCAAACTGAAATTTATGTTGTCCCTTCATCCAGGCCCGAGGGACCTATTGAACGGACTGGATGGCTTAGAAACATTACAGGTGGGCCCCACATGGGACCCACCATGATGCATGCATTTTAGCCCATCGTCCAGTGGATGGTGGCTCTCACCTTGCTGCTGCGTTACCTCCACCGTCCAGCGGACGGTGGAGCCCTCCTTGATGCACATGCCACCCCGCTGTCCAGCGGCAATGCGACCCACCCATGATGCATGGGCTGCATCCAAACTATCCATTCATTTTAAGAGTCTGTTTTATGACATAGGCTTAAAGAATGAGTTAGATCCTTAGCTCATATGGACCCCACCTTGGCCTGTTTTGAGGACCATCCTAATGCAGTTACAGTAGTTCATTGGGGCCCACTTTGATTTATGTAAGGCCTAGGGATTTAGGTCCATCTGACTCATAGAAGGCCTATGGGCTAGGCCCATTTGAATTTCAAAAGGGCTATGGGCTAGGCCCATTTGGTTTATGAAATGCTCATGGGCTAGGCCCATTGCATTCATTTTAGGCCTAAGATCTTTGGCCCATTTGATGTGTTGCAAGTCCATGGGACTAGGCCCATTTGATGTACTTCAAGGCCTAGGTAATTGGACCCTTTTGTTGAAATTTAAAGCCATGGAAGTAGGCCATTTGATATATGTAAGACCTAGGGGTTTAGGCCCACTTTGATATGCATGCAAGGCCTAAGAGGTTAGGGCCCATTTGACATACATATAGGGTCCAATTGGTGTGGCCCATTGGTCATATATAAGACCCATGAGACTAAGCTCATTTGATGTAATCCAAGACCACGGGTTTGACCCATTGCAATGTACATAAGACCCATTGGTGTGGCCCATTTATGTGGCCCATCTGATGAATAAAAGGACCATAGGATATGGCCCATTTGATATATATATATATATATGTAAGGTCCAATGGGGACAACCTACGGTCCATTACAATGTGTAAATCCATTACAGACTAAGTACTGATGTTTACGACGATCATGCCTTGGGGGCAATGTTGGTTTGACGTCCACATTGCGAGTGTGATGCTGGTTGGATGTCCACATTATGACTCTCCTTAGGGCCCATTACTGGGCCGCACTTATTATATATAGGCCGTCCAGGTGCATCTACATTGTAAGATAGTTCATTTTATTATAACATGTTTAGTACAGTTTCATGACTCATGATCATACGCATCATATGTATGCCTGACGTGAGAATTGTCTGATCATAGCATTTGCCTTTGGGCAGGTTGTTTATGGGCTCCCGGTTAGGCGGTGTTGCCCTACATGAGCGCACGATATGCGCAGGATTTGATGCATGACTGGATAGCGTGAATCATGCATATCGCATTTGTATGACATGGATATTGAACGCCCTAGCGACATCGGGGTCGTAACTTCCACAGACGCATCGTAGTTGACAGGATTAGATATCGAAAATCTTGTTCTACATGGGGTACTATAGATATCCCTGAGTGAAAGTCCCTAAACCCTTATGGTACCAAGAGGTTGCTCCAACGTCTAGACCGAGTGGGTAGATGAGCGTTGAGTGCCGATTACTAGATGGTTACACTTTCCACTGTGTCATGGTCGGTTGGAAGGGGGTGCGGCCTTACCCGCCCGAGTGTAGGGGGCAATGCTAGGCTGAGTTTGACCAGCTCGAGGAATGGGTCCGCTATCGACGAGTCGCGCCCGATATTAGCAGACGGATAGTGAGGTCTCTTCCACTTACCTTATTGCGCACGATGTGGCGGCAATCTGGTTTAGAGTGTACTAGACCCCGGTGATATCTCATATTTTGAGCTGTATTGATGTGTGGACATAGATGAGGATCTGTATGCTTAAGTTACATTGCACATCGCATGGCCTTGGGATGGCCGATACCATTCATGTCTTGCATCGCATAAGCCTTGGTACAGCTCATAATATTATAGATCCATCTGCATATTTCGCATTACTCTGACATTGCATGTTTATATTACTACCTTGCGCACACACTTTCACCACCCTCTAAGCTTTCTATAAGCTTATGCACGACCGTTGTGTGCAGGTGACGTTGGATCGCAGCAGCGCTGAGGCGGGAGCACGTTGCAGAGCGCTTTGGAGTTTTTATTTTTTACCATTGTATTTCCCTTTATGCTCATTGTACTTGTAAAGCTTTTGATCATAGTGGAAATGTAATGGATTTCTTGGTTATTGTTTGTGGGTTATGTCTTTAGTTATGCTTATTACGAATCAAACTGATATTTAAAATCCTCCTCGTAGTATCCCAGGATCGGAACCTGGCGAATGGGAGCTAGGAGCCGAGAATGGGTTTCTACGGAGGCTGTCGGTGCCGAATTCGGCGATCGAGAATTTTGTGAGCCCAGTTTACGAGTTTGGGGCGTGACAGGTTTTCAAGGGTAGACATTCAATCACACTTTCAAATGGTGTGGGCCACCTGAGTCTTAGAAGTGGTTGAAACTTGGAGGGAACCCACTTAAGAAGGGGACCCACCATATGAATGGTTTAGATGGAAAATAGACATCAGGGTGGGGCCCACGGCTGGAGCCATGGGTCTGCCTCCGTCCGCCCGCCAGCCGCTGGATGACAAGTAAAACACATACATTATAGTAGGTCCCCACCGTCCGCCTGGATGGTGGGATGGAATACGTACATCACTGTGGGCTCCACGTTAGGGCCCATCATAATGTTTATATGCCATTCAATCCATCCATAAGGTCATGCAAACCCGGATGAAGAGTAAAAATAAATTTCAACTTGATCTAAAACTTCTGTGGACCTAAAAAGGGATTCAATGGCAGACGATCAGCCCCACTATTTCGTATGATGTGGGCTACCTGTGCTTTGGATGGTTCTGATCTTTGGAGGGGGCCCACTTCAGGGAGGGACCCACATAATGAACGGGTTGGATGACATACACACATCAAGGTGGGGCCCACGGCTGGGGGCCGTGGGACCTGTTCGTCCCCCCCAGGCGCTGGGGCGTCCCTGGTGTGTCAGTGGCAGTAGTAGGCGCTGCTGCCTATGTATTTTTATTTTATTTTTTTTTAAATAAGCAATTCCATGGTTTTTCCCCTGTGCGGCCCGCATCTGAAAAATCCAACCCGTCCATTAGATTCTACGGCCCCTAATCAATCAAATGAGACCAATATGCGATGTATTTTTGGCGAATAGAAGAATCAAAGTAGGTTCTAATGGTAATAGCACTATTTCCTATGGTATGGCCCGCTAGAAAGTTGGATTGATCTCATTTTTCATATTAACGCCTAAAATGAGCTTGAGAATAGAATGGACGGCATGGATTAGACTCATACATCGAGGTGGGGCCTACAAGAGTAGCCCCTACACCAAGCCTGTAAATCAAGAAAATATTTATGTTTTTTCAAAACACGTCCAGGGAGTCCAACGTCCCTGGACGGTTTGCATAACGCACACATTTGAGGTGGGCCCTTGCTAAGATGGGCCATCACATGGTGGGTGGTATAGACCCAACGCATATATAAAGTGGGTCCCACCAACAGATGACTTGGATAAAATACAAGATTCATGGTGGGGTCCATCCGAGTGGGCCATAAGGCCATATCATCCCATACACACACAAAGAGAAAGAGAGAGGGAGAGAGAGAAAGATAAACGTATGGTGGAGGGACCCCACCACTATGGGCCCTCCATTACATGATCTACAATATTCATTAAGTGGGTCCCATTTCATATGGGCCCACCGATCAAAATCAATGGTGAAGATCCTTTCTCCACCGAAATGGACGGTCTAAATGACCATTTATGCAAAGAAATTAAACATCATGATGGGGTCCATGGAGAATGGCCCCATCATGGATTGATCTTGAAATCAAAGTGGGCCATTGGCCACATTTAGGGTCCAAAATGAGATCCATACCATTGATCGGTATGCCTCACTTGGCCCGTCATCAAAACAAGAAATCTACACCTATAGAAGCACCCACCTAGCGATCTCCTTGGTCCGTTGGAAAGCCCATCTCCTTGTGCTTCACTTTAATGGTGGAAGATAGAAGATGGATGGCTAGGATGGGAGATTTAGGATGGGAAGTGGGCCACCAAAATCACAATTTCTCTCATGAAAAACCTTGGACATGGGGGCCTCTTGCTTGGCTTGAAAAATGTTGAGAAATGAGAGAGAGAGAGATGGGATGTAAGGAGTGATGGAGTGATGGGAAGTGAGTGATGGGGTGATAGACATGTACTTGACATGTATGGGTGTGTAAGAGAGAGAGAGAGGGAGAGAGTTGACTTTGGTGGTTGCTTGGGGATGGGGTGAAAGGTGATGTGTACTTGACATGAAGTGATTGATGGGTTGATTGATTGATGGGATTGATTTGACATGTTGTAGAGATTCTCTTGGGATTACAAATGCATGGTGTTTTCTCAAAATAAACGTCGGATCACATCTCTTAGTCAGGGTATCAAATCTGTACATGAGTCGCGGCGTTGGAACCGTGGTGACTGTGCAGTCGCAATGATACATGTTTCGGATTAAGCTGACTCAAATGTATAGGATACGAATTACGGTCGTGTACAAATGTCGATTACAGGTCACAGATTGCCAAAATTCGATAGGAAGGATCACGGGAGTTGACGGAATAGTACAGATTAGGATACGGGTCTTACAATACCAGATAAGATGACAAGGCAAGCAGATAGGCCATGACCCCAACGTGCTCAGTGATCTCAAAAGGTCCAATAAATCTCATGGCAAGCTTTCCATTCACTCCAAAATAAACCACACCCTTCATGGGTGAGACCTTATGATACACATGGTCCCCAACGACAAACCCAAGGGATGACGCCGACGATTAGCAAAACTCTTCTGTCAGGTCTGAGTCATGCGCATCCTCTATTTGATAATGTCGATAACCTCTAATATCTACTGCATAAGCTCGGGACCTAGGAGACGCTTCTCTCCAACCTTGGTCTAACAACTCAGAGATTTGCATGGTCTACGTATTATGCCTAAAAAGGAGTCATGTCAATGGTCGCCTGATAGATGTTGTTATATGGGAACTCAGCCAATCGCATGTGCTTGTCCTAGCTACCCAAGAAGTCAATCACACAAGCTCGAAGGATATCCTCAAGGATTTGATTAACCCTCTCGGTCTGCCCATTAGTGTGTAGATGATATGCGGTGCTGAGCTACAAAACAAACCCCATTTCCATTTAGAAGCTCCTTAAAAAATGAGATGTGAACCTTAGGTCTCGGTCAGAAACGATCAAAACTGGTACGCTGTGCAGTCTCATAATCCCTTCGATGAATAACCTCACAATCTGATCCAAAGTCTAGGTTACATGAATCACAAGAAAATATGTCAATTTCATAAGATGATCAGTGACAACCCAGATGGCATCCTGACCGCTTTGAGTCCTTGGAAAACCCATGATAAAATTAGTAGATATGTGCTCCCACTTCCACAACGGGACGCTCCATGACTGCAAAGGGCTGTGGGGTCTCTAATGATCAGCCTTGACATGTTGGCATGTGTCACACTCGGCCACAAAACTGGCTATCTGGAACTTCATCCCTGCCCAAAAATACTGACGCCTCATATCGCTATACATCTTCGTTGATCTAGGGTGGATAGAGTACTGCGATTGATGTACCTCGGTCATAAGATCTCTACGCAACTCAGGAATATCCAGGACATATAATCGGCCACTGAAGCGAAGTCCACCTTCAGAACCAATCTGCCAATCTGACTAACTCTCGGATGTTGCATCTGCCGATAACTCTACAACGACTCATCTGCCTACTGAGCCTTGATCACCCTTACAACAAATGACCGGCAGCTGGTCAATACTCAAAGCTACTGACTCCTCAACAGCACATGACAACAGGTAGGAAAGCTGTTGTCCTCTAGGCTCAGCTACAAACTAGAACTGTGGTACGTCAGGTATACAAAACATGACTGTCCTCACGGAGCAGTATAATATGGCGTGGTACTCGGTATGCCGATCCATGCCCATGATGACATCAAACTTGAACATCGACAATGCAAACAGATCAGTAGGTAAAAAGATATCCTCAACTAGAATGTTGTAAGATGAGAAAAATCGGCCCAACACTGCAGTCTTCCCCAAGGGGGTCGATACCGACAAAGCCTCACGAGCAGACTCCAATAGCAAACTGGTCAATCAACATAAATCCTCGACCATAAAAAAATGTGGTGCACCAGAATCAAACAATACATGTGCTATGCATACAAAAATAGGGAGGGTACCCTTGATGACCCCTCCTGATGGCTGAGGGTCCTATTGGGTGGCATAAAATCTGCCTTGAGCCCGCTAGGGAAGTTCATGTCCCCTCTGAGGTCTATATTGATGTTGTTGCCACTTTGCCGGCCTAATCTGTTGCCTCTTCTGCTGCGGGGGAGGTCTCAGATGTTGGTGCTGTGATCGCTGCTACTGTTGTGGGGGCTGTTGTGGAGGCTAATGCAGTGCTCTCGGCTGCTGCTGTTGTAGATGGGGACACTCATGCCTATGATGTCCTGTCCTACCATATCCAAAGTATGCACCTGGGAATAGTCCCGAAGGTGGTGCTGGAGGTGCCACTGGTGCTCAGAATGCTGAGAAGGTCGTGTGTCGTTGCTGTGGACGATGATGCTGCTGCTGGGAGCTACCGGAGGGCACCTTCCTCTTTTAGTCTCCTCTGTGGTCATGAACCCTCTGCGAATTGGCCTAATTTGTCTCATAGACCTATACACTCTGTACAATCTATTCAAACGTTGGAAGCATGTGCCTGATCACACAACTCCTGAGGGAAGGACGCAAGTCGTTCTCAAAACAACGGGCCTTCCTTCCCTCATTATCATCAAGGTACGTCGCGAAGCTCGATAGCGCGAAGAAACATGCCACATTCTGGGACACTGTCATGTCTCCTTGGACTAGGGTCTCGAATTCTAACACGCATTGTTATTTAACATTCTCATGAAAGAACTTTTGGTTGGACCGATCAACAAAATCCTCCCACGTCCACTCGAAATTGGCTGTTACCGCTCGGGCGACTGATGCCCATCAATGTTGAGCCTAGCCTTAGAGAAGAAATACGGCTAATGGGACCTACTATTGGGTCATACATCTCATAGTGTTGAATATCTTCTCCACCTTGGAGTGTCATATCTCTACTACAGTAGGGTATGACTCACCCTAGAAGCACAAGGGACCGTGCTGTCAGAAGTCTCTGAGAAGGACGCTCGTGTGCTCCTGCTCTGTATGGGCTGGCGTAACAGCAAGCCACCTGCCCTGCCCTTAAAGGATAGTAGTCATCGGCTACAGCATTTGTTGAAGCTGATCTGCAGTCACGGGTGCTGTCAAGGTTGCGCTGGTCTCAAACAGGGGAACGGGAGTCACTCGGGTCGCTCTCCTAAGCGACATGTCTTACAAGAAGGAACAAGGGGCCAGCCTTGAGAACTCTCAAAGGCAAAGACGTTAAGGGTCTTTATCTGAAAATCGCTAGGTTATTTAGACTTGGAACTTATCATTCTAAGTTCATAACAGATATGTGATGTAATCCTTAAGTATTCCTAAGTTATGCTTAGATAAAAACTTCTATCACGCCTTAAACTCAAAAATCGGGCTCACAGAATTTTTGATCTTCGAATCTGGCACCGACAGCCATCATAGTGCCCCATTCTCAGCTCCTAGCAATCATATGCCAGATTCCAATCCTAGGATCCTACAAGGAGGATTTTCAATATGAATTTTTTTATAATGGAGCATAACCACAAGCATAACCAAGTCACAAAACAACATCACCACATATTCACTATATTAAAAACTTTGACTATAATGTGAAAACAAAGATATAAATATACATATCAGAACTCCAAAAGCTCAACTATAGGCTCTTGCCTCAGTGCTGTTGTGATCCAATGGCACTTGCATGCAACGATCGTGCATAAGTTTACAAAAAGCTTAGAGGGTGGTGTAAGTGTGTGCGCAAGATAAGTGCCAAGTATGCAATATCAAAGTAATGTGGAAATGTACTGGTAAGTCCGTAAATACTATCAGTGGTACCAAGGCTATGCAATACAAGGCAAGAATGCTATCGGCCATACCAAGGCCATGCGATGTGAGGGCTAGTAGTCAAATGTCATATGCGAGGTGCAACGTAAGCATGTCAGTCCTCATCAAGTACATTTATCAGTATAGTTCCCCTCTGGGATATCACCGAGGTTGAGTACACTCCACAATGACTGTCGCCTCCTTAGCCACACAACCCAGTGAGTGGAAGGCAGCACACTATCCGCTTGACCATTATTTTTTCAATACCTACCCAGCTTATCAATAGCGGACCCATTTGTGAGTTAGTTAAACTCAACCTATCTTACAACCCCCTCCCTCGTGGGGATAAGGCCACACCCCCTTCCAACTGACTACGACATAGTGAGAGATGTGTCCTACTGGTATTCGACACTCGGGCTATAACACCCCATACTTTGAGTACTTGGGCATTACCATTAAACCGTAGGAAGTATTTAGGCATGTGGGAATACATGATACCATCATTAGATGATCCACATAAAACCACCTTTTCAACCATGAACAATTTTAGAAAAATTTCATTAGTACAACTCTCATCGAGTCAGGTCTAAGATCATTCTTAGAGTCCATTGAAACTCAAGAAGGACCCTATCTACATCTGATCTAACCTACACCTAGTAACAAGATCCCAATATAAAGAAAGATCCTGTCTTCCTTTAAATGCACCTTAGGATTTCTACCTTGATGTCGAAATTATAAATTTACAGCCAACTTGAAAGGATTAACCCTCATCAGGGATAAGTCTACAACTAGGATCCCTTACAAGGATGGAGATAGATTGATTTTAATCCATAATAGTTAGAAAACCTAGCACACGGAATGTACGTCCCAGATCTCAACCACTAAACGATCAGAACCTAGGATGATCTACCATTAAAAGAACCTTAAGCCCTTAAAATGAAAACATTTAACCATTTAAACCTACCAACTTTTAATTTGTAACCACTATATGATCATCTAAAACCAATGAACAGTGGTGATCGAATTGGATCATGACGTGGACCCCACTTTTAGAGCCGTGCAAGTACACAGATAAGGTGTACTCGCCGTGCATGAAATCTAGAAATTGGGTTAAACCTACGTTTACCCGATAGGAATTGAAATTCTTATATTTCAAACAGAAATTCCTTCCCGACACTAGTTCAAATGGGACTGTCCATTTGATGGTGTAATCAGATGTTTTTCCAAATACAAAAATTTGATCCAAACCGTTCATCTGATAGATAGGGTCCCATTAACCCTAACCACGGTGTTACCTGGGATTGAAAGTTCCCTATGTCAGCTCAATTAGCATCCAAACCTATATTGTAAAGAAAAGTCCCTGACGAAGAAGATAGAGCCACGTGCATCGTCCCTCTGGTAGATCCAACCGTTGAAAACAGGTGGGCGGAATCTAAAAATGCAACCTGAGCCCCGTCAGCCCTATGGTTTCTGAAAACACACCCCTACTCGGTGGAAAGTGATAAAAGATCTTTCCTTATTGAGGAAAGATGCATCTCATCCATCCATAGATGCCTAGAAGCATCTCTCAAGCTCATCCTGAGCATTGGGATTAGGGTTCTGGGAGATTCCCCTAGCAAACGAGAAATAGACGAGATATTGGGGTGACGGTGGGTTTTTCACTCGTCGAGTGGCTGTCTTAATTAACAGCTCTCCTTGCACCGTGAGATGGACCCCACACTACTTTTAGGCCATATCATGATTGTCCAAATGGCCCTGATCTATGGATAAACCACCCAGCCGAAAAACACCACTATCGTCCTTCGTCTTCCTCAATCTAACTATGAAACCCACACCCTACATAAGTGGCCCATTCACACATCCAAACCGCTCATTGGGTGGCCCACCTTATCAACGGGTCATCAAGGACAATGTTTAAACCCATGCATAAGGATTGATGCTTTGGGAGATCCATTCGATTAGCTATTCTTGGCTAACTCGTGACCTCTCCTCGCTAATCCTCATGATTAGTGATGGAACCCTCCAAAAACAGAAAGGCTTTAAATAGCCATGTGTTAGGGAAAATCCCAAGGTAGGGAGAAAAGAAAGAAAATAGTAAGAGAGAAAGAGAGAGTTCGGACGCCGCTTGACCAAGTTGCAGGCCTGGTAGCAACTCAACTAGGCTCGAGTCATCTAGCTTCTGAGAGAAAGTTGAGGGTGAGCAAGGAAATAGTAAGAGGGAAAGTCACAGGGTGAGTGGGAGGAGAAAGCTAAGAGAGAGTCTAGGAAAACTAACTGAGAGGAATTCCAGCTGTCGTTTTGCCTCAAAATAGGGACCAAAAACGGGTTCGGGAGAGGTATTCCTAACTTATGACATATCAGACCCTTTCTAACGCTCATACTGTAACACCCTGAAAATCGAGGGTCGTGTATAAACCCGACTCCCGAGTTCCAGACCGTCACTTATGCAGAAAAAATATTTATGATTCAATGTTCTCTGAGTTAAAGCATTCACATGAGTAAAATTATACAAAAACTACAATTCATACTCCAGATTCAGTGATAAAAGCAAGCGGAAGACTAAAGGATATACAGATCACTGTATGGAAAACAAAATAGATCTCAACTGTCTCCAAAGTATGAATACATCTCTAAGTCTCATATACATGTAAATAAACAGAATCAAAATGTCAAAAATAGTCCCACTGAGAAGTCCCGCCAATCCAGGCCACCTAAGTAAAGCCGTCGTGGTACTGCATATATGAGAACTCGTCCTGGTCCTCATCATAATCCGGCTCTGCCTCCTGAATCGCTGCCTCACCTGCATCTAAGACAGGGTCTGGTGGGTGTTGCAAACACCATCCCGTAATGTGGGAGTGAGTAGCTAACTCAGTGAAATAATAGAGCAAAGATTAACATGTTCTCAAATCAATCATGCGATAATAGTAAAGAAGTAAATCAAACATTCCTAATACTATTGTTAATGCAATATGACGTGACATGATGGATGCCCTCACCGACGATCTCCCTCATACGGCACCATCTTACGCCCGCGGCATGCTTTCTTCCCACAGTGTTCCACATCTTCCAGGCACATGCAATGTAATGGTGATATGATTACCGAGTTATTATTAGTCCATTCATACAGCAGGATTGGGAAACTAAGGTACTTCCCTTATATCAATCCCAATACAGATCATGTCTAAGGTCGTCACTCCTAGTAACCTCATACGATGTATATTTTGTACGTCGCTGCAACGGTTACCAGGGCTATTGCTCGCACTCGTTGCACCGCTCCCCCATCACCTTATCAATACAGGCCTACTGTACTCTCATTGCTACGGAAGGGTCATCGCCTCCCGTAGACTCAGAATACGCTCGCGGTCACTACAAAGGGCTCATCACCTGATCAGTGTAGGCCGACAGTAAGAATATACTGTCTCATACTACCATAATCTGCTCACGACTCATAGGTGCTCACTGGTCACTACGGGGAGGTTTGTGGCCCCAGCGTAGGCCGACAGCTCGACCACGGTGTCCCATACCACCATGCCCAGCTCATGAGTCTTTATGGATCAAGGTACCATGGTTAATAGGGTTTACAATGGTAAGTTCAGTACCCTAGGTTTAAGAAGTTATGATTCATACAGGGTGAACATACAATAGCCAGTCGAGTTACTTGGCGGGCTCGACTAGTACGAGCGCATATCAAGCTGAGCGACATGAAGTGCATAAAACACTTCGCATGGCCTAACCACTGCCGCCAACTCCAAAACACAACTCGCGTTCATCAACGCGTCGTTCGTGGCAAAGATAAGCCAACCACGAATTTACTCGGTTACCAATTGCCTGGACTAGGTATAGTCCCAAACATTTATGAATCCACATCAGCAATCATATAAGAGTAATGGAAATGAAATACAACAATGTGAGCATGTTAACACATGTTATAATATACAACTTAAGTAAATCATCTAACACATGCATTTCATACATATAATCAAATCATGCATATAGCCAACATGTAGGAAATCATTAACATCAGCATATTATTTGAGAATTCAATCTCAAACTAATTCATAACACCATTTAATTCAATACATACTAATACAAACATTTATACAAACACATAGTCTACACACTTAAGTCTACATATAGTATGTCGACTCAAATTGCGCATTTGGGCGAATCTCTTCGCCAAACTGATTATGCATGCATTCTTAATATCCTAATGCGATAAAGAGCCCTGTCAATCATATAAGAAAAATATGGATGAAAACAGTATTTCCTACAAATGACTAAAATGCCCTAAATCTCATATTTTTCGTCTGCTTACAAAACAGGAAACGGACAACATGTTGTACATGTCAAACGGCTTTGCCGTCAATAATCTACTATTAAACGACATTGAAAGCGTTGAAAACAGCCAATCAAAGCGTCTAGAATCCACACCTTTTTCCTAGAGGTGAACCGATTCGAATGGAGCGTATACGCTTCGTCTACGGCAAACAGGCTACCTATTTCACAAGATTTATAAGTTACTTTGCTAAGAAATCGACGGAACCTCAAATTAGCAAGTATTTAGGGTGTTTCCTTACCTAGAAATGCGGCGGAATCATCGAAAAAGTGATTGAGGAGCGTTGCTTAAGCACGTGCAACAGGTAGTGCAAGTAGCAGGAAGATCTCTCCCACTCTCTCTCACAATCTCTCACTTTTTCTCTCACACTAGCTAGGGTTTCGAGCAAATTCGGATGGGTGAGAGAAGTGAGGGTTTAAGGTCCTCTTATAAGCTAATTTCTTCCCAAATTAGGCTTGGGAACAATGTTTACTTGAAGTCTAACCAAATCGGGGTTGTTCTGATCCAAAAAGACATTTCGGGAGGTCCCCTGGCCGAACGCGATCGGACTTAAGCTCATGCACGTCGGATGTCGCTCACATCCCATTTTCAGACCAGTAGTGTTCGTAGATCGCACGTGCCGGTCCAGTTACAGTTCAGCGGTCATCACACGTAGATCAGGTCTACAAGTCTCATGATATGAAAGAGAAATTTTTCCTGATCCGAGGGTATAATTTGGCTGAATTCTGATGGTCAGAACGCTTAATAATAATGCGCCAAGTCGTGTGCCAGATTTGAATTTCAAAATTCCAAATCTAACCCTATTCTCAATCTCTTCACTCCAGGCTCAATGAAATAGCCTCTGAATGTCGGTTAGACTTGATTTTTGAAATGATTGTCAAGTCCAGCTAGGCGGTTATAACGGTCTAAGATTGTAGGTATCGAACTTTCGACGTACGGTCTAGATCCAATACAAAGTTTCAAAGGGGTCCTGAGAACAAACCGGTTTAGAGTTTGATCCGAGGTTTCAGAGTATTATAACATCATTGGTTCTACTCGTTTTAGGTCTTGTAGAACATATTTAAAGCGATCAGGGATGATTTCACAGCTACTCTAGCGTTGCGCTAGCTAACTTACGCTTATTTTCTAAAGGAATTAATCCTACCCGATTTCTGGCCGAGTTGGTACTCGAGTCCAAGTACGGACATTTCCAGGGTGTTACACATACCACGCCCCTAATCAGGTAACCTCATCGATCTTTCCTCGGTTATAGTTGAAATCCATCTGCTCGGCCGACTGTGTTCATAGTCACTTCAACTCGGCCACGAGTTGAGTGACTCAGCTCTATTCCAGGGTGAAGATGCTAATCCAACTCCATGACAGTGGTCAGTTTTCCCCAATACAACCGCACGATTAAGCATCTCAAGTCTATCTTGACCATTGCTATGGTATCACACCTAACTCATCGAAGGAATCGACTGAGTCAAGTCATTTCTGAGTTGTAAACTCATCCCCATTTCAGGAAAATGTTAACTCAGATCAAATCTGGGAAGACAGTCTGTCCTAGTCCCTTTACTCCATCAGGTAACCTGAAATCTGCCCTAACTGTTTAAGGAGGACACTGCATTTCACTCGGTAACGAAGTGACTCGTCTAGTTTTTCGAGTGGGCTCAGTAACGGCTCACTAAACCTCAAAATGGCTTATACAGGTACCACCTACAACAACTCTCCTGGATGAACAACCATCTCCTCAAATAATTGTGAAACAAACAAGTAAGGATAAACTCTTAACACATGAATTCCATACATTGATTAGAATAGAATTTGATTCATCATTGTGAATTAAAAACTTACAAATCAACCCTATAAAGACACCAAAGCAAGGAAAAGCCTCATCCGAGGTGAGGGATATTCCACATGGCTTCATCATTTTATTGAATTCTAAAATAGCTTAAGCTTAAAAGTATGAAAACCGTATAATTGTGCAAATGTTAATGTTGCTTCCTTAAATCTAGAATTTATGTCAACAATCATGTAAGATTGTCTTGAATCTTATTACTTTATTTCATCCTATAAGAATTGTATTATGCTCATTATGCCCCATTTGAAATTGCTTATGTACATGTGTACTTCTATTGGTTGCACTAAGAGGTAAGATATATTGCTTTTATTCTAATGTTGAGTTACTCCATTAACCCTTTGTATATATTAGATTAGTTATGAATTGATCCTAATATAGTATTAGAATGTTACAAATGGTAACTGAGTACTTTAGATTTCTATATGGAATTGATGAATGTGGGATATTATATTAACTTCTACTACTCTAGCCCTAAAATTCATGATTATGTAATTTGGGTTGGTTTTGCAATCTCTATGCTATCCTAGCAATTGCCCAATTTTGGACATAGTTTTATTATAACAGAAAGGAGTCATATGATGATTTCATTCCTTTTATCTCACAAGTTGTACAACAAATGGTAGGTGTGGTACATCACCTTTCTTATGTAGTCGAATGAATCTGTCACTAATTTAGTATGCTTGAAATGTCATGTTTATGGGCCCTCATTTGGACCTAGAAAAATGAAAATGAATCTATGAATGAAATCATGCTTGAATGTTTAATATATTGTTATCTTTTACAATGTTTATGAAAGCAACCTTGTTAATCATATGGGGTATGCATGAGTATCATGGTGCATGACATCCACGCATGACACATGAGCTTTTCTGAGTGCTCAATGTAAGTCACACTCTGTCTAATTTGCTGTAAGTCTTATTACTTTAGTTAAACTCCCAGAGCATGTGCATTTGTGTCACTTTGGGCGCCCTTTCTTTGCATGAGGCTTTTTCAGGATTAGACTCTCCTCGGACGTACGCTGCGTACATTTCCAGGAGATATCCTTGGGCACATTCATCTGAATGGCCTATTCCAAGTAGTTAAGCTACCACAGGCGGTTTGTATGGTCTTTTCCATGTAGTCAACTATCGCGAGCGACCCTTTATTTTGACAGCTGGATGTGCATCCTTAGATCTGTGACTTGAGCATACATTCATACATCAATACATTTACATTTAAATTCACATTATCTTCAATATGATTGATTATGTTTGGTTTAAACTGTTTTGGAATGACATATTATGCATGAATCCTAGTAGGAAATTCCCATTAAGTTTTCACTCACCTAATCGTGCGGTTGCACTAAATAGACGCAGGTTTGATGACCAGGTGGAGACTCCTATGACGAGATCCCGAGGATGGCTGCGGTGGATTGTGGCGAGGAAGAGTTTTATGTACATGTTGTTGAGCCATTGGAGCTTAAGTTTACGACATTTTAGACTTGTGCTTCACTTGAACTGTAATAAAAATTCCCCTTCTGAGGGATTTCATTTTGTTGTCACTTGTATTGAAATGCTTTGTTGTCACTTATAATCTTCTCAGTTTATGCAATAGTTTCCTTACTTCATGTTAGGAAATTTGTTGATATTTAGATGTATGTTAGTCCACTTCATAGCGTAACCCTCGGGTTCTTATACTGGAGCGACCGTCCTCGGATTTTGAGAACCAAGGTGTTACACGAGCGCCCATGTACCCACTTGGTCTAGACGTTGGAGCATCTCCTGGTGCCAAAAAGGTTCTGAAACTTTCTCCCAAGGACATCCTTTGTGCCCACAATGCTAAAGCCAATATTTTCGTTATCTAATCCATCCATCCACGATGTGCATGTAGAGGTCACGACCTTAATGTCGTTAGGGCATACAATGATCATGTCACACAAATGCGAGATATATGAATCACACTGTCAAGTCATGTAGCAATCCTCCACGTACAGTGCGCTCATGTGGGAAACTCCTATCAGGGAGTCCTATAAATAATCTGCCCAATGGCATATGCTATGATCAACCACTCCTCATATCAAGCATACATAAGATGCGTATGGGCATTAGTCATGGAGTTATACTAAGGATGTTATATAGTGATGAATTATCTTCATAACGAAGATGGGCTTAGACTACCTACACACAACAAGTATGGGCCTAATAATGGGCCCTAAGGAGAGTTACAATGCAGATATTTAACCATCATTGCTCTTATAATGTGGACGTCAAACCATCATTACTCCCAAGGCATGGCTGTCACGCCCCAAACCCGGAAATCGGATTCACAGGAATCCCAATTGCCGAATCCGGTGCCGACAGCCTCCATAGTACCCCATTCTCAGCTCCTAGTATTCACACGCCAGATTCTGATCCTGAGATCCTACAAGGAGGATTTTCTTTTATTTTTATTTTTTGTAATAAGCATAACCACAAGATTACCCAAATCACAAAAGCAACATCATCATCACATATCGACTAATATAATCATTTGAGTACAATACTGAAAGGGAAATTTATAAATAAAAATTAAGCTCCAGAAGACCACTGCATGCTCCAAGCTCAACACTGTTGCCACATAACATCACCTGCATGCATCTATCGTGCATAAGCTTATAGAAATCTTAGAGGGTGGTGTAAGTGTGTGCACAAGGTAAGTATCAAATGTTCAATACAATGTCATCATCATACAATACCGAAATTACTGGTCATCCATAAATCATACAATATCAGAATAAGCAGAAATACTGACAAGATCATGAATTATACGATAATAGAGTAAGCGAAAGTACGGATAAGTCCATAAGTAAATCAATAGCAGAATACGCAATATAGAACAACTATGTAACAAGTAGTAATGAAGAGCCAAATATCAGATGCCGAGGATGTAATGCATTATGCAAATCCTGCTAAGTCTGTTTAGGCCATATAAGTGCAGAAATATAGCAACCCAAAATGCCATATGCCTGCGGATGTAATGCAATATGCGATGCGAATGAAATGACGATGCTAGAGTGTGAAGTCGGGATGATAGTACGTAGTATCACAAGCTACGGGGTCCACCACAAGGGACTTCTATCCAAACTAATCTCATACCTAAATTTGGATAGTCAGACTCAATGTGGTAAACTCCTGATCTCAGGTTAGTCGCGCGCCTAACCGAAATCCTTACCATAACGAATGTATACAACGATTAGTTGCGCACCACCAGCCCGAGTGGATAGTGAATGAATGAATGAGTATGCAACTTCTACTCAATAAGTCCACATATCAGTACGGTTCCTCTCTGGGAAATCACCGGGGTCTATTGCACTCCAAACCAGATTGTTGCTCCATCGCGCGCAACATGGTGAGTGGAAGAGACTTCACTATCTGCTTGCCAAAATCAGGCCCGGTTCGTCAATAGCGGACCCATTCCACGAGCTGGTCAGACTCAGCCTAGCATTGCCCCCTCCTCCTGGGCAGGTAAGGCCACACCCCCTTCCAACCGACCACGACATAGTGGAAGCGCAGTCATCTGGTAATCGGCACTCGGGGCTCATCTACCCACTCGGTCTAGACGTTGGAGCAACCTCTAGAACCAAGAGGGTTTAAGGACTTTCACCTAGGGATATCTATAGCACCCCATGTAGAATAGATTTCCGGTGTCCCATCTAGCCATCCACGAAATACCTATAGAGGCTACGGCCCTGATGTCGCTAGGGCGTATAGTGGTCATGTCACACAAAATACAAAATGCATGAGTCACACAGTCCAATCATGCATCAATCCTGTGCATGCCATGCTCTCATGTGGGGCAACTCCGCCTATTAGGGGGCCCTATGAACAACTCGCCCTATGCCATATGCGATGGTCAATTACATCTTATAACAAACATGTAGATGATGTGTATGGGCATATATCATGATGTTATGCCGTCACATACTCATAATTGATATCAATAACCGGCATCAACCATCGACCTCTACAATATGGACATTTAACCAACATTGCCCCCCAAGGAAGGGCCCACATAGAGCCTAACCACTAGTGAACCCATGGCCTCACACAAGGACCTAATACACAACACCATGAGCCTCACTCACGAGTTTAATATACGTCACATGGGCCTCTCACAAGGGCCTAACATACATCACAATGGGCCTTAAGGATGGGTAGAATGCACATCACAACAGGCTTTAAATACGAGCCGCATATAAATCGCATTGAGCCTCGAAAATCGGAATCGACAATCGGTCATGATAATCATAATCGGTAATCGGCCTTCATGGCAATCATAATCGGTAATCGGCCACGATAATTAATCTAGATCAATAATCGGTCAACTGGCCACGACAATCAAAATCGACAATTGGCCACGATAATCGGCCTTGATCGATAATCATCAATTGGCCACGATAAATCGGAATCGGTAATCGGTCATCAGAATCGATAATCGACCTCGATCGATAATCGGCAATCGGCTATCATAATTGGTCACGTCACTTGAAATCGGTAATCAGTTAAGATAATCGGCCTTGATCGCTAATCGGTAATCAGTCATGATAATCGGCCTCGATCGCTAATCAGAAATCGGTCAGGATAATCGGCCTCGATCACTAATCGATAATCGGTCATGATAATGGGCCTCTATCGTAAATCGGTAATCGGTCATGATAATCAACCTTAATCGCTAACCAGTAATCGGTCATGATAATCGGCATCGATCGCTAATCAGCAATCGGTTATGATAATCGGCCTCGATCGCTAATCGGCAATCAGTTATGATAATCGGCCTCGATCACTAATCAGTAATCAATCATGATAATCGGCCTTGATCGTAAATCGGTAATCAGTTATGATAATCAGCCTCGATTGGTAATCGGTCAATCGACCACGATAAACAGAATCAGCAATCGGCCACGTCAATCGATAATCGGCCACGATCGGTAATCAGTCACGATAATCGGCCTCGACAATTGGTAATTGGTCAATCGGCCACGATAAGCAGAGTCAGAAATCGGCCATGTCAATCGATAATCGGCCACGATCGGTAATCGGTCAGGATAATCGACCTCTACAATCAGTAATCGGTTAATCGGCCATGATAAGCAGAGTTGGCAATCAGCCACGTCAATTGATAATCGGCCACGATTGGTAATCGGTCACGATAATAGGCCTTGTCACGCCCCAAACTCAGAAATCGGGCTCACAAAATTTTCGATCGTCGAATCCGGCACCGACAGCCTCCGTAGAACCCCATTCTCGGCTCCTAGCGCCCATTCGCCAGGTTCCGATCCTGGGATGCTACGAGGAGAATTTTCAACGTCAGTTTGATTCGTAATAAGCATAACCAAAGGCATAACCCACAAACAACAACCAAGAACTCCATTACATTTCCACTATGATCAAAAACTTTACAAGTACAATGAGCATAAAGGGAAATACAATGGTAAAGAATAAAAACTCCAAAACGATCTGCAACGTGCTCCTGCCTCAGCGCTGCTACGAACCAACATCACCTGCACGCAACAGTCGTGCATAAGCTTATAGAAAGCTTAGAGGGTGGTGAAAGTGTGTGCGCAAGGTAGTAATATGAACATGCAATGTCAGAATAATGCGGAATATGCAGATGGATCCATAATATCATGAGCCGTACCAAGGCTATGCGATGCAAGACATGAATGGTATCGGCCATCCCAAGGCCATGCGATGTGCAATGAAACTCAAGCATACAGATCCTCATCTATGTCCACACATCAATACAGCTCAAATATGGGATATCACCGGGGTCTAGTACACTCTAAACCAGATTGCCGCCACATCGCGTGCAATAAGGTATGTGGAAGACACCTCCCTATCCATCTGCCAATATCGGGCGCGACTCATCGATAGCGGACCCATTCCTCGAGCTGGTCAGACTCAACCTAGCATTGCCCCCTACACTCGGGCGGGTAAGGCCGCACCCCCTTCCAACCGACCACGACATAGTGGAGAGCTTAACCGTCTGGTAATCGGTACTCAACGCTCATCTACCCACTCGGTCTAGACGTTGGAGCAACATCTTGGTACCATAAGGGTTTAGGGACTTTCACCCAGGGATATCTATAGCACCCCTGTAGAACAAGATTTTCGGTATTCAATCCTGCCAACAACGATACGTCCATGGAGGCTACGACCTTGATATCGCTAGGACGTACAATAACCATGTCACACAAATGCGAAATGCATGAATCACGCTATCCAATCATGCAACAAATCCTGCGCATATCGTGCGCTCATGTAGGGCAACCCCACCTAACCGGGAGCCCATAAACAACCTGCCCAAAGGCATATGCTATGATCAGTCAATTCTCATGTCAAGCATACATATGATGCGTATGATCATGAGTTATGGAGCTATAGTAAACATGTTATAAAATAATGCACTATCATTTCAAAGCAGATGGGCCTAAACTGCCTATACACAACAAGTACGGGCCTACTAATGGACCTTAGGGAGAGTCGTAATGCGAACATCCAACCTGCATTACACTCCAAATGTGGACGTTAAACCAACATTGCTCCCAAGTCACGATCACCGTAAACATCACTACATAATCTGTATTGGGATCACACATTGCAATGGACCTTAGGTACATCGCATTGGGCCTTAAATATATCTAATGGGCCATGTCATATGGGCCTTTTATTTGTCAAACAGGCCACAAAAATGGACCACACCAATGGGCCTTAGGTATATTGCAATGGGTCATAGTCCATGGGCCTCGGAGTACATCATAATGGGTCAAATCACATGGGCTTTTTGTATCTTAAATGGGTCTAATTCCATGGTTTTCGTACATATTAAATGGGCCTAACCCTATGGGCCTTATCTATCAAGTGGGCCTACATCCATAGGCCTTATATATCAAATGGGCCCAAATCCATAGGCCTTATATGAATCAAATGGGCCTAACCCATAGGCCTTTCATAAATTAAATGGGCCTAACCCATAGGCCTTTTGTAATTCAAATGGGCCTAGCCCATAGGCCTTTACACAATCAAATGGGCCTAACCCAAACATAGGTGGCCCACCCAATCTTCAATACATGCACTGAAATGATCTCACCAAGTGGATGGACGGTTTGGATGCGTCACATGCATCATGGCGGGTCCCACTGTCGCTGGACAGTGAGGACCAAACACATATCTCACAAAGGGCCCCACCGTCCACTGGACAGTGGAAGTACAAATACATTAAGGTGGGTGCCACCGTCCGCCTGGACGGTGGACTTAAAACACATACATCATTGTGGGTCCCATGTGGGGCCCACTGTAATGTTAAGATGCCATCCAACCCGTTCATAAGGTCACTTAGACCTGGATGGAGTGAAAATACAAATTTCAGATTGATCTGAAACTTTTGTGGGCCCCAAAAAGATTCCAATGGTAGAGTTTAATTCACACTGTTTCATGTGGTGTGGGCCACCTGAGTTCTAGATCGAGCTAAAATTTGGAGGGGGCCCACCTGAGGAGGGGACCCACCTCATGAACGGCGTGGATCTTCACATACATCATGGTGGGGCCCACGGCAACTGTCGTGGGTGGCTGCACGGATGCCCGTCCGCCCGCGTGACGCGCTACAGGCAGCGCCTGCAGCGCCTCTGACACAAGCAGGCTTCTCTTCTTCTTCCTTTTTTTTTTTTTTTGAAAAATCCATGATTTTTGAGGATTTTCAAAGGTGGGGTCCACATCGCATAAATCCACTCCGTCCATTGGCTTCCCTGGCTCGAAACAAGTCCAACAAGTCTGCTATTGAACCAATTTTGACTTGTAGCAAATTTAAAATTGATTTAAATGGTGAGAGTTACTGTTTTGAGAGGTATGGCCCGCCAAATGAACGGATGGATCTCATTCCTTGGCTCAACGCTTAAAATCATCCAAGGAATAGGATGGACGGTATAGATTGGATACAAATATCCAGGTGGGGCCTATACCAATAGCCCATCCCAAAAGCTCCCCTTTCCTTAATTTTTTTTTTTTAAACAGGGACGTCCAGCGTCCCAGACGCTAGACGGTTCGGTCCAAATAAAAAAAAAATACATTATGGTGGGCCCTGTTGAAGTGGCCACCACAGATGGATGATGTGGGTACAACATATAAGGTGGGCCCCACTTGAAGAAAGTTTGGACAAAAGAATACTTCAAGGTGGGGTCCATTCAAGTGGGCCACACAACCCTATTGCATAAAACAAAATAAAAAAAATAAAAAGAAATAAAAAGGGAGAGAGACATGAAGAGTGGGACACGCTTTGTGATGGAGGGCTCCGCCACTATGAGCCCTCCCTTGACGAAATTATACAATCGGATGGGTCCTTTAACACATGGGACCACCAACATTTAAAATCAACGGTGGGGATCCTTTCCCCACCAATATGGATGGTCTAGATGACCTTTCAAAAGAAAATAAACATCATGATGGGGTCCATTAAAATAAACATCATGATGGGGTCCATGGAGAATGGCCCCATCATGGAATGATCATGATGATCCTAGTGGGCCATCGGCCACATCTTAGGGTCTCAAGTGAGATCCACACCATGGATCGGTGGGCCTCACTTGGCCCATCATAAAAATAATAAAAACTACCCTATAGAGGCACCCACCATCCGATCTTCTTGCTCCTAGGGGTTCCTTGGCACCTTAGCTTTAACTTCAATGGATGAGATGAGGAATGAAGGGTTGAGATGGGAGATGATGGGGTAGGAAAGTGGGCCACTTGGAGCTTTAGAAGGAGAGGGAGAATTCCATATGTGGGATCTCTTTTGCTTGGAGATTTTTTTTGTAAATGAGAAAGAGAGGAGTTGTAAAGGGAGAGAGAGAGAGTGATGGATGGATGTGGTGAGTGATGGTTGTGTAAGAAATCCTTGACTTTTGAGGCCTTTTTGTGTAAGAGAGGTATGGGCTTTGTAAGAAAAGCTTGACTTTTATGGCTTTTGTGTAGGAGAGGTATGGGCTTTGTAAGAAAAGCTTGACTTTTTTGGTTGCTTGGGAATGGGTGAAAGGGATGTGTACTTGACATGTGATGGATTAATGGATTGATTGATTGATGGGAGTGATGTGATTGATGTGACACATCGTAGAGATTCTCTTGGGTTTCGCAACGCACGGCGTTTCCTCGCACCGAACATCGGTCTACAACTCTCGACCAGGGTATCGCCTCGGTGCGCGAGTCGCGGCATTGGAACCGCGGCAACGACGCGGTCGCTATGGTACAGAACTCGGGTCGAGTCGAAACAGGTTGACGTCATATGAATCAGGGTCACGCGTTAATATCGGTTAAGGGTCGAAGGTTGTCGAAATTCGACCGGTAAGACCGCGGAAGTATATGGAACGGTACGGTCTAAGATACGGGTCTTACAGGCCTCGACAATCGGTAATCGGTCAATCAGCCATGAAAAGCAGAGTCGGCAATCGGCCACGTCAATCGATAATCGGCCACAATCAGTAATCGGTCACGATAATCGGCCTCGACAATCGGTAATCGGTCAATCAGCCACTATAACCGGCCTCGATCGATAATCTGTCAATCCGCTATGACAATCAGAATCGGCAATCGGCAGCGATAATCATGATAATGGGCCCCGATAATCGGAATCAGAATCGGTATCGGCCCCGATAATCGACCAAATAAGGCCTAAGGGAAGGTTACAATGAGGACTTTCAACCATCATTGCCTATCAATATGGACATCTAACCAACATTACTCCCAAGGAGTGACTCATATATAGCCAAAAGAAAGTAGGCCCACGGCCCCACACAAGGGCCTAATATACACAATAGGTGGGCCCTGCACATGGGCTTGAAATACATAATAACGGGCCTTATCAACTGGGCCACAAATATAACATAATGTGCCTCTCCCAAGGGCCAAAATACATCACAATAGGCCGCACAAATGGGCCTTATATACATCAAGTGGGGCCTCATCCCATAGGTGGGAAATACATCTCTATGGGCCTCACCGTATGCGTCGGGAATTCATCATGTGTGCTGCATCATTAGGCAATACCAATGGACCTCAAATTCAGAGTAGGTGGGCCTACACCTTCGAAATGGGCCCACCAAATGATCGGCATAGATGAACAATACATATAACAGTGGGTCATACGTCCAACGAATTGGACAGCGTGGTTAAAACACCTGAACCAAGGTGGACCCATCAAATGGACGGTGTGTATAAATATCATAGTGGGGTCCACACCACCATCTTGATAGGTGGATGGAGTGGGTACACAATACATACACCAAGGTGGGTCCCACCTGATCGGACCTTGTTGCTGTCCAAATAAGTGGATGACTTGGATACTCCGCACGTGTAGTGAGTGGAGTCTACGGAACTCATTGGTGTTCAAGGCAGCAGCAACTGCCTGCTACGTGGGACTCAGACCAGATGGACGGCAAGGAGGGAGATTAAATACATCAGGGTGGGGTCCCACATCCAAAATTTGGACAGATGGATAGATATTATGGATGAAACCTAACATCATGTGGGCCCCCACCATCCATGCTTGGACGGTACAAATAGAACAAATGCATTAAGGTGGGTCCTACACAGTCTAGTCAACATATGGATGTTGTACATACATCATAGGTAAGCTCCACCACCAGATGGACGGTGCGAACACACCCATCAGCAAGGTGGACCCCACCCCCACACGTGCAGCACGTGTGGGTGGGTCCCACATCCCAGAAAAGGGACCGACAGCATTGGTAAAATACATATATCATGGTGAGTTCCCACAGAGCTTGTTGACGTCGCACTATAGCCTTGCTGCTGGGACCACCGTCCCTCTAACGGACAGGGTAGAATGCATACCTCAATGTGGGTCCCACCTCCACACATGCAGCACACGTGGAGTGGGTCCCACACCCTAAAAATGGATGGACGAACAGGATGTAAAACATATACATTTCGGTGGTCCCTACCGTCCAGAACACTGGACGTTGTGGATGGAAGGCACATGCATCACAATGGGGCCCATCGTCCAAATCATGGTGGGCCACTTTCAAACCTTGAATGGTCTGGATTCAACACATGCATTAGATGGGCTTCACCGTCCCAGTTGGACGGGTGGATGAAACAAATATTAAGGTGGGCTCCATAGATTTTTGCTGACGTCCTACATATGGACGGTGTGGTATTTCACACGTGCAGGGTGAGACCTGCAGGTGGATGGCATGGAATATAGATACATCACGGTGGTCTACACTGCTGCGTAAATCAGCAGCAACGGCTGCTGGGACCCACCATTTGGATGTACGGTGCGGATATAAAATGCATACATCAAGGAGGTCCCTTCCCATCACCGTCTAGGACAGCCATGAGGGATGGACGGTGTGGACATGACTCACATACATTATATGGGGCCCACCGAAATTGCTGCGTAAGGCAACTAGGTAGTTGGCTACTAACCATCACACACCAGCCAATCCGTGCCCTCACAAGTACACTATACGTAGATAACGTATAGTATATTATATACATATTTTATTCTATTTTATTTTATTTTATCTTAAATGGCCCAAGGCCTGAAATCGTCCAGAGTCCAGCGTCTAGGCCCTGGACGTCTGGACGGACGGTCTGAATCTAAGGCTCTTACATCTGGTGGGCCCCACCCTCACACGTGTCACACGTACAGGGTGAGTCAACGCAACTAGATGGACGGCTGAATAACACATATATTTCATGGTAGGTCTCAACAACAGCCACCTTGCTATTGTAAGATGGGTGGATGGCGCAGATGATATCATGCATCATGGTGGGCTACAAGTCATCACACACAAAAGAGAGAGAGAGAGAGAGAGAGAGAGAGAGAGAGACAGATCGGGTGTAGCGGAGCAACCCCGCCACTATGGGCCCCTCATATGATCACAACACATACATCAAGATGGGTTCCACATATGTGGGCCCTTAAATCACAAATTAAATAATAAAAATTACCCACCTTTGAGCTCTTTCTTCCTTCTTCTGCCAATGTATGCAAGAGCTCCAAAGGAACGATTTCAACGGTTGAGATTGGTTTTTGGAGGGTGGGGATGGGAGATAGGAAGTGGGCCACACTTGCTCTCCATGGAAGCCATGGACGGTTGCTCCTCTCTTGGTGCTTGGGGAATGGATTAGAGAATGAGAGAGAGGTAGAGTGATGTATGGAGAGGGATGGGTGTGATGGGTAAGAGTGATGTATGTACTTGACTAGGTATGGGTTGTGTTGACTTGGGTGAGAGAGGAGTATGGGTTGTGTTGACTTGGGTGAGAGAAGGGTATTGGTTGTGATGGGAGGTGTACTTGACATTGACTGATGGATGAGATTGATTGATGTGACATTTCGTAGAGATTCCCTCGATACTCGCAACGCGCGGCGTTTTCTACAAACTGAAATTGGGCCCACATCTCCTGGCCTGGGTACTACCTCGGCGTGCAAGACGCGGCGACGCCACGATCGCACTAGTACAAGTCTCAGGTCGAGCCGACTCTAATATACGAGACACGACTCGTGATAGCGCGCAAACGCCGATAACTGGTCGTGGGTCACTGGAATTCGACCGGATGGATCGCGGGAGTCGACGGAACAGTACGGATTAGGATACGGGTTTTACAACTCTCCCCTCCTAATAAAAATTTCATCCTCGAAATTTAAAACATGACACAACCAATACAGAGCTCACCAAGGGAGAAAAATCCTATCAGAACACAATATACCAACATAATCAAAACACCTTAGAGATGGGGACAACGTCTACGAATCTCAGCCTTCTGCTCCCAAAATGCCTCATCGACACAACGACTATCCAAATGAGCCTTGTTTCCTGGATTTGAAACGATCAAAACCGGAATATGATAAAGACTCACAATCTTGACGATAGGGGAAGCTATATCAGAAAATCTCTAAGTTATTCGAACTCGGGGATCTAACCATTCTAAGTTCTTAACAATCATAGAGTGAAGGGTAGCTATCAGTAGATATGTGATGTTATCCTCATGTATTCTCAAGTTATGCTCTGATACCAATTTCTGTCACACCCCAAACCCAGAAATCGGATTCACAGGAATCCCGATTGCTAAATTCTATGCCGACAGCCTCCATAGTACCCCATTCTCGGCTCTTAGCATTCACACGCTAGATTCCGATCCTGGGATTGTACAAGGAGGATTTTTTATTTTTTTTCATAATAAGCATAACCACAAGATTACCCAAATCACAAAAGCAACATCATCATCACATATCGACTAATATAATCATTTGAGTACAATACTGAAAGGAAAATTCATAAATAAAAATCAAGCTCCAGAAGATCACTACACGCTCCAAGCTCAACACTGTTACAACCTAACATCACCTGCACGCATCTATCGTGCATAAGCTTATAGAAAGCTTAGAGGGTGGTGTAAGTGTCTGCACAAGGTAAGTATCAAATGTTCAATACAATGCCATCATCATACAATACCAAAATTACTGGTCATCCATAAATCATACAATATCAGAATAAGTAGAAATACTGACAAAATCATAAATTATATAATAATAGAGTAAGCGAAAGTACGGACAAGTCCATAAGTAAATCAATAGCAGAATACGCAATATATAACAGCTATGTAACAAGGAGTCATGAAGAGCCAAATATCAGATGTCGAGGATGAAATGCAATATGTAAATCCTGTTAAGTTTGTCTAGGCCATATTAGTGCAGAAATATAGCAACCCAAAATGCCATATGCCTGCGGATGTAATGCAATATTCGATGCGAATGAAATGACCATGCTGGAGTGTGAAGTCGGGATGATAGTACGTAGTATCGCAGGCTACGGGGTCCACCACAAGGGACTTCTATCCAAACTAGTCTCATACCTAAATTTGGATAGTCGGACTCAACGTGGTAAACTCCTAATCTCAAGTTAGTCGCGCGCCTAATCAAAATCCTTACCATAACGAAGGTATACAACGATTAGTTGCGCACCACCAGCCCGAGTGGATAGTGAATGAATGAATGAGTATGCAACTCCTACTCAATAAGTCCACATATCAGTACGGTTCCTCTCTAAGAAATCACCGGGGTCTATTGCACTCCAAACCAGATTGTCGCCCTATCGTGCGCAATATGGTGAGTGGAAGAGACCTCACTATCCCCCTGCCAATATCGGGCCCGGCTCGTCAATAGCGGACCCATTCCTCGAGCTGATCAGACTAACCCTAGCATTGTCCCCTCCTCCTGGGCAGGTAAGGCCGCACCCCCTTCCAACCGACCACGATACAGTGGAGAGCGCAGCCATCTGGTAATCGGCACTCGACGCTCATCTACCCACTCGGTCTAGACGTTGGAGCAACCTCTGGAATCAAGAGGGTTTAGGGACTTTCACCTAGGGATATGTATAGCACCCCATATAGAACAGATTTTTGGTGTCCCGTCTGGCCATCCACGAAATACCTGTAGAGGCTACGGCCCTGATGTCGCTAGGGCATATAGTGGTCATGTCACACAAAATGAAAAATGCATGAGTCACACAGTCCAATCATGCATCAATCCCGTGCATGCCATGCTCTCATGTGGGCAACTCCGCCTATCAGGGGGCCCTATGAACAACTCGCCCTATGGCATATGCGATGGTCAATTACATCTCATAACAAACATGCAGATGATGCGTATGGGCATGTATCAAGATGTTATGCTATCACATACTCATAATTGATATCAATAACTGGCATCAACCATCGACCTCTACAATATGAACATTAAACCAACATTGCCCCCAATGAAGGGCCCACATAGAGCCTAACCAATAGTGAACCCATGACCTCACATAAGGACCTAATACACAACTCCATGAGCCTTACTCAAGAGTTTAATATACGTCACATGGGCCTCTTACAAGGGCCAAACATACATCACAATGGGCCTTAAGGATGGGTAGAATGCACATCACAATAGGCTTTAAATACGAGCCGCATATAAATCGCATTGAGCCTCAACAATCGAAATCGACAATCGGCCACGATAATCATAATTGGTAATCGGCCACGATCGTAAATTGGCAATCGGCGACGCCGTGATCGCACTAGTACAAGTCTCACGTCGAGTCGACTTTAATATATGAGACACGACTCGTGATCACGCGAAAACGCCGATAACTGGTCGTGGGTCACCGGAATTCAACCGGATGGATCGAGGGAGTCGACGGAACAGTATGGATTAGGATACGGGTTTTACAATGGCCCACCATAAACATCATTACATACATCAATGTGGAATCACACATCACAATGGAACTTATATACATCACATTCGGCCCCACATAAAGGCCTCACATACATCTCATGGTCCTTATATATATCACATTGGGCCTCACTCATGGTCCTTATATACACACATTGGGCCTCAACCCATGGGCCTGAAATACATCACAATGGGCCTCATATACATCAAGTGGGCCACATCAAATGGGACACCCCAATGGGCTCCATATACATCAAGTGGGCCGCACCAATGGACCTCATATACATTAAGTGGGCTGCATTCACAGGCCACACCAATCGGCCTCATATACATCAAGTGGGTCCCATTACATGTGGGCCCACCAATCAAAATCAATGGCAGAGATCCCTTCTCTACTAAAATGCAAGGTCTAAGTGACCTTTTTCATACAAGGAAATTAAATATCATGGTGGGAAAATTAGAGAATGGAACCATCATGGGATGGATATATGAATCATAGTGGGCCATTATCCACCCCTAGGGTCCAAAGTGAGATCCATACCATCAATCGGTAAGCCCCACTTGGCCTAACATCAAAATATAAATTTATGCCTATAAAAAACACCCACCGTTTGATCTTCTTGGTCCAATGGAATGTCAAATTCCTTGGATCTCTCTTTGATGGAAGATGATGAGGATTAAAGGGCTATGATGAGGGATATTGGGGTAAGAAGTGGGCCACACATAAAACACTATTCTCTCTTAGAATGTTTGGATGGCAACACCTTGGTTGCTTGGAAATGGGCAGAGAAGAGAGAGAGAGAGAGAGAGAGAGAGAGAGAGAGAGAGGGTGGTTGTAAGAGAGAGGTGATGCGTGGAGTGATGGATGGAGTGATCAATGGAGTAATGTAAGGGTTGACTTTGGGGGTAGTTTCTATAAAAGTGGTATGGGTTGTGTAAGAGAGGTGACATGTGAGGTATGGGTGTGATGGGTTGAGTGATGGATTGTGTACTTGATTGATTGATTAATTATGTGATAAATTAGGTAAAATTCTCTCGAAATTCACAATACGTGGCATTTTTATCAAAATAAACGTAGGCCCATAACTCCTGGCCTGTGTCACGCCCCAAACTTGGAAACAGGTCTCACGGAATTCTCGATCGTTGAATCTAGTGCCGATAGCCTCCATAGTGACCCATTCTCAGCTCCCGGCACCCTTATGCCAGATTCCGAAGCTAGAATCCTACATGGAGGATTTTCAGTATGATTTTTTTGTAATGGAGCATAACTAAGTCACAAAATAACATCACCACATATTAACTATATCAAAAACTTTGAGTACGATGCGATAAGGGAAATATAAATATATATATATATATATATATATATATATATATATATATCAGAACTTCAAAAGCTCTGCTACACATTCCTGGCTCAGCGTTGCTACGATCAAAAGTCACCTACACACAACGGTCATGCATAAGCTTACGAAAAGCTTTGAGGGTGGTGTAAGTGTGTGCGCAAGGCAAGTGCCAAGTATGTAATAGCAGAGTAATGCAAAAATGTACTGGTAAGTCCATGAATGCTATCGGCTATACCAAGGCCATATAATGCAAGGCATGAATGCTATCAGCCATATCAAGGCCATATGATTCGAGGCCTACGTAGCCAAATGTCATATGCGAGATGCAACGTAAGCATGAAAGTCCTCATCAAGTTCATATATCAGTACAGTTCCTCTCTGGGATATCATCGGGATCTAGTACACTCCACACTGACTGTCACCTCCTTAGCGGCACAACTCAGTCAGTGGAAGTGAACACACTATTTCCTTGACTAGTAGTTTGCCAATGCCTACCTGGCTCGTCGATAGCAGACCCATTTACTAGCTAGTCAAACTCAACCTATCTTACAGTCCCCTCGCTTGGGCAGATAAGGCCACACCCCCTTCCAACCGATCAAGACATAGTCGGAGACACGACCTATTGATATTAGGTACTCATGCACTTGTGTATCCACTCGGTTTAGACATTGGAGTATATCTTGGCACCAAAAAAGTTCAGGGACTTTCACCCAAGGACATCCTATGTGCCCACAGTGCTAGAGCCAATATTTTTAGTATCCAATCCGACCATCTACGATGTGCCTGTGGAGGCCGCGACATTGATGTCGCTAAGGCATACAGTGATCATGTCACATAAATGCGACATGCATAAATCACACAGTCTAGTCATGCAGCAATCCTCTACGTATGGCACGGTCATGTGGGCAACTCCTATCAGTGAGTCCCATAAATAATCTGCCTAATGACATATACTATGATCAATCACTCCTCATATCAACCATACATATGATGTGCATAGGCATGAGACATGGAGTTATACTAAGCATGTTATAAGGTGATGAAATATCTTCATAACAAAAATGGGCCTAGACGGCCTACACACAACAAGTATGGGTCTAACAATGGACCCTAGGGAGAGTTACAATGCGAACATTCAACCATCATTGCTCTTACAATGTGGATGTCAAACCATCATTGCTCCCAAGGCATGAGCCACCGTAATCATCATTACATTCATCATGGTAGAATCACACATTATAATGGGTCTCATATACATCACATTCGGCCCCATACAAAGGCCTCACATATGTCTCATTGGGCCTCATTCATGGTCCTTATATACATCACATTAGGCCTCAACCCATGGGCCATTAAATACATCATAATGGGCCTCATTACATCAAGTGGGGTGTATCCACAGGCCACACCAATGGGCCTCATATACATCATGTGGTTCGCATCAATGGGTCACATATACATCAAGTAGGTCGTATTAATGGGCCGCACTAATGGGCCGCATATACATCAACTGGGCCGCATCAATGGATCGCACCAAATGGCCTCATATACCTCAAGTGGGCCGCATCCATCTACAACATTCACCTATTTTTAGAAATCATTTTAGAGCATTTCCAAAAGAATGAATCATATTAAAAGATTATCTGGACCACACCACAAATAGTAATGGAGACAATGATTTTCACCTTTTAAAAATTCCAGGGCTCACTATCATTTTTATTTTCTATCCAATCTATTCATAAGGTCATGAATACCTAGTTGAGAGGAAAAACAAATATCATTTTGATCCAAAACTACTGTGGTCCTAAAAGCATTTCAATGGTAGGCGTTCATTACTCCACTGTTTTCTATAGTGTGGTCCACGTGATAGATCTGCCCCATTTTTAGTCTCGGGCCTTAAGACAAGCTTGTTAATTGGATGAACGGTTTAGATATAATACATGTCTCATGATTAGATGGGGCCCACTGTACACGTGGTGGGCAGGGATGAAACACGTACATTAAATAGACCCATAGAACTTGCTGACGAATATAGCAGCTACATAGCTGGCGGGGTTATTGGTCTACCGTCCAGATGATGGAGGGTGGAATATAATGCATGCATGATGGTGGGGTCCACACGCGTGACCCACCAACTAAATGGACAGGTGGTTTGGATACCCAAGGTGCGTCCCACCAGATGGACCGACGGTGTGGATGAAACCCACACACATCAAGTGGGTCCCACGGAACTTGGTGACGTCTTCAGGTGCGAGATGCGCTAGCCAATCTGCTTTCAACAACAGGTGGGTCCCCACGTGGGGTCCACTAGATATGTATATAGTATATATTAATTTATTATTTTTATTATTTTTAAACTAGTAGTAACATCCAGACCCTAGACGGCCTGAATATTACATCATGGTGGGGTACACAACCACGTCCAATGATTGGACAGTGTGGATACCACGCACGTTATAGTGGTATGGGGCTGGTGGGTCCCACGTGGTGTGGCCCACCCATTATAGATATAATTTTTTTATTTTTTTATTTTTGCTGACTGTTGTGTTTTCCCTTTTATATAGTCCAGCAGTAGAGGCTGCTGGACGTCTCACAGCTAGACGTTATGGATATAATACATTCATTAAGGTGGGGTCCATGCGCTCGTGACTCACCAGCCACATAGATTGAGATGGTCCCAGATTCATGTGGCCCACTGATGGATGGTGTGGATCTAATCCAATCATCACGGTGGGGTGCATACGTCATAAAACGGACGGTATAGATTAATACATACATCATAGCTGGGTCACTCACATCATCATGATCACTAAAAGAAAATAGAGAAAGAGAGAAGCGTGAGATGGAGGAGCTTCGCCAATATGAGCTCTCCTACGTGGTCCATGTAAATGCAATACATACATCAAAATGGTTCCCAATACATGTGGGCCCACTAATCAAAATCAACAGTGGAGATCCCCTCTCCACAAAAATGCAAGGTCTAGATAACCCTTTTCATACAAGGAAATAAATATCATGATGAGGTTCATGGAGAATGGCCCCATCATGGGATGGATATATGAATCATGGTGGGTCATCGGCCATACCTAAGGTTGAAAGTGAGATTTATACCATCAATTGGTAGGTCTATCATCAAAATATAAAATCTAAGCCTATGAAAACACCCACCTAAGGATCTTCTTGGTCGGATAGAATGTCAAACTCCTTGACTCTCACTTTGATGGAGGTTGATGAAGGTTGGAGGGTTGAGATGGGAGATGAGAATGGTAGGAAGTGGGCCACACATAAAGCTTATTTTCTCTCCTTAGTTGCTTGGAAAAAAGTGGAGAACGAGTGAAAGATGGGAGATGAAAGGAGAGAGGGATGGGTGTGTAAGAGGGATGGGATGAGGGGTATGGTGGTGTTCAGAGAGATGACATGAGGGTTGACTTATGGGGGGTGAGGTGGCATGGGGTAAGAAAGGGATATGAGAGGCATGGGTTCTGTACTTGACTTGTGATTGATTGATTGATATGATGGGTTGTAGCGATTCTCTTAAAATTTGTAACCTGCGGTGTTTCTTCATAAATACGCAGGTTCACAACTCCTGGCCTGGGTATCGCATCGGTGCGCAAAAGGCGATGATGGAACTGCGGTGATGGTACGGTCGCGATGGTACAAGTTTCGAGTCGAGCCAACTCAGAATCACAGGATGTGACTTAGGGTCGCACGCAAACACCAATTACTGGTGGGTTGGTGAAATTTGACAGGGAGGATGCGAGAGTCTACAAAACGGTATGGATTAGGATACGGGTCTTATATCCTGGGTATTGCATCAGTGCGTAAGACACGACGACAGTGCAGTCACGATGGTACAAGTTTCAAGTCGAGCAAACTCAGATCTACGGGATGCGACTTAGGGTTACGTGCATATGCCGATTACAGGTTGTGGGTTGCCAAAATTCGACAGAGGGGATTATGGGAGTCGATGGAACGGTATGGACTAGGATACAAGTCTTAAAGCTATTAAGATCAAATCTAAACTTTCATTGACTTAATTCTCAATGGAAGAGAATTGTGAAGGTTGGAAGGGATTCCATCACCAAACCATGCCCTAGAGATAATGGCTAACAACAAGATTTACCAATCCCACAATCTCAAAATAAAACAAAAAAGATACTCAAAGCTATTACAAATCTATTGTAATTTGATTCACAATAAATCATAAAAAACTGAAAGTATTCTTTAAATATCAAATTAGAATAAAAAAATTTCAACAAGAACAAGAATCAAATAAGAAAAACATCTTAGCACGTTACAAGCTTCATCTCTTAGCCCTAGTTAAGAGGTTTAGTCAACCATAACATGATTGGAATCAAAACCCTAAAAGAAAGCATTAAATACTCTGCTCCTCAAAACCCTAAAGGAAGAAGGGATGAAGAAACTCTTGGATGATGGCTCCATCCCTTTACTCCACTCCTCAAAACCCTAGATATCTTAAAAAGTCCATAAAAAAAATCCATATTTATATCTTAGTTTGCATAAGATTGTAAAACCGCCTCAATTTACGTAATCTGTGTAACTCAATGTAATGTGTTTGATGACATCGAACAACCTTCAATGTCATTGAACATAAGTCGAATTCCGAAAGTCATGCCGTTACATACTGCGTAAGTTTTCTTGTCATCGAGCACACCTTTGATGTCATCAAATATGACTTCAAGTAATTAAAAAAGTGTCCAGAATAGTCCAACAAGTTGCTTCAAATTCTTCAATAAATTCGCTGTCATTGAACAGACTTTTATGTCATCGATCATCTTCTTCGAGTCATCGAAAATGACTTCGATTTATTGAGAATTGCATCCAATATGTCCAGTAATCAAGTTAATTTTCATCTAAAAATTTGATTTCATCGACTTGATGTCATCGAATGATGGCTTCGATGTCCTCGAATTGTGGTCGATGACACAGATAATGAAGTGAATTTCAGTACTTTGTTCTGTCGACTTCCTTCCTTCTCGACTTGGTTTCCTTGGATCTTGGGGTCTTGAAATCTTCATTCATGGTCTCCAAAGATCCTTTCTTTGCCTTGGTATTCTTTGATCATCAAATCCATACTTTTAGCATTTTTTTCAATCCAAGCTCTTAAACTCACCTTGCAACACAAACATGTATAAAATATGTCATTAAGCCTTATCATGTTCATAAAACCAAGATATAAATAGGAAAAATATGCAATATTTGACACTTAATAGACAACCATCATTATGAGTAGGGCATTGACCCTCTCCTAACATAGAGATGATGCAGGTGAAATATAGGTTGAAGATACGAGTGACGACCTCCCTATAGAGAATTATTCCATATAATGAGGGATAATGACACTGATATTTAAATTTTAGGTTAGTTTTAAATATAATTTATACAATGAATATGGACTTTTGTAATAAGATCCCACCTAGGTGAGCATTTGATGTTTAGCTGAATTTTTATGTTTAAATGGAATAAGATTTAAGGTGCGGTTGTTTTTATTCTTATAAGTGGTTACCTTTTTGAATGTAAACATATATGGTAAATATAAGGTATGAGGGGTTATGCCTTGAGTACAGTGTCTAATATCATAAAACCTGGATTCCACACAAGGTACACGAGAATCAATTTTTGGGGCGTTATAAGTTGGTATTATTGCATGAGAATGACATTAACCAAGCCTAAGGGCATGGACCATCATAATCTTTATGTGAATAGGATAGGATCATGAAATAGATACCTATACTTGGGTGAATTCTCCATGGAACAAGGAAGTTGAGGGACTAGAAACCCACATTCAGGTTTTCCCTTGAAATTATTAAGATAGACGTGGAATTTAAAGACTATGGATCTAAGTACTTTGGAAGTAAATTCTCAAATCCCAAATAAACTTATCATTGACTGAATTTTTTCTTAGAATGAGGTTCTAAGTAAGAAAAACAAGTTCCATAAACCAATTAGAGCTTTTCTATTTTTCCAACAAATATTGACAGTTTTGGTGAAAACTTTTCCATGTTAGAAAACCCCATTGGTTTTAGTAGTTAGACATATAATAAAATTTTATAAATTTTTATGTAATTAAATTAAGTACCTAGAACCTCCCTCTAAAATTTTAGTTTGATTGGATATGTAAAGAATTCTATAAAAATCAAACAGTTACAAAATTTTGTGAAAAAAAGTTGCTAGATATAACAAGCCTTTTTGCACCTTACAAGGGTGAAACATTGACCAAAATGTGGAATTTTACTTCAAATTTTTTTAGAGTCTAAGGAATAAGTCTGGAACCCATGTTTTAAATTTCAAATCCTAATATATGTTTTAGAAATTAAAATTATGGGAGTGAAAGGCTATGAAGATAATTTTATTTTATTTTATTTTATTTTAAAAAAAATTTATAGTTTTTCACATAAATTATAACATTAAAGCTTAAGTTCAACTAAGGATGGACCATTTGGGCCTATACTTAATGAAACCTTAGGTTCTTTTATGGTGGAATGAAAAGGTACATGATTTTCTCCGAGAATCTCGAATGATCAAGATCATGGACTTACGGAACCATATTTAAGGAATGTGTAAGCAGTTTGATCCAAATACCAATTCCCCGATGCTTACTAATGAACTAATGCCCTAATTATGAGGAAGTTCAAGACTCACTCAGAATAGATGATACCAAAGAACTCACCGCCCTTACCAGGCAAGACTTTAGTAGCCCTACTATAACTATATTTTTCATGTTGCTCTGAACACATAAAACATTAATTTTTTACTCTAGATAGTGGGGGAACTAATATGTGAAATAATATAAAATTAAATATGTAAATAAAGAAAATAAATATACACGTAGGAGCCATAGGTCTAGCATTAGAATTCTCCCTCACATGCTAATTGTCACTTGAATAAATTCCCTCTATTTTGAATTGTAAACTAAACTGAAAAATCTCTTTGAACTTACCCAAGAAAAAACTATGAGAATTTAAAAGCTCAATCCTCTAAGATCCTTTTCGGACCTGGAAAGATGTTTGGACGTATCACCAGCATGTGGAATGGCTGGAATTAGAACCCTCAATTTTTTTCATGAATTTTCACTGTTAGGGTTGAAAATCTAGGATAGATTAGTTTTCATGATTTAAGATGACAAAATAAAAGTTCAAACATTGTTGAAATTTTTCTAGAGGTTACATATATACCATTGGACAACTCCACAAAAATTAAGACAAATCCAAAGTTAGATGGATATCGAAATAGATTTTTAATCTAGGAAGTAGTCATTGATATAAACTTAGAATTATGATAACATATGATAGTTGTTAATGATTTTTTTTTTTTGGCCTTCCAATCTTATTCAATTACCAAAACAATTCTTGGTCATATTAAACACTATATTTAGCTTGGACTAGAGACACCAAATTTAGATATTGGATAAATTCATTAAAGAAAGAATGCATGGTTAAGATAAATTTGACTTTAATATTGACAATAGAAATACACATTTATAAATATTGAGGTCGAGATTTTCATTAAAGTGGGGAAGATTGTAGTGCCCCATCAGTTATACAGACTTGTACATACCTAAAAATGTATATATACCTCATACTGAAAACAATGTAAACTTAGACACAGTGAGTTAGTATATCATCACTTGTATACATGTTCGAAGAAATTATATTTTGGGGACAAAATTATTTGTAAGGGGTGGGGGATTGTAATATATTAGATGTTACCATTTTAGCTTAGGTTCATCCTATTGTTTGATATATGTATCTCCCCTTATTTATTGAGGATTTTAACTTATTTTGTGAATAACTCTTTCTCTGTAATAAGTTTTATATGAGTTTTTTTTTTTTTTTGTAATAATTTCTTAGAAATGTGACTATAACTATGTAGAATCATTAGATTTTCCAAAACTCTTAAATAAAAAATAATAGCAAAAATGCCATTAACCTAGACCCTTGATTTCTAGATCACATGGTTCTCATGATCTGTTTGATATAAAATTTTATACCATGTCTATCTATCATAAATTAACCATACATGTTGAATTTCATCCCTTAGATAATTGTAAAATGGCACAACTGATAAGTCAGCCCCTTAACCCATGATTTTGGCATCCATTGAGTAAAGATTGTATGTAGTCATAGTAGAAAATTTCCCTTCATATGGACAACTTAGATTACCTTCTTATTTCCATTCATATGGATTGAATGTGAGATATGAGAACCTCGCTTTGATAAGCCTTTTCTTAAGCACCAAGTCACTCCATTTAGGAAATAGTCACCTTATCTATTCTTTCTAAATATGAATATTTCATTTGACCCACTTTACACCGTCAATAAGAACTTAAATTTCAACCACCATTTGGCCTCATATAATTCCGAGATCATACAAAATTTAGACCACGATCTATAATTATACACCATTGAATGATGATCGCCTTAAAGCTAATTCATTCCTTTTGGTGCGATATGTAAAAAAAATTATGTAACACCCCGAATTTTTGCCGACCTGGGGTTAGACGTCCTTAGGCAATGGGTCAACCATAGTACCTTGGTAGTTTCTCAAAATTCGATTCCAAAGCCAAAGAAATCATTTAGAACGAAATTCTTTAGAAATTTAATGTGAATTAGCCAGCGCTACACTAGATTTCCTGCAAAATTAGCACCAACCACTTTAAATACGATCTGTAAGACCCAAAACCTATAGAATCATTGAAGCTATCTTACCCTAAAATCTAGGATCAAACTCTAAACCCGTTTTCCCTCAGGAACCCTTTGAAACTTCGTATTGGATCTAGACCGCGCGTCGAGAGTGAAAATCTTAGACCATTACGACCGCCTTGTTGGACTTGACAATTGTGTCGAAAATCAAGCCCAACCGATGTTCTGAGGCTATTTCATTGAGCCTGGAGTAAGGAGTGTGAGAAAGAGTGAAATTTATTAAAAATTAAATGTCATTTAAATGAATCTGGCACGTTTCGCTTGTGGGTTAAGTATAAGCATTTAGACCGTCGAAATCTGACCCAAATACACCCTCAAAGTAATGTCGTTTGGTCTTAAAAATGCCGGGCTAACGTATCAAAGGGTGATGCAAAATATTTTTCAAGACATGATGTTCAATCATGTTGAATGTTATGTTGATGACTTTGTGGTCAGATCAGGAGATCACCAGGAACATCGCGAACATTTGGCATCAGTTTTTCGTTGGCTTAGAAGAAAACAGATAAAAATGAATCCAGCTAAATGTGCGTTTGGAGTATCTTCAGGAAAGTTCGTCATTTTTGTTATCCAACATAGGGGCATCGAGATTGATCCAAGGAAAATCCAAGCTATTCAATATATGTCACCTTCTAAAACATTAAAGGAACTGAAAAGTTTACAAGGAAAGTTAGCATATATTAGCCATTTTATTTCAAATCTTGCAGGGAGACGTCAACTGTTTTCCCATCTAATGAAGAAAGACATAAAATTTGTGTAGGATTAAGCCTAGTAAAACGCGTTTGACTCAATCACAAACTTGCTGAAAAGGCCGCCAGTGTTGATTGCTCCAATAAAAGGGAAGCCGCTGATTTTGTACATATCCATGACTGAAAGTTCCTTGGGAGCTTTGTTGGCTTAGATGAATGAAGCTGGAAAAGAAACTGCTCTCTATTATTTGAGCTAAACTTTAATGAGTGCAAAATGTAACTATTCCCTGATTGAGAAAGAATGCCTAGCGTTGATATTTACAGTACAGAAGTTAAGACATTACTGTCTCTCTCATCCCATAACTTTGATCTCAAGGGCAGATCCTATAAAGTTTTTAATGACGAGACCAATGTTTTCTAGGAGGTTGGCTAAATAGATGTTGTTGCTTTCGGAATATACTATTACATATGAGCCGGAAAAAGCAGTAAAAGGACAAGCAGTGGCAGACTTCCTTGCAGCGCATCCTGTAGCAAAGCATGAAATCATTAATGATGATTTTCCAGATGAACAAGTTACGTTAGTTGAGTTGCAAAGCCCGTGGAAAATGTATTTCGATGAAACTGCTCGAGCATCAGGAGTAAGGGTAGGAGTGATATTTATTACTCCTCAAGGAGACTTGTTACCTTACTCCTTTACATTAGGCACCACATGCACAAAAAATGAGGCAGAATACAAAGCCCTCTTTATTGGAATGGAAATGGCTCAAGAAATGAAGATAAAAATGCTGCATATCTTCGGAGATTCTAAGTTGATTATAAATCAATTGACAATAAAATTCAGAGTGAGAAAGAAAGAACTATTACAGTACTGTCCAAAAGTGCAGCAATTGCTAGAAAAATTCTATCATGTTGAGATCAAACATGTGCCACGGTCTGAAAATGCAAAGGCAAATGCTTTAACTAACCTAGCAGCAGCCTTGTCCTGCACAAATCGAAGTCCTCTTCAAGTAACCATTGAAGAAAGAAGTTTTTTACCATCTTCAGAGGTCATAGAGGAAACCGTTGAGACACTTCCTGTATCTTGTTTGGAGATAACTGTAAATGATTGGCGTCAGCCTTTCATCGATTATCTCAAATATGACATTTTGCCAGAAGAACTAGCAGAGAAACAACAAGTCATGCAGTGGTTAAAAACATTCATTCTATGCAGTAAAGTATTATACAGAAAGTCATATAATGGAATGTTGTTACGTTGTTTAGATGAACGAGAGGCAAGTCACATATTAAGAGAAGCGCACTCTGGGAAATGTGGGGCACATCAAGCCGGTCGAAATTTGCTCCATAGAGTACATCGCATGGGATATTGTTGGCCCTCTATGTTCAAAGATGCAATAGATTATGTGAAGCGATGTCATGAATGCCAGATCCATGGGAATGTCATACACATTCCTCCAGAGCACTTGCATCGGTCAACTGCCTCTTGGCCCTTTTCAGCTTGGGGACTGGATGTCATTGGTCCTATAAATCTGCCTTTGTCTAATGGAAAGTAGTATATATTGGCAGGGACAGATTATTTTTCTAAATGGACAAAGGAAATTACTTTACACAATGTTAAAGAAAGGGACATTATTAATTTCATCCGGCATGTAATTATATTCCGCCATGGCATCCCGAAGAAAAATGTTACAGATAATGGCACCCCCTTTAAGAATAGAGGTATGAAAAAGCTCTGTCAGAAGTATAGTATTCATCACTCATTTTCAACACCTTAATATTCACCAGCTAATGGATTAGCAGAGGCATTTAACAAAACAATAGTCAAGATACTGAAGAAGACGGTGGTCGGGAATAAACGTGACTGGGACGAAAGATTACAGGAAGCTTTGTAGGAATATCAAACTACTCATCGGACAGCAATGAGAGTAACACCGTATTCTCTAGTATATGGTGTGGAAGAAGTGATCCCAATTGAAGTACAAGTAGCATCACTCAGGGTGGCGATGCACCAGTCTATAACAGATGATGCGAATGTAAAGATAAGACTACAAGAGCTGGATTTTCTTGATGAAAAATGGCTAGCAGCCCAACAGCGACTGCAATCATATCAAGCCAGAACATCAGGCCCCTTTGTCAAACATATTAAATATCATTCCTTCAAGAAACGGGATATGGTGCTAATGTTGAAAAGACCTATAGTAGTCACCCGTTGAGCAGGGGGCAAATTTAAGCCTAAATGGGACGGGCCTTACATAATAAAAGAAGTATACTATAATGGCGGGTATAGAGTTATAGATCAAAAGGGACAGGGGATCAGTATACCAGTCAATGCTTGCTTCATAAAGAGATATTATCCCTAAAGATGTTACTAGTTTTGATCCAGCACATTACTGGCCTAATGCTCCTGAATCAAAAGGGGGCACGAATGAACAAGACCATGTATATATGTCATCAAAAGAATGAATAAAGGAGAAGTTTGTGAGCATGTCATGACTAGATATTGAATAAGTAGTGTGAAAAGGAAGTGACTATCGTTATTACCAAGAGAGCTCTGAAAAATACTGTCAGAATTGGTATTGTCACCATGCCGATATATTATAAATAACGTAGATCGGTTCTCCTGAAAATATCAGCAAGAGTGATGACATATCAATCCTAATCAGAAGTTTATCGTTCTCGTAGCACAACAACGATGATCACTCCCAATCAGAACTTTATCGTTCTCACAGCGCCACAACGATAATCACACTTATTATTGCCTTTTAAGGCATTTTAAGGCATTCTAGCCAAGTCCTAAAAAGACCAAGTCCGAAAAGGACTAAGTCTTAGTCCGAAAAGGACCAAGTTTTACAAGGACCAGCTATGCATAAGACCTATCATTTTTGCCGTTCAGGAAATAATGAGAAGTCAATGGCCCTAAAAAGCCGGTGAAGGTCATCATATGCATACCCATGCGGGTAGCTGATGAAGCCAAGCGACGAAAAGCCTAAAAGGCCAAAAGTCCTCGACGGCTAGTCATGTGTGTAAGACCAATGCCGTCTGTATAGCTTTCCGGCAGCGTCATGGGGAATGGAGGTAAATGCCCTCCCGTGAATGGGCCCGACCTTGTAGATGAAGAAAAAATGGGTCGCAGTGTGAGCTCTTTGGGCGATGTCCATAGATAGGCCAACTATAACATCCCGAAAGTCGGGGGGTCGAGCAAAAACCCAACTCCCGAGTTTCAAAATGTTATTTATGCAACATAGATATGTATGATTGAATGTTGTCTGTGATAATGTATTAAACATGAGTGAGATTAAGCTAAAACAGCATATCACACTTCAGAGACGGTTAAATTTACAAGCGGAAGACTGTGACAGTATGTATAACATATATAAACTGTCGTATGTCTCTAGAGTGTGAATATGTTACTAGGTTATATACATACATGTATACTCCAAAAGTAAACCAAAAGGATATACATGAGTGTTCTAAAAATATAAAATGACAAGTGTCAAGGTATCTAATCAACCTCCCTGTAATCCCGTCAATCAGAACACGCATAAAGGAAGAATCTTCCTCATCATCATCAAGTCCAGCACCGCCTCGCAGGCCGTGCCATCATCTGCAATCACAAAAAGGGACTGATGGGTGTCCAGGAACACCGTCCCGTAATGTGGGAGTGAGTGATCAACTCAGTGGGATAAGAGAGCAGAGATTAGCATGTTCACAAATCAATCATGCGATAATAGTAAAGCAGTAAATCAAACATTCCTAATACTGTTATTAATGCAATTATGACATGACATGATGGATGCCCTCACCGATGTTCTCCCTCATACGGCACCATCTTCGTCCGCGACATGCATGCATCCCGCTCAGTGCTCCACATCTTCCAGGCACATGCAATGTAATGGTGAAATGATTGCCAAGTTGTTATTAGTTCATTTAAACAGCAGGATTGGGAAACTAAGGTACTTCCCTTATGTCAATCCCAACACAGATCCTGTCTAGGGTCGTCACTCCTAGTAATCTCATACGATGTATATTTTGTAGGTCGCTGCAAGGGCTGCCAGGGCTGTTGCTCGCACTCGTTGCACCGCTCCCCCATCACCTTATCAATACAGGCCTACTGTACTCTACTGCTACTGGAGAGTCGTCGCCTCCCGTAGACTCAGAATACGCTCGCGGTCACTACAAAGGGCTGCCAGGGCTGTTGCACGCACTCGTTGCTCCGCTCCCCCATCACCTTATCAATGTAGGTCGACAATAAAAATATAGTGTCCCATACCACCATAATCTGCTCACGAGTCTAGGTGCTCACTGGTCACTACGAGGAGGTTTGTGGCCCTAGCGTAGGCCGACAGCTCAACCACGGTGTCCCATACCACCATGCCCGGCTCATGAGTCTTCGTGGATCAAGGTACCATGGTTAACAGGGTTTACAATGGTAAGTTCAGTACCCTAGGTTCAAGCAGTTATGACTCATACAGGGTAAACATATAATGGCCAGTCGGGTTACTTGATGGGCTCGACTAGCACGATCGCATCTCAAGTCGAACGACATGAAGTGCGTAAAACACTTCGCGTGGCCTAACCACTGCCGCCAACTCCAAAATACGGCTCGCGTTCATCGACGCGTCATTCGTGGCCAAGATAAGCCAACCACGAATTCGCTCAGTTACCGACTGCCTGGACTAAGTATAGTCCCAAACAATTATGGAATCACATCAGCATTCATAGGAGAGTATTGGAAATGAAATACAACCATGTGAGCATGTTAACACATGTTATAACATACAACTTAAGCAAATCATCAAGTACATGCATTTCATACATACAATGAGATCATGCATTTGGCTAACATGTAGAAAATCATTTACATCAACATATTAATTGAGAAATCAATCTCAAACTAATTCATAACACCATTTAATTCAATACATACTAATACAAGCATTTATACAAACACTTACACTACACACTTAAGTCTACATATAGTATGTCGACCCGAAGTGTGCATTTAGGCGAATCTCTTCGCCAAACTAATTATGCACTTATTCCTAACATTCTAATGCGACAATAATCCATGTGAATCACATCAGCAAAATATGAATGAAATCAGTACTTCCTACAAATGACTAAAATGCCCTAAATCTCATATTCTTCGTTGCTTTACGAAATAGGAAACGGATAACATGTTGTACATGTCAAACGGCGATGCTATTGATAATCTACTATTAAACGACATTGAAAGTGTTGTAAACAGTCAATCAAAGCGTCTAAAATCCGCACCTTGTCTCTTATGGATGTGTAAATTCGAACGGAGCGTATACGCTTCGTCTATGGCGATAAGAGAACCTAATTTACGAGTTACGTCAGCTAACATGCTATGAATCCTAGTAAACCTCAAATCAGCAACTTCTAGGGTTATTTCTTACCTGAAAACGTGGAGGAATCGCCGGATGAGTGGTGGAAGTGTGTTGCTTAGGCACTTGCAACAGGTGGTGCAAAGGCGGGAAAATTCTCCTTCAATCTCTCTCACAAACTCTCACCTTTTCTCTCTCCCAATCTAAGGTTTCTCTCAAATTCGGATGGGAGAGAGGAGTGAGGGTTTCAACCCTTTTTATAAGCTTAAAAATGCCCAAAATAGGCTCAGGTACAAAGTTTACTTAGGGCATATCCAAATCGGGGTTGTTTCGGTCCAAAAGTACATTTCTGGTGCTCCCCTGGCCGAATGCGATCGGACTTAAGCTCATGCGTACCGGATCTAGCACGCATCAAGTTTTCAGTCCGGCAGGGTTCGCAGATCGCTCTTGGCGGACCAGTTTCAGTTCAGCGGTCACCGCACGTAGATCGGGGCTGCAAGTCTCATGATATGAAATAGAAATTTTTCCTGATCCGAGGGTGTAATCTGGCTGAATTCTGACGGTCAGAATGCTTAATACTGACACGTCAAGTCGTGTGCCAGATTTGAATTTTAAATTCCAAATCTGTCCCTATTCGCACTCTCTTCAGTCCGGGCTCAATGAAATAGCCGGTGATTATCGGTTGGACTTAATTTTCGAAATGATTGTCAAGTCCAACAAGACGGTTCTAATGGTCTAAGATAGGAGGTATCGGACTTTCGACGCGCAGTCTAGATCTAATAAAAAATTTTAAAGTGGTCCAGAGAACAAACCTGCTCAGAGTTTGATCCGAGATTTTAGAGTATTATAGAGTCATTGGTTCTACTCAATTTGGGTCTTGTAGAACGTATTTAAAGCGATCAGGGAGTATTTCCCAGCTACTCTGGCGCTACGCTAGCTAACTTATGCTTAGTTTCTAAAGGAATTAATCCTAAGTGATTCCTTTGGCTATGGAATTGGGTTCTGAGTGATTTTTCAGGTGTTTTAGTTGACCCATTGTCTAAGGACGTCAAATCCCAGATTGGCCAAAATTCGGGGTGTTACACCAACCGTGCGTAAGACCCCCCAGATTTAGGGTTATTAATTTCAGTACTAACTCATGAGGAAGGGCTTAAACCTACTCATTGACGGACTGGTGGCCTTGGATCTGGTACCCCAAAGATATCCTTATGCACTCTGTGAACTCTAGAGAGTTACCGCGGCCAACCCTGTGCGTAAATCCAACCGAGTTCACGGCCTCGGTAGCTTCACTGGGCCCCTCTAATGGATCGCGGCTTGTGAACTCACAATGCAGTGAGAAGTCCAGCAAACTCCTAAGAGTTACAGAGACCATCACATAAGACCACTTGACTCCACTACTCAAGAGTCTAAAAAACTGTGTGCTCCACTACTCAAGAGCTTAAATTGTGTGTGACTGACTAAATTAAAATTTAGTACCACCAACTATGACGAGGATCATCTACGAAATCCCTTGCTAACAAATCATAAAAGGATATAAAAAAAAAGTATAATACATCAATAATATAGTAGTAATGAAAGCATTGTGCAAAATAGAGCAAAAGCATCATTGTCAAAATATCATGAGAAACTTGTATAGAAATTTTAAAAAATTGTTACCATAGTAAAATAAAGTAATCTTATAGTTCCCCTGTAATGCCTAATGCTGCTAAGTATTGTTGTAAATTCTCTTGAAAATTAACTTGAGCAACATCTTGTTCCAGGCGAGCATTCAAAATCATTCTCACAGGATCAGAGAGACCAGCCAATTTCTCTTCCAGCAAGGCAATTAGTTCTTCATTCTTAATCAATTTAGATCTTTCGGAGTTCACAGCATGAAGGATGCACTCTATCTTTTCCTGCACTCTTTCAATATTCAGCTTCTCCTCCGAACTTCGTTTCTCCAGCTGCGCAATCCCTTGCTTCAGAAGAGAAATGTGATTTTGGATGGTTGTTATGTTATCAAAAAAAGTCTTCAATTGTTCTCGTAGAGAGGCTTATTCTTGATCATGGCGGGACACAATTGGAACGAGCTGAGAAACCTTCTCTTTGGAGTACGCAAGTTGCTTCTTATATTCCAAGGTTTCAGGGGAAACAATCACGGTTTCAGCTGAGGACAGAGCAGTTATTGAATTATGAAACCTTAAGAGGGAATTACGTATAGAAGAAACGTCAACTTTGACCATTCATGTGGCGCTGTCTAGCACATCCAAAGTGGCGATCAAATCGGACCACTGATCAGGATCCTTGAACATTTCAACAATTGTCAATACAAAATTCTTGATCAATGCCAATTTATAGGAAGAAACTTTCTCAATGCCAATTAATGGTTGAGTCTCTCTAGTGAGAGGAGACTTAGGTGCTACCATCTCAGCAAAGGAGGGAACCATATTGTAACACCCCGGATTTTTGCCAACCTGGGGCTAGACGTCCTTAGGCAATGGGTCAACCACATCACCTTAAGAATCAATTCTAAAGCTAAAGAAATCATTTAGAACCAAATTCTTTAGAAAATAAGTGTAAGTTAGCTAGCGCTACGCTAGAGTAGCTGTGAAATTGTCCCTGAACACTTGAAATACGTTCTGCAAGACCTAAAACTTGTAGAATCAATGACGCTATAATACCCTGAAACCTAGGATCAAACTCTAAACCCGTTTGCTCTCAGGAACCTTCTGAAACTTCGTATTAGATTTAGACCATGCGTCGAAAGTCCGATATCTACAATCTTAGACCATTACGATCACCTTTTTGGACTTGACAATCGTTTCAAAAATTAAGGCCAACCGACACTCTGAGGCTATTTCATTGAGCCTGGAGTAAAGAGAGTGAGAAAGGGGAAAGATTTGGATATTTTAATTCAAATATGGCACGTGACTTTGCGCGTTATTATTAAGCGTTCTGACCATCAGAATTTAGCCAAATTTCACCCTCGGATCAGAAAAAAATTTTCTTTCATATCACGAGACTTGTAGACTTGATTAAGGTACGATGACCACTAAACTGAAACTGGACCACCACGTGCGATCTGCGAACTCTACCGGACTGAAAATTGGGTGTGGACAATATCCAGTGACCATGAGCTTAAGTCCGACCGCGTTCGGCTAGGGGACCTCCCAAAATGCTCTTTTGGATTGGAACAGCCCTGATTTGGTTATAACTTAAGTATACTTTGTTCACAAGTCTATTTAGGTTAGAATTTAGGCTATATAAGGGCCTGAAACCCTCACATACCTCTCCCATCCGAATTTTCTAGAAACCCTAGATTGAAAGAGAGAGAAAGTGAGAGATTGTGAGAGAGTAGTGGGAGAGAATTCCCACCACTTGCTACAGCTTTTGCACGTGCCAAAGCACCGCACTCCAATGACTTTTTCGGTGATTTCAACGCACTCCTAGGTAAGAAAAACCCTAACTACTTGCTATTTTTGGGATTCTTTCGATTCAAATAGCGAAGTAGCTTATGTATCTTGTGCATTAGGTCGCCTTTACGCCGTTGACGAAGCGTAGACGTTCTATTCGAAACGATACACGTCTCAGGCAAAAGGTGAGGATTTTAGACGCTTTGATTGACTGATTTTAAAGCTTTCAATGTCGTTTAATAGTAGATTATCGATGAGCACGCCGTTTGACATCTAGAACATGCTGTCCGTTTTCCATTTCGACTGCGTATAGAAAATATGAGATTTAGGGTATTTTAGTCATTTGTAGGAAATACTGTTTACGTCCATATTTTGTTGAAATGTTTGTCATGGTTATTTATCGTATTATGATACTAGGAATGCGTGCATGATCTGTTTGGCAAAGAGATTCGCCCCAATGCGCACTTTGAGTCTACATACGCTATGTTGACTAAAGTGTGTAGACTAAGTGTTTGTATAAATGTTTGTATTAGTATGTATTGAGTAAATGTTGTTGTAGACTAGCTTGAGATTGGATTTTCAATTCATATGATGACTTAAATGATTTTCCTCCATGTTTGTTATGTGCAAGTGGTTTGCTTAGGCATATGGATTATATGTGGTTAATTGATTTGCTTACGTTGTATGCTATCACATGTTGTGAACTTGCTTTGATTGTTTGTATTTCAATTATGTCCCTCTCACATGATCATTGATGTTGTTTACAAATGCTTGGGGCTATACGTTAGTCCAGGCAGTCGGTAATAGATTTAAAGTCGTGGTTGGCTTCTATTTGCCACGAAGGACGCGTCGGTGAACGCGAGTCGTGTTTTGGGTTGGCGGCAGTGGTTAGGCCACGCGAAGTGTTTTATACACTTCATGTCGTTCAACTTGAGATGCGCTCGTACTAATCGAGCCTGTCAAGTAACCCGACTGGCCATTGTATGTTCACCATGTATGAGTCATAACTACTTGAACCTAGGGTACTGACCTTACCATTGAAAACCCTTTTAACCATGGTACCTTGATCCATAAAGACTCATGAGCCGGGCATGGTGGTATGGGACACCATGGTCGAGCTGTCGGCCTACGCTGGGGCCACAAACCTCCCCGTAGTGACCAGTGAGCACCCTACTCTGAGCAGATTAAGGTGGTATGGGACACTATATTCTTGCTGTCGGCCTACATTGATAAGGTGATGGGGGAGTGGTGCAACGAGTGCGAGCAACAGCCCTGGCAACCCTTTGTAGTGACCTTGAGTTTATCATGACACCGCATGGGGACGACGAGTCCTGATGCAGTCTTAAGGATATAAACTAGGCCTATATTGATAAGGTGATGGGGGAGCGGTGCAACGAGTGCGAGCAACAGCCCTGACAGCCCTTGCAGCGACCTACAAATATAACATCGTATGAGATTACTAGGAGTGACAACCCTAGAAAAGATCTATGTTGGGATTGATATAAGGAAGGTACCTTAGTTTCCCAATCCTGCTCTTTGAAAAGGATTAATAACAACTCGGTAATCATTATTCATATCACACTGCATGTGCCTGGAAGATGTGGAGCACTGCGGGAAGAAAGCATGCCGCGGACGCAGATGGTGCTGCATGAGGGAGTATGTCGGTGAGGGCATCCATCATGTCATTTCATGCATGCATTAACAATGGTATCTAGGAATGTTTGATTGTTTGCTTTACTATTATCGCGTGATTGATTTGATAACATGCGAATCTTTGCTATATGATTCCACTGAGTTGATTACTCATTCCCACGTTACGAGATGGTGTTCCGGACACCCACCAGTCCCTATTTTAGTTTCAGATGATGGCGCTGCTTGTGAAGCGGAGCCGGACTTGATGATGAAGAGGAGGATCCCTCCTTTATGCGTGTTCTGATCGACGAGATTACAGGGAGGTTGATTAGACGCCTTGACACTTGTCATTTTATATTTTTGGAGCACTCATGTATATTTTTTTCTTTCCATTTTTGGAGTATACATGTATTTAATTAACCTGGTAACATGTTCACACTCTGGAGACTTACAATTACTTATGTATTTTATGTAGTTATCACAGTCTTTCACTTGCTAATTTAACTGTCTCTGGAGTATGATATGTTATTTTGGCTTAGTCTCAATCTTGTTTAATGCCATTCTACAAACAACATGCATTTATCATTATCTATATTGCATAAGTGACGTTCTGGAACTCGGGAGTTGGGTTTCTACCCAACCCCCGATTTTCGGGGTGTTACACATATCTTCGGTACTCGAAGCAATAGTGGTAGAAGTAAGTGGCATGGTTGGCTCCATTGGAGAAGTCATTTCACATTCAGTACTTGAAGCAATCGTGATAGGAGTAAGAAAATCAGTTGACTCCATTGGGAAAGCAATCTCGCGTGCTACTGATAATGGAGGTATTGAAAATCTTAGTGAAGCTCTTGGTGCAACAAGGGGCAAATTCGTAGGTGAGGCACTGTTTACCTCTGTATTTGCAACTTGATCACTTGAGAAAAGAGTGTTTAAGATTAGAAGGAAAGAAAGAAGTAATAAAAGTAAACCATTATAATAAAACCTTCTTACATGGTGAATGTCCATACTCCCCATAATCAAGGAGTTCTCCTTCTTCTTCCTCTGCGATGGGGAAAACTTCAGCAGGTACGGCTTTAGAGATAGGGAGTGTATGTCCCTCGTCAGCTGGAGCATCTTCCACAGTTATATCAATATTATTGCCAACATCGACTTCCCCCTCCTCATAATTAGCACCCTGGTCTTCTTCTTTTGTTTTACTTTCATCAAAAGTAGTACTTTCAGATGAAGAAGTTGAACTTTCATCACTCGAATCCTTTTCACTTGAATCTTCAACAACCACTTGTTTCCCTTTGGAAGGAGGAGGCTGCTAACTTTTTGGTTCAATCTCCAAGGAGGCTAAAACCAGAGAAATGATGGTTGTGGTCCCTTCCTGGGGAGAAGATTGGGCACGTGTGTGGGACCTGTTCATCGGAGAAGAAGTGAATTGCTGTGGGGAAAGGCGGGTCCTTGAAATAGTAGAAGACATTGGTTGTTGCTGAGGATGAGTGGAAGAAGAAGGCTGGTCTGGAGGATTGGCAATATTTTATGGTTGAGTAACAACCTCTTTTGTAACTCCTCTTGGTGGATGATGGAGAGGAATTTGTTCAAATTTACGAATATCACCATATGTTGTCTAGCCCTCCAAAGTATTATCAGGTTTTATTTCGCGGATGGGCTCGTCTATAGAGATATATATGCAGCGATGACCAACCAAGGGGTCATGACTTGTTTTTGCAATGAAACCGACTCCCGCTTCAATAATACGACCCTTAAGCATAGGAGGGGGAACCATACACGCCTATTCATCGGTAAACTTTTTTTGACCAGGTAAGATTGGTGTACCCACCATCTCATATGGTTGTATGATGCCCTTGGGGTACGATCACAACCTGGAATGATAAAGAAAGAGTTGGCTTGGCCCAATAACTGTTTCCAGATCATCGTCCAATTAAATGGGCCAGTACGGAAACTTCGTATTCTTCTGGTGACTAGCACCCAATCTTCCGGTACTACTTGATCAAATCCAAACTAATGTACAAAACGGCTCGGATAGTATGGCTCTCGCCAGAATTCTGTTCCTTCTCTTAATGGGAGACTACATGATTTGATCGATATGAAAAATCCTCTTTCTTCTGAGGAGAGGGATTCCATATCCGCTTTCTCTGTGTTTACACTATAATGGAGCAAACCGAAATAGAAGTAGTTTATTTTAACATCAGAGGCAATGACATCTTTCACCTAGCCGTAAGATCTCTTTGCCATAAATCACTTTTGAAAGAAGTAGAGAGGAACCTGAGAAGGGTGGACATAAGCTTTTTCTGGTGCTTCAAAAGTCCAGGGGAAGTAAACGCCTAGCCAACCAAGAAAATAATGCATGACATGTACGTTGAAGCAGAACTAACAGATGGGCTTTTTACGTGACATGCAATCTCTCCAAGGCCTCTATAGATTGAACAAAGAACTGGGGTAGCAAGAGAAAACTTAACTCCTTCAGCCATGGCACCTGCAGCGACAAATAATGATGGACGAATGGCGTCTACTGATTTGGAACTGGGGAAGACCACCACACTTAGCCAATATGCGATAAATGTTGCAAGCTCTCCATAGATAAAATATTCGGCACAACATTTTATATTTCTTCGGAGATGTTCAAGCTCCCATGAACGGTCGCCGTTAAACCTAAAGGGATGAGAAAATGAAGGTAAGGTTATACATATCTCAAGATGTAATGAGAGGAGATTGAAGAAAAGAATTCTTACTTGAAAGCTCTGCTGAAATGGGCCAGCCATTACATAGGATGAATTTTGTTGATGTTTGGAAACTTAGACATTTCCCTGAAGAGTTCGGTGGTCGACTCCGAAATAGAAGGGATACGATCAGGTGAGGACACAAAAGCAAATTCTTTGTTAGTGGGGACAAATTCATCGAAGAATTTTTCAGTTACGGCAAGCTGGTGATCTTGTAAATATCCTAAAGTGTAATACTCATTTCTCCTTCTGGAAGATGGAAGGAGTTGGTGGAAGGGCACCAGTAGTTGAGGAAAGCTTTTAAAATAGAAGCTTCCTTGCAAAAGGGCGACGATGTCACTTCAATTGCATGGAAGATATTGATCTTCGATAAATTTCCAGCATACTTCGCCAATATTACCGTGACCCATTCAGAATAATAATTACGAGCGGTAAGAAGGCCTCTCCTTCTAAATTCTTCCAGGCTCCATATCAGGGGATGGTGGCTAAAACGCTGTTTGAGTGTGTCACGCCCCAAACCCGAAAATCGGATTTATAGGAATCCCGATCGCCGAATCTGGTGCCGACAGCCTCCATAGTACCCAATTCTCAGCTCCTACCGTTCACATGCTAGATTTCGATCCTGGGATCCTACAAGGAGAATTTTTTATGTATATTTAACTCATAATAAGCATAACCACAAGATTACCCAATTCACAAAGGCAACATCATCATCACATATCCACTAATATAATCATTTGAGTACAATGCTGAAAGAAAAATACATCAATCAAAAATCAAGCTCCAAAAGACCGCTACACGCTCCAAGCTCGACACTGCTGCAACCTAAAATCAACTGCACTCATCTATCAAGCATAAGCTTATAGAAAGCTTAGAGGGTGGTGTAAGTGTGTGCACAAGGTAAGTGCTAAGTATTCAATACAATGTCATAATCATACAATACCAGAAATACTGATAATCCATAAATTGTACATCATCGAAATAAGCATAAATAAAAATAAGATCATGAATTATCAGAGTAAACAGAAATACTGACAAGATCATAAATCATACGATAACAGAGTAAGCAAAAATACAGACAATTCCATGAGTCAATCAATATTAAAATGCGCAATATAGAACAGCTATGCAAATGAGGAATCATAAAGAATCAAATATCAGGTGCCATATCTAAACCATATAAATGTAGTAATACAGGTAACTCAAAATTCCATATGTCACGAATGTAATGCAATATGCAGTGCGAATGGAATGACCATGCTGGAGTGTGAAGTTGAGATGATAGTACGTAGTATCGCAGGCTATGGGGTCAATTACAAGGGATTTCTATCCAAAGCAGTCTCATACCTAAATTTGGATAGTCAAACTCAATGTGGTAAAGTCTTGATCTCAGGTTAGTCGCACGCCCCATCCAAAATCCTGGCCGTTACGAAGGTTGACATAACAAATAGTTACGCACCACCACCCCAAGTGGATAGTGAGTGAGTGAATGAATGAGTATGCAAATCCTGCTCAATAAGTCCACATATCAGTACGGTTCATCTTTGGGATCATCACCAGGGTTTAGTACACTCCAAATGGCGCTGCCGCTCTCCCAGGCACACAGTCCAAGTGAGTGCAAGAAACCTCACTATCTGCCTGGCCAATAGTCTACAAATACTATCCGGCACGTCGATAGCGGACCCATTCCTCGAGCTGGTCAGACTCAGCCTAGTAATGCCCCCTATGCTAGGGCGGGTAAGGCCACACCCCCTCCCAATCGATCATGAGTCAGTGGGAGACGCGGCCTCTTGGTATTCGGCACTCAGATGCTCATGTATCCACTCAGTCTCGACGTTGAGGCATCCTCTGGTACTAAGAGGATTTTAGGAATTTTCATCCAAGACCATCTATGGCGGCCCGATGCTCGAACTAAATATTTTCGATCTTCCATCTGACCATCCGCGATATGCCTGTGGAGGCTACGGTCCTGATGTCGCTAGGGCATATAGTAATCATAACCCACAATGCAAGATGCAAGCATCATACAATCCAATCATGCATCAATCCTGCGCATACCGTGCGCTCATGTGAGATAACCTCTGCCTATCAAGGAGTCTCAAACAACTTGCCCAATAAAATATGCAATGGTTAACCACATCTCATAACAAACATTTAGATGATGTGTATGGGCATGTATCATGATGCTACGCTGCCACATACTCATAATCGACATCAATAACTGACATCGACAATCAACCTCGATAATGTGGACATTTAACCAACATTGCTCCCAAGGAATGAACCATATAGAGCCTAACATACAGTGGACTCATGACTTCACACCAGGGCCAAATATACAACACCATGGGCCTCATTCAAGAGCTTAATACATATCATGATGGGCCTCACTCATGGGCCACATACACATCAAGTGGGTCGCATCTTACGGGTCTAATATACATCGTAATGGGCCACTCACACGAGCCTAATATAGATCAAGTCGGGCATCATCATATGGGCTAGAAATATGTCATAATGGGCCACGTCTCTTGGCCTCAAATACATCACAATGGGACTCAACAATGGGCCTCGACAATCGGCACCAATAATCAACATTGATAATTGGCACCAACAATTAGCATATAAACAAGGTGGGTTCCATAGATGGTTAGCTGATCAACCATAATATAAAGATTGACCCACAACCATGGTTATATCAAATCTAATGGCACAGAGTCATCCGTTTATGGCGAATGGGGGCCACTTATTTAGGTTAATCCACTTAGAAAATGGTGTGAATGAGCCAAACGAAGCCTACGGGAAGGTTACAATGAGGGTATCTAACCATCATTGCAGATCAATGTGGACATCTAACCAACATTGCTCCTAAGGAGTGGCCTAGATAAGGGATTCATACACAACATAATGGCCCCACATACATCACATTGGGCCTCATTCATGGGCCTCTCATATATCATGTTGGGTTTCTTGCAAGGGCCTCAAACGTATCACAATGGGCCATGCCCATAGGCCTTAGATACATCTCGATAGACCGCACCCATGGGCCTAACACACATCACAATGGGCCTCATCATATGGGTCGAGAATACATCATAATGGGCCTTACCAATTAGGCCAAAAATATATCATAATAGGCCACGAATACATCAAGTCGGGCTTCATTCAAGGGTCGGAATATATGGTCTTTAAATACACAATAGGTGAGCCCTGCACATGGGCCATAAATACATCACATGAGGCCTTAATACACAATGGGTCGAATCAAATGGGTCAAGTCACATAGGCCAAATCACTTGAGCCGATCAAATGGGCCGAGTTAATAGGCCAATACAAATGGGTCGAGTCAATTGGCTGAGTCAAATGGGCTGAGTTAATAGGCCAATACAAATGGGCCGAGTCAATGGGCCAATACAAATGGGTCGAGTCAATTGGGCCGGTCGAATGGTTCGAGTCGAATACATCATGCATTCATTGCAAGGGATCACCATAGTGCATAAAAAAAATGAATCCAATCCAAAGGATCATATGGACCATGCCATAAATGACAATGGTGATAATGATTTTCATCGTTATATTTCTGTTAGGACTACCATAGTATTTATTTTCCTTCCATACTGTTCATAAGGTCACAAGGACCTAAATAGGGAAGGAAAATAAATATTATATTAAATTAAAACTTTTGTAACCCAAAGGCATTTCAAGGGTGGGCATTCAACACCTCTGTTTCTGTAGGATAGTCCACTTGATATTAGATCTATCTTATTTTTAGTCTCAAGCCCAAGGACGAGCTCACCAATTGTATAGACGGTTTGGATAAAACACATGCGGCATGGTGGGCCCTTGTCCAATCAAATGGGCGGCTTAGATATGGACTACATACATTAAAAAGGGGGTCCACCATCCCACCATATGGACTCTGTGGGTAAGACCCATACATCACATGTGGCCCCTCAAAATTGGATGGACGGTTAGGATACAGCACACGCATCATGGTGGGGCTGCATGCACGTCAAATGGATGGACGACAAGGATAAATCACGGTGGGTTCCACCCATAAGATGGATGGACGACTTGGACGTCATGGCTGTTGCACCATCCAGCAACTGGACGGTGCAGATGTAACATACATCATGGTGCAGTCCACCTTAACATATATAATATAATATATTATATTATCATATAATATAATATATTATATTACATTATAATATAATCTGACATAAAGAAAAGCCATAGTCCAGGCCCCTGCATGCTCTGGACGGTGTTGATCTTACGCATAAATCACGGTGGGTCCACACGTGGGAGTGGCCCACCATAGTATTTATTTTCCATTCAACGTGTTGGTAAGGTCATATAGACCCAGCCCACTATAATGTTTACTTTCCACCCAACCTGTTGGTACGGTCACATGGACCTGGGGCCCACCACAATGTTTATTTACAATCCAACCTGTTAACAGGGTTACACTAACCTGATGAAAAGGTAAAAAACAAATTTCATGTTGGCCCAAAATTTTTGGACCACAATAAAGGTCACATGGTGGACTTTTAATCAACATTGTTTCCTATCGGGTGGGCCACCTGAGCTGTGTATACGGCTGATTTTGGGTGCGGGCTCACTGCCCTACATGGTGTTGATTGATCAACACACATCAGGGTGAGGCCCACGGTAGGGACCCACGGCTCTGCCAGTCTATCAACCGCAGGACGCTGTGCCATCCTCTATTGTCAGTGGTAACAGCAGGCGTTGTTGCCTATGCTATTTTTAAAAAAAAATTAAAAATCTTACAGTTTTACCCATGTGGGGCCCGCATATGAAAAATCCAACCCAACCACTGGATTTTATGGCCCATGACAGATCAAACAAGTCTAATATGCAGCGTGTTTTTTAGCAGGTAGAGACATCAAGGCGGGTCTTAATGGATTTTCAAGGTGAAAAATGTTGTTTTCCATGTCAGGACCCACCAGAAAATCGGATTGGGTTCATTTTTCAGCTCAACGCCTAAAATGTTCTGAAGAATGGAATAAATGGCGTGGATTAAATTAATGCATCAAGATGGAGCCTGTGTAAGTGCTCCACCAAAAAATTCAAGACCAACTGACGTTATATATATATATAAATTATATATATATATATATATATATATATATATATATATATATATATATTGTTAGCTTGCTAGTACACACCCATGTTAGTACACGCAATCCATGTTAGCCACAGCCTGCTTCACGTCTAGCGTCCAGGGATACTGTACGGCATGGATCATGGTGGGTCCCACATGTACATGCCCACATTTTATTCAGGTGGGTCCCACATGAACGTGGCCCACCTAATGAGTTCGATATTTTGTGTTTTCTCATCATCATTATGTAGGGCCCGCATGGCTTAGATAGCTTGGACAAGACATAAATCAAGGTGGGGAACATTCGGGTGGCCCACACAGCTACATCATCACCCAAAAAAATGGAAAAAGGAGGAAGAGAGAGGGAGAGGAGCACACACCTTAGATCTTGGACTTCTTCTTCCACCAATGTGATCTAGAGCTCCAAGGGAACAAGATTCAATGGTTGAGATTGATTTTGAAGGGTTGGATTTGGGGGTGGAGAGTTTGTAAAGAGTTGGAAATGGAGAGCTCTCATGAACGTTGAAAGCTCTCTCTTGCTAGGAAAATAAGAAAGAAAGAGGGACGAAGAGAGATAAGAGAGAGAGTGAAATTAATTAATTCATGTAAGGCCATAAATGCTAGGGTTAACTCATGGGGAAAATAAATGCCATAATTGCTTGTAAGCATTTATTACTTGGCATGGGGTGATGACAGCACCCCATGAAAACCTAGGAAATAGTGCCATTGTGATACGTGGGTCCCACAAATGTGCGATCCATAGTTATTATAATGCGCGAGCTACATCTCATGATCTAAGAGTCGCATTGACGCACAAGACGCAGCGTTGGAACCGTGGCGACGATGAGGTCGCAATGGCATAGGTTTTGAGTTGAGTCAGTTCAGGTTTACAGGATGTGATTCAAAAGAGTGCGCAAATGTTATCTACGAGTCACGGGTCGGCAGAATTCGACCAAAAGGACTACGGGATCCTATGGAATAGTACGGGCTAGAATACAGGTCTCACTGCTCTTCCCTCATAAAAATTTCATCCTCAAAATTTATAGAACATATAAGGGAAGAGGAAACATTATCATGTATGTTTATTAGGGTACAATTAATCTACAAAAGGATGAAGATAACTCTCTCCAATCTCAACCTCACCCCCTCAGGATGCCTCATCAACACTATGATGTCACCACTGATCCTTGGATCTTAGATCAGAAATGATCGAAAGTGGGATACTATGCAACTTCACAATCTCTACAATAGGGAGCTATTATTATAAAATCTCTAAGTTACTCAAACTTGGGGATCTAGCCATTCTAAGTTCTCAACAATCATAGAGTGAAGGGTAGTTATTAGTAGACATGTGATGTTATCTTCAGGTATTCCCAAGTTATGCTCTGATACCAACTTCTGTCACACCCCAAACCTGAAAATCGAATTCACAGGAATTCCGATCATCAAATCTAGTGCCGACAACATCCATAGTACCCCATTATTGGCTCCTAGTGTCCATATGCCAAATTCTAGTGTCCATATGCCAAATTCTGATCTTGGGATCCTCATAGCGAGTATTGGCATGGCTCCCTATGAGGCACTATATGGTCGCACATGTAGAGCACCACATTGCTGAGCAGAAGTGGACGAGAAGAATCTGATTAGCCCAGAGTTAGTTTAGACGACCTTAGAGAAGATCGACATTATTAGGTGTCGACTTCTATCAGCACAGAGCAAGCAAAGGAGCTACACCGATACGAGAAGGTGACCGCTTGAGTTTGAGGTTGGGGACCATGTATTCCTTAAGGTTTCCCTCATGAAGGGAGTCCTTCAGTTTAGTAAGAAAGGGAAGCTCACGTCAAGATTCATTAGCCCATTTTAGATACTAGACCAAGTGAGGGCAGTAGCATATCGCCTTGCTTTGCCCACACCACTCATTGGCGTGCACAACGTATTTCATGTGTCCATGTTGAAGAAGTACATTCCTAATCCTTCGCACATTATTCGTTGGGAGAAGGTGTAGTTGAGTGAGGATGTTACCTATGTACTGAGACCAACGTGTATCCCAGATAGGAAGGAGCAGGTATTGTGTAGTAAGGTTATCCCACTTGTGAAGGTACTGTGGACACATCACGGTAAAGAAGAGGCTACTTGGGAGACTGAAGCTGAGGTCAGAAAGAACTACCCTCAAATCCTCGAGGAGTACGAAAAGGTATAAATTTTGAGGATGAAATTTTTCTTTAAGGGGGGTAGATTGTAACGTCCTGGAAAAATCCGTACAAAGATCTGAGTACCGCCTTAGGCATAAATCACTTAGGACTAAATCCTTTAGAAATTAAACGAGAATTAACTAGCGCTAAACAAGATTACCTAGGAAATTAACACCAATCACTTTAAATATGATTTGTAAGATCCAAAACTTGTAGAATTATTAACGCTGCATTACCTTGAAATCTAGGATAAATCTCTAAACGCGGTTGCTCTCGGGAGCACTTTGAAACTCCGTATCGGACCTGGACTGCACATCGAAAGTTCGATAGAGACGAACATAGACAAATATGATCGCCTTGTTGGACTTGACAACCAACTCAAAAATCAAGTCCAGATGATGTCCTGGGACGATTTACTTGAGTCTGGAGCGAAGTGTGTGAGAAACATGAAGGTGTTTAGAAATTAAATACGAATTTAAGTAATCTGAGTCGTGTCACTTGTGGGCCAATTATAAGCATTCTGACTATCATAATCTGATCCAAATACACCATCGGATTAGGAGAAATGTCCCACACATGCCAATGTGCTTGTGGCCCTGATTGAGTGTTGGTGACCGTTAAACTGAAATTGGACCGCCACGGTCGATCTGTAAATCCGATCGGAATGAAAACTTACCTTGATCAAGATCCAATATCAAAAAGCTTAAGTCTGATCGCATTCAGTAAAGGGACCTCCAAAAATGCTTCGTTGGATCGGAACAGACCCAATTTAGCTATAACCTAAGAATATCATGGCCCTGGGGCTGTTTCCATCAGTTTTGGGCCTATATTAGGGCTTTAAAACCCCTCGTATATATTTCATATGACTTCCAAAACCCTAGCAAAGAAAAGAGAAGAAAAGGAAGGGAAGGAGAGAGAAATAGAGAGAGTGAGTTGGTGATTCATCCTTGAATTCTTCCCAGCTACACTACGTGCCAAATCTGCCTATTCGTATCGCTATACGGGCGATACCGATTCCATACTTGGGTAAGAAAGCATAACCCTAATTCATTTTAAGGCTTCAAATAGTCTACGTGATGATGTAGCTAACCTACTTCGTGCTCTAGGTTGCCAATCTGTCGTTGATGAAGACTAAACATTTAAATCAAATCTGTTACGCATTTATCGGCGTAAGGTGCGGACTATATACATATAGGTTATGTTTTTTAAGGCTTTCAATGTTAGTTAATGATTTATTACTGACATGGGTGTCATTTCACATGCCAAATGCGATATCTGTTTCATTTTATGTATACATACGATTTATGTGGTATATAGAGAAATTCATGTGGTTGTTGAAATGTTTGTGTACATCTGAAATATGAATTTGTGATTGTCATGATTAACTGTTGTAGGTACATGGTTGTTATGTATGCAACAACTCCTTGGCAAAGGGATTTACGAAAGGGCCTAGCTATATGCCCTAGAGGGGGGGGGGGGGGGGGTGGGTGAATAGGGCAATGCCAAATAAAACTAATAACAGCGGAATAATAAAAGAAATAAAGCACAATGCTAAATTTAAAGTAATCTCAATAGCCTAAAATAAAGAGAATGATACTTTATCAGTTCTAAGGACAACCTTACACAAAAAACCAAAGGTTTAAGGTAGGACAACCTTATTTCTAGAACGTCCTTTGTATCACGAACCAACGACGAATAAAAAGCAAGGAAATCAAAATAACTTGCAGAAATAAATCCTGAGTTATTACAACATTCATCCACACTTGCAAATAAAATGATTACAACATTCATCCACAAACACAAACCACAAAACTGAATGAATAAAGGAATGAAAGAATAAAGCACATCCACAACACAACGATATATAGTGGTTCGCCCGTGTGTACACCAACTGTTATCCAACAGCCACACAGAATGCTACTCCACTCCTAATATCCTCACACAGGGGATATTAGCATGCACTATCAAAATAGGTTTCACAAGTTCACCTAAAACCTTCACAATTGTGTCTTTGATCTCGGGCTTACACAATCCCAAAACCCCCACAATCTGAGTTTTTTGGCTCTCTTCAGATAACCAATACAATGAGATTTTTCTAGCAAATCTCAAACAAAATCAAAGAAAGTAAATTACAAAAATGTAAAATACTTGAATCACCTTTAGAAGTAGCCCGGTAGAACCAATCAGAGTAGAAGTTCGATTCAACGTTCAAAGTCCAATACTCACTTAAAGAATGGTTCTAAGTCTAATTAATTTTAAATCAAAAGGGCTAGTTCTATTTGATTTTGAATCCAAGAAGAAGGAATATCAGAAATTTCCCTTTTCTAATGAGATTGGAATGTAGATCAAAATCAAATAAAAAATAAGCTAGCAAAAGGAATATTAAATAAGCACAAAGTAGCTTAAAATAAACACAAACCTATCTTAGAGTATAGCGTAAAGAATGCTTGAATAGAGTTTACTTAAATTGCAAAAACTCTGAAGTTCGTGCTCTATTTATAGCCTGAAAAATCCCGTCTACAACTGGTCTTAGGATCCTAGGACTGGTCGTAGCTTCAAAGATTTTTAAAGATTTTTACGGGATAAGGATTTATTGTTCCACGACCAGTCCTGGGAGCCTATGACCGGTCGTGGGCCACCTACGACTGGTCGTGGGTCACCTACGACCGGTTGTAAGACCCCCAGTTTAGTTGCTGGAGTTTGAGTCGTAGGGCTAAGACTGGTCGAAGGATGAGTCGTAGAACTCACAGGACTGGTCGTAGGATATCCAGGACTGGTCGTAGGACAATTAGAAAGATCTAAAAATCTTCAACAACCTATGACTGGTCCTGAAAAATTTAAGACTGATCGTAGCAGAGATAAGACTGGTCTTAAAGTCCCTATGACTGGTCTTAGAACAGCCCAAAGAAGCATATTAAAATATATGAATTACGTATGCAGAATGACCTACAGTAAAACCCATTATAAGGTCAATCTAAGGTCAAACAAACCTTAAAAGTGAGATGGACATTGAAAGTCTGTACACTCAGATGACCCTAAAGAGAAGCTTAAGAATATACAAATCTTGTTGTAGGCCTTCTTGAGCTTGATCTTGACTTGAACAAAGTCTTCTACTATACTTGAACTTGATTGTATCTTGAGCATGCATACTTGAAAACTTCTATTCTTGAATTCTTCATCCATGGCTTGAAACGTTCTTCATTTAAGTTCTTGTCTTGCAATGCGATGTCTTGATTGCAATAAATTGTCTCAAACATGAAACACAAGATATACAAGACATAGATATAGGTTTTAGCACGACAAAATTTGACAACCAAAGGGATATGTAATCATAGCACTTATAATCTCCCCCTTTGTCAACTTTGTGACAAAACACATAGCATAAAGAATAAGAAGGAATCATGAGCCATAAAATCACAAATTACTCTACTCCCCCTGATTAATACAAATACTACTCATGTAACTAATACTCTACTCCCCTGGAGTAATACAAATACTGCTCATGTAACCAATCAATAACATTAATACAACATATTCTCATACACATATCCTTCTCAATCAATCAATCCAAATCAATTCAAATTACTCCTCCTTTCCATACTTCTCCCCTTTATCATACTACTCCCCCTTTTTGTCACAAAATGACAAGGGAAAGTCACAATAGGAAAGAGAACAACAACATAGAGAGTAATAATAAGCAGATAATGAGAAAAAAATATGGAAGGACATAGCATATTTTAAAATATAAACCAGAAACATGAAGCCATTATCAATCCATAATACAATATCCAAAAGATAATATAATATAAAAGATAATGTTATACTATCCAGAAGATAATTCGCCTAATCAGATCCAGAGGAAGGAGCAGGGATAGTCGGATCAATCTGGTGTAAGCTCCTATTGATGTGACGAAGATATTTTTGCATGTACTTAAATTGAATATCATGGGCAATACTCATGTTATCAACCTTCTCCTCCAATGCACGAAGGCGTGCATCATGACTAGATGGATCGTAATCAGGATCATTTGGCAAATCAGATTCAATCTCATCAAATATCTCATCCATATTAACATCCTGTTGAGGAAGATCGCCAACTTCCCCTTCATTTCCAGCTTCACTACCAACAAAACCTTCATCAACTTGGCCAGGAAGCAAATCCAACTTCATCTTATTAGGATTGGAATTGTTGAAAATAAGATGATGAATTGGTGCCTCATTAATAGGTTTATCGACAAGCATGTGAGTGGCTAGAACAGTCATAAGATAACTAAACAGAATGTCACTATGACCCGCATGGAGATGAAACTGAATAATGAAATAACAAATTAAAGAAGGAAGACAGACCATGGTATCAGAAGCAATAGAATGCAACACACGAACTATGAAAGAAGTTAACTCGATTTTATTACCGGACTGAGGATACACATTGAAAATAAAGAAACAATGTAACACTCTGTATCTAGGTAACAAATACTTTGAAGGGAGCGCATTCCCTTTATGTGTCCATTGTGCATCAATTTTGTATAAATCTCTTGTTAACATGCGTTTTTCCGATTCAGATGGTTTTTCGTATAAAGAATGAATCGGTATACTTTCATCATTAACAGGTATATCTATAATACCTAATATCAAATGACGGTCTACTTCAAATTTCCCTTCTCTAGTATCAATTGAAAAAGTTAAATTATCAAGAGAAAATTCTGAGATGCATGCTACCATTGATTGGGCAATGGACTGGTATGCAGGCCCACCCCAAATCAAAATGTTAGTCCAGCCAACAGATTCAAGGAGAGGGACAATACCATATGGAGCAATGTGAATAAAATCAGCGGTATGCTCAACGATAATTTTACGGACACGTAAATCTCGTACATCTTGAGAATCATCTTCGGGTGACCGAAGGTGCCGTTTAGTTATCGGTGTAGATCTAGATGAAGATGGACCACGGGATATTTTCTTTTTTCCTCTAGCATCCATATTCAAAAAGATATACAAAGAGCAAGAAAAATACATAAAAGAATGTATGAGTTTTCTCTAGATCAGCAAATTGAGAAGAAACCATTGAAAAACCCAACAAGAGATGAGATCTAGCTACACAATGATCAAATCAAAGCATAAAGAGCATGAATCTTTAAGAAAAATGATGAAATAGGACTCACCTTGAAGAAAAATAAGAAATCCTATGACTGGTCGAGCCACGACTTGTCGTAGGTCGGAGTGGAAATGAAGAAGAAGGGGATTTTCCCCAAATATATCACATTCAAGAGCTCCACAACTAGTCGAGTGCGGTCCACGACCGGTCGAACCACGACTGGTCGTGTACAGCCACGACCGGTCGAGTATCGACCAAAAATACATTTTTAATGTAAATAATTAAAATTTAAACGTAAATATTATTAAATATAATACACTATGATACATGCAAGGAAGTATACTCAATGTAAAATGCACATACCGAAATAAAATTTTAATTTATTAAACCTGCTTTTGTCGAGTAGTTTAGTAAATATATCAGCAAGTTAATTTTCGGTTGGTATATATTCCAAGGAAATAACTTTATCTTCAACCAACTCACGAATATAATGATACCTAATGTCAATGTGCTTAGTACGTGAATGCTGGATTGGATTTTTGGAAATATTTATAGCACTGGAATTATCACAATGTAAGATCATTGAATCTTGATTAATTCCATAATCGCTTAGCATGCGTTTCATCCAAACTAGTTGTGTACATGCATATCCAGCTGCAATATACTCAGCCTCAGCAGTGGAGAGCGATATTGAGCCTCAACAGTTGTGTACATGCATATCCAAACTAGCTGTGTACATGCATATCCAAACTAGTCAATTTCTCATACCATGCCCTGGGTGCTTGTTTTAGACCATAGAGAGCCTTTTTGAGACGAAATACATGGTTAGATAACTTGGGGTCTTCAAACCCTGAAGGTTGTTCAACATACACTTATTCATGTAAATCGCCATTCAAGAAGGCACTCTTTACATCCATCTGATAAATCTTAAATTTTCTAAAGCATGCGATGAAAATAAAAAGTCTGATTGATTTAAGACAAGCGACTAGAGAAAAGGTTTCATCGTAATCGATGCCTTCAATCTGAGTGTAACCTTGTACAACTAGTCTAGCCTTATTTCGAATTATATTTCCAACCTCATCAGACTTATTTTTAAAGATCCATTTTGTTCCAATAATGTGTTTATCTTTAGGTCTAGGAACAAGATACCAGACATCATTACGAACAAATTGATTAAGTTCATCCTGCATAGCAAAAATCCAATTTTTGTCAGATAGTGCTTCTTTCACGTTGACCGGTTCTATTTGGGATGTAAAACAGACATAATTACATATGTTCTCAAGTTTTATACGAGTACGAACTCCAGTGAGAGGGTTTCCAAGTATTTGATTGGTTGGATGATCTTTGACAGTCCTTGGTTCAGATTCTTTTTGACTTGATGGGGTATCTTGATTGTCGATAATAAGAGCTTCATCATCATCTGAACTCGGAGCTGGTGTATTCAAATGATCATCAATGACCACATTGATGGACTCTTGAATCATACCAGTTCTCTTATTTAGAACCCTATAAGCTCGACTGTTCAAAGAATAACCAAGAAAAATACTTTCATCACTTTTCGTATCATACTTTCTCAAATTTTCACGATCACGTAAAATATAACACTTGCTGCCAAAAACTTGAAATTATTTGACAGTAGGTTTCTTTTCAAATCATAATTCATAAGAAGTCTTATTATCAGATTTACTGGTATAAACCCGATTAATAATATAACATGTGGTGTTAACTACTTCAGCCCAAAGATTTCTAGAGAGCTTCATGCTATTCAACATAACATTAGCTATATCCTGAAGCACTCTGTTTTTTCTTTCAACTATACCATTTTGTTGCGGTGTTTTGGGCGTAGAGAATTCATGTGATATTCCCAGATCGCTACAGAATTTTTCAAAACTACTGTTTTCGAATTCGGATCCATGATTACTACGGATCTTACTAACATGAGAACCTTTTTCATTTTGGATTCGTTTGATAACCTTTTTCACTTCATCCAGGGTTTTAGTTTTATCTTTTAAGAACGATACCCAAGTGAATCTGGTATAGTCATCTACGATAACCAAGATGTATTTTTACCTCCTCAACTCTCCAATCTGGTTGGTCCAATAAGATTCATATGGAGAAGCCTGAGTGGTCTAGATGTGGTATTGGAGTTCACTTTCTTGTGAGAGCTCCTAGTCTGTTTTCCCAACTGGCATTCACCACATATTTTGTCTACTTTTTACAATTTGGGTAGACCTCTAATTAGTTCTCTTTTGCTTAATCTAAATAAGTTCCGATAGTGTACATGTCCAAGGCGTTTATGCCATAATTCAGTCTCATCGGTATGGACCATGTAACACGATTGAGTAGATGAGCTTACATCACTAACGATGTAGCAGTTTTCAGAAGTTCTGCGACCAGTTAATATAACAGAACCCTTTTTATTAAGAATCTCACAACCTTGATTAGAAAACTTCACACTATGGTTGTTATCACATATCTGAGAAATGCTAAGTAGGTTGTGTTTCAAGCCCTCAACATACAAAATATTTTTAAATAAGGAAAGGTTATAAAGCTAAACCGTACCTTGGCCAATGATCTTACAATTGCTTCCATCACCAAATGTGACTGACCCGTCAATCATATCTTTTATATCAGTGAATAAAGCTTTTTCACCTGTCATATGCCTCGAGCAACCATTATCTAGGTACCACTTTGAATGGCTTGTAGCTTTGAAAGCAGTGTGGGCAACCAAGCTAGCAACTTTAGGAACCCATTTCAGAACTGTTTTGGGTTTAGGAGTATAGATGGTCTTTTTCTATCTGTTGTTATAGGAGTGACCTATAGAGTTAGACTTTAATAGCTCCTTGAGTAGATCAATTATTTTTTCAGCTAAAGGATTTTAGTTTTGAAAATTAAAGTTGACATGGCCACCTTTAGGTTTTTGAAAAGACTTTGAAATTTTGGAAAAACCTTGATAAGTACTATTTTCTTTTGAGGTTGAAGACTCTCCTTTTACAAATTTAGGAGCAATGTTCTTTTGTTTAGGAGATGTATTCGTATCATAGCCCAACCCGGATCGATCGGTATATTTTCTTGATCCGGATAATAATTTTTTCAATTTTGGATCACCTTGGGCATATCTCCATGTGTCTTTCAAACTCAGAAGAGAAGCTACCTCATTTTTTAGTTTCTCATTTTCGGATTTCAAATCTTTAATTTGGGAGGTTTTGAAATCTAAATCACATTTGGTCTTTTCAAAAGAATTGGAAATATGAGACTTTTCTAAAACAAGTGACTCATAATATTCTTTAAGCTTAGAAAATTTTTCTTTTTGTAATTTAAGCTTTATGGAAATTTTACAACTCTCTTTATAAAGGGCATTATAAGCATCCTGAAGATCATCTTCATTATCACAATCACTATTCAGATTTTCTTCACTAGATATATCATCATTATCTGAATAGGTGATTTTGGCTAGAGTCATAAGGGCTTTAACATCATCGCCCGACTCGGTTTCAAAATCTTCTGATTTAGAAGAGGATTCAGAATCAGAAGATTCATCCCAAGTAGCCATCATGCTTTTCTTTTTTGATTTGTCCTTTTTAGGACATTTGTTAGCTAAGTGCCCATACTCTTGACGGTTGTAACATTAATTATCTTTCAAAGATTTTTGAGCTCTATGTTTAGATCGTCACTTATCATTTGTCTTTTGAAAATTAACTATTTTCTTGCTTTTGAAAATTTTGTAAAACTTTTTTGCTAAAAGTGCCATATCAACTACAAAATTTTCTAAATCCGAAGTACTCTCTTGTGAAACATTTTTAGATGATTTGAGAGAAATTGATTTTCCTTTAGGAGCTTTAAAGGATAACTCATAGGTTTGAAGTAATCCAACTAGTTCCTCAACCCTCATGGTATTCGTATCATGAAGTTCCTGAATTGCGTTCACTTTAGAATTGAACCGTTCAGGAAGTGAGCGTAGTATCTTTGCGCACACTTTACTTTCTGGGATTCTATCACCAAGACCCCACATAGAGTTCACATTGTCATTCAATCTAGTATAGAAGTCCATAAACATCTCATTCTCCTCCATATGAATTTCTTCAAATTTAGTTGTGAGGAGTTGGACTTTAGATTTCTTGACAATAGATGTACCCTCGTGTGTCATTTCTAATACATCCCATGCTTGTTTTGCATTTTCACAAGAGATGATTCTTTTGAATTCATCTGGTGATAATGCACAAGTGATTACATTTAGTGCTTTTGCATTGACACTACTTTCACTTTTCTGAAGTGTGGTCTAAAGAGAATAAGGCGTTACTTTCATTGATTTTGAACCATCGTCATTAGTTACTTCAGTGATAGGAGGGTTCCATTCATTCACTTTGGCCAACCACACACTTTCCTCCAAGGATTTGAGGAAGATCCTCATCCTGGCTTTCCAATAAGCATAGTTTGTGCCATTAAAGGGTGGTGGCCTAGTGGCTGATAGGCTATCAAAATTTGACATCTTAAAATAGCTTAGATCATTAGCTTAAGAAATAAATCCAATAAATAAACAATAAGCACGAGCTATTAGGCTTTGATGCCACTTGAAAGGGCCTAGGTATATGCCCTAGAGGGGGGGTGAATAGGGCAATGCCAAATAAAACTAATAATAGCGGAATAATAAAAGAAATAAAGCACAATGCTGAATTTAAAGTAATCTCAATAGCCTAAAATAAAGAGTGATACTTTATCATTTCTAAGGACAACCTTACACCAAAAACCAAAGGTTTAAGGTAGGACAACCTTATTTTTAGCACGTCCTTTATATCACAAACCAATGAGGAATAAAAAGTATGGAAATCAAAATAACTTGCAGAAATAAATCTTAAGTTATTACAACATTCATCCACAGTTGCTTGAAATAAAATGATTACAACATTCATCCACAAACACAAACCACAAAACTGAATGAATAAAGGAATGAAAGAATAAAGCACATCCATAACACAATGATATATAGTGGTTCGCCTGTGTGTACACCAACTATTATCCAACAGCCACACAGAATGCTACTTCACTCCTAATATCCTCACACAGGGGATATTATCATGCACTGTCAAAATAGGTTTCACAGGTTCACCTAAAACCTTCACAATTTTGTCTTTGATCTCGGTCTTACACAATCCAAAAACCCACACAATCTGAGTTTTCTAGCTCTCCTCAGATAACCAATACAATGAGATTTTTTTGGCAAATCTCAAACAAAACCAAAGAAAGTAAATTACACAAATGTAAAATACCTGAATCTCCATTTTAAGTAGCCCGGTAGAACCAATCGGAGTAGAAGTTCGATTCAACATTCAAAGTCCAATACTCACTTAAAGAATGGTTCTAAGTCTAATTGATTTTAAATCAAAAGGGCTAGTTCTATTTGATTTTGAATCCAAGAAGAAGGAATATAAGAAATTCCCCTTTTCTAATGAGATTGGAATGTAAATCAAAATCAAATAAAAAACAAGCTAGCAAAAGGAATATTAAATAAGCACAAAGTAGCTTAAAACAAACACAAACTTATCTTAGAGTATAGCGTAAAGAATGCTTGAATAGAGTTGAATTGAATTGCTAAAACTCTGAAGTTCGTGCTCTATTTATAGCCTGAAAAATCCCGTCTACGACTGGTCTTAAGATCCTAGGACTGGTCGTAGCTTCAAAGATTTTTAAAGATTTTCGCGGGATAAGGATTTGCTGTTCCACGACCGGTCCTGGGTATCCTACGACCGGTCGTGGGCCACCTCCGACTGGTCGTGGGTCACCTATGATCGGTCGTATGACCCCCAGTTTAGTTGCTGAAATTTGAGTCGTAGGGCTAAGACTGGTCGAAGGATGAGTCGTATAACTCACAGGACTGGTCATAGGATGTCCAAGACTGGTCGTAGGACAACTAGAAATATCTGAAAATCTTTAACAACCTATGACTGGTCCTGAAAAACTTAAGAATGATCATAGCAGAGTTAGGACTAGTCTTAAAGTTCCTAGGACTGGTCTTAGAACAGCCCTAACAAGCATATTAAAATATATGAATTATGTATCCAGAATGACCTACAGTAAAGCCCATCCTAAGGTCAATCTAAGTTCAAACAAACCTTAAAAGTGAGATGGATATTAAAAATCTGTAAACTCAGATGACCCTTAAGAGAAGCTTGAGAATATACAAATCTTGTTGTAGGGCTTCTTGAGCTTGATCTTGACTTGAACAAAGTCTTCTACTATACTTGAACTTGATTGTATCTTGAGCATGCATACTTAAAAACTTCTACACTTGAATTCTTCATCCATGGCTTGAAACGTTCTTCATTTAAGTTCTTGTCTTGCAATGCGATGTCTTGATTGCAATAAATAGTCTCAAACATGAAACACAAGATATACAAGACATGGATATAGGTTTTGGCATGACAAAATTTAACAACCAAAGGGATATGAAATCATAGCACTTACAATCTCCCCCTTTGTCAAATTTGTGACAAAACACATAGCATAAAGAATAAGAAGGAATCATGAGCCATAAAATCACAAATTACTCTAATCCCCCTGAGTAATACAAATACTGCTCATGTAACCAATACTCTACTCCCCTTGAGTAATACAAATAATGCTCATGTAACCAATCAATAACATTAATACAACATATTATCATCCACATATCCTTCTTAATCAATCAATCCAAATCAATTCAAATTACTCCCCCTTACCATACTACTCCCCTTTATCATACTACTCCCCCTTTTTGTCACAAAATGACAAGGAAAAGTCACAATAGGAAAGAGAACAACAACATAGAGAGTAATAATAAGTAGATAATGAGAAAGAAATATGGAAGGACATAACATATTTCAAAATATAAACCAGAAACATCAAGACATTATCAATCCATAATACAATATCCAAAAGATAATACAATATAAAAGATAATGTTATACTATCCAGAAGATAATTCGCCTAATCAGATCCAGAGGAAGGAGTAGGGATAGTCGGATCAATCTGGTGTAAGCTCCTATTGATGTGACGAAGATATTTTTGCATGTACTTAAATTGCATATCATGGGCTATACTCATGTTATCAACCTTCTCCTCCAATGCACGAAGGCGTGCATCATGACTAGATGGATCGTAATCAGGATTATTTGGCGAATCGGATTCAATCTCATCAAATATCTCATCCATATTAACATCCTGTTGAGGAAGATCGCCAGCTTCCCCTTCATTTATGGCTTCACCACCATCACCACCAACACTACCTTCATTAACTTGGCCAGGAAGCAAATCCAACTTTATCTTATTAAGATTGGAATTGTTGAAAATAAAATGATGAATTGGTGCCTCATTAATAGGTTTATTGACAAGCATGTGAGTGGATAGAACAGTCATAAGATAACCAAACGGAATATCACTATGACCCGGATGGAGTCGAAACTGAATAATGAAATAACAAATCAAAGAAGGAAGACAGACCATGGTATCAGAAGCAATAGAATGCAACACACGAACCATGAAAGAAGTCAACTCAATTTTATTACCGGACCGAGGATGCACATTGGAAATGAAGAAACGATGTAACACTCTATATCTAGGTAACAAATACTTTGAAGGGAGCGCATTCCCTTTGTGTGTCCATTGTGCATCAATTTTGCATAAATCTCTTGTTAACATGCGTTTTTTCGATTCAGATGGTATGTCGTATAAAGTATGAATCGGTATACCTTCATCATTAACAGGTATATCCATAATACCTGATATCAAATGAAGGTCTACTTCAAATTTTCCTTCTCTAGTATCAATTGAAAAAGTTAAATTATCAAGAGAAAATTCTGAGATGCATGCTAGCATTGATTGGGCAATGGACTGGTATGCAGGCCCACCCCAAAGTAAAATGTTAGTCCAACCAACTGATTCAAGGAGAGGGACAATACCATATGGAGCAATGTGATTGAGATCAGCGGTATGCTCAACGATAATTTTATAGATACATAAATCTCGTACATCTTGAGAATCATCTTCGGGTGACCGAAGGTGCCGTTTAGTTATCGGTGTAAATCTATATGAAGATGGACTATGGGATGTTTTCTTTTTTCCTTTAGCATCCATATTCCAAAAGATATACAAAGAGCAAGAGAAATGCACAAAAGAATGGATGGGTTTTCTCTAGATCAGTAAATTGAGAAGAAACCCTTGAAAAACCCAACAAGAGATGAAATCTAGTAACACAATGATCAAATCAAAGCATAAAGAGCATGAACTTCAAGAAAAATGATGAAATAGGACTCACCTTGAAGAAAAATAAGAAATCCTATGACTGGTCGAGCCACGACTTGTCGTAGGTCGGAGTGGAAATGAAGAAGAAGTGAATTTTCCCCAAATATATCACATTCACGAGCTCCACGACCGGTCGAGTGCGGTCCACGACCGGTCGAACCACGACTGGTCGTGTACAGCCACGACCGGTCGAGTATCGACCAAAAATACATTTTTAATGTAAAAAATTAAAATTTAAATATAAATATTATTAAATATAATACACTATAATACATGAAAGGAAGTATACTCAATGTAAAATGCACATACAAAGATCAAATTTTAATTTATTAAACTTGCTTTTTTCGAGCAGTTTAGTAAATATATCAGCAAGTTAATTTTCGGTTGGTATATATTCTAAGGAAATAACTTTATCTTTAAACAACTCACGAATGTAATGATACCTAATGTCAATGTGCTTAGTACGTGAATGTTGGATTGGATTTTTGGAAATATTTATAGCACTGAAATTATCACATTGTAAGATCATTGAATCTTGATTAATTCTATAATCGCTTAGCATGCGTTTCATCCAAACTAGTTGTGTACATGCATATCCAGCTGCAATATACTCAGCCTCAGCAGTGGAGAGCGATATTGAGCTTTGCTTCTTGCCGAACCAAGAAACTAAGCAATTTCTAATGTAAAAATAACCACCACTGGTTGATTTTCTATCATCGATATTACCGGCCCAATCAGCATCTGAGTACCCGGCTAATTGAACAATAGTATCAAAAAGGTACCATAGACCCAGATTTATAGTACATGCGACATATCTAATAATCTGTTTAACAGCAGTAAGATGTGATTCCTTAGGATTAGACTGATATCTCGCACAAATACCAACACTGAATGCGATATCAGGTCTACTTGTAGTTAGATATAACAAACTACCAATCATACTACGATATAGTTTAGGATCTATATCTTTACCTGTAGAGTCTTTTGAGAGTCTTAACGTTGTACTCATACGAGTATCAAAGTTCTTACCATTCTCAAATTCAAGAAGGCGCTCTTTACATCCATCTGATAAATCTTAAATTTTCTAAAGCATGCGATGAAAATAAAAAGTCTGATTGATTCAAGACGAGCGACTGGAGCAAAGGTTTCATCGTAATCGATGCCTTCAATCTGAGTGTAACCTTATACAACCAGTCTAGCCTTCTTTCAAATTATATTTCCAAGCTCATCAGACTTATTTTTAAAGATCCATTTTGTTCCAATAATGTGTTTATCTTTAGGTCTAGGAACAAGATACCAGACATCATTACGAACAAATTGATTAAGTTCATCCTGCATAGCAAAAATCTAATTTTTGTCAGATAGTGCTTCTTTCACGTTGACCGGTTCTATTTGGGATGTAAAACAGACATAATTACATATGTTCTCAAGTTTTATACGAGTACGAACTCCAGTGAGAGGGTTTCTAAGTATTTGATTGGTTGGATGATCTTTGACAGTCCTTGGTTCAGATTCTTTTTGACTTGATGAGGTATCTTGATTGTCGATAATAAGAGCTTCATCATCATCTGAACTCGGAGCTGGTGTATTCAAATGATCATCAATGACCACATTGATGGACTCTTGAATCATACCAGTTCTCTTATTTAGAAGCCTATAAGCTCGACTGTTCAAAGAATAACCAAGAAAAATACTTTCATCACTTTTCGTATCATACTTTCTCAAATTTTCATGATCACGTAAAATATAACACTTGCTGCCAAAAACTTGAAATTATTTGATAGTAGGTTTCTTTTCAAATCATAATTCATAAGAAGTCTTATTATCAGATTTACTGGTATAAACCCGATTAATAATATAACATGTGGTGTTAACTACTTCAGCCCAAAGATTTCTAGAGAGCTTCATGCTATTCAACATAACATTAGCTATATCCTGAAGCACTCTATTTTTTCTTTCAACTATACCATTTTGTTGCGGTGTTTTGGGCGCAGAGAATTCATGTGATATTCCCAGATCGCTACGGAATTTCTCAAAACTACTGTTTTTGAATTCGGATCCATAATTACTACGGATCTTACTAACATGAGAACCTTTTTCATTTTAGATTCGTTTGATGACCTTTTTCACTTCATCTAGGGTTTCAGTTTTGTCTTTTAAGAATGATACCTAAGTGAATCTGGTATAGTCATCTACGATAACCAAGATGTATTTTTTGCCTCCTCGACTCTCCGATCTGGTTGGTCCACTAAGATCCATATGGAGAAGCTCGAGTGGTCTAGATGTGGTATTAGAGTTCACTTTCTTGTGAGAGCTCCTAGTCTGTTTGCCCAACTGGCATTCACTACATATTTTGTCTACTTTTTACAATTTGGGTAGACCTCTAATTAGTTCTCTTTTGCTCAATCTAAATAAGTTTTGATAGTGTACATGTCCAAGGCGTTTATGCCATAATTCAGTCTCATTGGTATGGACCATGTAACACGATTGAGTAGATGAGCTTGCATCACTAACGATGTAGCAGTTTTCAGAAGTTCTGCGACCAGCTAATATAACAGAACCCTTTTTATTAAGAATCTCACAACCTTGATTGGAAAACTTCATACTATGGTTGTTATCACATATCTGAGAAATGCTAAGTAGGTTGTGTTTCAAGCCCTCAACATATAAAACATTTTTAAATAAGGGAAGGTTATAAAGCTGAACCGTACCTTGGCCAATGATCGTACAATTGCTTCCATCACCAAATGTGACTGACCCGTCAGTCATATCTTTTAGATCGGTGAATAAAGCTTTGTCACCTATCATATGCCTCGAGCAACCACTATTTAGGTACCACTTTGAATGGCTTATAGCTTTGAAAGCAGTGTGGGCAACCAAGCTGGCAACTTTAGGAACCCATTTCAGAACTGTTTTGGGTTTAAGAGTATAGATGGTCTATTTCTGTTTGTTGTTATAGGAGTGACCTATAGAGTTAGACTTTAATAGCTCCTTGAGTAGATCAATTATTTTTTCAGCTAAAGGATTTCGGTTTTAAAAATTAAAGTTAACATGGCCACCTTTAGGTTTTTGAAAAGACCTTGAAGTTTTTGGAAAAACCTTGATAAGTATTATTTTCTTTTGAGGTTGAAGACTCTCCTTTTACATATTTAGGAGCAATGTTCTTTTGTTTAGGAGATGTATTTTTATCATAGCCCAACCCGAATCGATCGCCACATTTTCTTGATCCGGACAATAATTTTTCTAATTTTGGATCACCTTGGGCATATCTCCATGTATCTTTCAAACTCAGAAGAGAAGCTACCTCATTTTTGAGTTTCTAATTTTTGAATTTCAAATCTTCAAATTGGGAGGTTTTGAAATCTAAATCACATTTGGTTTTTTCAAAAGAATAAAAAATATGAGACTTTTCTAAAATAAGAGACTCATAATCATCCTTAAGCTTATAAAAATTTTCTTTTTATAATTTAAGCTTAACGGAAATTTTACAACTCTCTTTATAAAGGGCATTATAAGCATCCTGAAGATCATCTTCATTATCGCAATCACTATTCAGATTTTCTTCACTAGATATATCATCATTATCTGAATAGGTGATTTTGGCTAGAGTCAAAAGGGCTTTAACATCATCGCCCGACTCGGTTTCAGAATCTTCTGATTTAGAAGAGGATTCAGAATCAAACGATTCATCCCAAATAGCCATCATGCTTTTCTTTTTTGATTTGTCCTTTTTAGGACATTTGTTAGCTAAGTGCCCATACTCTTGACAGTTGTAACATTGACTATCTTTCAAAGATTTTTGAGTTCTAGGTTTAGATCGTCTCTTATCATTTGTCTTTTGAAAATTAACTTTTTTCTTACTTTTAAAAATTTTATAAAACTTTTTTGCTAAAAACGCCATATCATCTTCAGAATTTTCTAAATCCGAAGTACTCTCTTGTGAAATATTTTTAGATGATTTGAGAGCAATTGATTTTCCTTTAGGAGCTTTAAAGGAAAAATCGTAGGTTTGAAGTGAACCAACTAGTTCCTCAACCCTCATGGTATCTGTATCATGAAGTTCCTGAATCGCGGTCACTTTAGAATTGAACCGTTCAGGAAGTGAGCGTAGTATCTTTGCGCACACTTTACTTTCTGGGATTCTATCACCAAGACCCCACATAGAGTTCACAATGTCATTCAATCTAGTATAGAAGTCCATAAACATCTCATTCTCCTCCATATGAATTTCTTCAAATTTAGTTGTGAGGGTTGGACTTTAGATTTCTTGACAATAGATGTACCCTCGTGTGTCATTTCTAATACATCCCATGCTTTTTTTTCATTTTCACAAGAGATGATTCTTTTGAATTCATCTAGTAATAATGCACAAGTGATTGTATTTAGTGCTTTTGCATTGGCACTACTTTCACTTTTCTGAAGTGTGGTCCAAAGAGAATAAGCTATTACTTTCATTGATTTTGAACCATCGTCATTAGTTACTTCAGTGATAGGAGGGTTCCATTCATTCACTGTGGCCAGCCACACACTTTCATCTAAGGATTTGAGGAAGATCCTCATCCTGGCTTTCCAATAAGCAAAGTTTGTGCCATTAAAGGGTGGTGGCCTAGTAACTGATAGGCTATAAAAATTTGACATCTTAAAATAGCTTAGATCGTTAGCTCAGGAAATAAATCCAATAAATAAACAATAAGCATGAGTTATTAGGCTCTGAAACCACTTGAAAGGGCCTAGCTATATGCCCTAGAGGGGGGGGGGGGGGGGTGAATAGGGCAATGCTAAATAAAACTAATAATAGCGGAATAATAAAAGAAATAAAGCACAATGCTGAATTTAAAGTAATCTCAAAAGCCTAAAATAAAGAGTGATACTTTATTAGTTCTAAGGACAACCTTACACCAAAACCCAAAGGTTTAAGGTAGGACAACCTTATTTCTAGCACGTCCATTGTATCAAAAACCAATGAGGAATAAAAAGTAAGGAAATCAAAATAACTTACAGAAATAAATTCTAAGTTATTATAACATTCATCCACACTTGCTTGAAATAAAATGATTACAACATTCATCCATAAACACAAACCACAAAACTGAATGAATAAAGGAATGAAAGAATAAAGCACATCCACAACACAACGATATATAGTGGTTCGTTTGTGTGTACACCAACTGTTATCCAACAGCCACACATAATGCTACTCCACTCCTAGTATCCTCACATAGGGGATATTAGCATGCACTATCAAAATAGGTTTCACAGGTTCACCTAAAACCTTCACAATTGTGTCTTTGATCTCGGGCTTACACAATCCAAAAACCCCCACAATCTGAGTTTTCTGGCTCTCCTCAGATAACCAATACAAAGAGATTTTTCTAGCGAATCTCAAACAAAACCAAAGAAAGTAAATTACAAAAATGTAAAATACCTGAATCACTTTCGAAGTAGCCCGGTAGAACCAATTGGAGTAGAAGTTTGATTCAACGTTCAAAGTCCAATACTCACTTAAAGAATGGTTCTAATTCTAATTGATTTTAAATCAAAAGGGCTAGTTCTATTTGATTTTGAATCCAAGAAGAAGGAATATCATAAATTCCCCTTTTCTAATGAGATTGGAATGTAGATCAAAATCAAATAAAAAACATGCTAGCAAAAGGAATATTAAATAAGCACAAAGTAGCTTAAAACAAACACAAACTTATCTTAGAGTATAGCGTAAAGAATGCTTGAATAGAGTTGAATTGAATTGCTAAAACTCTGAAGTTCATGCTTTATTTATAGCCTGAAAAATCCCATTTACGACTGGTCTTAGGATCCTAGGACTGGTCGTAGCTTCAAAGATTTTTAAAGATTTCTGCGGGATAAGGATTTATTGTTCCACGACCGGTCCTGGGTAGCCTACGATCGATCGTGGGCCACCTACGATTGGTCGTGGGTCACCTACGACCGGTCGTAGGACCTCCAGTTTAGTTGCTGGAGTTTGAGTCGTAGGGCTAAGACTGGTCGAAGGACGAGTCGTAGAACTCACAGGACTGGTCGTAGGATGTCCAGGACTGGTCATAGGACAACCAGAAAGATTCAAAAATCTTCAACAACCTAGGACTGGTCCTGAAAAACTTAAGACTGGTCATAGTGGAGCTAAGATTGGTCTTAAAGTCCATAGGACTGGTCTTAAAACAACCCAAACAAGCATATTAAAATATATGAATTATGTATCCAGAATGACCTACAGTAAAGCCCATCCTACGGTCAATCTAAGGTCAAACAAGCCTTAAAAATGAGATGGACATTGAAAGTCTGTACACTCAGATGACCCTTAAGAGAAGCTTGAGAATATACAAATCTTGTTGTGGGCCTTCTTAAGCTTGATCTTGACTTGAACAAAGTCTTCTACTATACTTGAACTTGATTGTATCTTGAGCATACATACTTGAAAACTTCTATTCTTGAATTCTTCATCCATGGCTTGAAATGTTCTTCATTTAAGTTCTTGTCTTGCAATGCGATGTCTTGATTGCAATAAATAGTCTCAAACATAAAACACAGGATATACAAGACATAGATATAGGTTTTGGCACGACAAGATTTGACAACCAAAGGAATATGAAATCATAGCACTTACAATTTGCCCAAATATGTAATATAACTAACATATGTGATGTATATTGGAAAGTGTAGTCTAAGTGTTTGAATGAGTTAGTAGTTAATAAAGTGTGATTTATAGGGGAGTTGAGATATGAATCCCAACTACCTTAACTATGTGTATGATTTCCTCCATGTACTGTATAACCTGTTGATTCATGTTTAACTGTGTGTATGTTTTCCTCCATGTACTGTATATTCATGTTTAAGTTATATTCCATAACATGTTCAAATGATTGTAGGGTTTAACTTGAGTACTCATTATTGCTTGTTTATCTCATATGCTTATTTAGTGGGAATGCATGCAGTTGGGGCTATATCGTAGTCCAGGCAATCGGTAATAAGCCTTATTTTGGTGATTGAGATTGTTTTTACCATGCAGGATGTGTTCGATGAATCCGAGCCGTACTTGGGATGTCGGCAGTGGTTAGGCCACACAGAGTGCTTATGCACTACATGTCGATCAACTCAACGTGCGCTCATCCTAGTCAAGATCATTAATTAACCTGACTGACCCGATGTATGTTCACCATGTATGGACACTACTACTTGAATCTAAGGTACCAAACTCACTAGTGAAACCCTGTTAACCTTAGTACCTCGATCCGCTAAGACTCATGAGCTAGACATGGTGGTATGAGACACCGTGGTCGAGTTGTCGGCCTATGCTGGGGCGACGAGCCTCCCCGTAGTGACCAGTGAGCAACCCAGACTCGTGAACTGAATATGATGGTATGAGACACTGTATTCATGCTGTCGGCCTACACTGATTTAGTGACGAGCCCTTGTAGTGACCTCGAGCATACCTTGAAACTGCATTGAGGCGACAAGCCTTATTTTAACATCTAGGGTATAACTAGGCCTGTATTGATTAGTGACGAGCCCTGTACAACGACTTAGAACCGTAACATTGTATGAGATTTACTAGGACTCACGACACTAGAATGGATCATTATTTGGGATTTGATATAAGGGAGGTACCTTAGCTTCTCAATCCTGCTTTATGAAAAGGACTAATAAGAACTCAGTAATCATGTACATACACTGCACTGCATGTGTCATTTGGCGTTGAGTAGAGCACTAAGGAAGTGACTGACATGCGTGACCGTAAAATGAAGATCGCAGAGGGAGTGCAGGAGAGGGCATGCATCATTCCTTCATACATTTCTACATTAATCAGAGTACTTAGGGATGTTTGATTATATTATCTTATCATTACTGCTTGATTGAATTGATAACATGTTAAACTTTGTTATATAGTTCCACTGAGTTGATCACTCACTCTCACGTTTTGAGATGGTGCTTAAATACCAACCAAACTCTGTCTTAGATGCATATGTTGATGCGACCCGTGAGGTAGAGCCAGAGTTCGAGGATGACGAGGAGGCATTCTCGTGTATACAGTATTTAGGCGGGTTCACTTAGACTGTTCTAAATCATCGGGGCTTCAGGGTTAATAATTTATAGAGGACTATCATATTTTGACATTTGTAATTTGAAATAATACTTGTAACTATTGACCTGGTAGAGCATACATATTTTGGGGACTTATACTGGTTTATAAATTCATTTAAGTCTCCCGCTTGTATATTACAACTATCCCTGGATTATGTTTTGCTGATTTAGCTTAATCTACTTCATGTTTTATGTACTAATACAGACAACATACATCCATCATAAAAAAATGTTGCATAAGTGATGTTTTGGAACTCGGGAGCTGAGTTATACTCGACCCCTGATTTTTAGGGCATTATAAGTTGCAATCAGAGCATGATTTGGATTAAACCAGACCTGGGTTATGGTCATACAACATGCGCTGACGTAAATTTGACTTAGGAGGGTGTGAGAAAAATATAGAAATAAATTTAGGTTTCCCAATTTCACCAATTAGCAAATGATTACTGAAAACGATCGTCGAGATCGGGTCCGTACATACCTATGATCACTTGAAATGATCCTAACCCACTTCTAGACCATTAAATGATGTGTATAGACCATGTTTTATCCTATTCCAACTGTTTAAAAATCAATAAACTTGTATATACATCAGAAATTACCTAAAAGGAACCGAAATGACTCAAAATTGAGTAGGGGGTCAATCGGGGCACTTCCAGGGGGACCCAAGGTGGGACCCACACATTTTTAGACCTAAAGGGAGGGAGGACATTTCCCCACCAGAGAGTCCTCGCTGGGACCTCCAGAGACCCGTGAGGGCCTTGCCGGTTTGGCGAGGTCTCGCCGCCCAGCAGGCCAGGTCGGACGGGCCAGTGCGGGCTGATAAATATAGGGTCCCGTGTGGCCCACTGATGTATGTTTGGTCAAATTTAAACCCTCCTACGGTGTCCTCTCTTCACAAGCTACCCTTCCAAGCTCACATTTATTCAAGAAATTTCCTAAATCTCCGCAAAAATCACCCTCTAAGCACTTCCTTCTTCCATTTTCTTGCACCGTCTACACCACCCCCTTAAAACCCATCTCCATTGCTGATTTCCCCTTTCTTTTCCTTCTATTTTGGCACTTAAATCCCATTTTGAGTCTCAAATTCATGGAAACCCCATAAACTTCCCATTTTCCTCTTTTCTTTCCTTTTTCATGGCTTTGTTCGAGCTAGTAACGGCCATATTTTAGATTTCCACCATTCTCTCTTTCATGGAAAAGAAGAGGGCTTTCGTGGATGAAGCTAGGCCTAGTCGCCCCACCCATTCAAGGAAGCCGAGAGGTGTCATTGTGAGTACAAGTGCTAATCGAGAGTTACAGACCAAACGAGATCTAAATCCCCAGGGTCCCTTGGGAAGGACTCTGTTGGTGGAGTTGTCGCATGAAGTTTATGAGGGCCGTAGGGTCCTTTTTGAAGCTCATGTGGATGCGCGGCTATTTAGGGAGTACATGTTGTTTGAGTGCCTGTAAGAAGCCAGGTGGGGTCTACTATTTGAGGGCGAGTACCTTACAAATGTGAGCACTGTTCGAGCTTTCTATGCTCACATTCGAGAGCTAACATTGGAGCTCTTACAGTTTAAAATTCTGTTTGGAAGAGATCGGGAGGCCACAATCAACGTTTCTTTGATATCTCGGCTTATGAATGTGCCTCTCGGCGAGGTGCATGCAAGTGAGAAGAATCTAAGTAGTGCACATGAAAGGGATCACCGCACATGATTCCCTTATGGTCGTTTGGTCCAATGGAAGCCAAATAAAATCCTTTTAGAGACCAATATGACGGATGACTTCCGCATGCTTCACCACATCTTCACTTTTAACGTCTACCCCAGGTGGAGCAAGCGCAGCGAGTGCACACGCCTGATGGTGGATTTTCTGTACCAAGTGGGACAAGGAGAGAAGCTGTGTGTGCCTACACATGTTCTACGATAGATAGTCATTACCGCACGTTCAAATAAAAGGATTGATTCGCTCCCATTCAGCTGACTCATATGCAAGATTACACTTGAGTTTGGCTATAGACTTAGGGCAAAATTTTCGGCGTCTATCCACTACATCAACGAGACTACTCTCTACTAGATGGATATCAGGCCACGACAACGACAAGCCCTACTTGAGGAGAGTGAGAATGAGACAGAAAGCGAAGAGGAAGAGAGTGAAGAAGAAGGTGGAGCTGAAATAGAAGAAGAGGAGGAACAAGAAGAAGAAGAGGAGGCTCAGGATACGGATGAGAGCCCTCCTCCTAGACACGAGAGCATGACCCTGATCAGGTTGATAAGGAGGCCCGCTTAGCTCGACTTGAGATGGACCAGGCTACCCTATGATAGGATATTATCGATGTTTGGGCCCTCGTGAAACACAAGTTTAAGTAAGTGACTCACTTTGAAGTCTATCTTGTGCTATTTGCAGGATAAGGGTGCCCCTCCTCAATCACCAGATTTTGACAAATAGTCGAATATGTAGTTGTCGTTTGTTTACTTTGTTGCTGGTTTTGTGTGTGGCCTTTTTAGGCATAGTAATTTAGTAGTTTTTTTAGTGTTTGAACCCTTAGTTGTATTAGCTCACATGCATTCTCTATTGCAATCCATGTACTACTGCACCTCGTGTATTGTGACAATTTTGTTAGATGAAATGCATGATGTTTCTTTGAGTTGAGACGTGAATGCTTTGTGGATGGTTTGTGTGTATGCTAAATCTCACGGGTTGCATCCTCTGTTGCTTGTAGGGCATGCCACCTAAGGGCACGAGGACTTCGGCCCATCTCTCTTTGTGTGATTTTCTTGACGGGGCCTCTCCCCTAAGTGATAGCCATACGGACCCCCGTTCGGGCCTGTCTCACTTCAACTCTATGCCGAATTCTCAGCCGGCTACTGGCCCCACTGCTGGGCCAACACCTGTGGCACTGCCTATGGTACCACCTATCACACCTTCTGTTCCCGATCAGAACTGTGCGTCTACGTCGACGCCACATGCATCTCAGTCCGCTCCACCTCCTGATAGGCTAGAGAAAATGATGTTATTGATGTAGTAGCAGCAGATCCAGCAGTAGTAATTTCTGACCTCCATGGCTGACATCTTTGCTCAGACGATGGGGGCGACTCCACCTGCCTCACCTATGCACCCAGCTGGGAATGCTACTGCCAGCGGTACATTTGAGCAATTCCAGGGCCTACGATCTCCCACTTTCGCGGGTACTTATAGACCCGAGGAGGCCGAGTACTGGATTGACTGCATCTCTAAGATGCTGAGGCCGCTACACTATTCTAAGGCAGAGCAGGTCAAGCTTGCCACCTTCATGTTTAAGAAGGAAGCCAATTTTTGGTGGGATAGTGTTCTCCGCACTATTGCCGAAGGATTTGTGTGGACGTGGGAGGCATTTGAGACCTGCTTCCATGAGAAGTATTTTCCCATCACCTACCGACACGAGAAGGAGAGCGAGTTCCTTCACCTCTGTCAGGGAGGGATGTCGGTGACGGAATATGAGAACCGATTTACGAAGCTAAGCAGGTATGCTCCTTTACTTCTTGATGACCAATCGATGCAGATATGGTGATTTTTTGAGGGTCTACAACTCGAGATCCAGTCGAAGATGTGTTGTGCTGGCATATCTACTTATGCTGAGTTAGTGGGCATGTCCCTACGAGCTAGTAAGATGGGGACAGGTTGTCCCGTATGTGAGCACTTATGGCACCCATGCCGTGACCTGATTTTTCGACCAGATCATTCCTTGGTAAAAGGCCTCGTGTAGACTCACCGCCGAGGCTCATGGCATCTCCTGCCCCTTTAAGGTGACTAGACCTATGGTGTGCTTACTGCAAGAAGCCAGGCCACATAGAGATAAATTGTTTCACCAGAATGTGAGATAGTAGTTTTTCACCACCTTAGAGGATTAACCGTCCAATGCCCCAGGCCATTTCCGCTCCACCCCTTCGATTAGCACCAGCTCACCCATCTTTCAGGCCACCCGCACCTCGCTTCAGGTCACCTCAACGGCCCATGGTTTCACAATCGAACCATTCACAGCAGGCTCAGGTACACACTCTTACAGCTGAAGCACCCGAGGTAGACTTAGCACCGAGATCTTTTGAGGTTCCGGATCATATCCAAGGTACGCCTGTTTTCTTATTGATGGACACTGGGTGCACTATTTCGATTAGCTCTTGCACTACGATCAAGTGACTAGGGTTGGATACTGCTCCTACGAAGGGAGTGAGACTCACTACCGCTACAAGGACCTTTTCAGATATTACCCGGACCTGTGAGTCTTGCTCATTAGATTTGGATAGCAGGACAGTGGTTGTTGACCTGATTATCACCCCACTATGTCACTACGACATTATTCTCAGAATGGATTGGCTCACCAGGATGAGAGCAGAGATTAATTACGAGGCCAGAGTCGTGACTACCTACGGACCTGAGGGCACGGTCTTTACATTTTCAGTTCAGGTCAGTTGGTCCTGTCGAGTTAGTTGCTATGCTTTCTTGTTAGAGAGTATTGATGATCCGACATTGGGAGATACGCCTGTGGTTCAGGACTTTCCGGACGTATTTGAGAAGATCCCGGGACTTCTTCCTCAGCTCGAGATCGACTTTACTACCGATCTTGTGCCCGGTGCAACACCTATTTCCTTGCCGACATATCGTATGCCTCAATGTGAGATGGAGGAACTGAGGAGATAGATTGATGTATTGTTAGAGGCAAGCTTCATACGACCGAGTGTGTCCCCTTGGGGATGCCTGTATTGTTTGTGAAGAAGAAGGATGGTTCCCTGCAATTATGTATTGATTATCGCAAGTTGAACCAGGTGACAGTGAAGAATAAGTATCCCTTGTCAAAGATTGATGATTTGTTTGATCAGTTGAAGGGGGCACGATATTTTTTGAAGATAGATTTGTAGTCAGGGTATCATCAGTTGCACGTCAGGGATGAGGATGTGCAGAAGACAGCCTTCAGGACTAGTTTTGGTCATTACGAGTTCCTTGTGATGTCGTTTGGACTTACAAACGCTCCGGCCGTGTTCATGGACTTGATGAACAGGGTGTTTCGGCCGTTTCTATTCCGATTCGTCATCATGTTTATTGATAACATCCTGATATATTCTAAGAGTCGGGAAGAGTATGAAGAGCACCTACGAGCAATCTTCGACACTCTCGGGAAGAACCAGTTGTTCGCACAGTACAAGAAATGTGACTTCTGGAAGGATGAAGTCAAGTTCCTGGGACATGTGGTGTCCAAGGAAGGTATAACAGTCGACCTCGCTAAGGTAGTCGCGGTTCAGGATTGGAAGCAGCTCGGTTTAGTTACTGAGGTGAGGAGTTTTCTTGGTCTGGCAGGGTACTATCGGCGATTCATTAGGGACTTTTCTAAGATTTCCAGACCACTGTCACAATTGACATGGAAGGATCTAAAATTCATTTGGAATGAGAAAGCGGAGGAAGCTTTTCAGGAGCTAAAGCACAAGCTAACGTCCGCCCCTGTGCTAGTATTCCCAGAGCAAGGGGTTAGGTACACTATATACACCAACGCATCTCGCGTTGGTCTGGGTTGTGTCCTGATGCAGAAGGACAGGGTGATTGCATAGACCTCGGGACAGTTGAGAAAACACGAGGAGAATTACCCTACACACGACCTAGAGTTAGCAGCCGTCATCTTTGCACTGAAGCTCTGGAGACATTACCTTTATGGAGAGGAGTTTGAGCTCTTTTACGACCACAAGAGCCTTAGATACATATTCTCTCGGCGAGACCTAAATATGCGGTAGCGACGGTGGATGGAAACCTTGAAGCACTTTATGTTCAAGGTCTCCTACCATCTGAGCAAGGCGAACCTTGTGGCAGACGCGTTGAGCCACAAGAAGACCATAGAGTTTGTGGCTCCTCTAATGATAGAAGAATGGGACATGGTGGAGTTTGTGCGAGACTTTGAGTAGAAACTCACGGTGGAGGAGCTGTATGAGGTTATCACACACATTCGAGTACATCCCCTCATTGATGATAGGATTATTGCGGCTTAGGTAGACGATGAGCTATTGGCGAAGATGAGAGAGCAGGTTAGTACATGTGAGGACTCTGAGTGGAGTGTTGGTTCATATGGGGGCTGTAAGACCCGTATCTTAGTCTGTACCGTTCCGCAGACTTCCGCGGTCTTACCGGTCAAATTTCGGCAACCTTCAACCCTTAATCAATATTTACACACGACCCTGATTTATACGCCGTCAACCCGAGTCGACTCAACCCAAGATCTTTACCATAGCGACCGCGCCGTCTCCGCGGTTCCGATGCCGCGACTCGCACGCTGAGAAGATACCCTGGTCAGGAGATATGGGTCAGTGTTTGGTGCAAGAAAAACTCTGCGCGTTACGAAACCTAAGAGAATCTCTACGAGGTGTCACATCAATCCCATCAATCAATCAAATCTTATCACATCACATGTCAAGTACATGTCAAGTACACATCACCTTTCACCCATGCCTAAGAAACCACAAAAGTCAAAAAGGTCTTACAAGCCCATGCCTTTCTTACACAAAAGGCCACCAAAGTCAAAAAGTGTCTTACACACCCATCACCACCACATCCATCACCCATCACTCTCTCTCTTTACTACTCTCTTTCTCATTTTTTTCAAACCATTCCCAAGCAACCAAAACCCCATACGTATGAGGATTCTCCAAGCCTTCCAAGCTCCAAGTGTGGCCCACCTTTCCATCCCAAGATCTCCCATCCTACCCATCCATTCCCCATCTCCTTCATTGGAATCAAAGCTAAGGTGCTAAGGAACCCATAGGAGCAAGAAGATCGAACAGTGGGGTGCTTGATAAGGGTAGTTTTTCATGTTTTTAAGATGGGCCAAGTGAGGCCAACCGATCAATGGTTTAGATCTCACTTGGGACCTTAAGATGTGGCTGGTGGCCTACTTTGATCATCATGATCATTCCATGATGGGGCCATTCTCCATGGACCTCATCATGATGCTTAATTACTTACATACTTAGGGTCATCTAGACCGTCTATTTTAGTGGAGAAGGGATCTCCACCATTGGATTTTGGATCTAATGGGCCCATGTATAATGGGACCCACTTGATGTATGTTGTAGAGTATGAAAGGGAGGGCCCATAGTGTCGGGGTCCCTCCATCATCCGGTCTTCCTTTCTCTTTTTCTTTCCCTCTCTCTCTTTTTTATTTATTACTTGTGTGTGATGGTGTGACTGTGTGGCCCACTCGGATGGACCCCACGTGATGTACGCATTTCCCCATGCCCTCCACCCCTTTCTTTGGTGGCCCTCATCTATAGGTGGGGCCCACCTCAATGTACGTATTGTGTTCAGGGACGCTGGACGTTCCCTGGATTCTAGATGAAAAAAAAAAGGAAAGAAATGAGAGCTTTTTGGGGTGGGCCACTTGTATAGGCCTCACCTTAGTGTGAGCATTCAATCCAAGCCGTCCATCCTCTTACCCATCTCATTTTAGGCGTTGAGCTAAAATATGCAGCTGATCCAACTTTCAGGCCGGCCATACCTTAGAAAACAGTGATCTCCACCATTTAAAGTCCACTGGATTTCTTCTACGTGCCGAACAGGCCCAATATTGGACTCTGTTTGACGGTATCGAGCCGGAGAATACAATGGGCGGGGGGAATTTCCTTGATGCCGGCCCCACACAGGGAAAACCTCAAAAATACGAGATTTCAAAAATAAAATAAAACAAACACAGTAGCCAACGCTGCTGTGTCAGAAGTGCAGGCAGCGCCTGCTGCACTACGACGGACGGGCTGAAGATAGGACACACAGCCCCCTGCTGTGGGCCTCACCATGATGTATATGTAATATCCACGTCGTTCGTTTGGCAGGCCCCTCCTTGACGCGGGCCCCCTACAAAAATGAGATCGATCTGACGCTCGAGTGGCCCACATCATAGAAAATATTGTTGATTGAGCACCTACCATTGAAACCCTTCTATGGGCCACGGAAGTTTTGGATCAAGATGAAATTTGTGATTTTCTTTCACTCAGGTCTGTATGACCTCGTCAACGGGTTGGATGGCATGTAAACTTCATGGTGGGCCCCACATGAGAACCCATAGTGATGCATGTGTTTCATTCCCACCGTCAGCGTGACGGTGGGGCCCTCAGTGTGCATGTGTGAGCTTGCGTGTGTGTGTGCAGCTTGTGTGTGTATATATATATACATATATATATATATATATTATTGTATTATATATATAATATTGTATATATTATATATATTATATGCAGTTTATATATTGTATAATATATAATATTCACGATGGCAGGTCTTCATGAGGGCCCTCACCCATGATGCGTGTGCCGCATCCAAACCGCCCATCCACCTAGAAAGTTCAATTTATGGCATGGGAATAAAGAATGGGCTGGATCCATAGTCCAAATGGACCCCACCTTAGCATGTTATAAGGCCATTCAATGTATTAGTGTGTAACACCCTGGATTTTGGCCAATCTGAGATTTGACGTCCTTAGGCAGTGGGCCAACTAGAACACCTGGGAAATCGCTCAGAACCCAATTCCATAGCCAAAGAAACCACTTAGGATTAATTCCTTTAGAAACTAAGCATAAGTTAGCTAGCGCAACACTGGAGTAGCTGGGAAATAGTCCCTGATCACTTTAAATACGTTCTACAAGACCCAAATCGAGTAGAACCAATGACTCTATAAAACTCTATAACCTCGGATCAAACTCTAAGCAGGTTTGTTCTCTGGACCACTTTAAAAATTTGTATTGGATCTAGACCGCGCGTCGAAAGTCCGATACCTATTATCTTAGACCGTTAGGACCGCCTAGCTGGACTTGACAATCATTTCGAAAATCAAGTTCAACCGATAATCACAGGCTATTTCATTGAGCCCGGACCGAAGAGAGTGCGAATAGGGACAGAATTGGAATTTGAAATTCAAATCTGGCACACGACTTGACGTGTCAGTATTAAGCGTTCTGACCGTCAGAATTCATCCAAATTACACCCTCGGATCAGGAAAAATTTCTATTTCATATCATGAGACTTGCAGCCCTGATCTACGTGCGGTGACCGTTGAACTGAAACTGGACCACCACGTGCGATCTGCGAACCCTGCCGAACTGAAAACTTGGTGTATGCTAGATCCAGTATGCATGAGCTTAAGTCCGATCGCGTTCGGCCAGGGGACCACCAGAAATGTCCTTTTGGACCGAAACAGCCCCGAATTGGATATACATCAAGTATACATTGTACCCGAGCCTATTTTGGGCACATTTGAGCTTATAAAAAGGGTTGAAACCCTCACTCCTCTCTCCCATCCGAATTTGCAAAAATCCCTAGATTGGGAGAGAGAAAAGGTGAGAGTTTGTGAGAGAAGGTGGGAGTGAATTCCCTGCTGCTTGTGCCACGTGCTGCAAGTGGTTAAGCCACGCGCTCTAATCACTTTACCGGTGATTTCTCCGCATGTTCAGGTAAGAAAATACCCTAGAAGTTGTTGATTTAGTGTTCCCTTGGTTTAATAGCAAAGTAGCTGATAGATCTCGTAAATCAGGTTCTCTATTCGCCGTAGACGAAGCGTATATGCTCCGTTCGAACTCACACCCCTAAAAGAGACAAGGTGCAGATTTTAGACGCTTTAATTGACTGTTTCCAACGCTTTCAATGTCGTTTAATAGTAGATTATCGACGGCAAAGCCGTTTGACTTGTACAACATGCTGTCCGTTTCCTGTTTCCTAAACCGGAGAAGAATATGAGATTTAGGGCATTTTAGTCATTTGTAGGACGTACTGTTTTCATGCATATTTTGCTGATGTGATTGACATGGTTTATTGTCGCATTAGAATGTTAGGAATACGTGCATAATTAGTTTGGCGAAGAGATGCGCCAAAATGTGCACTTTGAGTCGACATACTATATGTAGACTTAAGTGTGTAGTTTAAGTGTTTGTATAAATGCTTGTATTAGTATGTATTGAATTAAATGGTGTTATGAATTAGTTTAAGATTGATTTCTCAATTAATATGCTGGTGTAAATGGTTTCCTACATGTTAGCCATATGCATGATTTCATTATATGAATGAAATGCATGTGCTTGACGATTCGCTTAAGTTGTATGTTATAACATGTACTTGATGATTTCATTATGATTTAGTTCGAGATTGAATTCTCAATTAATATGCTGATGGAAATGATTTCCTATATGTTAGCGATATGCATAATTTCATTATATGTATGAAAGGCATGTGTCAGATGATTTACTTAAGTTGTACGATATAACATGTGTTAACATTCTCACATGGTTGTGTTTCATTTCCAATACTCTCACATGATTGCTGATGTGGATTCATATGTGTTTGGGACTATACTTAGTCCAGGCATTCGGTAACCGAGTGAATTCGTGGTTAGCTTTTCTTAGCCACGAACGACGCGTCGATGAGTGCGAGTCGTGTTTTGGAGTTAGCGGCGGTGGTTAGGCCACACGAAGTGTTTTACGCACTTCATGTCGTTTGACTTAAGATGCGATCGCGCTAGTCGAGCCCGTCAAGTAACCCGACTGGCCGTTGTATGTTCACCTTGCATGAGTCATAACTGCTTGAACCTAGGGTACTGAACTTACCATTGTAAACCCTGTTAACCATTGTACCTTGATCCGCGAAGACTCATGAGCCGGGCATGGTGGTATGGGACACCGTGGTCGAGCTGTCGGCCTACGATGGGGCCACAAACCTCCCCGTAGTGACCAGTGAGCACCTAGTCTCATGAGAAGATTATGGTGGTATGGGACACTATATTCTTGCTGTCGGCCTACACTGATCAGGCGACGAGTCCTTTATAGTGACCGCAAGTGTATTCTGAGTCTACGGGAGGCGACGACCCTTCAGTAGCAGTAGAGTACAGTAGGCCTGTATTGATAAGGTGATGGGGGAGCGGAGCAACGAGTGCGTGCAACAGCCCTGGTAGCCCTTGCAGCAACCTACAAAATATACATCGTATGAGATTACTAGGAGTGACGACCCTAGACAGGATTTGTGTTGGAATTGATATAAGGGAAGTACCTTAGTTTTTCAATCCTGTTGTTTGAATGGACTAATAATAACTTGGAAATCATATCACCATACCATTGCATGTGCCTGAAAGATGTGGAGCACTTGAGGGTCGATTGCATGCCTTGGTCGTAAGATGGTGCCGTATGAGGGAGATCGTCGGTGAGGGCATACATCACGTCATGTCATATTGCATTAACAACTGTTTTAGGATTGTTTGATTTACTGCTTTACTATTATCGCATGATTGATTTGAGAACATGTTAATCCTTGCTCTATTATTCCACTGAGTTAGCTACTCACTCCCACGTTACGGGACGGTGTTCCTGAACACCCACCAGACCCTTTTGTGATTGCAGATGATGGCGCGGCCTGCGAGGTGGAGCCAGTCTCGATGATGATGAGGAGGATCCCTCCTTTATGCGTGTTATGATCGATGGGATTACAGGGAGGTTGATTAGATGCCTTGACACTTGTCATTTTATATCTTCAGAGCACTCGTGCACTCGTGTATATGCATTCTTTCTATTTTGAGGTATACATGTATATGTTTAACCTGGTAACATGTTCACACTCAAGAGACATAACAGTATATATATGTTATACATAGTATCACAGACTTCCGCTTGTTAATTTAACTGTCTCTGGAGTATGATATGTTGTTCTGGCGTAATCCCACTCATGTTTCATACATTAATACAGACAACATTCAATCATACATATATATGTTGCATTAATAACATTTTGGAACTCGGGAGTTGGGTTTTTACTCGACCTCCCGATTTTCGGGATGTTACATAGTGGCCCATGGTTGAGGCCCATTTGATGAGTATGGGGCCCAATTGGTGTGGCCCATTTGTTACATATAAGGTCCATGGTATTAGGCCCATTTGATATGTATAACGTCCATGGGTCAAGAGCCATTGTGATGCCTTCTAGGGCCCACGGGTTATGGCCCATTGCAATGCACATAAGGCCCATTGGTGCGGCCCATTAATGTGGCCCACTTGATGAATATAAGGCCTATATGATATGGCCCATTTGATGTATTTAAGGCCCAATGGGATGTACATAAGGTCCATTGCAATGTGTGACCCCAACGCGATTTATGTGACGATGTTTACGATGGGCTATGACTTAGGAGCAATATTGGTTTGACGTCTACATTGCGAGTATAATGTTGGTTGGATGTCCACATTACGACTCTCCTTAGGGCCCATTGTTAGGCCCGTACTTATTGTGTATAGGCCGTCTAGACCCATCTGCGTTGTAAGGGTAGTTCCATGACTCATGATCATAATTCATATGCATCATATGTATGCTTGATATGAGAGGTGACTGATCATAGCATATGCCTTCGAGCAGGTCGTTTATGGGCTCCCGGTTAGGCAGTGTTGGCCTACATGAGCGCACAATATGCGCAGGATTTACTGTATGACTGAATGGTATAATTCATGTATTTCGCATTGTGTCATATGGTTACTATACGCCCTAGCGACATCAGGGTCGTAGCTTCCACAAACGTATCGTGGTTGGCAGGATTCAATATTAAAAATCTTTTTCTACATGGGGTGCTATAGATATCCCTAGGTGAAAGTCCCTAAACCCTTATGGTACCAAGAGGTTGTTCCAACGTCTAGACCGAGTGGGTAGATGAGCTTGAGTGCCAATTACTGTGTCGTGGTTGGTTGGAAGGGGGTGCGGCCTTACCTGCCCTTGAGTAGGGGGCAATGCTAGGCTGAGTTTAACCAGCTCGAAGAATGGGTCCGCTATCTACGAGCCGAGCCCGATATTGGTAGGCGGATAGTGAGGTCTCTTCCACTTACCTTATTGCGCGCGATGAGGCGGCGATCTAGTTTAGAGTGTACTAGACCCTGGTGATATCCCAGATTTGAGCTGTATTGATATGTGGACTTAGATGAGGATCGTATGATTGACTTGCATCTTACATCGCATAGCCCTGTTATGGCCTACTTCATTCAAGTTTGACATTGCATAGCCTTAGTACGGTTAATGATATTTATGGATCCATCTGCATATTCCGCATTACTCTGATATCGCATAATCATATTACTAACTTGCGCACACACTTTCACCACCCTCTAAGCTTTCTATAAGCTTATGCATGACCGTTGCTTGCAGGTGATGTTGGGGCGCATCAGCGCTGAGGTAGGAGCACTTTGCAGATCATTTTGGAGTTTTTATTCTTCATCATTGTATTTCCCTTTATGCTCATTATACTTGTAAAGTTTTTTATCATAGTGGAAATGTAATGGAGTTTTTGGTTGTTGTTTGTGGGTTATGCCCTTGGTTATGCTTATTACGAATCAAACTGACGTTAAAAATCCTTCTTGTAGCATCCCAGGATCAGAACCTGGCGAATGGGTGCTGGGAGCTGAGAATGGGGTTCTACGGAGGCTGTCAGTGCCAGATTCGCTGATCGAGAATTTTATGAGCCCAGTTTCTGAGTTTGGGAAGTGACAGAAGTTGGTATCAGAGCATAACTTGGGAATAACCGAGAACAACATTACATATTTACTATGAGTGTAGAATGGCTAAGTCCTGAAGTTCGGATAGCTTAGCGATCTCCCGTTACAGACCCTTAACGTGCGTGTCTTCGAGAGTTTTCAAGTTGATAGGTGCCTTCACTCTTTCCTGTAGGACATGCCGCCCAGGAGAGCGACCCGATCGACTCCCTCACCACCACCTGAGGATCTCTCTCCACCACCTGCGGCTCCTGCCCTACCACCTACGATGCCCGTTCCACCACCAGAGATTCCTACTGCCCATCCTGAGTATGCTGCTCCTCCACCAGAGACCGGTGCGGACTCGACCATATCCGTGAGTGCCTCCCAGTTACAGCAGATGTTATAGGCTGTGACGGCTGCACTACAGGGACAGGGCAGGCAACCAGTCATTTCGTCGGCCCAGGCAGAGCAGGAGCACACGAGCGCCCTCCTTCGTGAGTTTCGACGGCTTGATCCCCCGCGTTTCTAGGGTGAGCCAGACCCAACGGTAGCAGAGAGATGGCGCGCTGATGTGGAGAAGATATTCGAGACAATGGGATGTACGACAGAGCGACGAGTTCGACTAGCCATATTTCTTCTCCACGGTGAGGCTGAGCACTGGTGGGCATCAGTTTCCCGAGCAGCAGGCGCCGACTTTGTATGGACATGGGAGGATTTTGAGGATCGGTTTGACCGACAGTACTTCCCTGATCACATCCGACGACAGCGAGCGTTGGAGTTCGAGACCCTGGTGCAGGGCGATATGACAGTGGCCCAGTACATGGCTCGCTTTGTAGCACTATCCAGATTTGCACCTTACCTAGTAGATGATGAGCGGAGAGCCCGCCGCTTCGAGGACGACTTACATTACGGTCTTTGTGGCCGTGTTATTGGGCATGAGCTCCCGACTTTTGGTGAAGTGGTACGGAAGGCCCAGATTTTTTATGCTAAGTGGGACGGTTCTCAGTCTGATTACAGTCAGAGCAGAGACCGAAAGAGGCAGGCTCCTTCCAGTGACTCTCAGCAGCGTCGACTATAGCAGCAGAGGCGTACAGGTCGCCCAGCCTTCCGAGCACCAGTAGCACCTCTAGCACCACCTCCGAGGCAGTTCACCGGTACTTATTTTAGGTACGGTGCGATGGGACACTGTTCGTGGGAGTGTCCCATCCCCCAGCAGCAGTAGAGAGGTCCACACAAGCCTCCACCACAGTAGCATAGAGACCCCCACAGCAGCAGCGATAGCAGCCCCCACCACAGAGGCCACCTCAGCAGCAGCATCAGCACTAGCCTCTGAGGCCGCAGCAGTAGAGGCAGCAGTTTCGACCACCTCAGTGACCCCATCAGCAGCAGCAGCACGCGTAGAGTGGACAGGCACCTCCCTAGTCAGCTCAAGCTAGGTTCTATGCGGCTCAGCAAGATCTGCAGCCATCTTGAGGAGTCATTGAGGGTATACTTCCAGTCTCTGTATGCATTACATGTGTGTTGTTTGATTCCGGTGTATCGCATTCTTTTGTGGCCTAGAGCTTCTGCCGATCGACTGGCTTACCATTGGAGTTTTCTTGTGAGAGCCTATCAGTATCGACTCCCTTGGGGAGGACTGCAGTGTTGAGCCTATTTTGCTCATCTTGCCCCGTTTTAGTTGGGGATACCTTTTTGCCTGCCGATCTGTTTACATTACCGATGTCCGAGTTCGATGTCATCCTGGGCATGGATTGCATCGCGAGAACAGTTACGTTTTGTATACCCAGCGTGCCGCAGTTCCAATTCGTTGTAGAGCCCGGAGGAGAGCGGTTGTCTTGTTTGATGTTATGTGCCATAGAGGAGCCTATAGCTGTGAGCATCGACCAGTTGCCCGTGGTGTGTGATTTTCCTGATGTGTTCCAGGAGATTTCGGGATTACCACCTCGTCGACTCACCGAGTTTCAGATTGATCTCGTGCTCGGTACCACGCCTATTTCGAAGGCCCCGTATCGCATGACACCGTTGGAGTTACGGGAATTGCAGAAGCAGTTGGACGATTGCGTGAGTTGGGCTTTATCCATCCGAGTAGTTCACCGTGGGGAGCGACGGTACTCTTCGTGAAGAAGAAGGATGGCTCGTTGAGGTTCTGCATTGATTACCGCGAGCTCAACAAGGTCACGATCAAGAACAAGTACCCACTCTAGAGGATTGATGATTTGTTCGATCAGCTGCAGGGTGCACAGTTCTTTTCGAAGATTGACCTGCGTTCCGGATATCATCAGATTGGGGTCCGAGATGAGGACATTCCGAAGACGGCATTCAGGATGCGTTACGGTCATTTTGAGTTTCAGGTCATGTCCTTCGGACTGACCAATGCACCCGCGGTCTTCATGCAGCAGATGAACGAGGTCTTCCGCCCATATCTCGATCAGTTTACTGTAGTCTTCATCGATGACATTCTGATCTATTCGAGGACCCGTGAGGAGCACGAGCAGCATTTGGAGATCACTTTACAGACCCTCTGCTCACACCAGCTATATGCGAAGCTGGAGAAGTGCGAGTTCTGTCGGGAGGAAGTGAAGTTCCTCGGTCATGTGGTGACGAGGGAGGGTGTCGCAGTGGACCTCTCGAAGGTCGAGGCAGTGCTTCAGTGGGGCCAGCCTACGACTGTGACAAAGATCTGTAGTTTTCTTAGTTTGGGGGGGTATTATCGATGTTTCATTGAGGGCTTCTCTCGTATTGCAGCCCCGCTGACCAGGTTGACTCGAAAGGGCATAGAGTTTATTTGGAGTGACGCCTGCTAGTGAACATTTATAGAGTTGAAGGATCGTCTGACGTCTGCTCCTGTCCTCACTCTTTCCTTTGGGAGTGATGGATTTATTGTATTCACTGATGCCTCGCATATTGGGTTGGGTGTTGTCTTGATGCAGCACGGGAGACCAGTGGCCTTTGCGTCTCGTCAGTTCAAGATCCATGAGCTGAACTATCCCACGCATGACTTAGAGCTGGACGTAGTTGTCTTCGCACTGAAGGTGTGGAGGCACTATCTTTATGGGGTCAGGTTCGAGCTTTTCTCTAATCACAAGAGCTTGAAGTACCTCTTTTCGCAGTCTGAGTTGAATATGAGATAGAGGCGCTGGATGGAGCTCCTGAAAGACTATGATTTCGACCTCCAGTACCACTCGGGCAAGGTGAACGTGGTGGTAGATGCTCTCAGTCGTTAGCCAAGAGGCCTAGTGGTGCATATGATGGTTCAGGAGTGGCGGATGCTTGAGGATATCGCAAAGTATGATTTTGAGTTCGACTTGCAGTCTTCTATCGTGCAGTTATCGAGCCTGTTGATTCAACCCTCTCTTGTCGCTAGGGTGATCGAGGCTCAGTAGGCTGATGAGTCGTTATAAAGTTATATGGCTGAGGCGACATCTGAGAGTCAGGCAGATTGGCAGATTGGTGCAGACAGTGGAGTTTGCTTCAGAGACCGATTATGTGTCCCAGATATTTCAGAATTGCGCAGAGATCTTATGATCGAGGCACATCGATCGTGATTTTCTATCCACCCTGGCTCGACGAAGATGTACCGTGATATGAGGTGACAGTATTTTTGGATGGGGATGAAGCGCCAGATTACTAGTTATGTGGTCGAGTGTGACACGTGCTAGTGTGTCAAGGCCGATCATCAGAGACCTCCTAGTCTATTGCAGCCGTTGAGCGTCCCGATGTGAAAGTGGGAGCATGTGTCGACTGATTTCATTATGGGTTTGTCGAGGACTCAGCGCGGTCATGACGCCATTTGAGTTATTGTGGATTGTCTGACGAAGTCGGCACATTTCCTTGCGATGCGTGCGACTTGGTTTATGGACCGACTTGCGAGGTTATTTATCGAGGAGATTGTGAGATTGCATGGCGTTCCGGTCTCGATCGTTTCTGACCGAGACTCGAGGTTCATGTCTCAGTTTTGGGGGAGCTTCCAGCGAGCGATGGGGACTGATTTGTAGCTCAGCACCGCGTACCATCCGCAGACCGATGGTCAGACCGAGAGGGTCAACCAGATCCTTGAGGATATGCTTCGGGCCTGCGCGATTGATTTCGGGGGTAGCTGGGATGAGCATCAGCGATTGGCTGAGTTCGCGTACAATAACAGCTATCAGGCGACCATCGGCATGGCTCCTTTTGAGGCACTATATGGCAGATCATGCAGATCACCGACTTGCTGGACCGAGGTTGGAGAGCGTCGTCTCCTAGGTCCCAATCTTGTGCAGGAGACGTCAGAGGCTATTGATATCATCTGGCAGAGGATGCGCACAGCTCAGAGCCGACAGAAGAGTTTTGTTGATCATCGGCGTCGTCCCTTGGAGTTTGATGTAGCTGACCATGTGTATCTCAAGGTCTTGCCCATGAAGGGCGTAGTTTGATTTGGAGCAAAGGGCAAGCTTGCCCCGAGATTCATAGGACCTTTTGAGATCACTGGGCGCATTAGTGCTATGGCCTATCAGCTTGCCTTGCCATCTCAGTTATCTAGTGTCCACAACATTTTTCATATCTCTATATTGACGAAGTGTGGGTCAGACATAGTTCCTGTTATTGATTGACAGCCGCTGGAGGTTCGTGAGGATGCTTCTTACATCAAGAAGCCAGTTCGTATCCTTGATTGGAAGGAGAAGCTCCTCAAAAATAAGGTCATTCCGTTGGTGAAGGTTCAGTGGGGTCACCATTCTGTAGAGGAGGCTTCATGGGAGCGTGAGGCCGAGATTCAAGAGCGTTATCCTGATCTCTTTGATGGTTGATCATGTGATGTATTTTGTATGGTATCTCTGATTCTATATGATGATGTTATGTCTCTTATTTCTTATGAGTTATGTTTATTTGTGATGATTGTGTAAATTTTGAGGATGAAATTTTTATAAGGAGGGGAGACCTGTAAGACCCGTATCTTAGTCTATACCGTTCTGTAGACTTTCGCGATCTTACCGGTCGAATTCCTGTAACCTTCGACCCTTAATCGATATTTGCATGCGACCCTAATTCGTACACCGTCAACCCGAGTCGACTCAACCCAAGATCTTTACCATAGCGACCGCGCCGTCGCTGCGGTTTCAATGCCGTGACTCACGTGCCGAGGCGACACCCTGGTCAGGAGATATGGGTCAGCGTTCGGTGAAAGAAAAATGCCGCGCGTTGCGAAACCTAAGAGAATCTCTACGAGGGTCACATCAATCCCATCAATCAATCAAATCTTATCACATCACATGTCAAGTACATGTCAAGTACACATCACCTTTCACTCATACCCAAGCAACCACAAAAGTCAAAAAGGTCTTACAAGCCCATGCACTTCTTACACAAAAGGCTTCCAAAGTCAAAAAGTATCTCACACACCCATCACCACCACATCCATCACCCATCACTCTCTCTCTTTACTACTCTCTTTCTCATTTTTCTCAAACCATTCCCAAGCAACCAAAACCCCATACGTATGACAATTCTCCAAGCCTTCCAAGCTCCAAGTGTGGCACACCTTTCCATCCCAAGATCTCCCATCCTAGCCATACATTCCTCATCTCCTCCATTGGAATCAAAGCTAAGGTGCCAAGGAACCCATAGGAGCAAGAAGATCGAACGGTGAGTGCTCGATAAGGGTAGTTTTTCATGTTTTTAAGATGGGCCAATTGAGGCCAACAGATCAATGGTTTGGATCTCACTTGGGACCTTAAGATGTGGCCGGTGGCCCACTTTGATCATCATGATCATTCCATGATGGGGCCATTCTCCATGGACCCCATCATGATATTTAATTACTTGCATACTTAGGGTCATCTAGACCGTCTATTTTAGTGGAGAAGGGATCTCCACCGTTGGATTTTGGATCTAATGGGCCCATGTGTAATGGGACCCACTTGATGTATGTTGTAGAGTATGAAAGGGAGGGCCCACAATGTTGGGGTCCCTCCATCATCTGGTCTTCCTTTCTCTTTTTCTTTCCCTCTCTCTTTTTTTTTTTATTTATTATTTGTGTGTGATGGTGTGGCCGTGTGGCCCACTTGGATGGACCCCACTTGATGTACGCATTTCCCCATGCCCTCCAACCCTTTCTTTGGTGGCCCTCATCTATAGGTGGGGCCCACCTCAATGTACGTATTGTGTTTAGGGACGCTGGACATTCCCTGGACACTGGATGAAAAAAAAAGAAAAAAAAAAGAGAGCTTTTTGGGGTGGGCCACTTCTATAGGCCCCACCTTAGTGTAAGCATTCAATCCATGCTGCCCATCCTCTTACCCATCTCATTTTAGGCGTTGAGCTAAAATATGAAGCTGATCCAACTTTCAAGTGGGCCATACCTTAGAAAACAGTGATTTTCACCGTTTAAAGTCCCCTGGATTTCTTCTACGCGCCGAACAGGCCAATATTGGACTTTGTTTGACGGTATCGAGCCGGGGAATACAATGGGCGGGGCGAATTTCCTTGATACCAGCCCCATACAGGGAAAACCTCGAAAATACGAGATTTCAAAAAATAAAAATAAAACAAACACAACAGCCAACGCTGCTGTGTCAGAAGTACAGGCAGCGCCTACTGCACTACGGCGGGCGGGCGAAAGATAGGACCCATGGCCCCCTGTTGTGGGCCCCACCATGATGTCTATGTAATATCCACGCCGTTCGTTTGGCAGGCCCCTGCCTGGTGTGGGCCCCCTACAAAAATGAGACCGATCTGACGCTCGAGTGGCCCACATCATAGAAAACAGTGTTGATTGAGCGCCTACCATTGAAACCCTTCTATGGGCCACAGAAGTTTTAGATCAAGATGAAATTTGTGATTTCCTTTCACTCAGATCTGTATGACCTCGCCAACGGGTTGGATGGCATGTAAACATCGTGGTGGGCCCCACATGGGAACCCACAGTGATGCATGTGTTTCATTCCCACCGTCAGCGTGACGGTGGGGCCCTCAGTGTGCATGTGTGTTCGTGTGTGTGTGTGTGTGCAGTGTGTGTGTGTGCAGCGTGTGTGTGTGTATATATATACATATATATATATTATTGTATTATATATAAAATATTGTATATATTATATATATATTATATGTATGTAACATCCCGAAAATCGGGGGGTCAAGCAAAAACCTAACTCCCGAGTTCCAAAATGTTATTTATGCAACATAGATATGTATGATTGAATGTTGTCTGTGATAACGCATTAAACATGAGTGAGATTAAGCTAGAACAGCATATCATACTCCAGAGACAATTAAATTAACAAGCGGAAGACTGTGATAGTATGTATAACATATATAAACTATTGTATATCTCTAGAGTGTGAACATGTTACCAGGTTATACACATACATGTATACTCCAAAAGTAGACAAAACGAATATACATGAGTGCGCTAAAAATATAAAATGAAAAATGTCAAAGTATCTAATCAACCTCCCTATAATCCCGTCAATCAGAACACGCATAAAGGAGGAATCCTCCTCATCATCATCAAGTCCAGCTCTGCCTCGCAGGCCGTGCCATCATCTGCAATCATAAAAAGGTCTGGTGGGTGTCCAGGAACACCGTCCCGTAACGTGGGAGTGAGTAGCTAACTCAGTGGAATAATAGAGCAAGGATTAACATGTTCTCAAATCAATCATGCGATAATAGTAAAGCAATAAATCATACAATCCTATTATTGTTATTAATGCAATATGACATGACGTGATGTATGCCCTTACCGACAATCTCCCTCATACGGCAACATCTTACGGCCGCGGCATGTCACACCCCTAGAGTGCTCCACATCTTCCAGGCACATGCAATGTTATGGTGATATGATTTTCGAGTTGTTATTAGTCCATTCAAACAGCAGGATTGGGAAACTAAGGTACTTCCCTTATATCAATCCTAACACAGATCCTGTGTTGGGTCATCACTCCTAGTAATCTCATACGATGTATATTTCGTAGGTCACTGCAAGGGCTTCCAGGGTTGTTGCGCGCACTCGTTGCTCCGCTCCCCCATCACCTTATCAATACAGGCCTACTGTACTCTACTGCTACTGAAGGGTCGTCGCCTCCCGTAGACTCAGAATACGCTCGCGGTCACTACAAAGGGCTGCCAGGGCTGTTGCTCGCACTCGTTGCACCACTCCCCCATCACCTTATCAATGTAGGCCGACAGCAAGAATATAGTGTCCCATACCACCATAATCTGCTCACGAGTCTAGGTGCTCACTGGTCACTACGGGGAGGTTTGTGGCCCCAGCGTAGGCCGACAGCTCGACCACGGTGTCCCATACCACCATGCCCGGCTCATGAGTCTTTATGGATCAAGGTACCATGGTTAACAGGGTTTACAATGGTAAGTTCAGTACCCTAGGTTCAAGCAGTTATGACTCATGCAGGGTGAACATACAATGGCCAGTCGGGTTACTTGACGGGCTCGACTAGCACGATCGCATCGCAAGTCGAACGACATGAAGTGCGTAAAACACTTCGCGTGGCCTAACCACTGCCGCCAACTCCAACACGACTGGCGTTCATCGACACGTCGTTTGTGGAAAATATAAGCCAACCAGGAATTCGCTCGGTTACCGACTGCCTGGACTAAGTATAGTCCCAAACACATATGAATCCATGTCAGCGATCATGTGAGAGTATTGGAAATGAAACACAACCATGTGAGCATGTTAACACATGTTATGTCGTACAACTTAAGTAAATCATCTAACACACGCCTTTCGTACATATAATGAACTTATGCATATCGCCAACATATAGGAAATCATTTCCATCAGCATATTAATTGAGAATTCAATCTCAAACTAAATCAAAATGAAATCATCAAGCACATGTTATAACATACAGCTTAAGCGAATCGTCAAGCACATGCATTTCATTCATATCATGAAATCATGCATATGGCTAACATGTAGAAAACCATTTACACCAGCATATTAATTGAGAAATCAATCTCGAACTAATTCATAACACCATTTAATTCAATACATACTAATACAAGCATTTATACAAACACTTACACTACACACTTAAGTCTACATATAGTATGTCGACCCGAAGTGCGCATTTAGGCGAATCTCTTCGCCAAACTAATTATGCACGTATTCCTAACATTCTAATGCGACAATAAACCATGTCAATCACATCAGCAAAATATGAGTAAAAACAGTACTTCCTACAAATGACTAAAATGCCCTAAATCTCATATTCTTCGTTGGTTTACGAAACAGGAAACGGACAGCATGTTGTACATGTCAAACGGCGTTGCCGTCAAGAATCTACTATTAAACAACATTGAAAGCTTTGGAAACAGTCAATCAAAGCGTCTAAAATCTGCACCTTTTCTCTTATAGGTGAAGTGATTCGAACGGAGCGTATACGCTTCGTCTACGGTGATCAGACAACCTGATACACATGTACATCAGCTACTATTCTATTTGAATCAAAGAAATCCCCAAATCAGCAAGTGGTTAGGATTTTTCTTACCAAGAAGTGCGTTGGAATCACCGGGAAAGTGATCGGAGTGCGTCGCCTAAGCACGTGCAACAGCAGCAGCAGGTGGCAGGAAAATCACTCCCACTCTCTCTCACAAACTCTCACCTTTTCTCTCTCCCAATCTAGGGCTTTTTTTAATTTCGGATGGGAGAGAGGAGTGAGGGTTTCAACCCCTTTTATAAGCTTAAAAATGCCCGAAATAGGCTTGGGAACGAAGTTTACTTAGTGCATATCCAATTCGGGGCCGTTTCAGTCCAAAAGATGCTTTTTGGTGGTCCCCTGGCCGAATGCGATCGGACTTAAGCTCACGCGTACCAGATCTAGCACATATTAAGTTTTCAGTCCGGCAGGGTTCACAGATCGCGCGTGGCGGACCAGTTTCAGTTCAGCGGTCACCGCACGTAGATCAGGGCTGAAAGTCTCATGATATAAAATAGAAATTTCTCCTGATCCGAGGGTGTAATTTGGCTGAATTCTGACGGTCAGAACGCTTAATACTGACGCGTCAAGTAGTGTGCCAGATTTGAATTTCAAATTCCAAATCTTTCCCTATTCGCACTCTCTTCGGTCCGGGCTCAATGAAATGGCCTGCGATTATCGGTTTGACTTGATTTTCGAAATGAGTGTCAATTCCAGCTAGGCGGTTCTAACGGTCTAAGATAGGAGGTATCGGACTTTCGACGCGCGGTCTAGATGCAATACAAAGATTCAAAGTGGTCCAGAGAACAAACCTGCTTAGAGTTTGGTCCGAGGTTATAGAGTATTATAGAGTCATTGGTTCTACTTGATTTGGGTCTTGTAGAATATATTTAAAGTGATCAGGGACTATTTTCCAGCTACTCCAGCGTTGCGCTAGCTAACTTATGATTAGTTTCTAAAGGAATTAGTCCTAAGTGGTTTCTTTGGCTATGGAAGTAGGTTTTGAGCGATTTTCCTGGTGTTTTAGTTGACCCACTGCCTAAGGATGTCAAATTCCAGATTGGCCAAAATCTGGGGTGTTACAATGTAGTTTATATATTATATAATATATAATATTCACGATGGCAGGCCTTCATGTGAGCCCTCACCCATGATGCGTATGCCGCATCCAAACCGCCCATCCACCTGGAAAGTTCAATTTATGGCATGGGCATAAAGAATGGGCCAGATCCATAGTCCAAATGGACCCCACCTTAGCATGTTATAAGGCCATTCAATGTATTAGTGGCCCATGGTTGAGGCCCATTTGATGAGTATGGAGCCCAATTGGTGTGGCCCATTTGTTACATATAAGGTCCATGGGATTAGGCCCATTTGTTACATATAAGGTCCATGAGATTAGGCCCATTTGATATGTATAACGCCCATGGGTCGAGAACCATTGTGATGCCTTCTAGGGCTCACGGGTTATGGCCCATTGCAATGCACATAAGGCCCATTGGTACGGCCCATTAATGTGGCCCACTTGATGAATATAAGGCCCATATGATATGTCTCATTTGATGTATTTAAGGCCCAATGGGATGTACCTAAAGTCCATTGCAATGTGTGACCCCAACGCGATTTATGTGACGATGTTTACAACGGGCTATGACTTGGGAGCAATGTTGGTTTAACGTCCGCATTGCGAGTGTAATGTTGGTTGGATGTCCACATTACGACTCTCCTTAGGGCCCATTGTTAAGCCCGTACTTGTTGTGTATAGGCCGTTTAGACCCATCTACGTTGTAAGGATAGTTCATTACTTTATTACATGTTTAGTATAGTTCCATGACTCATAATCATAATTCATACGCATCATATGTATGCTTGATATGAGAGGTGACTGATCATAGCATATGCCTTCAAGAAGGTCATTTATGGGCTCTCGATTAGGCAGTGTTGGCCTACATGAGTGCACGATAAGTGCAGGATTTGTTTCATGATTGGATGGCGTGATTCATGAATTTCACATTGTGTGATATGGTTACTATACGCCCTAGCGACATCAGGGTCGTAGCTTCCACAGACGTATCGTGGTTGGCAGGATTGGATATCAAAAATCTTATTCTACATGGGGTGCTATAAATATCCCTGGGTGAAAGTTTCTAAACCCTTATGGTACCAAGAGGTTGCTCCAATTTTTAGACCGAGTGGGTAGATGAGCATCGAGTGCCGATTACCGGATGGTTGCGCTCTCCACTGTGTCGTGGTCGGTTGGAAGGGGGTGCGGCCTTACCCGCCCGAGAGTAGGGGGCAATGCTAGGCTGAGTTTGACCAGCTAAAGGAATGGGTCCGCTATCGACGAGTCGAGCCCGATATTGACAGGCGGATAGTGAGGTCTCTTCCACTTACCTTATTGCACGCGATGAGGAGGTGATCTGGTTTAAAGTGTACTAGAACCTGGTGATATCCCAGATTTGAGCTGTATTGATATGTAGACTTAGATGAGGATTGTATGGTTGACTTTCATTTTACATTGCATAGTCCTGTTATGGCCGACATCATTCATGTTTGACATTACATAGCCTTGGTGCGGCTAATGATATTTATGGATCCATCTGCCTATTCCTCATTACTCTGATATTGCATAATCATATTACTACCTTGCGCATACACTTTCACCACCCTATAAGCTTTATATAAGTTTAAGCACGACCGTCGCTTGCAGGTGACGTTGGGGCGCAACAGTGCTGAGGCAGGAGAACTTTGTAGATTATTTTGGAGTTTTTATTCTTCATCATTGTATTTCCCATTATGCTCATTGTACTTGTAAAGTTTTTGATCATAGTGGAAATGTAATGGAGTTTTTGGTTGTTGTTTGTGGGTTATTCCCTTGGTTATACTTATTACGAATCAAACTGACATTGAAAATCCTCCTCATAGCATCCCAGGATAGGAACCTGGCGAATGAGCGCTGAGAGCCGATAATGGGGTTCTACGGAGGCTGTCGGTGCCAGATTCGGCAATCGAAAATTTTGTGAGCCCGATTTCTGAGTTTGGGGCGTGACAGGGGCTTACGTTATCCTGGCCGCCTATGCGTCCCAGACATTCATGACTTAAGACAGGAGGTTCTCGAGTCAGCCCACAGTTTGAGGCTTGCAATACATCCTGGTAGCATAAAGATGTATCAAAACATGAAGGTTCACATTACAGAGTTTGTGTCCTGTTGCCTCACGTGCCAGCAGATTAAGGCAGAGCATCGCCGACCTCATGGACTACTTCAGCCCATGCCCATAGCTGAATTGAAGTGGGATTTCATCTCTATGGATTTTATTTCAGGGTTACTATAACACCCTGGATTTTTGCCAACTTGGGATTAGACGTCCTTAGGCAATGGGTCAACCAAAACACCTTGGTAACCTCTCAGAACCCAATTCCAAGGCCAAAGAAATCACTTAGGATTAATTCCTTTAGAAATTAAGCGTAAGTTAGCTAGCGCTATGCTGGAGTAGCTGTGAAATTGTCCCTGATCGCTTTAAATACGTTCTACAAGACCCAAAACTTGTAGAATCGTTGATGTTACGTTACCCTAAAATCTAGGATCAAACTCTAAACCGGTTTATTCTCGGGAACCCTTTGAAACTTTGCATTGGATCTAGACTGCGCGTCGAAAGTGTGATATCTACCATCTTAGACCGTTATGACTGCTTGGCTGGACTTGACAATCGTTTCGAAAATCAAGCCCAACCGACGTTTAGAGGCTATTTCATTGAGCCTGGAGTGAAGAGAGTGAGAAAAGGGTTAGATTTGGAAATTTTAATTCAAATCTGGCACGTGACTTGACGCGTTATTATTAAGCGTTCTGATCGTAAGAATTTAGCCAAATTACACCCTCGGATTAGGAAAAATTTTTCTTTCATATCACGAGACTTGTAGACCTGATCTAGGCGTGATGACCGCTTAACTGAAATTGGACCGCCACGTGCGATCTGCGAACTCTTCCGGTCTGAAAACTTGATGTGTGCTAGATCCAGTATGCATGAGCTTAAGTCCGACCGCGTTCGGCCAAGGGACCTCCCGAAACGCTCTTTTGGACCGAAACAGCTCCGATTTGGTTATACCTCAAGTAAACTTTGTTCCCAAGCCTAATTTGGGAAGGTTTTAGCTTATATAAGGGTTTGAAACCCTCACTTATCTCACCCATCCAAATTTTATAGAAACCCTAGCTAGAGTGAGAGAGAAAGTGAGAGTTTGTAAGAGATTGTGGGAGTGATCTTCCTGCCACTTGCTGCAACCGCTTCACGTGTTTAAGCAACGCATCCCAATTACTTTGCCAGTGATTTCAACGCATTTCTAAGTAAGTAAAACCCTAAACACTTGCTGATTTAGCCTTTCGTCAATTCAAATAGCAAAGTAGCTTATACAACTTGTGTATTAGGTCGCCTGTACGCCGTTGACGAAGCGTATATGCTCCGTTCGAAACGATACACATCTAAAGTGAAAGGTGAGGATTTTAGACGCTTTGATTGACTGATTTCAAAGCTTTCAATGTCGTTTAATAGTAGATTATCGACGGCAACGCCGTTTGACATGTACAATATGCTGTCCGTTTTCCGTTTCGTAAACGTACGGAAAACATGAGATTTAGGGTATTTTAGTCATTTTGTAGGAAATACTGCTTACGTCCATATTTTGATAAAATATTTGCCATAGTTATTTATCGTGTTAGAATATTAGGAATGCGTGCATGATTGGTTTGGCGAAGAGATTCGTCCTTAAGCGCACTTTGAGTCGACATACGCTATGTAGACTAAAGTGTGTGGTCTAAGTGTTTGTATAAATGTTTGTATTAGTATGTATTGAGTAAATGGTGTTGTGTATGAGTTTTGAGATTGAATTCTCAAGTAACATGCTGATGCAAACGATTTCCATCATGTTTGCTATATGTATTGATTTCATTGTTTATATGAAATGCATGTGTGGGATTATTTGTTTAAGTTGTATGTTATAACACGTGTCAACATGCTTCTATTATTTATATTCATTTCTACTACTCACATATGCTTACTGATGTTGTTTACAAATTTTTGGGGCTATGACCTAGTCCAGGAAGTCGGTAATGGATCGAATTCGTGGTTGGTTTTTAGGTACCACAAAGGACGCGTCGATGAACGCGAGTCGTGTTTTGGGTTGGCAGCAGTGGTTAGGCCACACGAGGTGTTTCATGCACTTCATATCGTTCAGCTTGAGATGCGCTCGTGCTAGTCGAGCCCGTCACGTAACCCGACTGGCCATTGCATGTTCACCATGTATGAGTCATAACTGCTTGAACCTAGGGTACTGAACTTACCATTGAAAACACTGTTAACCATGGTACCTTGATCCAATAAGACTCATGAGCTGGGCATGGTGGTATAGGACACCGTGGTCGAGCAGTCGGCCTACGCTGGGGCCACAAACCTCCCCATAGTGACCAGTGAGCACCCTACTCTGAGCAGATTATGGTGGTATGGGACACTATATTCTTGCTATCGGCCTACACTGATTGGTGACAAGCCCTTTGTAGTGACCTTGAGTTTATCCTGACACCGCATGGGGGCGACAAGTCCTGATGCAGTCTTAAGGATAATTAGGCCTGTATTGATAAGGTGATGGGAGAGCGGTGCAACGAGTGCGAGCAACAGCCCTGGTAGCCCTTGCAGTGACCTACAAATATAACATCGTATGAGATTACTAGGAGTGACGACCCTAGACAGGATCTGTGTTGGGATTGATATAAGTAAAGTACCTTAGTTTCCCAATATTTTTATATAAAAAGGATTAATAATAACTCGGTAATCATATCAACATCACATTGCATGTGCCTGAAAGATGTGGAGCACTGAACGGTACGTAAGCAAGCCGCGGACGCAGATGGTGCCGTATGAGGGAGAATGTCGGTGAGAGCATCCATCATGTCATGTCATATTGCATTAACAACAGTATCTACGAATGTTTGATTAATTGCTTTACTATTATCGCATGATTGATTTGAGAACATGCTAATCTCTGCTCTATGATTCCACTGAGTTAATTACTCACTCCCACGTTACGGGACGGTGTTGCGCACACCAAACAGTTCCTATTTTAATTGCAGATGATGGCGATGCTTGCGAAGCAGAGCCGGACTTTATGATGATGAGGAGGATCCCTCCTATATGCAGGTTCTAATTGACGGGGTTACAGGGTTACTGATTAGATGCCAATATACTTGGTATTTTGCCTTTTTCTTACCCATGTATATTCTTTTTATTATTTTTGGAGTATACATGTATATGTTTAACCTGGTAACATGTTCACACTCTGGAGACCCACAATAGTTCATATACTTTATATATCTATTACATTCTTCCGCTTGCTAATTTAACTGTCTCTGGAGTATGATATGCTGTTTTGGTTTAATCCCACTCATGTTTTCTGTACTAATATGAATAACATTCATCCATCATTAAAAATGTTGCATAAATGATGTTCTGGAACTCAGGAGTGGAGTTTTTGCTCGACCCCCGATTTTCGAGATGTTATAACTACCGAAGACAAGGAAGGGACATGACTCCATTTGGGTGATCATTAACCTATTAACGAAATCGGATCATTCCTACAGATCAGAGTTACGAACTCTGCAGATGAGTTGGCCAGGTTGTACATTAAGGAGATTGTACGTTTTCATGGAGTTCCCTTGGAGATCATGTTGGACCGAGACACACGATTCACATCTATCTTCTAGACTCGTATTTAGGAAGTGATGGGTGTGAAGTTGAAGTTCAGTACCACATTCCATCCACAGATAGACGGGCAGACGGAACGAGCAAATCAGGTGCTAGAAGATATGTTGTGAGCTTATATGTTGGATTTTAAGGACAGTTGGGATGACTGTCTTCCTTATACAGAGTTCATGTACAACAACAGCTTCCAGGCAAGTATTGGCATGGCTTCCTATGAGGCACTATATGGTCGCCCGTGTAGAGCATCAAATTGTTAGGCAGAAGTGGGCGAGAAGACTCTAATTGGCCCAGAGTTAGTTCAGGCGACCTCAGAGAAGATCAACATTATTAGGGGTCAACTTCTACCAGCATAGAGCAGGCAGAAGAGCTACGCTGATACAATAAGGCGACCGCTTAAGTTTGAGGTTGGGGACCATGTATTCGTTAAGATTTCCCCCATGAAGGGTGTAATAACCCGAATTTTTACCAACCTAGTATTAGACATCCTTAAGCAATGGGTCGACCATATCACTCTTAAAGCTCAATCTCAAAGTCTAAAAATCACTTTTCAACCCATTTCCTTCAAAATCTCACCCTTCATCACCTCATTCTTCAAATTTCTCCAAGTACTTTCATATTAGACATAAATCCTAAAGTTTAAATGGTGAAGAATGATACTTAAACTAAAACTTAGTATAAATGGTACATACATGAATAGAATGGGATTTTGACTATTAAATTTTTGGAATCTTATGATGTAGATAGGTTATTTGGATATATTAGGTTCTACTACCCCAAAATCATATATTGTACGTCATGTAACTCATACCAGATTACAAATGAGACCCGATAAATGCCTCGACGAACTCGTGGGCACAAACGGCTCAATTCGGAGGGACCCGAGGTGGGTCCCACATATTTCTGGCATCCCCCGGGGGGGGAGGGAGGACATCGCCCCTGGGGAAATCCCTCACCCAAAAGTCCAGTGACCGGCGAGGGGCTCACTGGTTTGGCGAAGCCTCGTCCGTACAGCGGTCAGGCAGCCCAGTTTCTGCATTTTTTTTACGCATTTTGTCAAACGTTAAAAATTCATATCTCCCTCGTTATAACTCTGATTTATGTGATTCAAAAACTAGATTAAAGATAAATGAGTCTAGTTTTATATACAAATATGTTAAAAATATAATAAAATATGTAATATAGCTTAAAATAGGTCGTTGTGACAACTGTCCGAAAATAACTTGTTGGATAGCTACTGCTTCTGAAATTTTTAGAATTTTTCTACAACATGACATCTCATGAAATGTAGTCGAGACAGGGTAAACTTGATGATGAACCACTAGAAAAATAATTAAAATAATATAACATCTAGAAGTTCCAAAAATGAGGCATAGAATGGCCCTAGGACAGTATTCTGCTATAATTAGGGTAGAATTAGGTTAAGTACTAAACTAAATACTCAGTAGAATTAGCTTAAACCACTTTAAATATGAACTATAAGACCTAAAATGAGTAGGACCTACATTACCTAAAAACCTAGGATCAATCTTTAAATGAGTAGGCCACACGGAGTGCTCATGCATTCCATGTCGATCAACTCAATGTGCGCTTGGCCTAGTTGAGCTTATCAACTAACCCGATTGACCGATGTATGTTCACCATGTTTGGTCACTACTGTTTGAATCTAAGGCACCGAACTCACTAGTGAAGATCTCGTTAACCATGGTACTGAGATCCCCTAAGACTCATGAGCCGGACATGGTGGTATGGGACACCGTGGTTGAACTGTCGGCCTACGCTGGGGCGACGAGCCACCCCATAGGGACCAGTGAGCACCCTACTCTCGTGAGCCGATTATGGTGGTATGAGAGACTATATTCATGCTGTCTGCCTACATTAATTGATGACGAGCCCTCTGTAGTGACCTCAAGTATATCCTGACACTGCATATAGGCGACGAGCCTTATTCTAGTATCCAGGATATAACTAGACCTGTATTGATTGGTGACGAGCCCTTTACAGTGATCTAGAACTGTAACATCGTATGAGATATCCTAGGACTGACGACCCTAGAATGGATCAGTGTTTAGGAATTGATATAAGGGAGGTGTCTTAGCTTCCCAATCCTGCTGTATGAAAAGAACTAATAAGAACTCGGTAATCATACTCATGACATTGCACTGCATGTGCCATTGGCGTTGGTGTGAGAGCACAGTGGTAGTGATTCATGCTGCGATCGTTAGACGTTGTCGCAAGAGGGAGTTTGTGGTGAGGGCATGCATCATTATTTCATATCATTCTCGCATTAACAAGAGTATCTAGGACATGTTTGATTGTACTGCTTTATCATTACTGCGTGATTGAATTGATAACATGTTAACCTCTGCTATATAGTTCCACTGAGTTGATCACTCACTCCCACATTACGAGATGGTGTTTGCAACACCAACTAGTCCCTTTTTTAGTTTCAGATGAAGGTGATGCTTGCGAAGCAGATCCGGACTTGATGATGTTGAGGAGGATTTCTCCTATATGCAGGTTCTGATCGACAGGGTTATAGGGTTACTGATTAGATGCATTACACTTATTATCTTGCACTTTTAAAATACCCATGTATATTCTTTTTGTTCATTTTTGGAGTATACATGTATATAGTTAACCTAGTAACATGTTCACACTCCGGAGACTTACAATAAATTATATATTTTATATATCTATCACAGTCTTTCGCTTGCAAAATTTAACTGTCTCTGGAGTATGATATACTTTTTTGGTCTAATCACACTCATGTTTAATGCATTAATATGAACACCATTCAATCATCATTATCTATGTTGCATAAGTGATGCATTAGAACTCGGGAGCTGAGCTTCTGCTCGACCCCCGATTTTCAGGGCATTACAAGATGGTATTAGAGCATGGTCTGGATTAAACTAGACCTGAGTTATGGTCACAGGATGCACGCTGACACCAATTTAATGTAGGAGGGTGTGAGAAAAATTTAGAACCGAGTTTAGAATTCCCAGTTCCATCTATCGGCGAAAGTTTACTAAAAACGATCGTCGAGATCGAGTCCGTGCACACTCCTGATCACACACGACGACACCAAATCACTTCTAGACCATCAATTGATAGGTTTAGATCGTGTTTCAATCCATTTTAGCCGTTAGAAATCGGTAACTATGCATATATATCAGTTTTGTTCCGAATCGACCCGAATCGAGTCAAACCGGAGTAAGGGCCCAATTGGGGCTGTTTTAGGGGGCCCCAGGGTGGGACCCATAGCTTTTTAGACCCAAGGGGGGGGGGGGGGGAGGACCTCGCCCAAAGGGAGAGCCCTCGCCAGCTGGGCCAGCGACCGGCGGGCTCGGACGAGCTGGGTCTTCTGGCTGACGCCCTTAGGGGTCTAATGGGACCCTTTGGTCCATGGTCCTTCATTTAAAACACCCCCAAATATCTACTTCCTTCACAAAACCCACCTCCAATCTCTCCCTTTTCCTCAAAACAGCTCCCTTCTTTCTCAAATTTCCCTTCCAATCCGTCTTTTCCTCATTTTCCTTCAAGCCACACATCCTTCCACCGTTCTCAGCAATACCTAGCTTCCAATCTCCTCATTTATTTTGATTTGAGTTCCTACACCCCCCATTTAAGTCTCAAATTTGTATAAACCCACCACCCACCCTATTTGTCATTTTTTAAAAAATCTTTATATCCCCTCCATTTGAGCCTTTACACCCTCTGTTGAGGCTCAAATCCGTGGAGACCTAAATTTCCCATCCCATTCTTCTTATTTCCCTCCTTTCCCATGGCTCTTTTTGAGCTAGTTATAGCTATCTTCTCGATCTCTATGCTTCTACCGATGGGCGAGACCTAACACTGTAGCTTAGTCTATAAACAGTGACCATCTAGTGCTGGGACATCTAGAAAACAATTTCTGATATTAGAAATAATATGAAACCATCTAGCGTATAAGCATGACTTTGGATTACAACTAGTGAATTGCTGATACGCATAAGTTAAAACTAAGTACTAGTTATAATAAGGTTTGTAAAAGACTGATTTTGCTAAGATAATTGAAATAAAGACGTAGTTAGTTGTCTTGATTTGGTTGTGTGAAACCTCGTTCCTTTGTTAGATTTCCTTGATACTTATAGGCATCCTTAATAACTCTTAGCAAATGAGTATTAGCAATTCACTAGTTGTAATCCAATAAATCTAATTCACTAGGTAACTACTAGGATTTATTGGTAAGTACTAGGATTGAGAATTCGAGAGCATTGAAAAACTGTTTTGATTTAGAAACTAGTTACACTTAGAGAAAATTTATATATCCCTCGGATTGAACGCCAGGATAAACCAGCACGCCCCTCAGAATTGTCTTCCCAAGGACTTATTACCATCGGGAACACGGAGTAGAGAAACTATATATACGTGAAGTATTCGCGGTTTGAATCGAATTCTCAATCCTAGTAGTTACCAATAAATCCAATGCTCTGATCAAACAGAAGATCGGGATCGACTAGGATTAAGAACTGATACAACAAATTTTCTGTCAAAGTCTAGGCAAAAGGTCTATGTATCTGGCTCAGACCCACTACACAACTTTCCTTCCGTGTTGGCCCGATCACTTACATCTAAACATTTATTACTTTGCCTTTGGAAAGTTTTAAAAATATATAGTCAATAGAATTAGGCATCTTGCCACCAACTTATATCCGTCCCTGAAATCAACCACAACACACATCATTTTAGCTCCTTTCTATAATTATAGGTACCAATGCCATAGTACGCATCATTAACGAAGGAAGACCAATGTATTGAGAGGTTGTTTACCATATCATGTTAAAAATAGGTCCTAAATTATACCTTGTTCTGACATACGAATCAATACATAGATTCTTAAGCCTTGAGAGTAGAAATAATTTTTAAGGGGGGGAGGGCATTATGAGCCCAATCTAGTTAGGTCTGCTAATGTAACCATTAGATCAGTGTAGCGTAGCGAAAGCGTATTTGGCCCTTCCCCACTGGCCCAAGATCGAAGGAAATTGATTCAGGTTATACGTAAGATTAGGTCATTAATTAGGATCTGAATCTTCCTTAGAATTCCAATAATAAAGTCTTTAAAGGAAAATAATTAGGGCTTAAGTGTTGGACCTATTCATATTAAATCATAGGCCTAACAATGGAAATGAGCGAAGGTCGGTCTTAGATATGAACATAATAGAAGCCTTGGCCAACTCCATATGATTAGAAATCCTTTTAGGATGATCTATTAAGGTGCTTATTAACCCCTACCTTGGACATAGATTCAGAAGATGACTCTCCTGGACCAAGACCCAAAGGGTAACTTTATAATTAAAAAATTTGAACCTTTTAATGTTAGGCATTCTCTAAGCTTTTAGAGTGATCGGACTATAAAGTTATTGAAATGTACAAATGCAAAGTATTCACGGCTTGACCCAATTCTCAATCCTGGCAGACTACCAATGGACTCACTGCTTGATTGGGCAGAAGACCAGAATCCACCAGGATTAGAAAGGGATACAATGTTGTCTACCCTGGTCAGGCGGACATTCGAAGTATCAGGATCAAGCCCACTACAACCGTCTCTCCGTATTGGTCGACCATTGAAAACATATATCTTACTCTAAGTAGATGGAAATCATCGTCAAGACTCCAAATAGATAAAGAACTAAATTATAACAAACCATTAGGGTATAAACAAGAGATAAAGAGTAAATTTTTAAGGAAGATAGACTAAAATGCGCCAGACAAGTATAGATGTATATATCCCACCACGCATATAAACTTGAAATCAGTAAAGCTTAGGTGAAAGGAATAATAGAATCTCTACTCATTACCCTTAACCAATTTTGGAAAAGAAATTATTTTTTAAGGGGAGTAGATTATAACACCCCGGATTTTTTCCAACCTGGTGTTAGACGTCCTTAAGCAATGGGTCAATCATATCACTCTCAAAGCTCAATCCCAAAGTCTAAAAATCACTTTTCAACCCATTTCCTTCAAAATCTCACCCTTCATCACCTCATTCTTCAAATTTCTCCAAGTACTTTCATATTATACATAAATCCTAAAGTTTACATGGTGAAGAACTATACTTAAACTAAAACTTAGTATAAATGGTACATATATGAATAGAATGAGATTTTAACTATTGAATTTTTAGAATCTCATGATTCAGATAATTTTTTTGGATAGATTAGGTTCTCCTACCCCAAAATCATATATTGTATATCACATAACTCATTCCATATTGCAAATGAGACCCGATAAATGCCTCGAGGGACTCGTGGGCCCAAACGGCTCAATTCAGAGGGACCTGAGATGGGTCCCACATGTTTCTGGCATCCTCGGGGGGGGGGGGGGAGGAAATCACCCTTGGGGCAATACCTTACCAAAAAGTCTAGTGACCAGCGAGGGGCTCGCCGGTTTGGCGAGGCCTCGTCCGTACAGCGGCCAGGCAGCCCAATTTTTACATTTTCTCTACGCATTTTGTCAAACTTTGAAAAATCATATCTCCCTCGTTATAACTCTGATTTAGGTGATTTAAAAACTAAATTAAATATAAATGATTCTAGTTGTATATAAAAATATGTAAAAAATATAATAAAATATTTAATATATTTTAAAGTAGGTCATTGTGACAACTATCTAAAAATCACTTGTTGGACAGCTACTGCTTCTAGAATTTTTAGAATTTTTTTACAACACAAAATATGATGAAATTTAGTCTAGATAGGATAAACTTGATGATGAACCACTAGGAAAATAATTAAAATAATATAACAACTAGAAGTTCTAAAAATGGGGCATAGAATGGCCCTAGGACAGTATTCTACTATAATTAGGGTAAAATTTGGTTAAGTACTAAACTGAATACTCAGTGGAATTAGCTTGAACCACTTTAAATAGGAACTATAAGAACTAAAATGAGTAATACCACTAATCGTACGTTACCTAGAAACCTAGGATCAATCTCTAAACCCAGTTGCTCACGGGAGCATTCAGAAACTTCGTATCGGACCTGGACCGCACATCAAAAGTCCGATTGTGATGAACATAAACAATTATGACCGCTTAGTTGGACTTGACTATCACCTCAAAAATTAAGACCAAATGATGTCATGAGACCATGTACTTTAGTCCAGAGTGAAGAGAGTGAGAAAGCGAAGATTTTTAAGAAATTAAATAAAAATTTAAGTAATCTGAGTCGTGTCGCTTGCGCGTTGTTTCTAAGCATTCTAACCGTTGGTTTTTGACCCAAATTCACCCTCAGATTAGGAAAGGTAGCCCATACTTTTCAAAGTACTTGTGGCCCTGATCGAGTTCCCATGACCGTTGAACTGAAATTGGTCTGCCACGGTCGATCTGGAAGCCTGATTGGACTGTAAACTTAACTTGCTTAAGATCCTATACTAGTGAGCTTAAGTCTGACCGTATTTGATAAGAGAACCTCCAGAAGTGTTCCATTGGACCAGAAAGAGCCCAATTTGGTTATAACCTAAGTATACCTTGGCCCTAGGGCTATTTCCATCACTTTTGGGCTTATAAAAACGGCCTTAAACCCTCATTCTCAAATCCCATACGAATTTCCAAACCCTAGCTAAGGAAGAGAAGAAAAAAGAGAGAAAAGGGTGAGGGAATTTAGGGTGTTGCTACAGGGATTCCTCCCTGTTGTTCTACGTGTTGAACCCATGCTACCATGTTGCCGTTTCAGCAATTCTAAATGCATTCTTGGGTAAGTTAATCAAACCCTAACCTGTTTCTAGCTTAGAATAGTTTAAGTGATGTTTTAGCTGACCTGTTTCATGCCTTAGGTAACCTATCCACCGTTGACGAAGACTTATCATCTGAATCATATCTATTACGCGTTTTCCAGTTTAAGGTACAGACTATATACGTTTAGGTTATGATTTTTAAGAATTTCATTGTCGGTTAATGATATATTACTAGCATGGATGCTATTTCACATGTATAAAGTGTTGTCCGTTTCATTTTTCAGTTATACGTTAATTATGTTGAATATACTATATTCCTCATATTTGTAGAAAATACCATATACGTATGAAATTTAGATTTGTGCTTGCCATGATTAATTGTTGTCTATGCATGCTAGATGCATGTGTATCAACTTTTGGGTGAACGGATTAGCCTAATACATGTTTTATCAACATACATTGCATATGTTATATTGTGTAGTCTGTGTTTGTGAAAATGACTGAATGAGTATAGAATTCGCTTTCGTGCTCGCCATGACTAATTGTCATGGATATATGATTGTTGTATAGGCGATAACCCTTTGACGAGAGGATTGGCCCTATTACGTATAATAAACTTATATATATCACATATGATGGAATGTGTAGGCTAAGTGTTTGTAAAAATGTTTGAATGAGTTAGTAGTTAGTAATGTGTACCTGTATGCGTGTTGAGATATGCTTCTCAACTACCTTGTTCATGTGTATGACTTCCTCCATGTATTTTATATTGCATATGTGTGGATTCATGTTTAAGTTGTATTCCATAACATGTAGAAACAAAGCCGTGAAGGGTGATGGGGGAGTGGTATAACGATTCCGTGCAACAGCCCTGACAGCCCTAAAGAGAACAATATCGGACCTTTGATTGTATAATTTGAAATATGATCCATTTACTGCTTTGACTATATCATTGGATAACATGTCATAATTGAATGTGATTGGGGCTATTGTATAGTCCAGGTAATCGGTAACAGCCCTTAAACTGGTGGTTGAGGTTATTTACGCCACACAGGATGTGTTCGGCTTATTTAAGTCGTACTTAGGATGTTCGACAGTGGTTAGGCTACACAGAGTGCTTATGTATTCCACGTCGATTAACTCAACGTGTGCTTGGCCTAGTTGAGCTTATCAACTAACCCGATTGACCGATATATGTTCACCATGTTTGGTCGCTACTGTTTGAATTTAAGGCACCGAACTCACTAATGAAGGTCCCGTTAACCCTAGTACCGTGATCCCCTAAGACTCATGAGCTGGACATGGTGGTATGGGATACCGTGGTTGAGCTGTTGGCCTACGCTGGGGCGACGAGTCTTCCCGTAGTGACCAGTGAGCACCCTACTCTCGTGAGCCGATTATGGTGGTATGGGACACTATATTCGTGCTATCGGCCTACATTGATTGATGATGAGCCCTCTGTAGTGACCTCGATTATATCCTGACACTGCATATAGGCGACGAGACTTATTGTAGTATCCAGGATATAACTAGACCTGTATTGATTGGTGACGAACCCTTTACAGTGATCTAGAACCGTAACATCGTATGAGATTTCCTAGGACTGACGACCCTAGAATGGATCAGTGTTTGGGAATTGATATAAGGGAGGTGTCTTAGCTTTCCAATCCTGCTGTATGAAAAGGACTAATAAGAACTTGGTAATCATACTCATGACATCGCACTGCATGTGCCATTGGCGTTGGTGTGAGAGCATAGTGGTAGTGATTAATGCCACGATCGTTAGACGTTATCGCAAGAGGGAGTTTGTGATGAGGTCATGCATCATTATTTCATATCATTCTTGCATTAACAAGAGTATCTAGGACATGTTTGATTGTACTACTTTATCATTATTACTTGATTGAATTGATAACATGTTAACCTCTGCTGTATAGTTCCACTGAGTTGATCACTCACTCCCACGTTACGGGACAGTGTTCACAACCCCAACCAGTCCCTGTTTTAGTTTTAGATGAAGGTGATGCTTGTGAAGCAAAGCCGGACTTGATGATGTTGAGGAGGATTTCTCCTATATACAGGTTCTGATCGACGGGATTACAAGGTTACTGATTAGATGTCATTACACTTGTTATCTTGCACTTTTAAAATACCCATGTATATTTTTTTTGTTCATTTTTGGAGTATACATGTATATAGTTAACCTGGTAACATGTTCACACTCCAGAGACTTATAATAAATTATATATTTTATATATCTATCACAGTATTCCGCTTGTAAAATTTAACTGTCTTTGGAGTATGATATGTTGTTTTGGTCTAATCCCACTCATGTTTAATGCATTAATATGAACAACATTCCATCATCATTATCTATGTTGCATAAGTGATGCGTTAGAACTCGGGAGCTGAGCTTCTGCTCGACCCCCGATTTTTAGGGCATTACAAAGGGAGTCTTTCGGTTTGGTAAGAAAGGGAAGCTCACGCCGAGATTTATTAGCCCATTTTAGATACTTGACTGAGGTTGGGGACCATGTATTCCTTAAGATTTTCCCCATGAAGGCTACGACCTTGATGTCGCTAGGGCGTACAGTAATCTTAACCCACAATGTAAGATGCATGAGTCATACAATCCAGTCATACATCAATCCTGCACATACCGTGCGCTCATGTCAGATTGCCTCTGCCTATCAGGGAGTCTCATAACCTGCCCAATAAAATATGCAATGGTCAAGCACATCTCATAACAAACATGCAGATGATGCGTATAGGCGTATATCATGATGCTAAATGACCACATACTCATAATCGGTATCAATAACCGGCATCGACAATCAACCACGACAATGTGGACATTTAACCAACATTGCCCCCAAGGAATGGCCCATATAGAACCCAACATACAATAGACTCTGAAAAGGCCTAGCTATATGTCCTAGAGGGGGGGGGGGGGGGGGGGGGGTGAATATGACAATGCCAAATAAAATTTGTAATAGCGAAAATTAAAGCCAACAATTAAAGTAAATCAATCTCAATGCAAGAATGTAAAAGAATGTAAAGCAACCTCAAAATTCAGATCTTGAGAGGTTGATACAAATGTTATTCTAAGGATAACCTTATACCAAAAACCAGAGTTTATGGTAGGACAACCTTATTTCTAGAAAGGTCTTTGTATCAAATCTCAAATCGAAGAGGAAAAGAAAATTAAATGCAAACTGTATTGAAGAATAAATTGTAATCAATTATATACTGTTTTGAGGACAACCATGCACCATAGAAATGGCAGGGCAACCTTACTAGAACAATTAAGAATGCTGAAAAAAGAATCGAAAGAAATAATTGCTAAATTATTACAACATTCCCACAATGCTAGAAATAAATGATTACATCATTCACATTCACATATACATCCCACAAATAAATAATAAAATATATAAAATGTAAACCATTCAACCACGAGACACAAGGGATTATAGTGGTTAGCCTATGTGTTCACCAACTGTTTAATAATAGCCACACAAAATGCTACTTCACTCCTAATATCCTCAAATAGGGGATATTAGCGTTCACTATCAAGTTAGGTTTTTACAGGTTCACCCAAAACCTTACAATTGTGTCTTTCTATGTGGGCTTATACAATTTTTTTAAAAAAACCCACTTCTGAGTTTTTCTGGGTCTCCTCAAATAACCAATACAATGAGATTTTTCTGACAAATTCTAAAAAAAAATAAAAAACAACAAGGAATTTACAATTAAATGTAAAATACCTAAATATCTCCTTCGTTGTAGCAGCCCAAAAGAACCAAGTCAGAGTAGATTGAATGTCCAAGTTCAATGTCCAAACTCACATTACAATGATTATAGTTCTAATTGATTTTAAATTAAATTAAATTGGGCGTATCTCTATTTGATTTTAATTCTAAGAAGAAGGAATACAACAATTCCTCTTTTCAAATTAGATTGGAATTCAGGAACAAAATCAAATAATGAAAGCTAACAAAAGAGAATAGAAATTATGCACAATATAGCTTAAAATGAACACTAACTTATCTCAGAGTGGAGCTTTGAATATACTTGAATTACTTATCAAACCTCTGAAATTCGTGTTCAATTTATAAGCGAGCAAATCACATCTTCAACTGGTCTTAAGACCCCTACGACTGGTCTTAAAACCAACAGAAATTTAAATTTTGAGCAGGATAAGATAAGATAGTTTTACGACCAGTCGTGGGTACCCTACGACCGGTCGTAGGTCACCTTCGATCGGTCATAGGTTCCACACGACTGGTCGTAGACCTATGAATTTCATTGCTGGACTTTGAGTCGAAGGTCTACAACTGGTCGAAGAACCAGTTGACACTGTTCCTATGACTGGTCGAACAGTCACCAGGACTGGTCATAGAGTAACCAAAAAATTCTAAAAAACCTCAACAACTTAAGACTGGTCATGAAATTTCTTGGACTGGTCGAACTAGTGGTAGGACTAGTCGAACTAGGTCCAGGACTAGTCTTAGAATAGACCAAATTTACGTATAAGACATATATCGATTATGTATCCAAAATGCCCTACTCTAAAGGTCAACCTAAGGTCAGTCTTACCTCAATAGTGAAGCAAAGACATTGAAACTTGAAGACAAGTGACCTTTGAGTATAACAAAGCGTGAGATCTTTGAACTTGAAGGCTTCTTGAACTTGAACACTTCTGAGATCTTAGAAGCTTCTTGAACTTGAACACTTCTGAGATCTTAAAATCTTCTTGAATCACATATACAAGCTTCAAAGTAGTCTTTGTCACCACAAATTTGACAATAATAAGGGGCTATAAACTATAACACTTACAATCTCCCCCTTTGTCAAATTTGTGACAAATCACATAACCAAGATATGACACCGAATATCTGATTAAAGAATCATGCACTGGTTGATATCAACTAGCACACATTCATGTACCTGTAAACCAATCTTTAACTTACATACAATCCATACTTATACACTTATGCTCATACAGACTCATGCTCATATAGTCTATCTCTGCACATATTCCCCTCGAGTAACATATATCTTAAATGTATGAAAAATATGGCACTAGCATAATACTAGCATAATGCAATGCAATGTTACTCCCTCCTTATGGCACCAATCTACTAAAATAAAATAAAAAACAATATATACTCCCCCTTTTTGTCACAATATGACAAAGGAAGCACGAAAATAGATTATTAAGGAGTAATAATCAAGGAGATAAAGAAGAGGATAGTAGACAAGAGATTGAGAACATAGCATAAGCAACATATATAGAGTGAGAACTAAGATAAATCAACAATAGCTAAAATAACAAATCCAGTCAAGTGAACATAATAGAAATGTAGTTATTACAGACCAGAAAATAGAATATGAACTAATCTAAACCAGATGGAGCAGGGATGGAAGGATCAAGTTTATGTAACCCCTTATTCAAGCGCTTAAGATACTTGTGCATATACTTGAATTGTAAATCATGGGCAACAGACATGTTTTCCATCCTAACATTTATATTCTCAACTTTCTCCTCCAATGCACTCAGTCGAGTATCAAAGACAGATGGCTCATAATCTGGATCATTTGTAGAGTCAGATTCAATTTCTTCAAAAATATCATCCATATTAATATCATTAGGAGGAAGATCATTAGTTTCTTCCTCATGTTCAGCTTCAGCCGTATCAACATCATCTCTTTGGCCAGGAAGAAATTTCAGCTTCATTTTATTGATATTAGAGTTGTTAAATATCAGATGATGGATAGGGGCTTAACCAACCGACATGTCGATTAACATATGGGTGGACAAAACAATCATCAAATAACCAAAAGAGATATCACAATGACCAGGATGGAGACAAAACTGAATGATAGACTGAGAAATCAAGGATGGTAAGCAAATATTAGCACCTCCGACAATATTATGAAGAACACGAACCATGAATGTTGTTAACTCAGTTTTATTATCCGAACGAGGATACAAATTTGACACAAAGATCGTATGAAGCACTTTGTATTTGGGTAACAAAAATCTTGAGGGGAGTGCATTTTCTTTATGTAAAGCCCTGAAAATCGGGGGTCGAGGAGACACTCCACTCTCGAGTTTCAGAACATCACTTATGCAATATTTTCAATGATGAATGAATGTCGGCTGTAATAGTGCATAAAACATGAAGTGGATTAAGCCAAAACAGCATATCATACTCCAGAGACAGTTAAATTAGCAAGCGGAAGAATGTGATAGATATATAAAATATATGAACTGTTGTAAGTCTCCAGAGTGTGAACATGTTACCAGGTTAAACATATACATGTATACACCAAAAATGATCAAAAAGAATATACATGAGTGCTCCAAAAATATAAAATGACAAGTGTCATGACGTCTAATCAACCTCCCTGTAATCCCATCGATCAGAACACGGTCTACCTAGACCCGCCTGATAACCGCCTATAGGAGAAATCCTCCTCATCATCATATAAGTCCGGCTCCGCTTCACAAGCAGCGCCATCATGTGAAACTAAAACAGGGACTGGTTGGTGTATACAACACCGTCCCGTAACGTGGGAGTGAGTGGCCAACTCAGTGGAATCATAGAGCAAAGGTTAACAAGTTATCAAATCAATCAAGCGATAATGATAAAGCAAGAAAATCAAATATTCCTAAATACTGTAATTAATGCAAGAATGAAATGACATGATGGATGCCCTCACCAACATACTCCCTCATGCGACACCATCTTACATCCGCGGCATGCTTTCTTCCCTTAGTGCTCCACATCTTCCAGGCATATGCAGTGCGATATGAATATGATTACCTAGTTGTTATTAGTTCTTTTCATACAGTAGGATTGAGAAACTAGGGTACTTCCCTTATATCATTCCCAACAAGGATCCTGTCTAGGGTTGTCACTCCTAGTAGTCTCATACGATGATATGGTTCTAGGTCACTGCAAGGGCTGACAGGGTGTAACACCCCAGATTTTTGCTAACCTGCGTTTAGACGTCCTTAGGCAATGGGCCAACCATGACACCTCGGTAACCTCTTAGAACCCAATTCCAAAGCCAAAGAAATCACGTAGAACCAAATTCTTTAGAATTTAACGTGAATTAGCCAGCGCTACACTAAATTACCAATGAAATTAGCATTGATCGCTTTAAATACGTTCTGTAAGACCCAAAACTTGTAGAACCAATGATGCTACAATACCCTAAAATCTGGGATCAAACTCTAAACCCGTTTTCTCTTAGGAACCCTTTGAAACTTCATATTGGATTTAGACTGCGCGTCGAAAGTCCGATATCCACAATCTTAGACCGTTATGACCGCTTAGTTGGACTTGACAATTATTTCAACAATCAAGCCCAACTGATGTTCTGAGGCTATTTCATTGAGCCTGGAGCAGGGAGTGTGAGAAAGAGTGTAATTCATAAAAAATTAAATGAGATTTAAATGAATCTGGCACGTTTCTCTTGGGGGATCAGTATAAGCATTCAGACCATCAGAATCTGACCCAAATACACCCTCGGATTAGGAAACATTTCTCACCCAAGTCAGTGTACTTGAAATCCTCGATCGAGTCTCCGTGACCGCTGAACGGAAACTGGACCGCCACGTGCGATATGGAAACTCTTCCGGTCTGAAAACTTGGTGTGAGCAGGATCCGATATACATGAGCTTAAGTTCGATCGCGTTCGGCCAGGGGACCTCCCGAAATGCTCTTTTGGATTGAAAAAGACCCGATTTGGCTATAACCCAAGTATACCTTGACTTGGAGTCTGTGTTGGTCATGTTTGGGCTTATAAAAGGGGCTTAAACCCTTAGCCTTGTAACCCATACAAATTTGGGGAAAACCCTAGGAGAGAGGAGAGAAAAGAGAGAGAAAGTGAGGGAGAAGCTGGTGATTTCTCCAGGGATTCTTCCATGCTGCTCCACGTGCCAAAGCCACCCACCTGCATCGCTATTCTGGCGATTCTAACTTCGTTCTAGGTAAGACAACCCTAACCTATAGCTGTTTTAAGGATTCTTTCGATTCAAATATCGAAATAGCTTATGTATCTTGTGCACTAGGTCACCATAATACCGTTGACGAAGCGTAAAGCTCTATTCAAATCGATACACGTCTAAGGCGAAAGGTGAGGATTTTAGATGCTTTGATTGACTGATTTTAAAGCTTTCAATGTCATTTAATAGTATATTATCAAAGAGAACATCGTTTGACATGTAGAACATGCTGTCCATTTTCTGTTTTGATTACGTACGAGAAATATGAGATTTAGGGTATTTTAGGTATTTCTAAGAAATACTGTTTACGTCCATATTTTGCTGAAATGATTGCCATGACTATTTATCATGTTATGATATTAGGAATGCGCGTATGATCTGTTTGGCGAAGAGATTCGCCCTAATGCGCACTTTGAGTCGACATACGCTATGTAGACTAAAGTGTGTAGACTAAGTGTTTGTATAAATGTTTGTATTAATATGTATTGAGTAAATGGTGTTGTGAGTTAGTTTTGAGATTAAATTCTTAATTAATATGCTGATGTTTATGATTTCCATCATGTTGGCTATATGTATTGATTTCATTATATATATGAAATGCATGTGTGGCTTGATTTGCTTACGTTGTAAGTTATAACATGTGTTAACATGCTTGTATTGTTTATATTCATTTCTGTTACTCTCATATGCTTACTGATGTTGATATACAAATGCTTGGGGCTATAACTTAGTCCAGCCAGTCGGTAATGGATCGAATTCGTGGTTGGCTTCCATTTGCCACGAAGGACGCGTCGATGAACGCGAGTCGTGTTTTGGGTAGGCGGCAGTGGTTAGGCCACACGAAGTGTTTTATGCACTTCATATCGCTCAGCTTGAGATGCGCTCGTACTAGTCGAGCTCGTCAAGTAACCTGACTGGCCATTGTATGTTCACCTTGTATGAGTCATAACTGCTTGAACCTAGGGTACTGGACTTACCATTGGAAACCCTGTTAACCATGGTACCTTGATCCATAAAGACTCATGAGCCGGGCATGGTGGTATGGGACACCATGGTCGAGCTGTCGGCCTACGCTGAGGCCACAAACCTCCCCGTAGTGACCAGTGAGCACATTTGACTCGTGAGCCGATTGTGGTGGTATGGGACACTACATTCGAGCTATCGGCCTACACTGATTGGTGACGAGCCCTTTGTAGTGACCTCGAGCGTATTCTGAGTCTACGGGAGGCGACGACCCTTCCGTAGCAACGAGAGTACATTAGGCCTATATTGATAAGGTGATGGGGGAGCGGTGCAACGAGTGCGAGCAACAGCCCTGGCAGCCCTTGCAGCGACCTAAAAATATAACATCGTATGAGATTACTAGGAGTGACGACCCTTGATAGAATCTGTGTTGGGATTGATATAAGAAAGGTACCTTAGTTTCCCAATACTGCTGTATGAAAGGATTAATAATAACTCGGTAATCAAATCCACATCGCACTGCATGTGCCTGGAAGATGTGGAGCACTGTGGGAAGAAAGCATGCCGCGGGCGTAAGATGGTGCCGTATGAGGGAGAATGTCGGTGAGGGCATCCATCATGTCATTTCATGCTTGCATTAACAACAGTACCTAGGAATGTTTGATTTTCTACTTTACTATTATCACGTGATTGATTTGATAACATGCTAATCTTTGCTCTATGATTCCACTGAGTTGATCACTCACTCCCACGTTATGGGACAATGTTTACAACACTTACCAGACTCTGTCTTAGATGCAGGTGACGAGGCGATTCAGGACGCGTAGCCAGATTATTACGAGGATCAGGACGAGTTCTCGTATATGCAGTTCGCTGACGGCTTCGCATAGACGGACTGGATCAGTGGGACTTGTGCTAGTTGGACTATCACCTGACATTTATTTTTACTTTATGACATGTATTTGAGACTCAGAGATGTATTCATACTTTGGAGACAGTTTGAGATTATTTTGTTTTCATATAGTGATATATATATCTTTCAGTCTTCCGCTTGCGCTTTATCACTGGATCTGGAGTATGAATTGTAGTTTTGGTATAATCTTATTCATCTGAATGCTCTAACTCAGACAACATTGATTCATAATCATATTTGTTGCATAAGTGATGGTCTGGAACTCGGGAGTCGGGTTTGTACATGACCCCCGATTTTCAGGGTGTTACACAGGGCTATTGCACGCACTTGTTGCACCGCTCCCCCATCACCTTATCAATACAGGCCTAGTTGTACTCTTGTTGCTATAGAAGAGTCGTCACCTCACGTAGACTCAGAGTATGCTCGAGGTCACTACAAAGGGCTACCAGGGCTATTGCACGTACTCATTGCACGGCTCCCCCATCACCTTATCAGTGTAGCCCGATAGCTCGATTATATTGTCCCATACCACCATAATTGACTCACGAGTCTGGGTTGCTCACTGGTCACTACGGGGAGGCTCGTGGCCCCAGCGTAGGCCGACAGCTAGACCACGGTGTCCCATACCACCATGCCCGGCTCATGAGTCTTAGTGGATCAAGGTACCACGGTTTTCAGGGTTATCACTGGTAAGTTCAGTACCCTAGGTTCAACTAGTTATGACAATTACAAGGTGAACATACAGTGGTCAGTCGGGTTACTTGACAAACTCGACTAGTACGAGCGCACCCCAAGCTGAACGACATGAAGTGTATAAACACCTCATGTGGCCTAACCACTGCCATCAACCAAAGCACGACTCAGGTTGGTCGACGCGTCCTTCATGACGAATAGAATCTAACCACGAATTCAAATCTGTTACCGACTACCTAGACTAGAGTATAGTCCCAAACACTTGTAATCTAAATCAATAATCATATGAGAGAGACAGAATTGAAATATAAGTAATTTCAGCATGTTATCAGCATGTTATAACATACATCATAAGAAGTTAACCATACACGAGTATTTCACACATAAGGTAATCAATTCAATACAACAAGCATGGAGGAATTCATGTACATCATCAAATTAATTGAGAATCCAATCTCAACGCTAATCTACAACACCTTTTACTCATTACTTACTAATACATACATTTATACAACACTTAGTCTACACACATTAGTCTACATAGCATATGTCGGCCAATAATGTGCATTAGGGCAAATTTCTTTGCCAAACAGATCATACACGCATAACTAGCATAGGTACACGACAAATAATCATGGCAATCATATCAGCAAAATACGTACGTATACAGTATTTTCTACAAATACCTAAAATACCTTAAATCTCATATTCTTCGTACGTATTCAAAATGAAAAACAGACAGCATGTTCTACATGTCAAACAACATCCTTTTCAACAATCTACCATTAAACGACATTGAAAGCTTTGAAAAATGGTAAGCTAAGCGTTTAAAATCTGCACCTTATGTCGTAGAAGCGTAATGAATTCAATAGGTACTCTACGCTTCCGTCAACGTCAATATGACGACCTATAACGCAAGGTGAGTCAGCTATTTAACTACTTGTACCCATAGGAGCCTTAAAACAGGTTAGGGTTAGGGTTTTCTTACCTAGAACGAAACCAGAATTGTCGGAATAACGATACAGAAGGGTGGATGAGGCACGTAGAGAGACTGGGAAGAATCCAAGGAAGCAGCACCAACTTCTCCTTCACTTTCTCTCTCTTTTCTCTCTCTCACTCTCTAGGGTTTGGGAAATTCGTATGGGTTAGATAGCTAAGGGTTTAAGGCCCTTTTATAAGCCCAAACATAATGAAAATGGACTCCAAGTCAAGGTATACTTAGGTTATAAACAAAGTGGGTCTGTTTAGATCCAAAGAGCATTTCTGGAGGTCCTGTTATCAAATGCAGTCGGACTTAAGCTCACTAATATTGGATCTAGGTCAAGCTAAGTTTTCAGTCCGGTCGGATTTCCAGATCAACCGTGGCAAACCAGTTTCAGTTCAGCGGTCATCATAACTCGATCAGGGCCATAAGTGCTATGACATGTAAGGGCCAACTTTCCTGATCCGAGGGTGAAATTTGGTCAAATTCTAACGGTCAGAATGCTTAAAAATGTCGTGTAAGCGACACATGCCAGATTTCTTAAATTTATATTTAATTTCTAAATAAATTCACTTTTCTCACACTCTTCACTCCGGACTCAAGGAAACAGTCTCAGGACATCGTTTGGACTTGATTTTCAAAGTGATTGTCAAGTCCAACTAGGTGGTCATAATGGTCTAAGTTCATAGATATCGGACCTTCGACATGCGATTCAGGTCCGATATGGAGTTTCAAAGTGCTCCCAAGAGCAAACGGGAATAGAGATTGACCTAGGTTTCTAGGTAACATAGTGTTAGCAGTCCTACTCATTTTGGATCTTATAGTTCATAATAAAAGTGCTTCAAGTTAATTCTACTGAGTATTTAGTTTGGTACTTAACCAAATTCGAGCGTAATTATGGCAGAATACAGTCTTAGGGCCATTCTGTGCCCCATTTTGGGCACTATTAGTTATCATATTATTTTAATTATTTTTTTAGTGGTTTATCATCAAGTTTAACCTAACTTTAAAAAATTTCATAATATTTCGAGTTGTAGAAAAATTCTAAAAATTCCAGAAGTAGCAGTTGTCCAACAAGTGATTTTTGGATAGTTGTCACAACGACCTACTTTAAACTATATTAAATATATTTTTATATTTTTCACGTATTTTTATATAAAACTAGACTCATTTAGCTTCAATAGTGTTTTGAATCACCTAAATTAGAGTTATAGCGAAGGAGATATGATTTTTCAAAGTTTGACAAAATGCGTAGAAAAATATGCAGAACTGGGCTGCATGACCGTTGTACGGACGAGATCGGCGAGGTCCTCGCCGGTCACTGACCAAATTGGCTTGATTTCACCCCAATGGCGAGGTCCTCACCCCCCGGGGATGCCGGAAACATGTGGGACCCACCTTGGATCCCCCCGAATTGAGCCTTTTGGGCCCATGAGTCCATCGAGGCGTTTATCGAGTCTCATTTGCAAACCGGAATGAGTTACGCGACGTACAATATATTATTTTGGGGTAGAAGAAGCTAATCCATCCAAATAACCTATCTAAATCATGTTATTCTAAGAATTCAATAGTTAAAATTATAGTTTATGCATGTACGTACCATTTACGGTAAGTTTTAGTGTAAGTATAGTTCTTCACCTTTTAAACTTTAGGATTGTGTCTAATATGAAAGTACATGGAGAAATTTGAAGAAAAGGGTGGTGAAAGGTGAGATTTTGAAGGAAATGGGTTGAAAAATGATTTCTAAACTTTAGGATTAATCTCAAAGAGTGATATGGTTGACCCATTGCCTAAGGACGTCTAATTTCAGGTTGGCAAAAATCCAAGGTGTTACACTTTATGTGTCCATTGAGCATCCAGATTACATAAGTCCTTAGTTAGCATACGTTTTTCAGTCTGTGAGGATTTTTCAGATAGTGTATGAATGGGAACTCCCTCATCATTTATAGGAATTTTCATAAGAGATGAAATCAAGTGATAATCTACATCAAATGGTCCTTTTCTTGTGGCAATTCTAAACGTTAGATTTTCCAGTGAAAAATCAGATATACAAGCAAACATGGATTGGGCAATGGACCGGTATGCAGGCCCACCCCAATGCAATAAGCTATCCCAACCTACAGCCTAGAGCATAGGAAGGATATCAAAAGGAGCAGTATGATTAACATCAACAGGATGTTCAAAAATAACATTATGTAATCAGATGTCCCGAACAAAGGATGGATCATCTTCGGGAGCCCTAAGATGACGCTTAGTGATAGTGGCCGATCTGGAAGAAGATGGACCACGAGAAGTTATTTTTCTTCCCCTAGAAGTCATTCGCAACAGGGATTTCAAAGAAATAAAGAGTTACTAATGATTGAGAATCAGATTTTTCAAAAGAAAAATCCCAAATCACAATAAAATTTGAAATAAATAACTTCAAGAGAGAAATGAAAGTAATCTAAACACAAAACTACAAGAAGAAATGAAAATGGAGCACTAACCATGAAGATTTTGGAAGGTGGCTTCGACTAGTCGAGGTTCAGCCCCTTGGAGCGTGAAATAGAAATGAGGAAGATGATGGATTTTCCCCAAATAAAAGATATCCACGTGATTCATGACCGGTCGTGGATGTACACGACCGGTCGTAACACGACTAGTCGTGTATATTCACGACCGGTCAAGTACCAGCAAAAAAAATGCAATATTCCATTAAGTTTTACACAATTTTTCAGTATGAATTGCAAAAATTAAAGTCTAAACTAGCAGGAATATACAATATGATACAAAAAGGCATAAATTATCATCTTAAAATGCACATGTCAAGATCAAATTTCATTTAGTTAAACCTGCTTTTATCGAGAGGTTTAGTGAAAATATCAACACGTTGATTGTCGGTAGGTATATATTCTAAAGATATAACTTTTTCTTCTAATAACTCTTGGATATAATGAAATCTAATGCCAATGTGTTTAGTACGAGAATGTTGAATAGGATTTTTTAAAATATTTATGGCACTGGAATTATCACAGTATAATAACATAGAATCCTGTTTAATTCCATAATCACATAACATTCGATTCATCCAAACAAGATACGGATACATTACCAATTGCGATGTATCCAGCTTCAGCTGTTGAAAGTGATATCATCAACATAAATCTGTACCATTAAAATATGATCATTATGTTTTTTAACAAATAGAGTTTTATCAACAGATCCCATTTGAAAATTATGACTTAACAGAAACTTTGTTAGTTTCTCATACCATGCCCTGAGAGCTTGTTTTAATCCGTAAAGTGCCTTTTTAAGGCGATACACATGATCAACATTTTTGGGATCTTCAGAACTCATTAGTTGTTCAACGTAGACTTCCTCATACAAATCACCATTTAAGAAAGTACTTTTCACATTCATTTGATAAATCTTGATTTTTCTAAAACATGCAATGGATATAAATAGTCTGATTGATTCAAGACGTGCTACTGTTGCAAAGGTTTCATCAAAATCAATACCTTCAATTTGAGTGTAACCTTGTACCACTAGCTTAACCTTGTTCCTAATTATATTTCCAAGCTCATTAGACTTATTTTTAAAAATTCATTTTGTTCCAATGATGTGTTTGTCTTTGGGTCTAGGTACGAGATACCAAACATCATTTCTTATGAATTGATTAAGTTCTTCTTGCATCGCAACAATCTAGTTTTCATCAGCAAGAGCTTCTTTTACGCTAGAAGGTTCTATCTGGGATGTAAAACATACGTAATTACATATATCCTCAAGTTGTCTACGAGTACCCACACCAGTGAGAGGTTTTTCAAGAATTTGAGTAGTTGAATGATCTTTAACAGTCCTTAGATCAGAATCAGTTTGATTAGATGAAGTATTAGGTTTATCAACTACAAGAACATCAACATTATGTGAACTTGAGACTGGTGTGTGTAAGTGATCATCAATGACCACATTGATAGACTCTTGAATCACACCGGTCCTTTTGTTCAAAACCCTATAAGCACGACTATTTAAAGAATACCCTAAAAAGATCCCTTCATCACTTTTCGTATCAAATTTTTCCATATTTTCACGATCTCGTAAAATATAGCACTTGCTGCCAAAAACTCGAAAGTATTGGATAGTAAGCTTTTTGTCAAACCACATTTCATAAGCCGTTTTATTATTGCCTTTAGTAGTGTAAACTCGGTTAATAATATATCAGGCTGTATTGACTGCTTCAGCCTAAAGATTCTTAGAGAGCTTTATGCTATTCAACATAACATTAGCCATTTCTTGTAGCACTCTAATTTTTCTTTCCATTATCCCATTTCGTCGTGGAGTTTTGGGCGCTGAAAATTCATGTAATATTCCTTAGTCGCTACAGAACTTCTCAAAATTGTTGTTCTCAAATTCAGATCCATGATCACTACAAATCTTACTGATTTGGGAACCTTTTTCAATTTGAATCCTTTTAAGAACTTTTCTTACTTCTTCAAGGGTTTCTGACTTGTCCCTTAAGAAGACTACCCATGTATATCTAGTAAAGTCATCTACTATTACCAAGATATATCTTTTACCGCCACGACTTTCTGTTCTGGTAGGTCCTATCAGATCCATGTGGAGAAGTTCGAGTGGTCTTGATGTAGTATTGGAATTCACCTTTTTGTGTGAGTTCCTTATTTTTTTGCCAAACTGGCATTCACCACATATCTTATTTAACTTTTGAAGTTTGGGTAGACCTCTTATAAGTTCCTTTTTGTTCAATCTAAATAAGTTTCAGTAGTGTACATGTCCAAGATGTTTGTGCCATAATTTAGTCTCGTCTGTATGGACCATGTAACATGTTTGATTAGACGAGCTGGATTCACTAACAATATAACAGTTTTCAAACGTTCTATGTCCAGTTAATATTACTGAACCCTTTTTGTTTAGAATCTCACAGCTTTGATTAGAAAACCGAACACTATGGTTATTATCGCATATTTGAGATATGCTTAGCAAATTATGTTTTAGTCCTTCAATATATAAGACATTTTTAAATAACAGAAGGTTATAGAGTTGAACAGTACCTTGTCCTATAATTTTGTAGTTACTGTCATCATCAAATGTGATTGAACCATCAGTCATCTCTTTTAGATCGGTGAATAGAGCCTTGTCGCCTATCATATGCCTAGAGCATCCACTATCTAGGTACCACTTTGAATGGCTTGTAGCTTTAAAAGTAGTATGGGCAACCAAGCAAGTGACCTTTGGAATCCATTTCATAACCATTTTGGGTTTGGGTGGATAGTTAGTTTTCTTCCGATTATAAGAATTATAAGTATGACCTATTGAGTTAGACTGTAGAAGCTCCTTAAGTAAATCAACTATCCTTTCAGCCAAAGGGTTTTGGTTATGCTTCCTATAGTTGAAATAATTTCCTTTAGGTTTTTGAACAAACTTAGGGTCTCTAGAAAACACCTGTCCTTTTCCTTTTGAGTTTAATGTCTCTCCTTTTACAAACTTAGGAGGTGCATTTTTCAGTTTAGGAAAAACATTCTTATAATAACCTAGACCGGATCGATCACCACATTTTCTCGATCCTGATAAGAGTTTCTCTAATTTAGAATCACCTTGGGCATATTTTTAAGTTTCCTTTAAACTCAAGAGAGAAGAGACTTCATGTTTTAATTGGTCATTTTTAGACTTAAGATTTTCAACTTGGGCAGTCTTCAAATCCAAATCGCATTTTATCTTTTCAAAATAGTCTGAAATATGAAACTTTTCTAAAACAAGAGATTCATAAATTTCTTTGAGTTTAGAAAATTTCTCTTTTTGAAGTTTCAATTTTACCGTAATTTTACAACTCTCCTTATATATGGCATTATAGGCATCTTGAAGATCATCTTCATTTTTACATTCACTATTCAGATTTTCTTTACTTGTTGAATCATTATCTGAAAATGTGAATTTGGCTAGAGTCATAAGGGCTTTAATGTAACGCCCGTGAAAAATCCATACTTAGACTCGAGTACCAACTCGACCCGAAGTCGCGTAGAATTAATTCCTATAGAAAATAAGCGTAAGTTAGCTAGCGCAACGCTGGAGTAGCTGGAAAATAGTCCTTGATCACTTTAAATACGTTCTACAAGACCCAAATCGAGTAGAACCAACGACTCTATAATACTCTATAACCTTGGATCAAACTCTAAGCAGGTTTGTTCTTTGGACCACTTTGAAACTTTGGATTGGATCTAGACCGCGTGTTGAAAGTCCGATACCTCCTATCTTAGACCGTTAGAACCGCCTTGTTGGACTTGACAATCATTTGAAAAATCAAGTCCAACCGATAATCACAGGCTATTTCATTGAGCCCGGACTGAAGAGAGTGCGAATAGGGACAGATTTGAAATTTGAAATTCAAATCTGGCACACGATTTGACATGTCAGTATTAAGCATTCTGATCGTCAGAATTCAGTCAGATTACACCCTCGCATCAGGAAAAATTTTTATTTCATATCATGGGACTTACAGCCCTGATCTACGTGCGGTGACCGCTGAACTGAAACTGGACCGCCACGTGCGATCTACGAACCCTGCCGGACTGAAAACTTAATGCGTGCTAGATCTGGTACGCATGAGCTTAAGTCCAATCGCATTCAGCCAGGGGACCACCAAAAAGCATCTTTTGGACCGAAACAGCCCCGATTTGGATATGCCCTAAGTAAACCTTGTACCTGAGCCTATTTTGGGCATTTTTAAGCTTATAAAAGGGGTTGAAACCCTCACTCCTCTCTCCCATCCGAATTTGAGAAAAATCCTAGCTTGGGAGAGAGAAAAGGTGAGAGTTTGTGAGAGAGAGTAGGAGAATTTTTTTGCCTTCGTGCCGCTTGTTGCACGTGCTGTAGCAACACCCTCCGATCACCTGGCCGGTGATTCCTCCACGTTTTCAGGTAAGAAATAACCCTAAAAAGTTGCTGATTTGATGTTTCTTTCGTTCCATAGCTTGATAGTTAATAGATCTTGTAAAACAGGTTCTTTAGTCACCGTAGACGAAGCGTATACGCTCCGTTCAAATTCACGCATCCATAAGAGACAAGGTGAGGATTTTAGACGCTTTGATTGACGGTTTCCAACGCTTTCAATGTCATTTAATAGTAAATTATTGACGGCATCGTCGTTTGACATGTACAACATGCTATCCATTTCCTGTTTCGTAAATCAACGAAGAATATGAGATTTAGGGCATTTTAGTCATTTGTAGGAAGTGCTGATTTCATTCATATTTTGCTAATGTGATTGACATGGTTTGTTGTCGCATTAGAATGTTAGGAATACGTGCATAATTAGTTTGGCGAAGAGATTCGCCTAATTGCGCACTTCGGGTCGACATACTATATGTAGACTTAAGTGTGTAGTGTATGTGTTTGTATAAATGCTTGTATTAGTATGTATTGAATTAAATGATGTTATAAATTAGTTTGAGATTGATTTTTTAATTAATATGCTGACATAAATGATTTCCTACATGTTGACTATATGCATGATTTCATTATATGCATGAAATGTATGTGCTTGAAGATTTACTTAAGTTGTATGTTATAACATGTGTTAACATGCTCACATGGTTGTATTTCAATTCCAATACTCTTATATGATTTGCTAATGTGATTCCATAATTTGGGACTATACTTAGCCCAGGCAGTCGGTAACCGAGCGAATTCGTGGTTGGCTTATCTTGGCCACGAACGATGCGTCAATGAACGCGAGTCGTGTTTTGGAGTTGGCGGCAGTGGTTAGGTCATGCGAAGTATTTTACGCAGTTCATGTCGTTCGACTTCAGATGCGATCGTGCTAGTCGAGCCCGTCAAGTAACCCGACTGGCCGTTGTATGTTCACCCTGCATGAGTCATAACTGCTTGAACCTAGGGTACTGAACTCACCATTGTAAACCCTGTTAACCATGGTACCTTGACCCACGAAGACTCATGAGCCGGGTATGGTGGTATGGGACACCGTGGTTAAGCTGTCAGCCTACGCTGGGGCCATAAACCTCCCCGTAGTGACCAGTGAGCACCTAGTCTCGTGAGCAGATTATGGTGGTATGGGACACTATATTCTTGCTGTCAGCCTACACTGATCAGGCGACGAGTCCTTTGTAGTGACCGCGAGCGTATTCTGAGTCTACGGGAGGCGACTACCCTTCAGTAGCAGTAGAGTACAGTAGGCCTGTATTGATAAGGTGATGGGGGAGCGGTGCAACGAGTGCTTGCAACAGCCCTGACAGCCCTTGCAGTGACCTACAAAATATACATTGTATGAGATTACTAGGAGTGACGACCCTAGATAGGATCTGTGTTGGGATTGATATAAGGGAAGTACCTTAGTTTCCCAATCCTGCTGTTTGAATGGACTAATAACAACTCAAAAATCATATCACCATACCATTGCATGTGCCTGGAAGATGTGGAGCACTTGAGGGTTGATTGCATGCTGCGGTCATAAGATGGTGCCGTATGAGGGAGATCGTCGGTGAGGGCATACATCATGTCATGTCATATTGCATTAACAACAGTATTAGGATTGTCTGATTTACTGATTTACTATTATCGCATGATTGATTTGTGAACATGCTAATCTTTGCTCTATGATTCCGCTGAGTTGATCACTCACTCTCACGTTACGGGATGGTGTTTGCAACACCCACCAGACCCTGTTTTAGATGCAGGTGATGCTGAGATCCAGGAGGCAGATCCAGACTTTGATGAGGACCAGGAGGAGTTCTCGTACATGCAGTACCATGATGGCTTTGCTTAGGTGACCTGGGTTGATGGGACTTCAGTGAGACTATTTTGAACATTTAATTTTGTTCATGTATATGTATATAAGACTCAGAGATGTATTCATACTTTAGAGACAGATGAGATCTACTTTTGTAAGACCCGTATCTTGGTCCGTACCTTTCCGTACACTTTCGCGGTCTTACCGGTCGAATTTCGGCGACCTTTGACCCTTAATCGATATCGACGTACGACCCTGATTCATGTGCCGACAACCCGAGTCGACTCAATCCGAGACCAATACCATAGCGACCGCGCCGTCGTTGCGGTTCCGATACCGCGACTCGTGCGCCAAGGTGATACCCTGGTCAAGAGATATGGGCCAACGTTCGATGCGAGAAAACGCCGCGCGTTGCGAAAACCAAGGGAATCTCTACGATGTGTCACATCAATCACATCAATCCCATCAATCAATCACCCATCAATCCAAGCAACCACAAAAGTCTCCCAAATCCATACCTCTCTTACACAAAAAAAGCCACAAAAGTCTTCACCACCCATACCTCTCTTACACAAAAGCCTCAAAAGTCAAAGATTTCTTACACCCCCATCACTCATCACATCCATCCATCACTCTCTCTCTCTCCCTTTACATCACTCTCTCTCTCTCTCTCTTTCTCATTTCAAAAATCCCAAAGCCAAAGAGTCCATACGTATGAAATTTGCAAGAGCTCCTAAGCTCCAAGTGGCCCACCTTCCTACCCCATCATCTCCCATCTCAACCCTCCATTCTTCATCTTAACCATTGAAGTTGAAGCCAAGGTGCCAAGGAACCCCTAGGAGCGAGAAGATCGGACGGTGGGTGCCTCTTTAGGGTAGTTTTTCTTATTTTTATGGTGAACTAAGTGAGGCCCACCGATCAATAGTGTGGATCTCGCTTGGGACCCTAATATGTGGCCGATGGACCATTTGGATCATCATGATCGTTCCATGATGGGGCCATTCTCCATGGACCCCATCATGATGTTTATTTTCTCTTCAAAAGTCATCTAGACCATCCATGTTGGTGGGGAAAGGATCCATACCGTTGATTTTAAATTTCGGTGGTCCCACATGCTTTAAGGCCCACTTGTTGTATGATTTATTGCAAGGGAGGGCCCATAATGACGGGGTCCCTCCATCACAAGCCGTGTCCCACTCTCCATGTCTCTCTCTCTCTTTTATTTTATTTTATTTTATTTTATTTTTATTATAATAGGATGGTGTGGCCCACTTGAATGGATCCCACCTTAATGTAATTTTTATTCAAGTGGGGCCCACCTTGGACATTGAGCCCATGGCACCCATCAGTGGTGGCCCACTCCATCAGGGCCCACACTAAAAAAATATAAAATAATAAAAGACCGTCCAGCGTCTGGGACGCTGGACGTTTCAACAAAAAGGAGAAAAAGGAAGAAAGAAAAAGGAAAGGGACTTGGGTGGTCCCCTTGCATAGGCCCCACCCTGATGTTTATGTTCGATCCAAGCCGTCCATCCTCTTACCCACGGTATTTTAGCCGTTGGGTAGAATTTTAGAACTGATCCAATCACCTGGTGGGCCATAGCGTCAAAGATCGCACCCTCACCATTCAAACATCATTTTCGTATTTTATTTCACTTCCGTAGCATTTTAAAATTTAAACTCTGGACTCATTTCGACTGTTGCGGGCCAAAGAATGAAATGACCAGGGCAGATTTCAGTTTTGCGGGCCCCAAACACACAAAACCCCAGGAAAACATTTTTTTTCCCAAAATGAAAAGATGCAGAGCCTCTGTGGCGTCAGACGGGCAGCGCTGCACGCTGCTGCGTGCAGGCGTGAAGGCTGGTGGGCGGGCGGCCGCTGGTCACCCACGGCCATGCTCGTGGGCCCCACTGTGATGTTTATTTAAGATCCAATCTATTCATGTGGTGGGCCACCTCCTAAAGTCGGCCCCTGCCAAAATTCAGGCCCATCCAAGGCTCTGGTGGCCCACACCATAGAAAACAGTAGAATTGAAGGTTTTCCATTGAAAATTTTCTTGGGGTCCACTGAAGTGTTGGATCAAGCTGAAATTCATGTTGTCCCTTCATCCAGGTCCGAGTGACCTTATGAACGAGTTGGATGGCGAATAAATATTACAGGGTGGGCCCCACTTGGGACCCACAATGATTCATGTGTTAAGTCCACCGTCCAACGGATGGTGGCAACCACCTTATGTTTATGTGGTCTCCACCGTCCAGCAGACGGTGGGACCCTTGTGATGTATGTGTTCTATTCGCGTCGTCCATCCCGGGACGGTGGGCCCCACCATGTTTTATGTGTTACATCCGCACCGTTCATTTGGAACGGTGGGACTTACCCCTGACCGTGGGCCCTATGAATAGTTTGGATTGTAAATAGATATTTCAATGGGCCCATGGTTCACGTGACCTTATGAAAGGATTGGGTTGCAAATAAATATTGTTGTGGGTCCTATGAACAGTTTGTATTGTAAATGAACTTCATGTTGGGCCTAGTTTTGATGGAAAATGAACATTTTATTAGACCCATGGTTTTGGACCCATTTAAGGTATTTTAAAGCCCATTGAAGTAAGCCTAATTGATATGTTCTAAGGCCATTTGATATATTGTAAGGCCCATGGGACTAAACCCATTTGATTATAAAAAGGGTCAATGGGATTAGCCCCATTGGATTTATTTGAGACCCATGAATTAGGCCCATTTTATTTGATTAAGGCCTAGGGGTTTAGGCCTATTTGACTCATGTTAGGCCTATGGGTTGAGGCCCACTTGATCTACATGTGGGACCCAATTGGTGTGACCCATGGGTCACATACTAGACTCATGAGACTAAGCTCATTTGATGTAATCCTAGGCCCACGGGTTTTGACCCATTGCAATGCACACAAGACCCATTGGTGTGGCCCATTTATGTGGCCCATCTGATGAATAAAAGGCCCATAGGATATTGCCCATTTGATATGTATTTAAGGTCCAATGGGGACAACCTACGGTCCATTGCAATGTGTAAATCCATTACAGACTAAGTACTAATGTTTACAAAGATCGTGACTTGGGAGTAATGTTGGTTTGACGTCCACATTGCGAGTGTAATGTTGGTTGGATGTCCACTTTATGACTCTCCTTAGGGCCCATTACTGGGCCGTACTTGTCGTGTATAGGCCGTCCAGGTCCATCTGCATTGTGAGATAGTTCATTTTATTACATCATGTTTAGTACAGTTTCATGACTCATGATTATACGCATCATATGTATGCTTGACGTGAGAATTGTCTGATCATAGCATTTACCTTCGGACAGGTTGTTTATGGGCTCCCGGTTAGGTGGTGTTGCCCTACATGAGCGCACGGTATGCGCAGGATTGGTTACATGACTGAATAGCGTGATTCATGCATTCCGTATTTGTGTGACATAGTTATTATATGCCCTAGCGACATCGGGGCCGTAGCCTCCACAGACAGATCGTGGTTGGCAGGATTGGATACCAGAAATCTTGTTTTACATGGGGTACTATAGATATCCCTGGGTGAAAGTCCATAAACCCTTATGGTACCAAGAGGTTGTTCCAACGTCTAGACCGAGTGGGTAGATGAGCACTGAGTGCCGAATACCAGTTGGTTGTGCTCTCCACTGTGTCGTGGTCGGTTGGAAGGGGGTGCGCCCTTACCCGCCCAAGTGTAGGGGGCAATCCTAGGTTAAGTTTGACCAGCTCGAGGAATGGGTCCGCTATCGACGAGTCGCGCCCGATATTGGCAGACGGATAGTGAGGTCTTTTTCACTTACCTTATTGCGCGCGATGTGGCGGTAATCTGGTTTAGAGTGTACTAGACCCCGGTGATATCCCATATTTGAGCTGTATTGATGTATGGACATAGATGAGGATCTGTATGCTTGAGCTGCATTGCACATCGCATGGCCTTGGGATGGCCGATACCATTCATGTCTTGCATCGCATAAGCCTTATTACGGCTCATGATATTATAGATCTATCTGCATATTCCGCTTTACTCTGACATTGCATGTTCATATTACTACCTTACGCACACACTTTCACCACGCTCTAAGCTTTCTGTAAGCTTATGCATGACCGTTGCATGCAGGTGACGTTAGATCGCAACAGCGCTGAGGCAGGAGCGCGTTGCAGAGCGTTTGGAGTTTTTGGTTCTTTACCATTATATTTCCCTTTATGCTCATTGTACTTATAAAGTTTTTTATCATAGTGAAAATGTAATGGAGTTCTTGGTTGTTGTTTGTGGGTTATGCCTTTGGTTATGCTTATTACGAATCAAACTCACATTGAAAATCCTCCTCGTAGCATCCCAGGATCGGAACTGGCGAATGGGAGCTAAGAGCCGAGAATGGGGTTCTACGGAGGCTATCGGCTCCGGATTCGGCGATCGGGAATTCTGTGAGCCCGGTTTCCGAGTTTGGGGCGTGACAACTTTATTTTTCCATACACTGATATATATATATTCTTTAGTCTTCCGCTTGCTTTTATCACTGGATCTGGAGTATGAATTGCAGTTTTGGTATACTTTTACTCATGTGAATGCTTTAACTCAGACAACATTGAATCATAATCATTTTTGTTGCATAAGTGACGGTCTGGAACTCGGGAGTTGAGTTATACACGACCCTCAATTTTCAGGGTGTTACATTTAACTTCATTGCCCGACTCATTTTCAGAATCTTCAGATTCAGAAGATGCTTCAGAATCAGAGGATTCATCCCAAGTAGCCAACATACCCTTCTTCTTGGGTTTATCCTTTTTAGGACACTTGTTAGCCAAATGCCCATATTCTTGGCAGTTGTAACATTGACTATCTTTCAAAGATTTTTCAGTTTTAGATTTTGATTTTTTCTTATCATTTCCTTTTTGAAAATTAACTCTCTTTTTACTTTTGAAGATTGTATAAAACTTTTTTGCCAAAAGAGCCATATCATCTTCAGAGTTATCTACTTCAGAATTTTCTTGAAAATTATTTTTAGAAGTTTTAAAAGCAATTGATTTTCCTTTTGGAGCTTTAAAAGTTAACTCTTAGGTTTGTAAAGAACCAACTAATTCCTCAACCCTCATATTATCCATATCACGAAGTTTCTGGATCGCTGTTACTTTAGAGTTAAACCGTTCAGGAAGTGAGCGTAGTATTTTTGCACACACTTTACTTTCTGGGATTCTATCACCAAGACCCCACATAGAGTTTACAATGTCATTTAATTGTGTATAAAAGTTCATAAATGTTTCATTTTCCTGCATATGAATTTCTTCAAATTTGGTTGTAAGGAGTTGGACTTTCGATTTCTTGACAATTGAAGTACCCTCATGTGTCATTTCTAATATATCCCAAGCTTGCTTTGTTGAATCACAGGATGTAATTCTTTTAAATTCATCCGGTGAGAGTGCGCAAGTGATTGCATTTAGTGCTTTAACATTTGCACTACTCTCACTTTTCTAAAGTGTGGTCCATGGGAAATAGGGTGTTATTCTCATAGATTTTGAACCATCAACACCAGTTACTTCAGTGGTAGGAGGGTTTCAACCATTCACAGTGGCCAGCCACACACTTTCATCCATGGATTTTAAGAATATTCTCATCTTGGCTTTCCAATAAACATAGTTGGATCCATTGAAGGGTGGTAGCCTAGTGACTGATAAGCTATTAAAATTGGACATCTTAAATAGCTTAAATTTTTAACTCAGGAAATAAATCCAAGAATTAAGAAAAAAGAGCTATTAGGCTTTAATACCACTTGAAAAGGCCTATCTATATGTCCTAAAGGGGGGGGGGGGGGGGGGGGAAATTAAACAAATACGATAGCCAACAATTAAAGTAAACCAATCCCAATGCAGGAATGTAAAGAATGTAAAGCAACCTCAAAATTCAGATCTTAAGAGATTGATACAAAGGTTATTCTAAGGACAACCTTACACCAAAAACCAGAGTTTATGGTAGGAAAACCTTATTTCTAGAAAGGTCTTTGCATTAAATCTCAAATCGAAGAGGAAAAGAAAATTAAATGCAAACTATATTGAAGAATAAATTACAATCAATTATATACTGTTCTAAGGACAACCATGCACCATAAAAATGGCAGGGCAACCTTACTAGAACAATTAAGAATGCTGAAAAAGGAATCGAAAGAAATAATTGCTAAATTATTACAACATTCCCACAATGCTAGAAATAAATGATTATAGCATTCACATCCAAATATACATCTCACAAATGAATAATAAAAGATATGAAATATAAACAATTCAACCACGAGACACAAGGGATTATAATGGTTCGCCTGTGTGTTCACCAACTGTTTAATAATAGCCACACAGAATGCTACTCTACTCCTAATATCCTCACACAGGGGATATTAGCGTTCACCATCAAGTTAGGTTTTTACAGGTTCACCCAAAACCTTACAATTGTGTCTTTCTATATGGGCTTACATAATTAAAAAAAAAAACCCACTTCTGAGTTTTACTTGCTCTCCTCAGATAGCCAATACAATGAGATTTTTCTGGCAAATCCCAACAAAACCAAAAACAACAAGAAATTTACAATTAAATGTAAAATACTTGAATATCTCCTTCGTTCTAGCAGCCCAGAAGAACCAAGTCAGAGTAGATGATTGAATGTCCAAGTTCAATGTCCAAACTCACATTACAATGGTTTTAGTTCTAATTGATTTTAAATTAAATCAAATTAGGCATAGCTTTATTTGATTTTAATTCCAAGAAGAAGGAATACAAAAATTTCTCTTTTCAAATTAGATTGGAATTCAGGAACAAAATCAAATAATGAAAGCTAACAAAAGAGAATAGAAATTATGCACAATGTAGCTTAAAATGAACACTAACTTATCTCAGAGTGAAGCTTTTAATATACTTGAATTACTAGTCAAACCTCTGACATTCGTGTTCAATTTATAGGCGAGCAAATCACGTCTTCGACTGGTCTTAAGACCCCTACGACTGGTCTTTAAACCAACAGAAATTTGAAATTTCAAGCGGGATAAGATAAGACGACTTTACGACCGGTCGTGGGTACCCTACGACTGGTCGTAGGTCACCTTCGACCGGTCGTAGGTTCCACACGACTGGTCGTAGACCTATCAATTTCATTGCTGGACTTTGAGTTGAAGGTGTATGACTGGTTGAAGAACCAGTTGATACTGTTCCTACGACTGGTCGAACAATCACCAGGACTGGTCGTAGAGTAATCAGAAAATTTTAAAAATCCTCAAAAACTTAGGACTAGTCGTGAAATTTCTTGGATTGGTCGAACCAGTGCTAGGACTAGTCAAACATGGTCCAGGACTAGTCTTAGAACAAACCAAATTTACGTATAAAATATATATGAATTATGTATCCAAAATGCCCTACTCTAAAGGTCAACCTAAGGTCAGTCTTACCTCAATAGTGAAGCAAGGATATTGAAACTTGAAGACAACTGACCTTTAAGTATAACAAAGCCTGAGATCTTTGAACTTGAAGGCTTCTTGAACTTAAACACTTCTGAGATCTTGAAAGCTTCTTGAACTTGAACACTTCTGAGATCTTAAAAGCTTCTTGAATCACATATATAAGCTTCAAAGTAGTGTCTTTGTTACCACAAATTTGACAATAATAAGGGGCTATAAACTATAGTACTTACAGACTCATGGCCTCATACCAGGGCCAAATATACAACACCATGGGCCTCACTCAAGAGCTTAATACACATCATGATGGGCCTCACTCATAGGCCACATACACATCAAGTTGGTCGCATCTCATAGGTCTAATATACATCGCAATGGGCCACTCACACGAGCCTAATATAGATCAAGTTGAGCATCATCATATGGGCTGGAAATATGTCATAATGGGTCACGTCCCATGGCCTCGAATACATCACAATGGGCCTCACCAATCGAAATCGGCCTCAACAATTGGCCTCGACAATCGGCACCGATAATCAACATCAATAATCGGCACCGATAATTAGCATACAAATAAGGCGAGGTCCATAGATGGACAGCTGATCAACCAAAATATAAATATCGACCCACAACCATGGTTATATCAAATTTGGTGGCACAGAGTCATCCATATATGGTGAATTGGGCCCACTTATTTGGGTTAACCCACTTAGAGAATGGTGTGAATGAGCCTAACGAAGCTTACAAGAAGGTCACAATGAGGGCATCTAACCATCATTGCAGATCAATATGGACATCTAAGAAACATTGCTCCCTAGGAGTGGCCTACATAAGGAATTCATACACAACGTAACGGCCACACATACATCACATTGGGGCTCATTCATGGGCCTCTCATATATCACGTTGGGCATCCTATAAGGGCCTCAAATGTATCACAATGGGCCACGCCCATGGGCCTCAGATACATCTCGATGGGCCGTGCCCATGGGCCTTGAACACATCACAATGGGCCTCATCATATGGGTCGAGAATACATCATAATAGGCCTTACCAATTGGGCCGAAAATATATCAAAATAGGCCACGAATATATCAAGTCGGGCTTCATTCAAGGGTCGAAATATATGGTCTTCAAATACACAACAAGTGGGCCCTGCACATGGGCCATAAATACATCACATCGGGACTTAATACACAATGAGTCGAATCAAATGGGCTGAATTAAATGGGTCGAGTCACATAGGCCAAATCACTTGAGCCGATCAAATGGGTCGAGTTAATAGCTCAATACAAATGGGTCGAGTCAATTGGCTGAGTTAAATGGGCAGATACAAATGGGCCGAGTTAATAGGCCAATACAAATGGGCCGAGTCAATGGGCCAATACAAATGGGTCAAATCAATTGGGTCGGTCGAATGGGCCGAGTCGAATACATCATGCATTCATTGCAAGGGATCACTATGGTGCATAAAAAAAATGAATCATATCCAAAGGATCATATGGACCATGCCACAAATGACAATGGTGACAATGATTTCCATCGTTATATTTCTGGTAGGCCCACCATAGTATTTATTTTCCTTCCATATTGTTCATAAGGTCACAAGGACCTAAACAGGGAAGGAAAATAAATATTATATTGAATCAAAACTTCTATAACCCAAAGGGGTTTCAAGGGTGGGCGTTCAACACCACTGTTTCTATAGGATGGTCCACTTAATATTAGATTTGTCTTATTTTTAGTCTCAAGCCCAAAGACGAGCTCACCAATTGTATAGAAAGTTTGGATAAAACACATGCAGCATGGTGGGCCCATGTCCAATCTAATGGGCGGCTTGGATATGAACTACATACATTAAAAAGGGGTTCCACCATCCCACCATATGGACTATGTGGGTAAGACCCATACATCACGTGTGGCCCCTCAAAATTGGATGGACGGTTAGGATACAACACGTGCATCATGGTGGGGCCGCATGCACGTCAAATGGATGGACGACAAGGATACATCACGGTGGGCTCCACCCGTAAGATGGATGGACAGCTTGGACGTCATGGCTACTACATCGTCCAACAACTAGACGGTGCAGATGTAACATACATCATGGTGCAGTCCACCTTAACATATATAATATAATATAATATAATATCATATCATATAATAAATTATATTATATTATAATATAATCTTACATAAAGAAAAGCCACCATCCAGAGAATCTGATGATCTGGACGGTGTAGATTTGATGCTTATATCGTGGTGCGTCCACACGTGTGACCCACCTCTCATTCATATATACTATATTATATATATACATATAATATAATATAATATAATATACTACAACATCATAAAATATATTATATTTTACATGTACAAGAACTATGAAAAGCCACCGTCCAGGCCCCTACATGCTCTGGACGGTGTTGATCTTATGCATAAATCACGGTGGGTCCACACGTGGGAGTGTGTCATGCCCCAAACCTGAAAATTGGATTCACAGGAATCCCGATTGCCGAATCCGGTACTGACAGCCTCTGTAGTACGCCATTCTTGGCTCCTAGCGTCCATACGCTATATTCCGATCCTGGGATCCTATAAGGAAGATTTTTTTTTAAGGTACATTTAACTCATAATAAGCATAACTACAAGATTACCCAATTCACAAAGGCAACATCATCATCACATATCCACTAATATAATCATTCGAGTACAATGCTGAAAGGAAAATACATAAATCGAAAATCAAGCTCTAGAAGACCGCTGCACGCTCCAAGCTCAACACTACTGTAACCTAACATTACTTGCACACTGTTGAGGCATAAAAATGGTGAAAGGAATCAAGTAAAGGTAAAAAAGAAGAAGAGAAGAACTTTCAGAAAGAAGAAAAGGAAGATAATTTTCATAGCAGTTGCACAGAACCGCGTAGCCAGTATATGTTGCCCAGGTCCACGCAATCAATCTCTGTTGCGCGAGACCGCGCAATGAAAGTATCAGTTACGCGGAACCTCGGAATGAACTGCACTAAAGGGCTTCGTTCAAAATGATCCAAAGCACTGAAAAATAGTCTCACATCGCTAAGATCAGGATTTTCACACGTACGAGGGTCTATAAATATCCCCTCCCTTCCTTCATTGAGAGGAATTGAAGATTTTCAAGAGGAGCAAAGCGGAGTGGAAGACAGAAGGTAGGATCAAAGTCTCATGGGAGTTGCGTCCGTGCAACCGGACTGCCCTATAGTCTGTAAAGTCCAAGAGCTGTTGTGCTACCGAAGTCCGTGGCCCAGGCTTCCTTTCTTCGAATTTTCTCCTCTTCATGGGTTCTAAGGAGAAAAATCAGTCGATTTAATCGACATTCCTCCTAAGTCCCACAGGATGGTTGAAATAGGCGATGTTATGCTGCTAAAATCTCTATTTCATTGAAGGCCCGTCAATCGGATCGACATTCCTCCTAAGTCCTAGGAGAAGATCAAATCAGGTGCCGGAGGGCTTTCGAAATGACCTGTCGATCGGATCGGCATTCCTCCTAAGTCCTAGGAGAAGATCAAATCAGGCGTCAGAGGGCTGTCGAAATGACCTGTCGATCTAATCGGCGTTCTTCCTAAGTCCTAGGAGATGATCAAATCAGGCGCCGGAAGGCTGTCGAAATGAACTCTTGATGCTTAAAGCACAAATCCTTTACTTCTAAATGATTTATCTTAGAATCAAGGGATGTAAAGAGGATGTAAATGAACTCAGTATTAATAGAATGTGATGAATGATCATAGTTCTCTCTCTCTCTGTTATGTTTGAATAAGATAATCTCCCCAAACCAAAATGCATTTGTTTCTTTGTCGAAACAAAATGGCGACTCTGCTGGGGACCGTCTGTCTTATTCAAAGTATTAACAGTAAGGTTGTTATGAACATTTATCATAGTTTGGTGTCCTATGGACGCCAAAATGGCGACTCTTAGTGGGAAGTCCTCCCCTTCATCTCTAAGATAAATCACCCTAATCATTCAATCACTAACTATAAACATGTTTCTTGATTGAAGGTTTCTAAAATATGATTACGACTCAACATCCATGGCGATCCTCGTACGAAAAGTGAACTTTCGATTCATCCCGACATGGTTTGTGATAGAATACGCACCAGGTCATGTGCGTAAAAGTAGCAGTGCTCAAGTAACTGCTGGGATCATTTCTGCTTCGCCCCAATCATCAGAAGACAATGCAGGCTGGACTATTGTGACCTCTCGTAAGGCACGAACACAAGACTTCAAGAATTATGGAATGAGTCAGCCTTCATTAAAGATCAGAGGACCCATCACACGAAGCACAGTCAGAAGAAATCCTGAACTTGCTCCTCCAGCAATTTACCCAGCGCAAACAGTTCCTCAATTGACGGTATGCGACTTCCTGATTTTAAATGCCTCAATAACTAAACGAACAAGGGAAAAAAAGGGAAAAGCATTGGTAATTAGATCACCAACGCCATCTCGAAATGATTCACCAGTATCGGCGTCATCTCAGTCGACTGATGCCACAGAGAGTACGAAAAAGCCCGGTGAAACTATATCCCCTCCCTTTTCTGCAAGCCCTGTCACATCGACATTCTCTTGTTCTCCTCTGATTACTGCTTCGACGAACAGTGGAGAGGCTGCAATATTCATGACTGGGACAAACCCGGATTATAGAGCAACTGCAGAGGACGTTTCAATGCAATGGCAGAAGCACAGAATGCATTAATGGAAGAATGCAGAAATCTTAGAGAAGCGTTGGCAACCCTCACACACAATGTAGCCCGAATGGCAATCCCCTAGAATGCAACGGAAGGGAAAGAAAATCAGCCCGACATTCTTCCACCACAGGGGGCAGGGTCACTAGGGTCCATTCCGGCAGCAAGAACTGTGACACAGGAAGAGGTGAGGCAAGTGGTCGAAGAGGCGGTCAGAGCCGAAAGAGAACGCGAAAATACCGGGCGCTTTAGATATCGAACACCTTATCTAAGGGAAGTAGAAGATATCCCTTTTTCGGCCAATTTCAAGCATCCGAATTTTTAAAAGTTCAATGGGGAAGGATCTCTGGAGGAGCATTTGATGCACTTTATCAGTAGCATGGAAAATTTTTCCATGATACCACAGTACTCCTTGTGGCTATTTGGTTCGTCGCTAACGCACAAAGCATTCCGATGGTATTCTAGTTTGGCACCTGGATCAATACGCACATGGGAACAAATGCAGGAGGTTTTCATGTCGAACTTCTTCTCCTCGGAACGTGATGTCAGTATTACGGAACTGGCCTCTATTCGGCAAAGAGAAGGAGAGCCGGTAGAGAAATTTATAGACAGGTGGAAAACATTAGGAGCTTCGTGTAGACAACTACCGAAGGAAAAAGAACAGGTTAAGATGTGTCTAAATTCTATGGGCACAGGGATTGCATTCGGACTGACTAGCACCGACATCAGGTCCTTTCATGACTTGGCTACCAAAGCCCACGCATTGGAACTGATGACTCATAAAATCTCGGCATTTCACCATGATATGACTAGGAGAGTGTCCAGCAGAACAGCTGTAAACACTGTCGATCACGACAGAAAAGAAAAAGATACAAAGGACTCGAGAGAAAGAATGCCGGACCGACATGAAGAGGGTGTTAGGTCAAGAAACAGGTACGACGGGAAGCGACCTAAAATGTTGAACTCTCATGAAGGGTTCGTATTTGAAAAAGAAGATGTCGCCCCTATGATGGAGCAGTTATTAAAAGCTGGCACGATAGTACTGCTGGAGCCTAAGCGCCTAGAAGATATAACAAGGACAAGAGAAAAGAATTTCTGTCATTATCATCGCCTAGTGGGGCACCCCACAGAAAACTACTATACACTAAAATGTATAATACAGCGACTAATCAATAGAGGCGAGATACTATTGGGGAAAGAAAGAGAAAGAGGCTTCATGGCAACCGTAAACAAGCTTACAGTCCAAGAAGAGGAACAAGAAGCGAATAATGCAGGAAGCAGTAAAGCTGTAAAGAAGGTTGCAGTAATTACACTACGGTCGGGCAAGAAGATAGTAAGCCCTACAAAACAGAAAACAGAAGAAGCGATTGCAAAAGAAAATAACAGCGACAAGATGAAGGGAAATAATGAAATGACGAAAGCAAATTATGACGTGGTAAATCATCTAAAGGGAATACCGGCCCGATTGAGCATTTACGACGCACTAAAGCTATCAGAAGAATTCCGACAAAGTTTGATTCAGGCCTTATCTGATCATGACATCAGGGAAACCCTACTGGCTGAGGTAGAACATGAAGAACTTAATGAGCAGAAGGACTGCTTCCCAGTCATTTCTTTTTTCGATGATGATATGATCTGTGAGGAAATCCATAACAGACCACTAATGATAGAAGGCCATATTCGTGGGAGGAAAGTCAAGAGGATTATGGTAGACAATGGGTCTGTAGTAAATCTTTTGCCACTCTCCATGTTAAAAAAATCAAACTACCGTCGCTCATAATTACGCCCCAGCGGGATGATGATACAAGGTTTTAATCAGGACGGGCAGCGTGCACTTGGCAAAATTACGGTGATGTTGTAAATAGGGGAATTGACTACTGACGTTGTTTGTCATGTCATAAATGCAGTGACGACATACAACCTTCTCCTAGGAAGGCCATGGATACACCAGTACATTATCATACCCTCCACTCTCCATCAGTGTTTCAAATACTGTAAAGACGGGGTACAACATAAAGTAATGGCCGATGCGAGACCGTATACAGAAGCTGAGTCCTTCTCTGCAGATGCAAGTTATTACAAAGAATTTACCACCGAAAAAATAGATAAGGAAGAAAGTGACGCCCTGAAGAATGATGAAGAGAGCGCAATCACAGAAATGGTAGAAAAAGTGGTGCCATCTAAAACAGCAGGGATCAGCAAGAAGTTCTATTTTGTACCAAAACATTTAAGACGACCGGGATAACCGCCGTTAACTTTGCTATCATCTGAACAGCTAAAAATTTTACAGTCAAATTATACGGTGCCGCTACCGTATGCTGAAAGAAATAAGCCGTTTTCGGCTGCTCCAACAAGATTTCAAGTTAAAGCCAATGAAAAATATTTTGATCCAATCGAGTTCTACGTTTCAGAAGCAGTAAGGACGAGAGAAGAGGCTCAAAATAATGAATATCATGGTAGGCTGACTCCACAAGACCTTCGAAAGTATAGTCCGGCAAGTAAGAAAATTATGAAAAATATGGGCTTTGATTATGAAGAACCCGTCGGACTAAACCACGGGAAAGGAATTCAGGTCCCCATCGGGGTCAATCAGGAGAAGCGTAGAAAATTTCAAGGGTTGGGAGCAAGCTAGTCAATGAATACAATTACAGTCTTATAGCCTCCCACAGAAATATGCTTCCTCCATATCTCCAAGAATAAAAAAAAAAATGTATCTCCACTGACGGCCACGATCATATCCAGGGGGCAAATTCAAAGCTAAATGAGATAAAACATGCTCAATAAAGGCAAAACCCTTCAAGGAAGTAAATGAAAGCCTATATTGGCCTATACTCGCGCTGGTAAAAGGGAAATTGCTTCCGAAGGCGCTACTGATTTTGATACAGAACATTATCAAGATAATAATTCTGTATCAAAAGGGGGCAAGACAGGTAAGATAGGAAAGTAAAAGCTGTGAAATGAATTTCTCACCACGAAATGTATTTCTTTGGTGTATATGAATAAAATGCAGGCTTTCAAGTATAACAAGTCATCGTCAAACACGAAGCACTAAGGACGATTGCCAAAAGCAAAGCCAAATGAAAAGTTAATCGTCAGAATTAGCAACTATCGCTATCAATCGATTAAAAGATCAATCAATTAAAAGATTAAGCGATTAAAAGATCACGCGATTAGAAGAATCGCCAGCGATTAAAAGATCAAGCGATTAGAAGAATCGCCAGCGATTAAAAGATCAAGCAATTAAACGATCGTTATCAAGCATTGACATAAAAGGTGCCGATGATCGCCATCAAGCATTGACGCTAATTGCCGACAGAAAATTTCCATCGAAATCAAATTATCAGGTATCAATGATCATAAAAAGAAAAAGAGAACAACTATCGCTATTGCCGATCAATCACTCATCAAGGTTGCCATCATCTCTAAGCTGATAGAAAAATTGACATAAACATAATACGAAAGTCCTTGTGACATTGTCAGCAGCGGCGAAATGTCAACCATATGATCATAGTAGAATGAATCATACAGTTAACTGTACATATGAATTGGCAATAGCAATGGCTGCTCATCGTAAAAAGGTGGCCTAGTCAAGTCCCAAAAAAGAAAAAGAAAGAAAAGTCAAAGTCCTAAAAGGACCAAAGCTCAAAAGGGACCAGCTACGCATAAGACCTATGAAGATCGTCATTCGGGCAGCGGCGAGAAGCCAGTGGCCCTAAAAAGCCCATGAAGGTCATTGTACGCATACCCATGCGGGCAGCTGATGGAGTTAATGACCAAAAGCCAGAAGGCCAAAAGTTGACTAAAAGTCAAAAGCTCAAAATCTTCAAATGACAAAAGGCCGAAAAAGCTCAAAGTCTCCAAAGACCAAAAGCCAAGAGCCAAAAGTCAACCGAAAGATCAAAAGCAAAGGGCCAAAAAGTCAACTCAAAGCCAAAGTGCTAAAAGTCCCCAAATGACCAGTCAAGCGTAACACCCATGCCGTCTGTATAGCTTTCCGACAGCGTCACGGGGAATGGAGGACAAGCCCTCCCGTGAATGGGCCCGACCTTGCAGGCGAAGAAAATGAGGGCCGCAGTGCGCACATGACAAGCCAACCATGCATAAGACCCCCCATATTTGTGGTTCGATTTCGGTATGTACTCATGAGGAATGGCTTAAACCTACTCATTGATGGATCGGCAACCATGGATTTGGTACCCCCAAAGGTAACCTTGTGAGCCCTGTGAACTCTAGAGAGTTACCGTTGCCAACCCTGTGCTGTAAATCCAACCGAGTTCATGGCCCCGGTAGCTTCACTGGGCCCCTCTGATGGATCACAGTTTGTGAACTCCCTAGGCAGTGAGAATTCCAGCGAACTCTAGAGAGTTATAGAGACCATCACGTAAGACCCGAAGTAACAGTGCTCCACTACTCATGAGCTTAAACTGTGTGCAACTAACTGAATTGAAACTTAGCACCGCCAATAAAATATAAACTGATGACGTCACATAGGAAAACCTCGTACTAACAAATCATAAAATATTGTTGTTGCATGATTAGTTTCATAGAATATCATGATAAACTATGTGCCATGTTCAAAATGCAGTAAATTCATGTCGAAATCATGACATAGACAGTATGTCTGGAATAATGCATAATGTAGAAGTGCATGAAAAGTTAAATTTACTGATGAAAACCAAAAGAGAACATATACTTAAACATAAAAAAAAGGAGGGAAAGATTACATGTTTATAGTTCCTCTGTGATGCCTATTACATTCATAAATTGCCGCAAGTCTTCTTTTAATTGAAGCTGAGCTGCGTCATGCTTTGACTTTTCTTCAAGAATAATCTTTGTCTGATCAGGAAGGCCAGCTAATTTGTCTTCTAGAGATGTGATCATTTCGTTTCTCCTGAGTAATTCCAACTTCTCAGTATTGGCAGACCAAATATTGACCTCGAGTTTCTCCTTAACCTCCTGTACAGATAGCTCCTTCTCATGACCTTGCAGTTCCATCTGTGAAATCTCTTCTCTTAAAGCTACTATACGATCTTGAATAAGCTCTTTGTCACTAGTAAGGGTCTTCAAGTGTTCTTGCAACAATAATTGCTCCTGATCTAATTCAGATATTGTGGAAGCAATGAGTGAAGCCCTCTCCTTAGACAAAGTTAACCACTTCCCATATTCAAGGACTTCTAGAGCAATTGTAATAGTCTCCGCTGATGCTAGAGAAGCTATTGAATCACGAAATCTAAGGAGGGAACTACGCAAAACAGAAATATTAATCATCGCCATCTTTGCAGAGTTTTTCAGAATTTCAATGGAAATGTCCAGATCTGACCATTGTTCAGGGTCCTTGAAGATATGAATTGCTGTTGACAAAGAGTTTTTCATTAAAAGAATTTTGTGAGCGGGAATCTTCGAAGGAAATGGTAACTCAAAGACAGTGGCCACAGATTCGGAACTGGCCGCCCCACTACAGGGGAGAATTCCTGCAAAATGAGTAAGAGACCAAGCTGGAGTGAGAAATAAAAATGAAGAATTTACAGCTCTTCAAATTAATATATATATACCTGCTATAGAAGTATGACCAGCAAGAAAGGGAACTTCTGGGGCTGCAGAAGTACCAGCTTCTAACATATCAGCAAGAGAGGGCGCTCTCACTTCTGTGCTGGAATCTCTGGTAGTAGGAGTTGGTAGATCAGTAGCCTCGACAGGAAATATAATTTCACGGGCCACGCTCTTAGGCGCCACCAGAGAGGCCAAAGAAACTTATGAGGAGACCATTGGTGTAGCTGGATGAAGTTCTGCAGAGGGGGCAGCGCTTGTTTCAATGCAAGCCACATGAGTACCTAAAAAAAAAGAGAATGATAGTGGTGATTAAGATAGTGATCACTTGACAAGCACATAAATGTTTAAGGAATTCGAGCTCCCTTACCAGGTGAATACCCATATTCCCCGTAGTCCAAGAGTTCTTCATCCTCTTCGGTTACCGCATGTGGCTTGCTAGGAATAGAAGTGGTAGGGAAAGTTTCAGGGGCTATGGGGAGATGTTCTTCTGCTACATTTTCGGTGGCCATATCTTCCTCGTCATCTATATTGACATCCCCTTCTTCATAATCATCGTCTTGAACTCCATTATTTCCATCATCATCATTGTCAGACCCCAGGGGAGTGGAATTCCTGATGAAGAAGATGAATCTTCGCTAGAAGATGAACTTTCGCTTGCCAGATCTTCCTCATCCACTTCTACAATCGCGACTTGTTTCTCTTTATAGGAAATAGGATGGTTGCTTTCCCTTGGAGATCTCCTGCCAACTGGAATCGAGGGAGATGAAGAGACATGTCTTGCTTCTTCTTGAGGAGTGGGTGACAACATTTGCTGATGTGCTCATGATCTAGTCATCGGGGACGATGAGCTAGGGGGAAGAGTTTGTGGAGAAGGGGCAGGTTTGTCTTAAGTTGTATTTTCTTCAGCTGTAGCAGTCTCTTCAGGAATAGGAGAGGATGCTCCTGCAACATCTTCTGGATCTCGGCCACCAAGGTCGTGGGGAATATGTTCAAATTCTGCTAGGACCCCATGGGCAAACCAACCGTCTAAAGTGTTAATTGGTTTTCTCTCACGGATTAGCTCTTTCATCGAAATCTTTCTGCAAATTTCACCACGATGAGGAGCGCGACTTTTCTTTGGAATGAAGCCGATTCTGTTATCAATTTTTCTTCCCCTAAGCCGAGGTGGATGGAGAAAGAGAAGAGAGTCCACAAGTAGGCGTTTGTTGATCAAAAATGATTGGTGATCCCACCACCTCATCTAGCTGTAAGAAGTACGGGCTATCCGATCGCAGCTAGGGATGATGAAAGAAGAGTTAACACGGCCACCTAATAGTTGTTTCCATATCATGGCCCAGTTCAAGGGACCTGTTCCATAGTAGCGCATTCTCTTAGTAACCAGCCCACAATCTTTTGGCACAGCTTAGTCATAACCGAATTGGCTAGCAAAACAGCTAGGATAGTAGGGTTCTCTCCAGAATTCCGTTCCTTCCCTGAGTGGAAAAATGCAAGAAAGAATGGAAAGAAAAAAGGCCCTTTCTGCTACAGTTAGTGCCCCTTGATCTACCATATCTGTATCTTGAATGTAGTGATGAAGCCAGAACTGGAAGAAGTCCACTTAATCAAAGTCCTGAATCTTATTGATCACCCACTCGTACGATCTTCTGGCCATGGCCCTTTGTTGAAAGAACCAAAGAGGAAGATGAGAAGAACTGACGTAAGCTTTTTTCGGTGCTTCAAAAGTCCAGGGAAAATAGACTCCTAACCATCCGGTGAAATAGTGCCAGGCAGTATACGCTGATGAAGATCCAAGGGTGGGATTTTTTATGTGTGTAGAGATCTCTCCAAAAGCCTGATAAATGAAGCATAGCACAGGGGGTGCAATAGAATACTTCTGACCTTCTGCTAGAGCTCCGGTGACCACAAAAGTGGTGGGGCGAATAGCATCCGCCCACTTGGAACTAGGAAGAACAACTATGCTCAACCAGTAAGCAAGGAAGGCTGCCAGTTTCCCAAATGAGCTATAAGCTGGTCGTTCTTTCATGTTGTCACTAAGGGTTGTCAGTTCCTTACAACGACTGTCGCAAAATCTGCAGAACAAGAAAGGAATTAATATATAGGAATATGTGGCGAAGAGGAATACACTAATCTCTGAGTATGGGATACCTGAGTATTCTAAAAAAATGGGCCAGCCATTGCAGAGGAGATAGTTTGTGAATATTCAAAAATTTTCCCATCTCTCTGAAAAGTTCGATGGTGGTTTCTGAGATGGAAGGTCTGTGATAGGGGGAGGATATAAATGCCAATTCTGCATTTGTCGGTATGAACTCGTCATAAAATCTTCCTATAAGTGGGAGACCAGCTATGCGGTGTAGATCCCATAGTGATATGCTCATTTATCCGAATGACAGGTGAAGGGAATTGGTGGTGGGAGACCAATATTTGAGAAATCCTTTCAGTATGCAGGGTTCCTTGTAAAAATATTGGGATGTGACCTCTATCACATCGTAAAGGCCTACTTTAGCAAGGGTACTTGCGTGTTTCTTCAGAATTGCCTCTGCCCAATTAGAGTAATAGCGACTAGAAGTCAGTAGGCCTCTTGTGCGAAAATCTTCTGATCCCCAAAGAGGATCACAGTCCTTATACGTTGTCTGAAAGTCTCGTAAAAATAGGTCGGGAAGAGATTGTGCGGACTGTGAAAGGGAGCAAGGAAGATCATGGGATGGGCCTCTCCGATAATCTACCGGGGTTTCTGCACTTGTATTCTCCCTTCAAGAATCTGGGGTTCTCACGTCGCCCACGATTCAGTATACATCAGCTTTTCTCCGTCCACATAGTCTGTGGGTTCACATTAAAGGATGGATTGGTGACGATGCACGCTAATGAGAATTACTGTCATGCCTTCCGAATGAGGATTGTCAAATTTCATGACACCCTCAATCGCTCGAACAGATTCTCAAGAGTTCGAAAGCTTCTTTTTATTATGCTCTTTGATCTTTTCTTCAAACTCCCACGCCTTATTCCGACGAGTTTTCTTGGAGAGAGAAGCAGGCGGGGTACCTTCTCTGACAGGGGGTCTATCGCTATCTGTGCGAATGTGGGCGGTTGTCTTCAACCATTCTTCCCAATCATATTCACGACCGTTCTTGGGAGGCCGTTCTACGTTTCCCATGATTATAGCACGATGAATGGGTGAGGAAAGTGCTTCGATGCGGCCAGTGAAATCAAAAGTTGGGAGTACTGGCTCTTTGAAGTATGACGGGGTCTGAGTGGTGGTTTTGGTACGCTTAGTTGGTGGTTGGTCAGCAGAAGGAGAGGGGCGATGAGAAGTATCAGGAGCGTCGGAATGAGAAGGATCCTCCATTTGAGGGTCTACAGGACGGAGGGACCTATTGATGTGAGCTATGAAGAGAGAAGGGTTGAAGACTTAAGAAAGGTTGTTGAGGAAAGAGTTCAAAAAATGGAGAAGACTTAGTTGCGCGGGTCCGCGAAATCAAAAGAAGTTGCGCGATGTGTTGCGGCACTTTGAAAATTATGCGAATAAAAGATTCATTGCGGGGCTCCGCGCAGACAATGTCCATTGTGCAAAAAATCACCAAGAGTGAAAAAATTTGCCAGAGAAAGTAGAGACTGCAGAAAGTGATGAAGGGTGAGGTATTTATAGGTTACTACGACCGAGTATATGCACGGCCAGTTGTACGGGTCCGCGCAAACCAAATGGGATATTTGATCCTTTAGTTGTTACTCCGAAAGAACAAATAAAGGATCAAGGGGGCAATCTGTTGAGGCATAAAAATGGTGAAAGGAATCAAGCAAGTAAAGATAAAAAAGAAGAAGAGAAGAACTTTCGAAAAGAAGAAAAGGGAGATAATTTTCATGGCAGTTGCACAAAACTGCATAGCCAGTATATGTTGTGCGGGTCCGCGCAATCAATCTCTGTTGCGCGAGACCGCGCAATGAAAGTATCAGTTGCGCGGAACCTCGGAATGAACTGCACTAAAGGGCTTCATTCAAAATGATCCAAAGCACTGGAAAATAGTCCCACATCACTAAGATCAGGATTTTCACACGTGCGAGGATCTATAAATACTCCTTCCCTTCCTTTATTGAGAGGAATTGAAGATTTTTAAGAGGTGCAAAGCGGAGCGTAAGACAGAAGGTAGGAGCGAAGTCTCCTGGGAGTTGTGTAGGACCGCGCAACCGATATTGGTTGTGCGGGTCCGTGCAACCAGACTGCCCTACAGTCTGTAAAGTCCAAGAGCTGTTGTGCTACCGAAGTCCGTGGCCCAGGCTTCCTTTCTCTGGATTTTCTCCTCTTCATGGGTTCTAAGGAGAAAAATCAGTCAATTTAATCGACATTCCTCCTAAGTCCCAGAGGATGGTTGAAACAGGCGCTGTTATGCTGCTGAAATTTCTATTTCATTGAAGGCCCGTCGATTGGATCGACATTCCTCCTAAGTCCTAGGAGAAGATCAAATCAAGCGCCGGAGGGCTATCGAAATGACCCGTCGATCGGATCGGCATTCCTCCTAAGTCCTAGGAGAAGATCAAATCAGGCGCCGGAGGGCTGTCGAAATGACCTGTTGATCGAATCAGCATTCCTCCTAAGTCATAGGAGATGATCAAATCAGGCGCCGGAAGGCTGTCGAAATGAACTCTTGATGCTTAAAGAACAAATCATTTACTTCTAAATGATTTATCTTAGAATCAAGGGATGTAAAGAGGATGTAAACGAACTCAGTATTAATAGAATGTGATGAATGTTCATAGTACTCTCTCTCTGTGATGTTTGAATAAGATAATCTCTCCAAATCAAAATGCATTTGTTTCTTTGTTAAACACGCACATCTATTGTGCATAAGCTTATAGAAAGCTTAGAGGGTGGTGTAAGCATATGCACAAAGTAAGTGTCAGGTATTCAATACAATGTCATCATCATACAATACCGAAATTACTAGTAATCCATAAATCATACATTATGGGAATAAGCAGAAATACTGACAAAAACATGAGTTATCAGAGTAAGTAGAAATACTAACAAGATCATGAATTATCAGAATAAGTAGAAATACTGACAAGATCATAAATCATACGATAACAGAGTAAGCGGAAGTATGGACAAGTCCATAAGTCAATCAATATCAGAATACACAATATAGAACAACTATGCAATAATGAGTCATAAAGAGCCAAATATCAGATGCCGAGGATGCAATGCAATATATAAATCTTGCTAAGTCTGTCTAGGCCATATAAGTACAAAAACATAGCAACCTAAAATGTCATATGCCTGCTAATATAATGCAATATGCGATGTGAATGAAATGACCACGCTGGAGTGTGAAGTCGGGGTGATAGTATGTAGTATCGCAGGCTATAGGGTCCACCACAAGGGACTTCTATCTAAACTAGTCCCATACCTAAATTTGGATAGTTAGACTCAACGTGGTAAACTCCTGATCTCAGGTTAGTTGTGTGCCCAACCAAAATCCTTCCCATAATGAAGGTACGCAATAATTAGTTGTGCACCACCAGCCTGAGTGGATAGTGAATGAATGAATGAGCATGCAACTCCTACTCGATAAGTACACATATCAGTACAGTTTTTCTCTAAAAAATCACCGGGGTCTATCACACTCCTAACCAGATTGTCACCCCATTGCGCACAACAAGGTGAGTGGAAGAGACCTCACTATCTACCTGCCAATATCAGGCCCAACTTGTCGATAGCGGACCCATTCCTCGAGCTGGTCAAACTCAACCTAGCATTACCCCCTCCTCTCAAGTAGGTATGGCCGCACCTCCTTCCAACTGATCACGACACAGTGGGAGACACGGCCTAACGATATACAGCCCTCATGCGCTCATGTATCCACTCAGTCTAGACATTGGAGAAACCTCTGTAATCAAGAGGGTTTAAGGACTTTTACCCAAGGATATCTATAGTACTCCATGCAGAACAGATTTTTGGTGTCCCATATGGCCATCCATGAAATACCTGTGGAGCCTACGACCCTTATGTCGCTAAGGTATACAGTAATCACAACACGCAATGCAAGATGCATGAGTCATACAATGTAACACCCTGGATTTTTCCAACCTGGAGTTAAACGTCCTTAGGCAATGAGTCAACCATAATACTTTCGGAGCTCAATCCCAAAGTCTAAAGATCACTTTTCAATCCATTTCCTTCAAAATCTCACCTTTCACCACCTCATTCTTCAAATTTCTCTAAATACTTTCATATTAGACATAAATCCTAAAGTTTAAATAGTGAAGAACTATACTTAAACTAAAACTTACTGTAAATGGTACATACACGAATAAAATGGAATTTTGACTATTAAATTTTTAAAATTTCATGATATAGATAGGACATTTGGATAGATTATCTTCTTCTACCCAAAATCATATATTGTACATCACGTAACTCATTTCGGTTTGCAAGTGAGACCCGATAATGCCTCGACAGACTCGTGGGCTCAAATGACTCAATTCGGGGGGACTCGAGGTGGGTCCCACATGTTTTCGGCATCCCTGGGGGAGGACATCACCCCTGGGGTGAGCCCTCACCAAAATGACCAGTGATTGGCGAGGGGCTAACCGGTTTGGCGAGGTCTTGTCTATACAGTGGTCGGGCGACCCGTTTTCTGTATTTTTTCTACGCATTTCATCCAAATTTAAAAAATAATATCTTCCTCATTATAACTCTGATTTAGGTGATTCAAAAATTAGATTGAATCTAAATGAGTCTAGTTTTATATAGAAATAAGTGAAAAATATAATAAAATATTTAATATAGTTTAAAGTAGGTCATTGTGAAACCTATCCGAAAATCACTTGTTGGATAGCCGCTGCTTCTGGAATTTTAAAAATTTTTCTACCACAAAAAATCTCATGAAATTTGGTGGAGACAGGGTAAAATTGATGATAAAATACTAAAAAAATAGTTTAAATAATATAATAACTAAAAGTGCCAAAAATGGAGCATAGAATGGCCATAAGACCGTATTTTGCCATAATTAGGGTAGAATTTGGTTAAGTACTAAACTGAATACTCAGTAGAATTAGCTTGAACCACTTTAAATATAAAATACAAGACTTAAAATGAGTAGGACCGCTAATGCCATATTACCTATAAACTTTGGATCAATCTCTAAACCCAGTTGCTCTTGAGAGCACCGTGAAACTTCGAATCGGACCTGGAACGCACGTCGAAAGTTTGATTACCTCGAAACTATCTGGTTACGGAAATTAAGTCCAGATGGTATCTCATGACTATTTCCTTAAGCCCGGAGTAAAGTGAGTGAGAGACATGAATTTCTTTAGAATTAAATCCAAATTTATGTAATCTGAGTTGTGTCACTTGCGCGCCAAATATAAGGATTCAGACCGTCAAAATCTGACCCAATTACATCCTCGAATCAGGGGAAATGTCCCACACATGTCAGTGCACTTGTGGCCCTGATTGAGTGCCAGTGACTGTTGAACTAAAACTGGTCCACCGCGTCTGATCTGTAAACCCGATCGAACTGAAAACTCAGCTTGACTTAGATCCATGGTCAAGGAGCTTAAGGCCGACCGCATTTAGCAAAGGGACCTCTAGAAATGCTCTATTGAGTTGAAATAGATGGGTTTTGGCTATAACCTAAGTATACCTTGGCCTTGGGGCCATTTTCATCAGCCATGGGACTATATAAAGGTCTAAACCCATCCTATTTTTATTCCATATGATTTTACTAAAACCCTAGGAGAGAGAGAAGAGAAGAAAGAGAGAAAAAGTGAGAGAGAGAGAGAGTTAGGGTTTTCTCCTATGATCCTTATCGCTCCTCGGGCTGCATCACCACTTCTGTATCACTATTTCAACGATTCCAACTTCATTCTTAGGTAAGGAATCTTAACCCTAATTTGTTTTAGGGATTTGAAAAGAGTGTAGGGTGAAATAGCTAACCTATTTCATGCTACAGGTTGCCATCATGATATAGATGAAGGAATAGTGTTCGAACCGAGTTCATTATGAGTCTACCTGTGAAAGGTGCTGATTATAAATGTTTTAGGTGATGGTTTTCAAGGCTTTCAATGTCAGTTAATGATTTATGACTAACTTAGCTACTGTCACATGTGCTTAGATGCAAGGATTTTTATTTATTATATATATGTGACTATGTTGAATATAATGCATTTCATATGTCTGTTGAAATGTTTGAATGAACATAAAATTATGATTTGTCTTGTTACGATTGATGTGTGGGAATACATGATTGTTGTACGTATGACAACTCTTATGTGGAAGGATTTGCCATACTATGTGGTTTAACTAATTTATTACAAGCATGTAATGTATGTAGTATTTGGATATGTGCATGCCATGATTATTAACTATGAATATATGCTTGTTGTGTATGTGGCAACTCCTTTGAAAAAAGGGCTTGCCAGGATATATGTTATAACTAGTCTAATACATGTATGTTGAAATGTGTAGCCTATGTGTTTGATAAAATGCCTGAATGAGAAAATACTAATCTTTATGTATGTAATGAGGGCATTGAGATAGGATTCTCAACTCCCTTACTTGTAGTTACAGTTTCCTTCATGTAACCTATCTTACTAATATGTGCTTTATGTATGGGATGCCTATGTATGATAACATGGTTTGTTAGAATGCTCAATGCAATTTATTCCTGAAACTAGTTGTCACATGTTGCTTAACTATCACATAGGAATGCCTACTGTGTTTGGATGTGACTGGGGCTACGATGCAGTCCAGGCATTCGGTAATGATTCTCGAATTAGTGGCCGAGGTCATCTCGCCACAATTGATGCGTTCGGTGAATCCGAGTTGTACAAGGATCATCGACAACGGTACCTTGTCAATTTATTCAGCGCATGCTCGTACCAGTCGAACTCGTCTTCTAAATTGATTGGTCCAATGTATGTTCACCATGTATGGATGCCACTGCTTAAACCTAAGGTACCAAACTTACCAGGGTTGATGTAGATATCATGGCCTGTATTATGGGAGTGGAGCGTGGTGTTGTGCATGCCAGTGAGACTAATGTCACTAGTGGATGGGAGAGAGATCACCGCACTTACTTTCTTTCAGCTGACTTGTTAATTAGAGGTGAGGGAATAGCCTCCCAACGACACACATAATGAAGGATTACCACCTGCTCCCCCATATACGCATGTACAACATGTATCCTAGATGGAGCAACCGCACGGAGTGCACAAGGTGCATGGTGGATTTCTTGTACCGAGTTGGACAAGGAGAAAAGGTGTGCCTACACACTCTATCCTTGACCTAAATAGTTAAGGCGTCATAGTCTACTCAGGGGGACTAGTCTCTCCCATTCGGCCGACTAGTTTGCAAGATTGTCCGCAACTTTGGATTTAGGATCCACATGGACAATCTCGCCCCTATCAATTTCATTAATAAGACTACCCTCAACAACATGAAAATGGGTCTCAGGCAACGCTAAGCAAGACTTGAAGAATTTGGGGATGAGATAGAAGAAGAGACAGAAGAGGAGGAAGACTGAAAAAGAGGAACAGGAGGAAGAAGTGGAGGCTCAAGACTCTGACTGGGAGCCTCCCACTACTCGTGATGACTGCCAGGACCAGGCCGCCCAAGATGCTCGCATGGCCAAGATCGAGGAAAACCAACCTACCTGAAGTAAAAGTTCAAGAGGATGTCCCATACCCTAACAGCCCTCCTGTGTTGCATGCAAGATAAGGGAGCACCTCTACCTTCGCTAGAATCGAAGGATTAGTAGTATAGCTTATAGGTATTTTCTTTGTAATAGCCTTGGATAGGCTTAGTTTGATGCTAGGCTGGTAAATGTTGAAGTTTTTTGTTAGTCATCTGTCATGTGTTCTCTGTCATAGTACATGTAATGCCATATCATATGTAACTGTGGCAAATTTTGTTTAATGAAATGCATGGAGCTCTTTTTGTTTATTAATGTGTGGAATATTTGGGAAAAGCTGATGATATCACCCTAACTTTATAAATATTGTATCCCATGTTGTATATATGGAATGCCTCCTAAAACCACTCGAAACATGACACGTCTCCCACTTGGCGAGTTGGTTGACTGGGCCCCTCTCCCGAGTGATAGCCAAACGAACCCTAGTTTGGGTCTAGGTAGCAAGATGATGTCAGATTCACAACCGGCCACCGGCCCCACAAATGGGCCAACGCTGAGTGCACCACCAGTTCTAGGTCAGAACCGTGCATCTTCGTGACACCACGTATCCCTCAGGCAGCCCTTGTGATGAGGGTTGAATATTACATATTAGACCCTGATTACTGCCTGATTTCACGTACATAATAATGCTTAATGGAGTAGTTTAATTGTGTTTTGTTGCAGGATAAAATAAAGAGCATTGATTGAAAAAGTGTATTAAAAGCATGGATTTGATGCTCCGAAGTCACCAGAGCAAGGGACGGACTCCAGAGAACCAAGATCAATGGATTTACATGCTAGGGATCCGAGAAAATCAAGTCGTTCACATTAAAGGGGCCCAAAAACCAGCCAGAATGCAAGATCATAGGGTTCTCACCATCCGATCAACTCGAAACTTCATACATGTGATGGGGGTCATAAATTAACCATACATTTCAAATTTCAGCTCTCGGATCACTGTGGAAGTGATCCAACTGACAGATCAGCCCATAAACCGTTGATTCTGGGCCCACCTGATCCTTCAATATGCTTCAATTATGGTCCCAACTATTTAAAAGATATGAGGAGACAAATGGACGGAACGGATTTCCAAAAAACGTCAAGGTAGGGCCCACATTATGTGATTGGCGTGCATACAATACACGTCCACTTGCATTGCATTGAACCAACAATGCAGTTTGACTGCATTTGACCGATTCCATTTATAAAAAAAAAAATGGAAACTGCCGTGTTTTGCGTCCGCGAACAGAGGCTTGCGGATGATTCTTGTGGCCCACCACCATGTCGTAAACGTCTGATCCGGACCGTCCATCAAGATGCTACAGTCCATATCACCAAGACCTAGATGGCAGAATTTCAAAAGACAAGCTAGGATTGTTTCCAAACCGTTCAAAAGCAGGTTGAACGAAAGAGAAAAATATCATGTGGGCCTCATCAAAAGAAGGTAAAAATTACATATTTCCAACCGAAATTCTGAGAGGAATTCGGTGGACGGATTGGATTTCTCAAGTGTCTGACAAAATGGGCCCCACAAGTGCCACAGCAGAAGTGTTCCGCGACCGTCTTCAAAAACGGAAGTTTCCATTTTAGCGTCAGCAAATGAACGGCCGCTGGCCGTTTTGCGGATGATAGTGGGCCCCACACGTGCCCCGTAAGCTCAATCCAAACCATCCACCATGTAGACAGCCGTGACCACTACAAAACCATGTTTAAACTTTTCACTCATGCAAACACATGTGTGAGATACAGGGGCCACAAAAGGGCTGCCCTGTAGCGTTCAAATATGATCTTTTAGTGATTTCTTCTCTAGGACATGCCAATGGATATTCAAAACCACCCATTTTTGACTAAAATTTCATTCTGAATGCAATGGATGGGGTGAATTTCTCCAAAACCACTTCTGTGAGGCCCACCGATCACAACAGCAAAATGGTGCGAAAGGTTTCGCACATCCGCAAAAACTGACTTTTTCAAGTAGTTGTGGCCCACCATCTTTGATCATATGGCAGATCTGAACCATCTATCATGTAGAGGACCTAAGAAAGTCCTAAGGGACGGTGTTTCTTTGGAATTTGAGCGAGGAAAGTGGCGTGTTTCGAGGCACCGAACTTGGCTGCTAAAAAGCTTTCGTTGGGCATGCATAGCTTTCCAAATCCGATTCAAATCTGATTTTCACCACTCCAGCAGCTATATAAGGAGGTTTTGGACGTGGGGAGCATTCATTCAGTACCAGGGAGGAAGATCCATAGTTTAAGGAGAGCGAGAGCCAGAGAGAGAGAGAGAGGAAGAAAGAAGGGAAGGATGTTTTTAATATTTTTATTTTATATTTTTTTCTTCCTAATTAACTTTATGGATTGCTAAAATTTTAGCTAGGTCTGAGATGAAGCCCTCAATTTGAATAATTCTTGTTTACTGTTGAATTTATTTTAATTTGATTGAATTGTTTCTTTCGCTAGTGTGCTTTCCTGAGATTTCTGTACTTCTCTATTCTATCAGCTCGACCAAAGTCTATATATGGATGTTGTTTAGAATATTATACTAGGTGCTTATGTCTGACCATGAACAAGTTTCTTATAGAGGAAGAAACAGGATTTACATCTCTCCATGCCTAACCATGGATGGAAAGATGTGATCCATACTCTTTAAAGGATTATACATTCTGTGTGCCTGACTAAGGAAATAGGATGTGCTTTGTTTATTAAATTTATATCAATCTGAATTAGGATAAATCAACAGGTAAAATAAGGGTTAGGATAATTATGGGTGGATTCAAAAGTCCTAGTCTTCTCCTTAATTAAAATTTTCTCATTATTTCTCGTAGTTATTTTCTATAGATTTATGCTAGTTTACTTATTAGTTTGTTAAAATATTTGTTAGATTAGTTAAGAAGAATCTTAAATTTTGAATTGCAACAACCAGTCCTCATGGGAACGATCTCGTAATACGTACCATATCTACATCTGATTCGTATACTTGCGAGTTTAAAATCATTTAAATCAGATTGGTTTAAATCAAAACATCACCCTGCCCTAGATAGATTAGAGCAGATGATGCTCTTGATACAATAGCAACAACAAGTCCTGACGACTATAGCAAGGGCTATTACACAGAATATGAACATGGCCCCCTCAATGCAGCATGTACAGGCTACCGGGACAATGGCTGCATGTTTCCTGTTTGAGCATTTTCAACGCCTCCATCTTCTAACTTTTGTGGGTACTCATAGACCCGAGGAAAATGAGTACTGGATCATATTTCTAAGATGTTGAAGTCATTACACTGTACCAAAGTGGAATAGGTCAAGCTAGTTACATACATGTTTGAGAAGGAGGCTAGCCTATAATGGGATAGTGTCCTACGAACTATTCCTTCAGGATTTGTGTGGACATGAGACGAGTTCGAAACGCGTTTCCACAGGAAATACTTTCCCCTCACTTACCATAATGAAAAAGAGGGCGAATTCCTCCCCCTCAAATATGAGGGAAATGACAATGCCAAAATATAAGAACCATTTCACAAAACTAGTTAGATATGTTCCTTTGATTTTGGCAAATGACTTGATGAGAATACGATGATTTTTTAAAGGGTTGCGAGTTGACATCCACACCAAAATATGTTGTGCAAGCATTCCCACGTATGTTAATTGATAAACATGTCCCTGCGAACTAAGAAGGATGCTGAGTTGGTGTCGAGACACGCTTACCAATGGGCTCGAGGCCTAAGCCCGAATTGTAAACCCGGATGTTTCTTGGAAAGACGCCGCGTATGAACTCACCCCTAAGACTAATGGCTCCGCCAACTCAGCAAAGGTGTTCTGATCTTATATGTACCTATTGTAACAGAGCGGGCCACTCTGACCCCTTCTGCTTTATTAAGATGAGTGATAACGGCTGAATGTCGCATCAGAGGGTCAACCACCAGCCACCGCACGCTATTTCAGCCCCCCCTTTACGATCTGTGGCACTGATGCAACTATACAACTGACCTCCTGTATCCTGAAATAGGCCACCACAACGACCTATGATAGCACTGCCTTACCACTCACAATAAGTTCACGTACATACACTCACCGCCGAAGCAACTGAATCAGCAGTTGCAGTACCGCTAGCCTTTGAAGTCACTACCCACATCCAAGGTACTCCTGTATTCCTGTTAGTGGACACTGGGTCCAATGTTTTAATGATAGCATGCTCTACAGTCAAGCGATTAGATTTGGACACTACCCCTATGATTGGGGCGAGAGTCATCGCCACAGAAGGAACCTTCTCTGACGCCTCTAAGCTTTGTAAGAGTTGCCCGATAGACTTAGGGAGCAGAGTGGTGTGCATTGACCTGATTGTAACCAAGATATATTATGTAACACCCTGAAAATCGGGGGTCGTGTAGAAACCTGACTCCCGAGTTCCAGACCATCACTTATGCAACAAATATGATTATGATTCAATGTTGTCTGAGTTAGAGCATTTACATGAGTAAGATTATATCAAAACTGCAATTCATACTCCAGATCCAGTGAAAAAATGCAAGCAGAAGACTAAAGAATATATATATCACTGTATGGAAAATAAAATAATCTCGAACTGTCTCCAAAGTATGAATACATCTATGAGCCACAAATACATATAATAAACTAAAAATTAAATGTCATATGGTCCAACTAGCAAGTCCCGTCGATCCAGGCCACCTACGCAAAGCCGTCAGCGAACTGCATATACGAGAACTCATCCTGCTCCTCATCGTAGTCCGGCTCCGCATCCTGAATCGCCTCGCAACCTGCATCTAAGACCGAGTCTGGTAGGTGTTGCAAACACCGTCCCGTAACGTGGGAGTGAGTGATCAACTCAGTGGAATCATAGAGCAAAGATTAGCATATTATCAAATCAATCAAGCGATAATAGTAGTGCAAATAATCAGACATTCCTAGATACAGTTGTTAATGTAAGCATGAAATGACATGATGGATGCCCTCACCGACATAGTCCCTCATGCGACACCATCTTACGTCCGCGGCATGCTTTCTTCCCTCAGTGCTCCACATCTTCCAGGCACATGCAGTGCGATATGGATAATGATTACCGAGTTGTTATTAGTCCTTTCATATAGCAGTATTGGGAAACTAAGGTACCTTCCTTATATCAATCCCGACACAGATCCTGTCTAGGGTCGTCACTCGTAGTAATCTCATATGACGTTATATTTATAGGTTGCTGCAAGGGCTGCCAGGGCTGTTGCTCGCACTCATTGCACTGCTCCCCCATCACCTTATTAATACAGGCCTAGTGTACTCTTGTCGCTATGGAAGGGTCGTCGCCTCACGTAGACTCAGAATACGCTCAAGGTCACTACAAAGGGCTCGTCACCAATCAGTATCGGCCGACAGCTCGAATGTAGTGTCCCATACCACCACAATCGGCTCACGAGTCTAAGGTGCTCACTGGTCACTATGGGGAGGTTTGTGGCCCCAGCGTAGGCCGACAGCTCGACCACAGTGTCCCATACCACCATGCCCGGCTCATGAGTCTTTATGGATCAAGGTACCATGGTTAACAGGGTTTTCACTGGTAAGTTTAGTACCCTAGGTTCAAGCAGTTATGACTAATACAAGGTGAACAATCAACGGTCAGTCGGGTTACTTAACGAGCTCGACTAGTACGAGCGCATCTCAAGCTGAGCGACATGAAGTACATAAAACACTTCGCGTAGCCTAACCACTGCCGCCAACCCAAAACACGACTCTCGTTCATCGACGCATCCTTCGTGGCAAATAGAAGCCAACCACGAATTCAATCCATTATCGACTGCCTAGACTAGGTTATAGCCCCAAGCACTTGCAGTTTACATCAACGAACATATGAGAGTGATAGAAATAAAATACAAACAATCCAAGCATGTTAACAACATGTTATAACATACAACATAAGCAAATCAACCAAAACACATGTATTCCATACATTTAGGAAATCAATTCAATAACAACATGGAGGAAATCATGTATATCATCATATTGATTGAGAGTCTCAAGACTAATCTACCACAACATTTACTCAATACATACTATTACAAACATTTATATAAACACAGTCTACACACTTTAGTCTACATAACGTATGTCGACCCAAAGTGCGCACTAGGGCGAATCTCTTCGCCAAACAGATCATACACGCATATCTAATATCATAACATGACAAATAAACATGAAAATCATTTTTGTAGAATACAGATGTATACAGTATTTCCTACAAATACCTAAAATACCCTAAATCTCATATTTTCCGTACTTATAAGAAATGAAAATCAGACAGCATGTTCTACATGTCAAATGACACTCTCGTCGATAATCTACTATTAAACGACATTGAAAGCTTTGAAATCAGTCAATCTAAGCATCTAAAATCCTCATATTTTGCCGTAGACGCGTATTGATTCAAATAGAAAGTCTACGCTTCGTGAACGGCGATATGACGACCTAAATCACAAGATGAATCAGCTACTTCGCTACTTGTTTCTATGGAATCCCTAAAACAGGTAGTGGTTAGGGTTTTCTTACCTAGAAATGAGTTGGAATCACCAGGAAAGTGATTTGAATGGGTGATTAAGCACGTGTAGAAGTTGCAGCAAGTGGCAGGAATTTTCTCCCACAACTCTCTCACAATCTCTCACTTTCTCTCTCTTCTCTTTCTAGGGTTTATTGTAAATTCGGATGGGAGTGATATAAGAGGGTTTAAAGCCCTTAATTAGGTTAGAAACTCACCTATTTAGACTTGGGACCAAGGTATACTTGGGTTATAACCAAATCAAGTCTTCTCCGATCCAAAAGAGCATTTCGGGAGGTCCCTGGCTGAATGCGGTCGGACTTAAGCTCCTGGGTACTGGATCCAGTACACATCAAGTTTTTAGTCCGGTAATGTTCCCAGATCGCACATGGCAGACCAGTTTCAGTTCAGCGGTCATGGAGACTCGATCGAGGATTCCAAGTACACTGACCTGAGTGAGAATTATTCCCTGATCCGAGGGTGTATTTGGGTCAGATTCTGATGGTCTGAATGCTTATATTGAACCCGCAAGCGAAACATGCCAGATTTATTTAAATGACATTTAAATTTCTATGAATTTCACTCTTTCTCACACTCCTTGCTCCAGGCTCAATGAAATAGCCTCAGAACATCGGTTGGGCTTGATTTTTAAAATGATTGTCAAGTCCAGCTAAGCGGTCCTAATGGTTTGAGATTGTAGATATCGGGCTCTCGACGCGCGGTATAGATCCAATACAAAGTTTCAAAGGGTTCCTGAGAGCAAACTAGTTTAGAGTTTGATCCTAGGTTTCATGACGTTATAGCGTCATTGATTATACAAGTTTTGGGTCTTGTAGAACGTATTTAAAGCGATCAGGGATAATTTCACAGCTAATCTAACGTAGCGCTATTTAACTTACGCTTATTTTCTAAAGGAATTAATCCTACGTGATTTCTGATCGAGTTGGTACTCGGATCTCTGTACAGATTTTTTTGAGGCGTTACAATCTACCCCCCTTAACAATAAATTTAATCCTCAAAATTTGTACATTTTCGTACTCCTCGAGTAGCTGTGGGTAGTTCTTTTTGATCTCAGCTTCCGTCTCCCATGTAGCCTCTTCTTCAGAGTGATGCGTCCACAACACCTTCATAAGGGGGATGACCATGCTACGATGTACTTGCTCTTTCCTGTCTAGTTTACATGTCGGTCGCATTATATATGTCACATCCTCACCTAATTGCACCTGCTCCCATCTAATGATATGGGAAGGATCAGGAACGTATTTCTTCAGCATAGAAATATGAAATACGTTGTGTACACTCGCGAGAGGCGTAGGCAAAGCCAGACGATAAGCCACTGCGCCCACACGATTAAGAATCTGGAATGGGCTGATGAATCGGGGTGCTAGTTTCCCCTTCTTCCCGAACCGAAGGACTCCCTTCATAGGGAAAACTCTCAAAAACACGTGATCTCCAACCGCGAACTCTAACGGGCGTCGTCTCGTATCGGCATAACTCTTCTGTCTGCTCTGCACTGTAAGAAGCCGGCGTCTGATAATGTCAATCTTCTCCGATGTCGCCTGCACTATCTCTGGGCCAATCAATCTGCGCTCACCGACCTTTGCCCAGCAATGCGGTGCTCGGCAAGGATGCCCATACAAGGCCTTATAAGGTGCCATACCGATACTGGTCTGAAAACTGTTGTTGTATGTGAACTCCGCATATGGAAGAAAATCATCCCAACTGTCTTTGAAATCCAATACGCAAGCCCGTAGCATGTCCTCTAGAATCTGGTTCACTCGCTCTATCTATCCGTCTGTCTGTGGGTGGAAGGCAGTACTGAACTTCAACTTCACACCCAGAGCTTCCTGGATGTGAGTCTAGAAAATAGAAGTAAAGCGCGTGTCTCTGTCCTACACGATCTCTAAGGGAACTCTATGCAGATGCACTATCTCTCTGATATACTTCCTGGGTAACTCGTCTGTAGAGTTCTTAACTCTGATCGGTAGGAAGTGTGCCGAGTTCATCAAACGGTCGATGATCACCCAAATAGAATCATGTCCCTTCCTCATCTTCGGCAGTCCCGAAATGAAGTCCATAGAAATAAAGTCCCACTTCCACTCAGCTATATGCATAGGCTTAAGGAGACCAGGAGGTCGGCGATGCTCTGCCTTCACCTGCTGGCAAGTGAGACAACGGGACATGAACTCTGCGATGTGGGTCTTCATACCATCCCACCAATAGGTCCTCTTCACGTCGTGATACATCTTTGTGTTGCCCGGATGCATCGCAAGTCTGGAACTGTGCACAGCCTCGAGAATCTCTCATCTCAAGTCAGGGATATCTGGGACGCATAGGCGGCCACAGTAACGTAAGCCCCCATCCGTTCCAACTCGCCACTAAGCGTCTGCATCATCACTGGCCTGCTCTCGAAGCTCAGTCAGACGCACATCATCCCTCTGCACCGCGATGGCTCTGTCATCGATAAGAGGTCGCACCCGAACATGTGCGATGAACTCATACGGCTCCTCCACAATGAGTTTCTGTTCAAAGTCTCGCAAAAACTCAACCATGTCCCACTCGGCAACCATCAGCGGAGCCGCAAACTCCACCACCTTCTTACAGCTTAATGCGTTAGCCACAAGGTTCGCCTTGCTAGGATGGTAGGAAACTTCAAACTTAAAGTCTTTCAAAGTCTCCATCTATTGCCGCTGCCTCATATTCAGGTCCCGCTGCGTTAATATGTACTTGAGGCTCTTGTGGTCGCAAAAGAGCTTGAACTCCTCTCCGTAGAGGTAATGTCTCCAGAGCTTCAGTGTGAAAATGACGGCTGCCAACTCAAGGTCGTGTGTAGGGTAATTCTCCTTGTGCTTCCTTAATTGTCTCGAGGCATATAAAATTACCCTGTCCTTCTGCATAAGGACACAACCTAGACTAACGCTAGATGCGTCAGTGTATATCGTGTATTTAACCCCTTGCTCTGGCAATACTAGCATAGGGGCAGATGTAAGCTTGTCCTTTAGCTCCTGAATAGTTGTCTCTGCCTTTTCATTCCAGGCGAACTTCACATCTTTTCGTGTCAACTGAGATAGAGGTCTGGCGATCTTCGAGAAATCTTGAATGAAACGTCGATAGTAGCCTGCCAAACCTAAGAAACTCTTCACCTCAGTGACAGAACTAGGCTGCTCCCAGTCCAGATATAACCAGCAGAAACTATCCGTAATATGTTATCCCACCACAAGCTGGCGTCTCGTTCAAACATAAACGTGGTTAACTCAACCTGCTCAGAGTCCGAGCAGTGCAGCATCCTAAGAATCTTCGAAACACGGTCTAGCCAATACTCGGCCTCCTCGGGTCTGTGAGAACCGGTAAAAGTAGGAGGCTGCAAGCACTGAAATCCCTCAAGTAGGCCCCGTGTATCAGCAGTGTTCCCCGTAGGGTAAGAAGATGGTGTAGGATGAGCCATATCCTCATCCTGAGCTGAAGTCCCAGCATCCTCAGCTGGATGCACGGATGGCGTAGGTGGAGTAGCACTCCCACCCTGGGCTAAGGCCCCTGCAATAGTCGTCAAAAGCTGCTGATGCTGCTGGTGCATCATGATCATCAACTACTCAAACCTATCAGGAGGTGGAGCAGCCTGAGGCACAAACTGCATCGAAGAAGACGCATGATACTGCTCTCTAACTGGTGATGTGAAAGGTGGTGGTCCAACTGTAGGACCTGCAGAATGCTGAGACTCAGGTGCAGTCTCAGGAATCGGGCCCACAGCAGGGTCCATATGATCATCACTTTGGGGAGGAACCCGATTCATAGGCTCACCCAGTGTAAGTCGTGCTATACTCCGAGTCATCTTAGGTGGCATTCCGTATATTCAAAATAGGGTGCAACCTGTCCTAGTCAGGTGATGGAGGAGGGGCACCCTTATCCTACAGGAAACACAGGATAGATTTCAAGGTGTGGGTCACCTTCTTGAACTTGCTCTTCATAAAACCCCACAGGTCTGTGATGTCTTGTCGTAATGCTCCCTGGCCCTGACGTAGGGCAGCATGATCCTCCTCCAGGCGAGCTATGCGAGCATCCCATGGAGCCTGACCAGAAGCCTGCCCTGGCACCACAAGAGGGGAGCTCTCATCTGTGCTCTGGGCCTCTGGTTCTTCCTCTTCTTGTTCCTCTTCTCAGATCTCGGCCCCAGCTTCTTATTCACTCTCAGTCTCATCTTCGCTCTCCTCAAGTCGAGCTTGGCGTTGCCATGGCCCGATTTCCATCTGATTGAGGGTAGCTTCATTAATATGATGAACTGGCACTGGCATATCCCCACCAAGGCCATAACCAAACTCGCGCACAATCCTGCATATGAGTCGGCCGTATGGGAGCAACTCAGTCCTCCTCCTCGAGCAAACAACCTGAACTATCTGTTGCAACACGAACGAAGGCACGCACAAGTTTGCTCTCTGCCCCACCAGATACAAGAAGTCCACCATGAGGCGCGTACATTCACTGCGGTTACTCCACCTGGGGTAGCGTTGAATGTGAAAATGTAGTGGAGGAAATGGAAGTCGTCTGACATATGGGATGAAAGAAGACTCCGGTTCGGTTGCCACTCAACCAGTCGGCCACATAGGGCACGTGTGCGACGATCCCTTTCACGCATGCTATTCAGATTCTTAGCGCTCGGATGCACATCGCCAAGGGGCACATTCAGAAGCCGAGATATCAACCTGACATCAACTGTGGCCCACAGATCTACTCCACATAAGACCCGAAACTGTAAGGGCTCTAGCGTAGCGTCATGAATGTGGGCAAAGAAGGCCCAGACCGTGGTTGAATTGGCACATTGTTTAGCATCAAACAGTGGACCCCAATGTGCTTGTTCCAGGAGCTCGAACAACTGATATTCTCTAAAGAGTCGCCCATCTACCTGGGCTTCAAAAAGGACCCATCGGCCCTCATAAACTCCATGGAGTTGTTGCGCCAACCAAGTCCTTCCAGCAGGAGATTGGGGATCGAGGTCCCACTTCGTCTGAAACTCACGAGCAGCACTTGAACTTGCGGCGGCGCTTGAACTAGCAGCGCCAACTCTTGGCTTCCTTAAACGCGAAGGGCGACTAGGCCCAGCTTCATCAGCGGTGGTCTTCCTCTTTCCCATGAGAGAGAGGATGGTGGAAAAGGAGAAAAAGGCTAAAATAGCCTCTAGAAAAGCCATGAAAAATGGAGAAAATGGAAGAAATGGCTGACCTAGTGGGCTACCATGAATCTAGACCCTATAGAGGAGTGAAATAGGCTCCCAAAGGCTAGGATTTCAAAGGAAAAAAAGTGCAATAGGTTGGGATGGAGGCTTACACGATTTGAGCTTCCAATGGGAGATGTAAGAGCTCCAAACGAATGAAAATGGAGAGAGAGAGAGGAGCGTGTATGGCTGTGAATGATGGAAGGGCATGGGTTAAGGCAGAAATCGATGGTGGGGGTGATTGGAAATGGGTTTTAAAAGGGGAGGCAGCAAAAATGTGGAGAAGGGAGAGCTTGGGAAGGGTTTTTGTGAAGGAGGTAGGTCTTTAGGATGGTTTTAAAGGACGACCCTTAGCTAAGGGGGGTACCCTAGCCCCCAAACTGCGTCGGCCCGACGCTCGGCCCGAGTGGGGCCCACTGTACAGCGAGGCCTCTCCGACTCGACGAGGACCTCGCCGGTCACTGTGTTGATCGGTGATGCCTCATCATTTTGGCGAGGCCCTCCTGCCCTGTGGTCCCCAAAAACCTATAGGTCCCACCTCAAATTACCCTAAACTAGCGTGGATAGGTCCACGACTCCGTTTCGAGCTATTTCGGGTCATTTCGGGTACTATCTGATGTATATTCACATTTAGCAATTTTTAACAGCTGGGATTGAGTCCAGAGAGGTCTAGACCCGTACACACATGAACTAAAAGTGGTCCGAGGTCGTTTCATGCGACCACTGATGCACACGGACTCGATCAAAATGATCGATTTGCGTGAACTTTGCCAATTGGTAAGACTGGGACCCTAAGAGTGTTTCTATGTTTTTCTTACACCCACCTAAGTTAAAGGGGCGACAGCGTACGTTGCGTGGCCATAACCGAGGTCCGGTTTAATCCAAATCATGCTCTGATACCAACTTGTAACACCCTGAAAATCGGGGGTCGAGTAGAAACTCGACTCCCGAGTTCCAGACCATCACTTATGCAATAAATATGATTATGATTCAATGTCGTCTAAGTTAGAGCATTTATATGAGTAAGATTATATCAAAACTAGAATTCATAGTAGTGCAAATAATCAGACATTCCTAGATACTATTGTTAATGCAAGCATGAAATGACATGATGGATGCCCTCACCGACATACTCCCTCATGCGACACCATCTTACGTCCACGGCATGCTTTCTTCCCTCAGTGCTCTATATCTTCCATGCACATGCAGTGCGATATGGATAATGATTATCGAGTTGTTATTAGTCCTTTCATATAGCAGTATTGGGAAACTAAGGTACCTTCCTTATATCAATCCCAACATAGATCCTGTCTAGGGTCGTCACTCCTAGTAATCTCATACGATGTTATATTTATAGGTCACTGCAAGGGCTGTCAGGGCTGTTGCTCGCACTCATTGCACTGCTCCCCCATCACTTTATCAATACAGGCCTAGTGTACTCTTGTCGCTATGGAAGGGTCGTCGCCTCACGTAGACTCAGAATACGCTCAAGGTCACTACAAAGGGCTCATCACTAATCAGTGTAGGCCGACAGCTCGAATGTAGTGTCCCATACCACCACAATCACCTCACGAGTCTAAGGTGCTCACTAGTCACTACGGGGAGGTTTGTGGCCCCAGCGTAGGCCGACAGCTCGACCACGGTGTCCCATACCACCATGCCCGACTCATGAGTCTTTATGGATCAAGGTACCATGGTTAACAGGGCTTTCACTGGTAAGTTCAATACCGTAGGTTCAAGCAGTTATGACTAATACAAGGTGAACAATCAACGGTCAGTCGGGTTACTTGACGAGCTCGACTAGTACGAGCACATCTCAAGCTGAGCGACATGAAGTGCACAAAACACTTCGTGTGGCCTAACCACGGCCGCCAACCCAAAACATGACTCCCGTTCATCGATGCGTCCTTCGTGGAAAATAGAAGCCAACCACGAATTCAATCCATTACCGACTGCCTGGACTAGTTTATAGCCCCAAGAACTTGCATTTTACATCAGCAAACATATGAGAGTGATAGAAATGAAATACAAACAATCCAAGCATGTTAGCAACATGTTATAACATACAACATAAGCAAATCAACCAAAACACATGTATTCCATACATATAAGGAAATCAATTCAATAACAACATGGAGGAAATCATGTATATCATCATATTGATTGAGAATTCAATCTCAAGACTAATATAACACATCATTTACTCAATACATACTACTAAAAACATTTATACAAACACTTACTTTACACACTTTAGTCTACATAACGTATGTCGACCCAAAGTGTGCACTAGGGCGAATCTCTTCCCCAAACAGATCAAACACGTATATCTAATATTATAATACGACAAACAAACATGACAATCATTTTTACAGAATACAAACGTATACAGCATTTCCTACAAATACCTAAAATACCCTAAATCTCATATTTTTCGTACTTATACGAAATGGAAAATAGGCAGCATGTTCTACATGTCAAATGGTACTCTCGTCGATAATCTACTAATAAACGACATTGAAAGCTTTGAAATCAGTCAATCTAAGCGTCTAAAATCCTCACCTTTTGCCGTAAATGCGTATTGATTCGAATAGAAAGTCTACGCTTCGTGAACGACAATATGACGACCTAAATCACAAGATGAATCAGCTACTTCGCTACTTCTATCTATGGAATCCCTAAAACAGGTAGTGGTTAGGGTTTTCTTACCTAGAAATGAGTTGGAATCACCAGGAAAGTGATTTGAATGCGGTAATTAAACACGTGTAGAAGTTGCAGCAAGTGGCAGGAAGTTTCTCCCACAACTCTCTCACAATCCCTCACTTTCTCTCTCTTCTCTTTCTAGGGTTTATTGCAAATTTGGATGGGAGAGATATGAGAGGGTTTAAAGCCCTTAAATAGGTTAGAAACTCACCTATTTAGACTTTAGACCAAGGTATACTTGGGTTATAACCAAATCAGGTCTTCTCCGATCCAAAAGAGCATTTCGGGAGGTCCCTTGGCCGAATGCGGTCAGACTTAAGCTCCTGGGTACTGGATCCAGCACACATCAATTTTTTAGTCCGGTAGTGTTCCCAGATCGTACGTGGTGGACCAGTTTCAGTTTAGCGGTCACAGAGACTCGATCGAGGATTCCAAGTACACTGACCTGAGTGAGAAATGTTCCCTGATCCGAGGGTGTATTTGGGTCAGATTCTGATGGTCTGAATGCTTATATTGAACCCGCAAGCGAAACGTGCTAGATTTATTTTAATGACATTTAAATTTTTACGAATTTCACTCTTTCTCACACTTCTTGCTTCAAGCTCAATGAAATAGCCTCAGAACATCGGTTGGGCTTGATTTTCAAAATGATTGTCAAGTCCAGCTAAGCGGTCCTAATGATCTGAGATTGTAGATATCAGACTCTCGATGCAAGGTCTAGATCCAATACAAAGTTTCAAAGGGTTCCTGAGAGCAAACTGGTTTAGAGTTTGATCCTAGGTTTCAAGACGTTATAGCGTCATTGATTCTACAAGTTTTGGGTCTTGTATGAATGTATTTAAAGCGATCAGGGACAATTTCACAGCTAATCTAACGTAGCGCTAGTTAACTTACGCTTATTTTCTAAAGAAATTAATCCTACTTGATTTTTGATCGAGTTGGTACTTGGATCTCTGTACGAATTTTTTCGAGGTGTTACATATCATTACGATGTCATCCTCGTCATGGATTGGCTCACCAATATGAAGGCAGAGATTGATTGGGAAACTAGATTGGTGATAGCCCATGGGCCCAAGGGCGCGACCTTCACCTTCCCAATTCAGGTCATTTGTCCCTACCTCATTCATTATTAGACTTCCCTATTGGAAAATTATGATGGTCCGTCACTTGGGAACATGCCAGTAGTCTAAGATTTCATGGACGTGTTCAGTACAATCCCTAGACTACCTCCTCAGCGCGAGATTGACTTTACCGTCGACCTTATGCCAAGTGCAACACCTATCTCCTTACCGATGTACTGCATGCCTCCGTGTGAAATGGAGGAATTGAGGAATTAGATTGATAATTTATTGGACTCGAGTTTCATACGGCCAAACGTATCTCCTTGGAGAGCACCTGTGTTGTTCGTGAAAAAGAAGGATGGATCGCCGTGGTTGTGTATAGATTATCGCAGGCTAAATCACATCATTGTAAAGAACAATTATCCTCTGCCTAAGATAGATGACCTATTCAACCAATTAAAGGGGGCTCAGTATTTTCTACGATAGACTTACAGTCCGGGTATCATCAATTGTGCATTAGAAATGAAGACGTGTAAAAAAATAACTTTCAGGACCAGCTTCGGGCACTACGAATTCCTCGTGATGCCATTTGGACTTAAAAATGCATCGACCATATTCATGGATCTCATGAACCAGATGTTCCAGCAGTACCTTTACCCATTCATCATCGTATTCATAGATGACATTTTAATATACTAAAAAAGTCAGAAACATCATGAAAAACACCTGCGAGCAGTCCTCGATACTCTTAGGAAAAATCAGTTGTTTGCACAGTACCGAAAATGCAACTTCTGGAAGGAAGAAGTCAAGTTTTTGGGACACATAATTTCCAAGGAAGGAATCACCATGGACCTTGCCAAGGTGACTATGGTATAAGACTAGGAGCAGCCCGGCTCAATTATAAAAGTGAGTAGTTTCCTAGGACTTGCCAGCTATCATCGCTGATTCATTAAAGATTTCTCCAAGATAGCCCAACCATTGTCCCAACTTACTCAAAAAGATCTTAAATTTTCTTAGAACAAGAAGGCAGAGGTAGCCTTTCAATAATTAAAGGACAAGCTGTCGTCTGCACCGGTATTAGTGCTGCTAGAGTAAGGGGTCAAATATACTATTTACATAGACACCTCTTGTGTCGGTTTGGGGTGTGTACTTATGCAGGAGGATAGGATGATCGTCTATGCATCACGACAATTGAGGAAACACGAAGAAAATTACCCCACTCATGACCTGGAGTTGGCGACAGTTATTTTCGCACCAAAGCTTTAGAGACATTACCTCTATGAAGAGGAGTTTGAGCTCTTTTACAACAACAAGAGCCTCAAGTATATCTTTACGCAGAGGGACCTGAATATGAAGCAACATCGCTAGATGGAGACATTGAAAGACTTCAAGTTTGAAGTCTCCTACCATCCTGGCAAGGACAACCTTATGGCCGATTCGTTGAGTTGCAAGAAAACTATAGAATTTGTAGCCCCTCTGATGGTAGGAAAGTGAAATATGGTAGAGTTCGTGCGAGATTTCGAACAGAGGCTGACAGTGGAGGAGCTATTCAAGAGCGTTGCACACTTCCACGAGCAACCACTTATTGATGACTGAATCATTGTGGCTCAGAAAGAAAATGAGTTATTGGTAAAGATAAGAAAGCATGAAAGCAATAGTGAAGAATCAGAATGGAGGATTGGCTTAGATGAAGATTTACAATATCGTGGCCGTCTATGTGTCCCGAACCTTCACGACTTGAGGAGAGAAGTTATAGAGGCCACACACAGTTCAAAATTGTCGATGCATCCGGCTAGTACAAAAATGTATTGGGACGTGAAGCATTCATACTGGTGGGACAACATGAAGGCCTGAATATCAGACTTTGTGTCCTGATGCCTCACGTGCCAATAGTGCAGGCCGAGCACCGCCGACCCCCTAGTATACTTCACTCGATGCCCATAACCGATTGGAAGTAGGATTTCATATTTATGAATTTTATTTTCAGGTTACCAAAGACAAGAAAGGGGCTTGACTCCATTTGGGTGATTGTGGACCGGTTGACAAAGTCGGCCCATTTCCTCTCGATTCGGGTTTCTAATTTTCAAATGACCTAGCCAAGCTATACATTAAGGAGATAATATGACTGCATGGGATTCCTCTGGAGATTGTGTCAGACCGAGACACATAATTCACATCTATGTTCTTGACTCAAATACAAGAGACGATGGGGGTGAAGCTGAAGTTTAGTACCACATTCCACACATAGACCGATGGGAAAATGGAACGAGTAAATCAGATACTCTAGGACATGTTATGAGCATGCATACTTGACTTCAAGGACAATTTGGATGACTATCTCTTTTATGCCGAATTTGCCTATAACAACAGTTTCCAAGCAAGAATTGGCATGGCTCCTTAGAAAGCCTTGTATGGACTCCCATGTCGGGCTCCGCATTGTTGGGCAGAAGTTAGTGAGAAAAACTTGGTTGGCCCAGATCTAATTCAGGCGACCTCAGAAAAGATCGATATTATTAGGCGTCAACTCCTTACAGCCCAAAGTAGACAGAAGAGTTACGTCAATACAAGACGGAGACAATTAAAATTCGAAGTTGGGGACCATGTATTCCTTAAAGTTTTCTCATTGAAAGGAGTACTTCGTTTTGGCAGGAAGGGGAAACTCAGGCCAAGATTCATTGGTCTATTCCAAATTTTAGACCTAGTGAGTGTGGTGCATACCATCTCACCTTGCCCACACTACTCACAGGCATATACAATGTGTTCCATGTATCGATGCTGAAATATGTTCCCGACCCTACCCATATTATCAAGTGGGAGCAAGTGCAACTAAGGGAAGACACTACCTATGTATTGTGGCCCATGCGTGTTCTAGATAAGAAAGAGCAAGTATTTCACAATAAGGTCATCCCACTCGTGAAAGTGTTATGGACACACCACACCGAGGAGGATGCTACTTGGGAAACAGAAGCTGAAGTCTGTAAGAACTACCCACAAATCCTCGAGGAGTACGAAAAGGTACAAATTTCAGAAATAAAATTTTTCTTTAAGGGGGGTTGTATTGTAATGTCCCTAAAAAATCCATACAAAGACTTAAGTACCACCTCAGGTAGAACAACCTAAGGACCACATCCTGTCATATAATTTAGACGGGATTTAGTTAAGTAGTAAATAATTGGTTGATTAATCTTGAGCCATCATTTTCACAAATACGAGGGCCTAAAACCATGAATACCATTGGCTCAATGTCACTTGAAGACCTAGGAGAAATCCTAAGAGCCTGTCGCTCTCGGGAGTGCATTGAAACTGGGTAATGGACCTAGACCGCATGTCGAGGGTCTAATGACTACGAAATTATAGGAAGATGTCCATCCTACTGGGCTTAACAACCATCGCGGGAATCAAGCCCAGATAGTATCCAGAAATGCCCAACTTGAACCATGAATGAAGTGCGTAAGAAATGCGAATATCCTTAGAAAATGAACTGGAACTTAAGTGAATTGGGTCGTTCTGTCTCACGCAACATTGAGGATTTTGGACCGTTAGTTTGTGACCAAACTTCAGAGTCTGGATGGTGTTTTAAAACACCAACTAGACTCTGATGTAGATGTAGGTACAGATGACGTCTATACTTTGGAGCAGGACTTCTTGGAAGGGGAGGAGGAATTCTCCTACTTCCAACTCTTTGGTGGACCGATCTAGGCTGTGCACCATTACACAGGGATCACTGAGATATCTGGGCTTAGTTGGACACATTTACATTTTCACATTTTGTTCATTTTGAACCTTGTTATGTATTCATACTCCGGAAGAAACCTTGTGAATCATCTTTATACTTATATAAATATGTTTAGAATTTTCATTTTGCCTAAATTAAATCCGGAGTATGATGTGTTGTTTAATATAATATCATGCATGCTTAATTCATGAAAATGAAAGAAATTTGAATATCATCATCCATAAGCATAAGTGATGTTTTGACTCTCGAGAGTAGAGCTTTGCTCGACCCTCAAAATTTGGGGCATTACAATTGGTATGCTTGAGTTGCACCTCGCATCGCATGGTGTTTATGTGGATGATAGCATTCATTTCTTTATAATTGATACGACTGATACCATTCATGGACTTACCAGTATATTCCACATTACTCTGATATTACATTCTGAGCATGCTTATATTGCACACACACTTTCACCACCCTTTAAGCTTTCTATAAGTTTATGCACGATTGGTGCGTGCAGGTGATGTTAGGATGTAGCCATAACTTAGTAGGAGCAGGAACGTGCAGTCGAGCTTTATGAGTTTCTATTATTATTATCATTGTATTTCCCCTTTATGCACATTGTACTTTAAAGTTTTTTATCGTAGTGGATTTTTTTATGGTGGCTTGGTTATTGTTCGTGGGTTATGCTTATTGTGAATCAAATTCATGTTAAAAAATCCTTCTCATAGGATCCTAGGATCAGAACCTGGTATGTGAATACCGGGCGTAGAGAATGGGATACTACGGAGGCTGTCGGCACCGGATTAGGCGATCGAGAATTTTATGAGCCTAGTTTCCAAGTTTGGAGCATGACAGAAGTTGGTATCAGAGTGTAACTTGGTAATAACTCAAGAAACATTGCATATCTACTATGAGTTCAGGATAATTAGTTCATGAGTGCGTAACCTTCTGATTTAGTTTTCTAACGTGCATGCCTTCAATATTTCTCAAGGTTAATAGGCGCCTTTGTCCTTCCCTATAGGACATGTCGCCCAAGAGAGTGACCTGAGCGACTCCTGCTCCACCACCTGTGACTCCCACTTTACCACCTGTGACTCCCACTCCACCACTAGAGATTCCTACTCCCCAACTTGAGAATGCCACTCCTCTACCTTAGACCGGTGTAGATCTAACCATGCCCGTGAGTGCCTCCCAGTTATAGCAGATGCTGTAGGCTGTGAAAGTCACCCTTCATGGGCAGGGTAGACTCCCCGTTGTTTCGTTAGCCCAGGCAGAACATGAATACATGAGCGCCCTTCTTTGAGAGTTCTGATAGCTTGATCCTCTACATTTTCAGGGCGAGCCAGATCCGACAATAACCAATAGATGACGCTCTAAGGTGGAAAATATTTTTGATATGGTGGCATGTACGACCCACTAGTAGCTCTGGTTAGTTGTATTTATTCTCCAGAGTGAGGTTGAGCACTGGTGGACCTCCAATACCTATGTTACAGGGTCTCATTTTGTCTAGACATGAGAGGATTTTATAGACAGTTCAACCAGCAGTACTTCCCCGACCACATTCGTCGGCAGCGAGCATTAGAGTTCGAGACCTTGGTGTAGGCAGACATATCTTTGGCACAATATGTGGCTTGTCTTGTGGCGTTATTGAAGTTCGCATCGTATTTGGATGATGATGAGGAGAGGAAGGCTCATCGTTTCAATAAAGGCTTGTGTTATGGTCTTTGAGGCCATGTTGTTAGGGATGAGCTCCTGACTTTTCAGGGGATAGTATGGAGGGCTCAGATTTATGAGACTAAGTGTACCAGCGCACAGAGTGACCGTGATTAGAGGAGAGACCGAAAGAGGTATGCCCCCTCTGGTAGCTCTCAGTAGCAACAATGTCGTCAACAGCAGAGGCACACAAGCCGCCCAACCGCCAGATCACCAGTGCCACCCCCAGTGCCACCCCAGTGGATGTTTATAGGGACCTGTTTTGGATGTGGTGGGATAAGGCACCGCATGCACGAGCGCCCCATCCCTCAGTAGTAGGAGTAGCCGAGAGGACCAGAACAGCCTCCACCGCTGAAGCGACCGCAGTAGCAGTGGCCCTAGCAGCAATGATCGTAGCCACCTCAGTCGCCAAGGCCCCACCAGTAGCAAAGACAACAGTATAGGCTACCCCAGTGGCAGTAGCACCACCCTAACAGGGGACAAGCACATCCCTAGCCAGCTCGGGCTAGGTTTTATGTGGCTCAACAAGACCCGCAGTCCTCTGGAGGAGTCGTTGAGGGTATTCTTCCCATCTCTGCATGCATCGCCCGAGTTTTGTTTAATTCCAGTGCTTTGCATTCTTTTATGTCCAAGGGATTCTATCGTTCGACTGGATTGCTGAAAGAGTCTGCTTGTGAGGGGTTAACCGTATCGATGCCCTTAGGGAAGACTACAATATTAGGCCATTTCTGTTCATTTTGCCCCATGTTGGTGAGAGAGATTTTCTTGCCTGCTGACTTATTTATGTTGTCGATGTCAAATTTTGATGTTATCCTGGGCATGGATTATCTTGCTGAGTACCATGCCATCTTGGACTGCACCACGATAATAGTCACATTCTGTATACTAGGCTTGCCATAGATCCAATTCATTGTCGAGCCTAGTGGAGAGACGTTGTCTTGTTTGATGTCGTGTACAGTAGAGGAGCACGTGGCAATGAGTATTGATCACTTGCTAGTTGTTTTTTATTTCCCAGACGTGTTCCAGGAGATTTTGGGGTTGTCATCAGTCCAAGCATATTGAGTTTCAGATTGATCTTGTGCCCGATACCACGCCTATCTCAAAGGCCCCATATCGTATGGCACCGATGGAGTTGCGAGAGTTGTAGTGATAGTTGGACGAGTTGCATGAGTTAGGATTCATTCATCCAAGCAGTTCACCATGGGAGCGTAAGTACTCTTCGTTAGGAAGAAGGATGGCTCGTTGAGGCTCTGTGTGGATTACTACGAGCTCAACCAGGTCACTATTAAGAACAAGTATCCGCTCCCAAGGATAGATAATTTATTTGATCAGCTGCAGGGTGCACAGTTCTTTTCAAAGATTGACATGCGTTCCGGTTATCATCATATTTGGGTCCGAGAGGAGGACATTCCGAAGACGGCTTTCAGGACGCGCTATGGTAATTTTTAGTTTTGGGTCATGTCCTTCGGACTAACTAATGCACCTATTGTATTCATGCAGTTGATAAAGGAGGTTTTTCATCCATACCTTGATCATTTTATTATGATACTCATCAACGACATTCTAATATATTCGAGGACCCGTGAGGAGCATGCGCAACATCTGGAGATTACACTACAAACCCTTCGTGCCCTCCAGCTGTATGGAAGTTGGAGAAGTGTGAGTTTTGGTAAGAGGAGGTGAAGTTCCTCAGTCACGTGGTGATAAGGGAGGGTGTCGTAGTGGACCCCTCAAAGGTTGAGGTAGTGCATCAGTGGGGCCAGCCCACGAATGTGTTTGAGATCCGTCGTTTCCTTGGTTTGGCAAGCTACTACTAGTATTTCATTGAGGACTTCTCCCATATTATAGCCTCATTCACCAGGTTAACTTAGAAGGGTGCAGAGTTTATTTGGAACGATGCCTATGAGGGAGCATATATGGAGCTGAAGGGTCACCTCACATCTGCTCCTATCCTCACTCTTCCCTCTGGGAGTGATGGATTCGTTATATTTACCGATGCCTTACATATTGGTTTGCGTGCTGTCCTGATGTATCACGGGAGGCCAGTGGCTTATGCGTCTCGCCAGCTCAAGCTCTATGAGCTAAACTACCCCAGGCATGATTTAGAGATGGTAGTAGTCATCTTCACACTGAAGGTGTGGAGGCACCATCTCTATAGGTTTCATCTCTTCTCCGACAACAAGAGCTTGAAATACCTATTCTCTCAGTCTGAGCTAAACATGAGGCAGAGACGTTGAATGAAGCTCCTCAAGGACTATGATTTTGATCTCCAATACCACCCAAGCAAGGCAAACGTGGTGGAGGATGCCCTCAGCCGTCAGCCATGAGGCTTGGTGGCACACATGATGATTCAAGAGTCAAAGATGCTTGAGGATGTGTCAGCGTTCGACTTCAGGATTGGCTTGCAGTCTTCTATTATGAAGTTATCGAGCTTGTCGATTCAACACTCTCTTGTCGTAAGGGTGATCGAGGCTCAGCAGGAAGATGAGTCATTATAGAGTTTTCGGGTAGAAGCAGCATCTGAGAGTAGTCAGATTGACAGATTCACTCTAATGGTGGACTTCGCTTCAGAGCCTGATTATGTGTCCAGGATATTCCTGAGTTGTGCAGAGATCTTATGACCAAGGTACATCGATCGCAGTTTTCTATCTAGCCTGGCTCGACGAAGATGTATCGTGATATGAGGCGATAATATTTTTAGGTGGGGATGAAGTTCCAGTTCGCCAATTTTGTGGCTGAGTGTGACACATGTCAGCGTGTCAAGGTCGATCATCAGAGAACCCCTAGTCTATTGCAGCCGTTGAACATCTCGACGTGGAAGTGGGAGCACGTGTCTACAGATTTCATTATGGGCTTGCTGAGGACTCAACGAGGTCATGACACCATCTGGGTTGTCATGAATTGTTTGACGAAGTCGTCACATTTTCTCACGATTCGTGCTACTTGGTCTTTAGACCGGCTTGCCAAATTATTCATCGTGAAGATTATGAGACTGCATGGCGTTCCAATCTCAATCGTTTCTGATAGAGACCCGAGTTTCATGTCTCATTTTTGGGAGATCTTTCAGAGAGCGATGGGGTCTGTTTTGTAGCTCACCACTGTGTATCATATATAGACAGATGGGCAGACTGAGAGGGTTAACAAGATCCTTGATGATATGCTTCAGGTCTGCGTGATTGACTTGGAGGGTAGCTGGGATGAGCATCTGCGATTGGTTGAGTTTGCATATAACCACAGCTATCAAACGACCATTGGCATGACTCCTTTTGAGGTACTATATGGCAGACCATGCAGTTCTTCTAGTTTTTGAACCAAGGTTGGAGAGCGTCGTCTCCTAGGTTCCGAGCTTGTGTAGTAGACCTTAGAGGCTATTGATATCATCAGGCAGAGGTGCACACAGCTCAGAGCCGATAGAAGAGTTTTATTGATCTTCGGCGTCATCCCTTGGAATTCTCTATTAGGGACAGAGTGTATCTCAAGATCTCGCCCATGAAGGGCATAGTTAGATTTAGAGCAAAGGGCAAGCTTGCCTCGAGATTCATTAGACCTTTCAAGCTCACTAAGTGCGTTGGCACCGTGGCCTATCGGCTTACCTTACCATCTCAGTTGTCTGGTGTCCACAACATTTTTCATGTCTTTATGTTGAGGAAGTGTGGGTTAAACACTATTTCAGTGATTGATTGACAGCTACTGGAGGTTCGTGAGGACACTTCTTAAATTGAGCAGTTAGCTCATATCCATGATCGGAAGGAGTAGGTCCTTCGAACCAATGTCATTCCCTTGGTGAAGGGGTAGTGGGGTAACCATTTTGTTAATGAGGTGTCTTGGGAGCGCGATGCCGAGATTTGAGAGTGCTATCCCAATCTCTTTGATGATTGATTATATATTGTATCTTGTATGCTGTCTCCGATTTTATATGATGATTCTATGTTTTCTCTTTCCTTATGAGTTAAGTTTAATTGCACGATAGTGTAAATTTTGAGGATAAAATTGTTATTGAAAGGGGAGAACTATAAGGCCCATATCATAGTCCATACCATTCCTTAGGTTCTTGCGATCCTCCTGGTTGAATTCTAGCAACCCGTGACGTGTAGACAGTATTTGTGAGTGACCCTGAGTCGCACCCTATCAACCCGAATCGGCTTGACTCAAAACTTATACCCGAGTGACTGCGTTGTCGTCGTGGTTCCAATGCCGCGTCTCGCACGCTGATGCGATACCCAGGCCAGGAGTTATGGGTCCACGTTTATTTCAAGAAAAATGTCGTGTTACAAATTCCAAGAGAATCTCTACAACCTATCACATCAATCAATCAAGTACACATCTCATGACAAGTCAAGTACCAACCCATCTCTCTCGCATTCCCAAAGTCAACTCTCTCTATCTCTCCACCCATCCCTTTCCTACAACATCCATTCCTCCCATCCCATCTCTCTTACAACACCCTCTCCTCTCTCATTCTCTTCACCATTTCTCAAGCCTCCACGAGAGAAAAGCTCTAAGGAGAGTAAGGATCAAGGCCCACTTCTTACCACCTAATCTCCCATCCTAGCCATCCATACTTCATCACCCACCCTTAAAGAGTTAACTTAAGAGCCAAAGAGTCCATGGAGCTAAAGAAGAAGGCAATCGGTGGGTGATCCTAGAATTTTCACCATTGATTTTATTTGAGGGCCCACTAGTGATGGGACCCATTTTAATGTATGTGTTATAAACAAAGAGGAGCTCATAGTAGCAGGGCCCCTCCACTACATTATCTCTCTCTCACCCTCTCTCTCTCTCTCTCTCTCTCTCTCTCTCTCTTTTCCTTTTTGTATGGTGATAATGATGAAGTGTGTGGCCTACCTGATGTGTGTATGTGTATACCATTAGGACGTGATATATCCATGCCATCTAACCGTGGAGCCCACCTTGCTAGACTATCCAGTGGACGGGCATGCTGCCTGTCTGTCTGGACAGTCCCAGTGTAACACCCTAGATTTTTTCTAACCTGGAATTAGACGTCCTTAGGAATTGGGTTAATCATTACACTTTTAGAGCTTGATCCCAAAGCCAAAGAAATTATTTTTCAACCCATTTCCTTCAAAATCTCACCTTTCACCACCCCATTCTTCAAATTTCTTCAAGTACTTTCATATTAGACACAAACCTAAAGTTTAAAAGGTGAAGAACTATACTTAAATTAAAACTTATTAAAAATGCTAAATACATGGGTAAAATGGGATTTTGACTATTTAATATTTAAAATTTCATGATTTAAATAGGCTATTTGGATGGATTAGCTTCTTCTACACCAAAAACATATATTGTATGTCATGTAACTCATTCCATTTTGTAAATGAAAATTTAATGTGATCAGGATCCAACATCCATGAGCTTAAGTCTGACCGCATTCAGTCAGGGGACCTCCAGACATGTTCTTTTGGATCGAAAAAGACCCGATTTGGCTATAACCCAAGTATACCTTGACTTGGAGTTTGTTTTGGTTATGTTTGGGCTTATAAAAGGGCCTTTAACCCTTAGCTTTCTAACCCATACGAATTTGGGGAAACCCTAGGAGAGAGAAGAGACAAAGGAGAGAGGAAGTGAGGGAGACGTTGGAGTTTTCTCCTGGGATTCTTCCCTGCTGTTCCACGTGTCAAATCCATCCACCTGCATCGTTATTCCAGCGATTCTGGTTTCGTTCTAGGTAAGAAAACGCTAACCTTAACCTGTTTTAGGAATTCCATGGGTACAAGTAGCTAAGTAGTTGACTCACCTTGTGTTGTAGGTTGCCAATCAGTCATTGACGACGACGTAGAGTTCCTATTCGATTCATTACGCTCCTACAACATAAGGTGCGGATTTTAGACACTTAGATTACCTGTTTTCAAAGCTTTCAATGTCGTTTAATGGTAGATTGCTGATAAGGACGTTGTTTAACATGTAGAACAAGCTGTCTGTTTTTCATTTCGAATATGTATGAAGAATATGAGATTTAGAGAATTTTAGGTATTTGAAGGAAATACTGTATATGTACGTATTTTGCTAATATGATTGCCATGTGTATTTGTCGTGTACCTATGCTAGTTATGCATGTATGATCTGTTCGACGAAGAGATTCGCCCTAATGCACATTATTGGCCGACATACGCTATGTAGGCTAATGTGTGTAGATTAACTATTTGTATATAGTTTTGTATAAGTAAGTATCGAGTAAATGTTTTTGTAGTTTAGCGTTGAGATTGGATTCTCAACTAATATGATGATGTACATGATTTCCTCCATGTTTGTTATATTGAATTGATTTCCTTATATATATGAAATGCTTGTGTTTGGTTGAATTGCTTATGCTGTATCTTATAACATGTTGTTAACATGCTTAGATTAATTGTGTTTCATTTCTGTTACTCACATATGATCATTGATTTAGATTACAAGTGCTTGGGGTTATATTCTAGTCCAGGCAGTCGGTAACAGCTTAGAATTCGTGGTTGGATTCTATTCACCACAAAGGATGTGTATGACGAACCCGAGTCGTACTAGAGTCGTCGGCAGTGGTTAGGCCACACGAAGTGCTTGTGCACTTCATGTTGGTCGATTCAACGTGCGCTCGTGCTAGTCGGACTCATCAAGTAACCCGAATGACCATTGTATGTTCACCTTGTATTGGTCATAACTACTTGAACCTGGGGTACTAAACTTACTAGTGATAACCTTAATAACCGTGGTACCTTGATCCACTAAGACTCATAAGCCGGGCATGGTTGTATGGGACATCGTGGTCAAGCTGTCGGCCTACGCTGGGGCCACAAACCTCCCCGTAGTGACCAGTGAGCAACCCAGACTCGTGATCAGATTATGGTGGTATGGGACACTATATTCTTGCTGTCGGCCCACACTGATAAGGTGATGGGGGAGCGGTGCAACGAGTGCGAGCAACAGCCCTGGCAGCCCTTTGTAGTGACCTTGACCGTACTTTGAGTCTACGTGAGGCGATGACCCTTCCATAGCAACAAGAGTACAACTAGGCCTGTATTGAAAAGGTGATGGGGGAGTGGAGCAACGAGTGCATGCAACAGCCTTAGCAGCCCTTGCAGTGACGTAGAAATATATCATCGTATGAGATTACTAGGAGTGACGACCTTAGACAGGATCCTTGTTGGGAATGATATAGGGGAAGTACCCTAGTTTTCCAATCCTGCTGTATGAAAAGGACTAATAACAACTCGGTAATTATATTCATATCACACTGCATGTGCCTGGAAGATGTGGAGCACTGAGGGAAGAAAGTATACCGCGGACATAAGATGGTGTCGTATGAGGGAGTATGTCGATGAGGGAATCCATCATGTCATTTAATTCTTGCATTAATCACAGTATTTAGGAATATTTGAATTGCTTGCTTTATTATTGTCGCTTGATTGATTTGATAACATGCTAATCTTTTCTCTATGATTCCAATGAGTTAGCTACTCACTCTCACGTTACGGGACGGTGTTGCGCACACCAACCAGTCCCTATTTTAGTTTCAGATGATGGCGATGCTTGCGAAGTAGAGCCGGACTTGATGATGATGAGGTTCCCTCCTTTATGCAAGTTCTGATCGACGGGTTTACAAGGTTACTGATTAGATGCCAATACACTTGGTATTTTTCCTTTTATTTCCACACCCATGTATATTCTTTTCGTTCTATTTTGGAGTATACATGTATTTAGTTAACCTGGTAACATGTTCACACTCTAGAGACTTACAATCATTTATATATTTTATATATCTATCACATTCTTTCGCTTGATAATTTACTTGTCTCTGGAGTATGATATGTTGTTTTGGCTTAATCCACTTCATGTTTTATGCACTATTACAGCCGACATTCATCAATCATTGAAAATGTTGCATAAGTGATATTCTAGAACTCGGGAGTGGAGTTTATGCTCGACCCCCGATTTTCAGGGCGTTACAGGTGGTATCAGAGCATGATTTGGATTAAACTGGACCTAGGTTATGGTAACACAACGCACACTGACGCACTCTGACTTAGGAAGGGGGCGATGGAATCTAGAAACCATATTAGAATCCCATATTTCACCGATGGGCGAGATTAATTACCGTAGTATAGCCCGTTTATAACTGAGATCATGTAAAATGATCTCACATCCCCACTCCTATTCACTCAAGCTTCCGTCTTCTACACCCATCCACCACTATTCTTTACAACTCTTTACCTTCCTTTCAAAATTATACTTGGAATTCCATCATCATGGGATTTGGAAATCCCATCTCACACTCTCCAACACAAGGCCCATTTTCCAAAGCCTATGAAATTAATTTTTAATCCCAACCCACCCTCCTACCAAACATGTTTTTTCCTAATCTTGAGGTGGGATTAGCAATGCCAACTATTGAATACACCTTAATGCCACTAGCCAAACAGGTCCTTAGAGTTTTGGACCTAGAGTTGGTATTCCTAGATTTAGAAAGATTTGACAATATAGGGGATCCGATAAAGTGATAGCATGAACCCTATGATCTCCTTAGCTAGTATGGACATATGCAAATTTCTTCTCTTAAGATAAGACTAGGCTACTAGTTATACTAAGAAAAGTGAAAGAATGAATATGCTAAGATAATTGAATAATGAACTTAGTTAGTCAGCTTGATTAGGTTGAAGTGAGACCTCATTCTTTCGTTGAATCCCCATAATACTTATAGGCTTCTTTAATGACTCTTAGGAATGTTGTTTGATTAGAAACTATTCACGCTTGGAGAGAACTTATAAATCCCTTAGAATTAATGTTATCTCAAACCAACACACCCCCTAGAATTACCTTCCCAAGGACTTATTGCAATCGGGAACGCGGAGTAAAGGAACTATATATAAGCGATGTATTCGCGGTTTGAACTGAATTCCTAATCCTAGTGGTTACCAATAAATCCAATGCTCTGATCAAGCAGAAGATTGGCATCGACTCGGATTAAGAATTGATACGACAATTTTTCTATCATCGCTAGGCAGGAGGTCTATGTATCCGGCTCAGACCCACTACACAACTTTTCTTCCGTGTTGGCCCGACCACCTACAACCAAAGGTCATTGCATTGACCTTGGGAAATGTTAAGGACATATAGCCAATAAAGATTAGACATCTTGCCATAAGCCCTCACCCATCCCTGGAATTAACCATAACACTCATGATAGGTCCTAAAGTACGTCTCGTTCTGACATACGGATCAGGACATAGATCCTTAACCTTTTAGAGTAGAAATATTTTTTAAGGGGGGTAGAACATTATGAGCCCAATCTAGTTAGGTCAGCTAATACAACCGTTAGATCAAAGTGGCGCAGTGGAAGCGTGGTTGGTCCCTTCCCCACTGGCCTAGGATCGAAGGAAACTAATTCAGGTTATACGTAAGGATTAGGTCATTAAATAGGATCTAGATCTAAATAGTGAAATCTTTAAAAGGGAAACAATTAGGGCGTAAGTGTTGAACGTATTCATATTAAATCATAGGCCCAACAATGGGAAACGACGTCAAGACTCTAACTAGATAAAGAAATTAATTGTAGCCAATTATCAGGGTATAAGAGAGAGATAGAGAGTAAATTTTTAAGGAGGGTAGACTATAACGTGTTAGACTAGCATAGATAGTATACACTCTACCACACATATAAACTTGAAATTAGTATAGTTTAGGCAAAAAGGATAATAGAATCTTTACTCATTATCCTTCGTCAATTTCGGGGATGAAATTATTTTTAAGGGGGGTAGATTGTAACACCCCAGATTTTTGCCAACCTGGAATTAGACGTCCTTAGGAATTGGGTCAATCATAACACTTTCAGAGCTCGATCTCAAAGCCAAAGAAATCACTTTTCAACCCATTTCCTTCAAAATTTCACCTTTCACCACCCCATTCTTCAAATTTCTTCAAGTACTTTCATATTAGACACAACCTAAAGTTTAAAAGGTGAAGAACTATACTTAAACTAAAACTTACTATACATGGTAAATACATGCATAAAATGGAATTTTGAATATTTAATATTTAAAATTTTATGATTTAAATAGGCTATTTGGATGGATTAGCTTCTTCTATCCCAAAAACATATATTGTACGTCATATAACTCATTCCGGTTTGCAAATGAGCCTCGATAAATGCCTCGACAGACTCATGGGCCCAAACGACTCAATTGGGGGGGATCCAAGGTGGGCCCCACATGTTTTCGACATCCCTGAGGGGTGAGGACATCACCCCTGAGGTGAACCCAAGCCAAATAGGTCAGTGACCGGTGAGGACCTCGCCGAGTCGGCGAGGCCTCGTCCGTACAGCGGACAGGCAGCCCGGTTTCTGCACTTTTTCTGCGTATTTTGTCAAACTTTGAAAAATCATATCTCTTAGTTCTAACTCCAATTTAGGTGATTCAAAAACCAGATTGAAGATAAATGAGTTTAGTTTTATATAAAAATATGTGAAAAATATAATAAAATATTTAAATTAGTTTAAAGTAGGTCGTTGTGAGCAACTGTCTGAAAATCACTTGTTGGACAGCTGCTGCTTCTGGAATTTTTAGAATTTTTTTACAGCTTGAAACCTTATGAAATTTTATGGAGATAGGGTAAACTTGATGATGAACCACTAGAAAAATAATTAAAATAATATGATAACTAGAAGTGCCCAAAATGGGGCATAGAATGGCCCTAGGATCGCATTCTGCCATAATTAGGCTAGAATTTGTTGAGTACCGAACTGAATACTCAGTAGAATTAACTTGAACCACTTTAAATATGAACTACATGACCCAAAATGAGTAGGACCACTAATTCTATGTTACCTATAAACCTAAGATCAATCTCTAAACCTAGTTGCTCTTGGGAGCATCGTGAAACTTTGTATTGGATCTAGACCACGCGTCGAAAGTTTGATAGTGATAATCTTAGACAATTACGACCGCCTAGTTGGACTTGACAATTATTTCGAAAATCAAGCCAAACCGATATCCTGAGACCATTTTACTGAGTCCGGAGTAAAGAGAGTGGGAAAAGGAAAATATTTAGAAAAATAATTCAATTTAAATAAATCTGGCACATGTCGCTTGCGTGACATTTTTTAAGCATTCAGACCGTCAGAATCTGACCTAAATACACCCTCGGATCAGGGAACATTTTCCACTCAGGTCAGTGTACTTGGAATCCCTGATCGAGTCTCATTGACCGCTGAACTGAAACTGGTCCGCCACGTGCGATCTGGGAACCCTATCGAACTAAAAATTTAATGTGATCAGGATCCAACATCCATGAGCTTAAGTCCGACCGCATTCAGTCAAGGGACCTCCAGAAATGTTCTTTTGGATCGAAAAAGACCCGATTTGGCTATAACCCAAGTATACCTTGACTTGGAGTCTGTTTTGGTTATGTTTGGGCTTATAAAAGGGCCTTAAACCCTTAGCTTTCTAACTCATATGAATTTGGGGAAACCCTAGGAGAGAGAAGAGACAAAAGAGAGAGGAAGTGAGGGAGAAGTTGGGGTTTTCTCTTGGGATTCTTCCCTGCTGCTCCACGTGTCAAAGCCATCCACCTGCATCGTTATTCTGGTGATTCTAGTTTCGTTCTAGGTAAGAAAACCCTAACCTTAACCTGTTTTAGGAATTTCATGGATAAAAGTAGCTAAGTAGCTACTCACCTTACGTTGTAGGTTGCCAATCAGTCGTAGACGACGACGTAGAGTTCTTATTCGATTCATTACGCTCCTACGGCGTAAGGTGTGGATTTTAGACGCTTAGATTACCTGTTTTCAAAGCTTTCAATGCCGTTTAATGGTAGATTGCTGATAAGGATGCTGTTTGACATGTAGAACAAGCTGTCTGTTTTTCATTTCGAATACGTATGAAGAATATAAGATTTAGGGTATTTTAAGTATTTGTGGGAAATACTATATACGTACGTATTTTACTAATATGATTGTCATGTGTATTTGTCATGTACCTATGCTAGTTATGCGTGTATGATCTGTTCGGCGAAGAGATTCGCCCTAATGCACATTATTAGCCGACATACGCTATGTAGGCTAATATGTGTAGATTAACTATTTGTATAAAGTTTTGTATAAGTAAGTATCGAGTAAATGTTGTTGTAGTTTAGCATTGAGATTGGATTCTCAACTAATATGATGATGTACATGATTTCCTCCGTGTTTGTTATATTGAATTGATTTCCTTATATATATGAAATGCTTGTGTTTGGTTGAATTGCTTATGTTGTATGTTATAACATGTTGTTAACATGCTTGGATTAATTGTGTTTCATTTCTGTCACTCACATATGATCATTGATTTAGATTACAAGTGCTTGGCGCTATATTCTAGTCCAGGCAGTCGGTAACAGCTTAGAATTCGTGGTTGGATTCTATTCGCCACGAAGGATATGTATGAAGAACCCGAGTCGTACTAGAGTCATCGGCAGTGGTTAGGCCACACGAAGTGCTTGTGCACTTCATGTCAGTCGATTCAACGTGCGCTCGTGCTAGTCGGACTCATCAAGTAACCCGAATGACCATTATGTTCACCTTGTATTAGTCATAACTACTTGAACCTAGGATACTGAACTTACCAGTGATAACCCTGATAACCGTGGTACCTTGATCCACTAAGACTCATGAGCCGGACATGGTGGTATGGGATACCGTGGTCGAGCTATCATCCTACGCTGGGGCCACAAACCTCCTCGTAGTGACCAGTGAGCAACCCAGACTCGTGAGCAGATTATGGTGGTATGGGACACTATATTCTTGCTGTCGGCCCACACTGATAAGGTGATGGGGGAGCGGTGCAACGAGTGCGAGCAACAGCCCTGGCAGCCCTTTGTAGTGACCTCGAGCATACTTTGAGTCTACGTGAGGCGATGACCCTTCCGTAGCAATAAGAGTACAACTAGGCCTGTATTAAAAAAGTGATGGGGGAGTGGAGCAATGAGTGTGTGCAACAGCCCTGACAGCCCTTGCAGTGACCTAGAAATATATCATCGTATGAGATTACTAGGAGTGACGACCCTAAACAGGATCCTTGTTGGGAATGATATAGGGGAAGTACCCTAGTTTCCCAATCCTACTGTATGATAACAACTCGGTAATCATATTCATATCGCACTGCATGTGCCTGGAAGATGTGGAGCACTGAGGGAAGAAAGCATGTCGCGGACGTAAGATGGTGTCGCATGAGGGAGTATGTCGGTGAGGGCATCCATCATGTCATTTAATTCTTGCATTAATCACAATATTTAGGAATGTTTGAATTGCTTGCTTTATCATTATCGCTTGATTGATTTGATAACATGCTAATCTTTACTATGATTCCACTGAGTTAGCTACTCACTCCCACGTTATGGGACGGTGTTACGCACACCAACCAGTCCCTATTTTAGTTTCAGATAATGGCGATGCTTGCGAAGAAGATCCGGACTTGATGATGAGGAGGAGGATCCCTCCTTTATGCAAGTTCTGATCGACAGGTTTACAGGGTTACTGATTAGATGACAATACACTTGGTATTTTTCCTTTTATTTCCACACCCGTGTATATTCTTTTCTTTCTATTTTGGAGTATACATGTATTTAGTTAACCTGGTAACATGTTCACACTCTGGAGACTTACAATCATTTATATATTTTATATATCTATCACATTCTTTCGATTGATAATTTAACTGTCTCTAGAGTATGATATGTTGTTTTGGCTTAATCCACTTCGTGTTTTATACACTATTACAGCCGACATTCATCCATCATTGAAAATGTTGCATAAGTGATATTCTGGAACTCGGGGTGGAGTTTATGCTCGACCCCCAATTTTCAGGGCGTTACACCCAGGCAAAGGGAAAATAAAAATATCAGCTTTTTCCAAAGGTAGTGGGTCCCACACGTGTGGACCCACCTCAATGTATGTGTTGCATCTAAGTCGTCCATCTGCTGGATGCTGCTATGATGGTGTCTGCAAGTCCTGTGGGCCCCACCGTGGCTTGTGTTATATCCGATGGTCCACCTGGCCAGTGGGTCCCACGCTCCCATATAGTTGTTGTTTGAAGACAACAAGCTCCATGAGCCTACTGATGATGTATGTGGGTATCCTCACCATCCTTTGCATGGACAATGGGTGACCTTAATGTATGTATTTTATCCAAACCATCTGTTCACCTGGACGTGGCCCCTACTCCGGTCGTATAACTGTTGTTGATGAAATTATAGTAAAGATCGCTTTAGTTGAAGTAGGAATATGCCAATATGTCTTAGAGGGGGGTAAATAGGACTTTTTAATAATTTTATGATAATTTAAAATCCTATCACACTAATCCTAATAACAAGCATATATTAGGATTACTCAAGAGTAACTCTACGGGCTTCCAAGCCCTTTAGAGGATCCAATCATAAACTATTTGAGAGATGAATAATATGGAAACTATTTAATGATGGATATGACTATGTATGTGTTGTGAAGTGTGATCTCAGATAATTAGGAATGAAAATATTAAAGTAAATCACACAAACAAATGAATAGCAATCTCAAACACAGTCATTTTTATAGTGGTTCGACTACTTGTCTACTCCACTCCGGAAAACCGCACTCAACCCTTGACTGTACCAAATTTCACTAAGGAGGTTTCCTATGATTCACCCCAAACCCAAGGTTTTAAATTAAGTTCACCTTTAATCTTTACAACCTACACCTAGGCTGACTGTTTATGCTCTCATGAGCAAGGGTCAACACGACGCACCCACTTTTAGGTACACTGGCCAAGGATCTTCCATAAGACCCTAATGGAGGTTTCACACAGTACACCTCGAACCCAATGTTTTAAATAGGTTCACCTTTAACCAGAATTTTATCCTCTCCACAGAGCAAGGGTCAACACTACCTACCCACCACATACACTGCCACTGGAGGCCTCCTAGAGGACTTGTAAGGGTGAGAAACACCTTTCGACCGAACCTAGACTCTGCAACTTGCAGATAAGCGGATGAGTCCTTTTTAGTTCATTGTTGAAGATCTCCTCATTTGTTGATGAAGAGTCTTCTTCTTCCTTGAACTGTAACTCAGAATATATATCGATACATGGCGACGGGTTGGGTCAAGGTTATGATGGAATCCTACTCTCAAATATTTTCCTATGAAAGAAATAGAGTGATTCCAATCATCTATGCATTCAAGGCATCCTAGCTTAATGATTTGCCATTAAGGTAGTAGCTGGAGGATCCTTGAATGTGGAAGTTCATTCCCCAATCCACTCTATTGAATATTAATGATGACGGTGGATTGGAGGATGAACTCCCTTGAGAGAAAGGGCTTTGGGTTAATGATCTAAGGTTAAACACTCAAAAGCACTCTCTACTTTCTCTTGTAGCAACTAAAGACAAGCTCTCTATATCTAGGTAAAAAGTTCCAACAGATATAAAATGGTCCCATTTACGACAGAGTTCGATATCATCGAGCTGGGTCAATATCATCGAGCATATACTCTCGATTGCATCGACTGGCCTCTTGATGACACAAACTTAAATGTCATAAGCTTTTGAAACTTTTTGTCAGCTAGTCGAGGGCATCGAAACACATATCGAACTCCGATATATCGATACGAGGATCGATTCCTCGACATTTGAAAAATGAGAGAACTTGCTTTAAAAATTTTCAGGTTAAAAGATATGATCGAGGTACACTCGATATCATCAAAATTTGAATGTCGATGATATAGAAGGTCGTGTCGATGCATCAATAAATCCATAGATTTTATTAGTGAGCTTACTGGTCAGTTTATGTCCTTTCTCGTACAATCGATCTAGCCTTAATATCATCAATATTTGAATATCGATTCTATCGAGTGACCCTCGATCTAAAATAAAAACCAACTGAAAAATGTTGCTGGAAAGATTGTGTCCAAGACTGATATCATTGAAGGCCTTCCAATATCATCGAGATTTATATTCCAATTCAAGGATATCGAGAATACTTCGATATATCGAAGGTCTTTATGATTTTCTTATAAAAATAGGGACACTAATACTCTACTGTCTATTATATCGAGTCTACTTCGATAAACTCAATTTTCAAATATCGATGATATCGATAGGGGTATCGATACATCGATAATTTCGTCTAGATGTATATGCAGTTGCTGGACACTTTATATCCTCATTCGAGTTTATCGGTTGAGCTTTTGAGGACATCGACAACACATCTCGATTTTATTGAACCTGATATCAATAAATTTTACAATGTCTAGTGAAACTATACACACAACTAGTAGTTGTTCCCCCTAATAACTTTCTTCCCCTATCTTGATGTAGCTGCTCCCCCCTAACACCTGTATCACAATTCAAGTAGATATGCAATTTTCCTTGCGAGGTGTTTGAATTTTTCTCCCCCCTTTTATCAGTCATTAGCAAAGATATAATAGTTGATATTGACTAAAGTTAAAGCATCTTGGGAGAACCATCATTCAGAGAGCATTTATATATTAATCAAAAATAACACATGCATTTTAGCAGACCACAGATGCATATCAGATAATAGATGAAGAAAAATAGCACACGCATCACATAGTAGATGAAATAGGGTGGATAATCATGACATTAAAAAGGAATGGAATTATAAGCAGCAATAAAAAAAACATCCAGAAACATATCTATGCTGCCCAAGATTGACAATAGATTAACAGTTATCCCAACAAAATTACCAAGCCCATTCATGGGCACCCAAAAACAAACATCAGTTTTTAGCCCCAACATGGGCATATACCACTAAAAAAAAAGTTAGAGTATGCAGATTAGTGAGTTATAACATATACTCATGAGAGCGCAGAACATCCAAAAAGATATTAAAGTTCATACGCGGAAATAGGAGTGAGGTATATGTGACAGCATCCAGAGACCATTGAAAGGGCCTAGCTATATGCCCTAGAGGGGGGGTGAATAGGGAAATGCCAAATAAAACTTATAACAGCGGAATAATAAAATATATAAAGCACAATGTGGAATATAAAACAATTACAATAGCCTAAAATAAAGAGATTGATACTTTATCAGTTCTAAGGACAACCTTACACCAAAAACCAGAGGTTTAAGGCAAGACAACCTTATTTCTAGAACGTCCTTTGTATCACAAATCAATGAGGAATAATAAGCAAGAAAATCAAAATAACTTGTAGAAAATAAATCCTAAGCTATTACAGCATTCATCCACACTTGCTTGAAGTGATTACAACATTCATCCACAAACACTCTCCACAAAACAGAATGAATAAAAGAATGAAAGAGTAAAACACATCCACAACACAACGATATATAGTGGTTCGCCTGTGTGTACAACAACTGTTATCCAACAGCCACACAGATTGCTACTCCACTCCTAATATCCTCACACAGGGGATATTAGCATGCACTATCAAAATAGGTTTCACAGGTTCACCTAAAACCTTCACAATTGTGTCTTTGATCTCGGGCTTACACAATCCAAAAACCCCACAATCTGAGTTTTCTGGCTCTCCTCAGATAACCAATACAATGAGATTTTTCTGGCGAATCTCAAACAAAAACCAAAGAAAGTAAATTACAAAAAATGTAAAATACCTGAATAACCTTTCAAAGAAGCCCGGTAGAACCAATCGGAGTAGAAGTTCGATTCGACGTTCAAAGTCCAATACTCACTTTAAGAATGGTTCTAAGTCTAATTGATTTTAAATCAAACGGGTTATATCTATTTGATTTTGAATCCAAGAAGAAGGAATATCAGAAATTCCCCTTTTCTAATAAGATTGGAATGTAGATCAAAATCAAATAAGAATAATCTAGCAAAAGGAATATTAAATAAGCACAAAGCAGCTTAAAATAAACACAAACTTATCTCAGAGTATAGCCTAAAGAATGCTTGAATAGAATTGATTTGAAGTACTAAAACTCTAAAGTTTGTGCTCTATTTATAGCCTAAAAAATCCCGTCTACGACTGGTCGTAGGAACCTAGAACTGGTCGTAGCTCCAAAAATTTTTGAAATATTTCCACAGGATAAGATTTTCTGTTCCACGACCGGTCCTGGGCGGTCTACGACCGGTCGTGGGCCACCTACGACTGGTCGTGAGACACCTACGACCGGTCGTAGGACCCAAAAATGGTTGCTTGAGTTTGAGTCGTAGGGTTACGACCGGTCGAAGGATGAGTCGTAGAACTCATAGGACCGGTCGTAAGATGTCCAAGACGGGTTGTAGGACAGCCAGAAAGATCCGAAAATCTTCAACTACCTAGGACTGATCCTGAAAAACTTAAGACTGGTCGTAGCAAAGCCAGGACTGGTCTTGAAGTCCCTAGGACTGGTCTTAGAACACTCCAAACAAGCATAATAAAGTATATAAGTTATGTATCTAGAATGACCTACTATAAAGCCCAACCTAAGGTCAATCTAAGGTCAAACAAACCTTAAAAGTGAGATGGACATTGAAAGTCTGTACACTCAGATGTCCCTTAAGAGAAGCTTGAGAATATACAGATCTTGTAGTAGGCCTTCTTGAGTTTGATCTTGACTTGACAAAGTCTTCTACTAAACTTAAACTTGATCGAATCTTGAACATACAAACTTGAAGACTTCAATACTTGAATTCTTCATCCATGTCTTGAAAACTTTCTTCATTTAAGATCTTATCTTGAAATGCGATGACTTGATTGCGATGAATAGTCTTCAATCATAAAACACAAGATGTAAAAGACATAGATATAGGTTTTGGCACCACAAAATTTGACAACCAAAGGGATATGAAATCATAGCACTTACAATCTCCCGCTTTGTCAAATTTATGACAAAACACATAGCATAAAAGATAATAAGGAATCATGAGCCATGAAATCAAAAAATACTCTACTCCCCCTGAGTAATACGAGTATTGCTCATATAATCAGTACACAACATAAAAATTTCAAGACTTCAATCCACATATCCTTCTCAATCAAACAATTCAAACAAATTTACTCCCCCTTTCCATATTACTCCCCTTTTAGCTTTAGCTTACTACTTCCCCTTTTTGTCACAAAATGACAAGGGAAAGGCACAATAGGAAGAGGAATAAATAGATAATGAGAAAGAGATATGAAAGGACATAATATAATCCTGAAGCATCAAGTCATAATCCATAATCCAAAATATAATATCCAAAAGACAATGTTATCAAACCATAATCCATAATACATATCCAAAATAAAAAGATAATGTGATACTATCCAGAAGATAATTCACCTAATCTGATCCAGAGGAGGGAGCAGGGATAGTCGGATCAATCTAGTGTAACCCCTTATTAATGCGATGAAGATATTTTCGCATGTACTTAAATCGCATATCATGGGCTATATTCATATTATCAACCTTTTCTTCCAATGCACGAAGGCGTGCATCAAAACTAAATGGATCATAATCTGGATCATTAGGTGAATCAGTTTCTATATCATCAAATAAGTCATCCATATTAACATCTTGTTGTGGAAGATCGCCAGCTTCCCCTTCGTTTCCAGCATCACCACCAACTCCACCTTCATCAACTTGGCCAGGAAGTAGATCCAATTTCATCTTATTAAGATTAGAATTATTGAAAATAAGATGAGAAATTGGTGCCTCATTAACAGGTTTATCGACAAGCATGTGAGTGGCTAAAACATTCATAAGATAACTAAACGAAATATCATTATGACCTGGATGGATACGAAACTGAATAATGGAATGATAAATCAAAGAGGGAAGACAGACCTTGGTACCAGAAGCAATAGAATGCAACACACGAACCATGAAAGAAGTTAACTCGATTTTATTACCGGACGGAGGATATACATTTGAAATGAAGAAATGATGTAACACTCAGTAACTAGGTAACAGATATTTTACAGGGTGCGCATTCGCTGTATGTGTCCATTACACATCAATTTTGCACAAATCTCTAGTTAACATGCATTTTTCTGATTCAGATGGTTTGTCGTATAAAGTATGAATCGGTATTCCTTCATCATTAACAGGTATATCCATAATACCTGATATCAAATGACGGTCTACTTCAAATTTTCCTTCTCTTGTATCAATTGAAAATGTTAAATTATCAAGAGAAAAATCAGAGATGCATGCAACCATCGATTGAGCAATGGACTGGTATGCAGGTCCACCCCAAAGTAAAATGTTAGTGCAGCCTACAGATTCAAGGAGAGGAATAACACCATATGGAGCAATGTGATTGAGATCAGCGGTATGCTCAACGATAATGTTACGGACACGTAAATCTCTTACATCTTGAGAATCATCTTCGGGTGACCGAAGGTGCCGTTTAGTTATCGGTGCAGATCTGGATGAAGATGGCCCACGGGATGTTTTCTTTTTCCCTCTAACATCCATATTTAAAAAGATATTCAAAGAGCAAGTAAGATGCATAAATGAAAGATGGGTTTTCTCTAGATCAGCAAATAGAGAGGAAACCCTTGAAAATCTCAACAAGAGATTAAATGAAGTTATACTATGAATAAATCAAAGCATAGAGAGTAAGAATCTTTAAGAAAAATGACGAAATAGGACTTACCTTGAAGAAAAATAAGAAATCCTATGACTAATCGAGCCACGACTCATCGTAGGTGGGAGTGAAAATGAAGAAGAAGCGGATTTTCTCCAAATTATAACATGCTCACGAGCTCCACGACCGGTCAAGTGCTGTGCACGACCGGCCGTACCACGACTGGTCGTGTACATTCACGACCGGTCGAGTATCGACAAAAAAAAATAATTTTTAATGCAAAAATTGAAATTTAAACATAAATAATATTAAATATAGTACACTATGATACATGTAAACAAGAATATTCAATGTAAAATGCACATACCAAGATCAAATTTCAGTTTATTAAACCTGCTTTTGTTGAGCGGTTTAGTAAATATATCAGCAAGTTGATTTTCAATTGATAAATATTCCAAAGAAATAACTTTTTCTTCAACTAACTCACGTATGTAATGATAGCTAATGTCAATATGCTTAGTACGTGAATGCTGGATTGGATTTTTGGAAATGTTTATAGTAGTGAAATTATCACAATGTAAGATCATTGAATCTTGATTAATTCCATAATCACTAAGCATGCGTTTCATCCAAACTAGTTGAGTACATGCATATCCAGCGGCAATATACTCAGCCTCAGCAGTGGAGATCGATATTGAGCTTTGCTTCTTGCTGAACTAAGAGACTAAGCAATTTCCAATGTAAAAACAACCACCACTGGTTGATTTTCTATCATCAGTATTACCGGCCCAATCAGCATCTGAGTACGCGGCTAATTGAACACTAGTATCAAAAGGGTACCATAGACCCAAATTTATAGAACTTGCGACATATCTAATAATCCGTTTAACAGCAGTAAGATGTGATTCCTTAGGATTGACTAATATCTCACACAAATTCTAACACTAAATGCGATATCAGGTCTACTTGCAGTAAGATACAACAAACTACCAATCATACTGCGATATAGTTTAGGATCTATATCTTTACCTGTAGAGTCTTTTGAGAGTCTTAATGTTGTACTCATAGGAGTATCAAAGTTCTTACCATTCTTAAATCCAAACCTTTTAACCAAATTTGAAGCATATTTGGTCTGGGAAATGAAAATTCCATCAGGTTGTTGTTTTACTTGCAACCCAAGGAAATAGTTAAGTTCGCCAACCATGCTCATTTCGAACCTTGATTTCATTAACTCGGCAAACTCAATAGACATGTTAGAGAAAGTAGATTCATAAATAATATCATCAACATATATTTGAACCATTAAAATATCATTGTTATTCTTCTTAACAAAAAGTGTCTTATCGACACTTCCTACTTGAAAGCTATGACTAAGTAAGAATTTAGTCAATTTTTCATACCATGCTCTGGGTGCTTGTTTTAGACCATAGAGAGCCTTTTTAAGACGAAATACATGGTCAGATAACTTTGGGTCTTCAAACCCTGAAGGTTGTTCAACATACACTTCTTCATGTAAATCGCCATTCAAGAAAGCACTCTTTACATCCATTTGATATATTTTAAATTTTCTAAAGCATGCGATGGAAATAAAAAGTCTAATTGACTCAAGGAGAGCGACTGGAGAAAAGGTTTCATCATAATCGATACCTTCAATCTGAGTGTACCCTTGTACAGCCAGTCTAGCCTTGTTTCATATAATATTCCCAAGCTCATCAGACTTATTTTTAAAGATCCATTTTATTCCAATAATGTGTTTATCTTTAGGTCTAGGAATAAGATACCAAACATCATTGCGAATAAATTGATTAAGTTCATCTTGCATAGCAACTATCCAATTTTCGTCAGATAGTGCCTCTTTCACATTGATCGGTTCAATTTGAGATGTAAAACAAATATAATTACATATGTTCTCAAGTTGTTTGTGGGTACGAACTCCAGTGAGAGGGTTTTCAAGTATTTGATTGGTTGGATGATCTTTAACAGTCCTTGGTTCAGATTCTTTTTGACTTGATGAGGTATCTTGATTGTTGAAAATAAGAGCTTCCTCATCATCTGAACTCGGAGCTAGTGTATTCAAATGATCATCAATGGCCACATTGATGGACTCTTGTATCACACCTGTTCTTTTATTTAGAACCCTATAAGCTTGACTGTTTAAAGAATAACCAAGAAAAATACCTTCATCACTCTTCGTATCAAACTTTCCCAAATTTTCTCGATCACGCAAAATATAACACTTGCTGCCGAAAACCCGAAAGTATTTGACAGTAGGTTTCTTTTCAAACCATAATTCATAAGCAGTCTTATTATCAGATTTACTGGTATAAACCCGATTAATAATATAACATGCGGTATTAACTGCTTCAGCCCAAAGATTTCTAGAGAGCTTCATGCTATTCAACATAACATTAGCCATATCCTGAAGCACTTTATTTTTTCTTTCAACTATAACATTTTGTTGCGGTGTTTTGGGCGCAGAGAATTCATGTGATATTCCCTGATCACTATAGAATTTCTCAAAACTACTGTTTTCAAATTCGGATCCATGATCACTACGGATCTTACTAACAAGAGAACCTTTCTCATTTTGGATTCGTTTGATGACCTTTTTCACTTCATCCAGGGTTTCAGTTTTGTCTTTTAAGAACGATATCTAAGTGAATCTGGTATAGTCATCTACGATAACCAAGATGTATTTTTTGCCTCCTCGACTCTCCGATCTGTTTGGTCCAATAAGATCCATGTGGAGAAGCTTGAGTGGTCTAGATGTGGTATTGGAGTTCACTTTCTTGTGAGAGCTCCTAATCTGTTTGGCCAACTGGCATTCACCACATATTTTGTCTACTTTTTATAATTTGGGTAGACCTCTAATTAGTTTTCTTTTGCTCAATCTAAATAAGTTCTGATAGTGTACATGTCCAAGGCGTTTATGCCATAATTCAGTCTCATCGGTATGGACCATGTAACATGATTGAGTAGATGAGTTTGCATCACTAATGATGTAGTAGTTTTCAGAAGTTCTGTGACCAGTTAATATAACAGAACCCCTTTTATCAAGTATCTCACAACCTTGATTAGAAAACTTCACATTATGGTCGTTATCGCATATCTGAGAAATGCTTAATAGGTTGTGTTTTAAACCCTCAACATATAAAACATTCTTAAATAAGGGAAGGTTATAAAACTGAACCGTACCTTGGCCAATAATCTTGCAATTGCTTCCATCACCAAATGTGACTGACCCATCAGTCATATCTTTAAGATCAGTGAATAAAGCTTTGTCACCTGTCATATGCCTGGAGCAACCACTATCTAGGTACCACTTTGAATGGCTTATAGCTTTGAAAGCAGTGTGGGCAACCAAGCTGGCGACTTTAGGAACCCATTTCAGAACTGTTTTGGGTTTAGGAGTATAGATGGTCTTTTTCTGTCTGTTGTTATAGGAGTGACCCATAGAGTTAGACTTTAATAGCTCCTTGAGTAAATCAATTATTTTTTCAGCCAAAGGATTTCAGTTTTGAAAATTAAAGTTGACATGGCCACCTTTAGGTTTTTGGAAAGACCTAGAATTTTTAGAAAAACCTTGATAGGTATTCTTTTCTTTTGAGGTCGAAAAATCTCCTTTAACAAATTTAGGAGCAATGTTCTTTTGTTTAGGAGATGTATTTTTATCATAGCCCAACCCGGATCAATCGCCACATTTTCTTGATCCGGACAATAATTTTTTCAATTTTGGATCACCCTGGGCATATCTCCATGTGTCTTTCAAACTCAGAAGAGAGGCTACCTCATTTTTGAGTATTTCTTTTTCGGATTTCAAATCTTCAATTTGGGAGTTTTTGAAATCTAAATCACATTTGGTTTTTTCAAAAGAATCGAAAATATGAGACTTTTCTAAAACAAGAGACTCATAATCTTCCTTAAGCTTAGAAAATTTTTCTTTTTTGTAATTTAAGCTTAACTATAATTTTACAACTCTCTTTATAAAGGGCATTATAAGCATCTTGAAGATCATCTTCATTATCGCAATCACTATTCAGATTTTCTTCACTAGATATATCATCATGATCTGAATAGGTGATCTTGGCTAGAGTCATAAGGGCTTCAACATCATCGCCCGACTCGGTTTCAGAATCTTCTGATTTAGAAGAGGATTCAGAATCAGACGATTCGTCCCAAGTAGCCATCATGCTTTTCCTTTTTGATTTATCCTTTTTAGGACATTTGTTAGCTAAGTACCCATACTCTTGACAGTTGTAACATTGACTATCTTTCAATGATTTTCGAGCTCTAGGTTTAGATCGTCTCTTATCATTTGACTTTTGAAAATCATCTTTTTTCTTGTTTTTGAAAATTTTTAAAACTTTTTTGCTAAAATCGCCATATCATCTTCGGTATTTTCTGAATCTGAAGTACTCTCTTGTGAAACATTTTTAGATGATTTGAGAGCAATTGATTTTCCTTTAGGAGCCTTAAAGGATAACTCATAGGTTTGAAGTGAACCAACTAGTTCCTCAATCGTCATGGTATCCGTATCACGAAGTTCCTGAATCGCGGTCACTTTAGAATTGAATCGTTCAGGAAGTGAACGTAGTATCTTTGTGCACACTTTACTTTCTGGGACTCTATCACCAAGACCCTACATAGAGTTCACAATGTCATTCAATCTAGTGTAGAAGTCCATAAACAACTCATTCTCCTCCATATGAATTTCTTCAAATTTAGTTGTGAGGAGTTGGACTTTAGATTTCTTGACAATAGATGTACCCTCGTGTGTCATTTCTAATACATCCCATGCTTGTTTTACATTTTCACAAGAGATGATTCTTTTGAATTCATCTGGTGATAATGCACAAGTAATTGCATTTAGTGCTTTAGCATTGGCACTACTTTCACTTTTCTGAAGTGTGGTCCAAAGAGAATAAGCCGTTACTTTCATAGTTTTTGAACCATTGTCATTAGCAACTTCAGTGATAGGAGGATTCCATTCATTCACTGTGGCCATCCACACACTTTCAACTAAGGATTTAAGGAAGATCCTCATCCTGACTTTCCAATAAGCATAGTTTGTGCCATTAAAAGGTGGTGGCCTAGTGATTGATAGGCTTTCAAAATTTGACATCTTAATATAGCTTAGATCGTTAGCTCAGGAAATAAATCCAATAAATAAACAATAAGAACAAGCTATTAGGCTCTAATACCACTTGAAAGGGCCTAGCTATATGCCCTAGAGGGGGGGGGGGAGGGGTGAATAGGGCAATGCCAAATAAAACTTATAACAGCGGAATAATAAAATATATAAAGCACAATGCTGAATATAAAACAATCAAAATAGCCTAAAATAAAGAGATTGATACTTTATCAGTTCTAAGGACAACCTTACACCAAAAACCAGAGGTTTAAGGTAAGACAAACTTATTTCTAGAATGTCCTTTGTATCACAAATCAATGAGGAATAATAAGCAAAAAAATCAAAATAACTTGCAGAAAATAAATCCTAAGTTATTACAGCATTCATCCACACTTGCTTGAAGTGATTACAACATTCATCCACAAACACTCTCCACAAAACAGAATGAATAAAAGAATGAAAGAGTAAAACACATCCACAACACAACGATATATAGTGGTTCGCCTGTGTGTACACCAACTGTTATCCAACAGCCACACAGATTGTTACTCCACTCCTAATATCCTCACACAGGGGATATTAGCATGCACTATCAAAATAGGTTTCACAGGTTCACCTAAAACCTTCACAATTGTGTCTTTGATCTCGGGCTTACACAATCCAAAAACCCCACAATCTGAGTTTTCTGGCTCTCCTCAGATAACCAATACAATGATATTTTTGTGGTGAATCTCAAATAAGAACCAAAGAAAGTAAATTACAAAACATGAAAAATTCCTGAATAACCTTTCGAAGAAGCCCGGTAGAACCAATCGGAGTAGAAGTTCGATTTGACGTTCAAAGTCCAATACTTACTTTAAGAATGGTTCTAAGTCTAATTGATTTTAAATCAAATGGGCTAGATCTATTTGATTTTGAATCCAAGAAGAAGGAATATCAGAAATTCCCCTTTTCTAATAAGATTGGAATGTAGATCAAAATCAAATAAGAATAAGCTAGCAAAAGGAATATTAAATAAGCACAAAATAGCTTAAAATAAACACAAACTTATCTCAGAGTATAGCCTAAAGAATGCTTGAATAGAATTGATTTGAAGTACTAAAACTCTGAAGTTCGTGCTCTATTTATAGCCTAAAAAATCCTGTCTACGACTGGTCTTAGGAACCTAGGACTGGTCGTAGCTCTAAAGATTTTTGAAAGATTTCTGCGGGATAAGATTTTCTGTTCCACGATTGGTCCTATGCGGTCTACGACCGACCGATCGTGGGCCACCTACGACTGGTCGTGAGACACCTACGACCGGTCGTAGGACCCCAAAAATGGTTGCTGAAGTTTGAGTCGTAGAACTCACAGGACTGGTCGTAGGATGTCCAGGACTGGTCGTAGGACAGCTAGAAAGATCCGAAAATCTTCAACTACCTAAGACTGATCCTGAAAAACTTAAGACTGGTCGTAGCAAAGCTAGGACTGGTCTTAGAACACTCCAAACAAGCATAATAAAGTATATGAGTTATGTATCCAGAATGACCTAATGTAAAACCCAACCTAAGGTCAATCTAAGGTCAAACAAACCTTAAAAGTGAGATGGACATTGAAAGTCTGTACACTCAGATGACCCTTAAGAGAAGCTTGAGAATATACAAATCTTGTAGTAGGCCTTCTTGAGCTTGATCTTGACTTGACAAAGTCTTCTACTAAACTTGAACTTGATCGAATCTTGAACATACAAACTTAAAGACTTCAATGCTTGAATTCTTCATCCATGTCTTGAAAACTTTCTTCATTTAAGATCTTGTCTTGAAATGCGATGACTTGATTGCAATGAATAGTCTTCAATCATAAAACACAAGATGTACAAGACACAGATATAGGTTTTGGCACCACAAAATTTGACATCCAAAGGGATATGAAATCATAGCACTTACAACCATCACTATGGAGCTGAAGAAAATGGCACCGTATAGTCTCAACGGCAGGTGAATAGCTTAACCAACTGTAGCACGGTCTGCTGCACTCTGTTCACTAGGAGCTCCAAGACGGTAAGCCTTCATTCACCGATTCCTTGAGCTGGGAGACATCTCGTTGTATGGCTCCAATCCTGTCCTGATGGAGCTTAAATCTCTTTGCATGTGCAGGCCCTAATGTGGATGGTACTTGATGGGGCACAAGCGGTTCTTCCCCAGCCATTTCAGTCTCTACAGTGGGAGCATCTCCTTCACCTCTAGCTGCTTCTTCTTGAATGCCTTCCTCTGGATCCTCAGGATATTTATAGAACTTCAAGTCCATCCTCCGAATGTTATTTTTATTGAAGACTTGGAGGGGAAGTTCCAGATCACTGGTCGTTGGGAAGCCGATGGCATTGCACACCCTGTCTAAGATCTAGGGATACGGCAGGTGAAGATCCCGAGATGTGTGAATGGCATAGACCAACTGGTGGACAAGCAGAGTTGGAAGACAGATGTTTGTCCCGTTGGCAATTGAATACACTATCATGGTCATGAAACTTGTGAGATCAGACCAGTTGGTACTTCTAGGATAGATGTTTGTGGTGAAGATACCATGCAAGACCTAAAATCGAGATTCCATGTACATGTATTTCAATGCATTTCCTTGATACCAAGGGATGTCTCTACCAAGACAGAGGTATTTAGTAACCATGGACCGGATTTTAACATTTTTGAGGTCCATTTCAGGTAGACCATTTGGTGACATTTCCAGTCCTAGGATGTTTGCCATTATGGCAGGAGTGATTACGACATCTTCATCATCAAGAGAGACCATGATTGAAGGAGGATCAGATACGGGTGAGTGACAAGTGGCGAGAAAGTTAAGTGTGAGCTCAAGATGACATGGCCCACCGAAGTCAAGAATGGGTAACTAATCGATTGCAGCAAACAAGGATTCCAGATTGTAAAATTTTAAACAATCCCTATCTACCTTCCTCTCATGAATGAGCTTTCTACCCATGTATTTGGTTGGAAGTGGATTTTCTCTAGCCGGAGGAGGTGCCGGTGGTTCGGACTAGGACCCGCCACATGAGGTTTATCGTGACCTTTGACAAGTGGGAGTCCCCCGTTCAGGAACTCTTGCTCTCTATTTGGAAGAAAGATTTTTTCATTGAGAGGCTCTGGAGGACTCCCCAGGTGCTGACACCGTTTCTTTGTCCTTACCCATAAAGTCAGATTTGGGAAGAACGGACAAAATTCCTCTTTTGAAGAAACTGAAAATACTCGACCAAAAGGCAAGATAGAATCTGGAATGGAAGTAATTGAAGGATAATACCAGTTCTCGAGGAGCTTATGGGACCCACGATGTAATTCTGGCTGAGGGGATGAGCAAAGAAAAAAATGGAATGCTCTTTTCCGAAAAATAAATTTTTTTCGCTCGACCGCCTTTTATCAAGCAGCAGTCTTCGATATCATCGACCAGTGTTTCGATGATATTAATGTAACTCCCCCGATGTTATCGAGACCGTTTTCGATATCATTCTCGATCATATGGCTTTTCACATTTCAAAGAGGCGTCGATGATATCGACCCTTAATCGATTAATCGAGAATGTCTTATCGACAGACAAATCGAGGATGAATAATTTTCATTTTTCCACACTACCACAAACTCATGTATAGAATAGAATATCTTCGTATCAGTATACATAGAAAATTTTTGTATAAGCATTGCACAAATCAAAATTATAAATATTAAGATGTTTATATACAAAAATATTGAGGTGAGGAACCTCAGATATATAATTAGGAGCTCATTAAAAGTTGCATCATTTTAGCAAATATCCAGATCTTGATGCATGACCTGGTCTTATCTTTTCATGCTTCATATTTTGGGGTATAGGTTGAGTTATCAGACAATTCATCTTTTCTTTCACTATCAATTTTCAGACTGAATTCTTAACTATGGTAGATTTAGTTTTCATGTTTATCTTACCCACTTGATATTGACTCCTTTATTCTGTCATTCATTCTAGGTGGTGATGGATGAGTATTTCTTTTATCCAATCTCCTAGGTGGACTTTTGACATTCTGTATTTTTTTAGTCGGTTTGAATTTACCAATATGATTTTGACTAGAGTTATGTGGAGTCCTTCTATGTGTCAAGCATTCAAACTTATAATGACCCAAATCACCAATTAAATGATAAATTGGAGTAGTTCTTGTATCACTACCTAAAGCAGCAGATTTTTTAGATATTGGTGCTACATTTCCAGTTCTCATTTTAGTTTTATCATACCCTAGGCCACTCTTGTCTTTTCCTCGTCTTCCCATCCCTAACAATTTTTCTAGCTTTTCACCACTCTGGGAAAATTTGTAGTTTATTTCAACAAATTTTCTAGATTTTTCTAAGTCAAAACGGAGTGTGTGATTCTCATTTTGGAGATGCTTATTTTCATCTTCTAATAATTCAACTTATTTAGTCAGCTTTGATGATTCTATTTTCAGGGATAGATTGATTCTTTCCAACTTATCATTATCTGAATAATATTGTTGTAAATCATTGATTAGATGCGTATTAATTTCCAGAGTTTTATCCAAATATTTTTGTAGCAATTCCTTTTTGTTTTCAGACATTCCAAGTCTTTTAAGGATGTGGATGCTATGAATATAGAGTTGATTGTAAGGATCCTATAGTTTATTATATTCTTCTACTTCTTCTTTTTCAGTCCCTTCATCATTTGACAGAAATGATTCAGTGGCATGCGTTTCCTCGTTCTTAGTCTCAATGGGAATGATTGGAGCAGTGGAGACCATAAGAATTTTTAATGATTTCTGATCTCCATAGCTCTCTGAGTTACAAGATTCTAAGTTTGACTCTCAGTATCATCTCAGGTGGCAGCCATTGCCTTGCCCTTAGTTTTTCTATTTAGGCATTCAGTAGACAGATGTCCAAACTTCTGATAGGCATAACATTGTGGTTCTTTGATCTTTTTACCAAATTTTCCTACAGAAGGTCTGTTGTCCATCTTTCTTCCTTTAAGTGAATGACCACAATTTTTTTGAAAGAACTTTCTGAATCGTTAAGCCAACAGAGCCACTTCCTCATCTTCATCCTCTCTTTCACTTTCAATGTCCTCATTTGTTATTTTCTTTGAAATTTTAAGGACATTATTTTTGGATTTTTGGGTTTGTTTGAAGTGTAGTTAAAATGTTTGTAGGGAACCTACTAGTTCTTCTACTTTCATTTCGTTTATGTTCCTACATTCTTTAATGGTTATTACATTAGGATTGAACCGTTCTGGTAGGGATCTTAGAATATTCCTACAGATTTTAGGTACGAGAACTTTCTCTCTTAATCCACCCATGGAGTTGCAGATGATATTCAACTTTGTGAAAAACTCCATAAAGGTCTCATGCTCTTTCGTTCCAAGACTTTGGAACTATAAAGTAAGGAGTTGTAGTTTAGATCTCATCACAGTGCTTGTTCCTTCATGAGTTTTTTCCAACAAATCCCATGCTTCCTTGGATGTCCCACACATACTGATTTGATTCAAAATATCTTGGGATGCAACAGAGTAGATAACATTCATGGCTTTAGCCTCAGTAGTTTGATTTTCCTTATTGAATTCTGTCCATTTTTCTTTGGATTTGGGTTTGGAGATAGTTATGCTATTTTTGAGTACTATTTGTTCTAGTGGTGGCACATATCCTCAACTATATCCCAAACATCATGGTCCAAGGATCTCAGAAAGTAGTGCATTTTAGTCTTCCATTATGCATAATTTGATCCATCAAATACTGGAGGTCTAGAGACCGATGAGCCCTCTCCTTTGGCTAAATTCTCAACTTCAGTCAAGATCACTCTCTAGGCGGTGAAGCCCTTAAAAAGTGACCTGCTCTAATACCAATTGAAATTACGGTAAAGACCGCTTTAGTTGCAGTAGGAATCTGCCAATATGTCTTAGAGGGAGGTGAATAGGAATTTTTAATAATTTTATGATAATTTAAAATCCCATCACACTAATCTTAACAACAAGCATATATTAGGATTACTCAAGAGTAACTCTACTAGCTTCCAAGTGCGGTAGAGGATCCAATCATAAATTGTTTGAGAGAAATATGCAAACTAGTTAATGATGAATATGAATGTGTGTGTTGTGAGGTGTGATCTCAAATAATTATGAATAAAAATATTAAAGCAAATCACATATACAAATGAATAACAATCTCAAACACAGAGTGATTCGACTACTTGTCTACTCCACTCCCGGTAACCGCACTCAACCCTTAAGTGTATTGGATTTCACTAAGGAGGTTTCCCACGATTCACCCCAAACCTAAGGTTTTAAATCAGGATCACATTTAACCATTACAACCTACACCTAGGCTAACTGTTTATGCTCCCATGAGAAAGGGTCAACATGACACACCCACTTTTAGGCACACTGGCCAAGGATCTTCCATAATACCCTAACGAAGGTTTCACGCAGTTCACCTCGAACCTAAGGTTTTAGACAGGTTCACCTTTAACTGAAAGTTTATGCTCTCTATAGAGCAAGGGTCAACACTACATACCCACCACGTACACTCCCGCTGGAGGCCTCCTAGAGGACTTGCAAGGGTGAGAAACACCTTAGATCTAAACCTACAAAGGAATGATCACAAGAGTCCTCTGGACTCTGGTAACTTACAGATAAGTACATGAGTCCCTTTTAGCTTGTTGTTGAAGATCTCCTCCTTTGTTGATGAAGAGTCTTCTACTTCCTTAAATCGTAACTCAAAAGATATACCGATGCATGGTGACAGTTGGTTCAAGGTTATGATAGAATCCTACTCTCAAATATTTTCCTATAATGGAGATAGAGTGATTACAATCATTTATGCATTTAAGGCATCTCAGCTTAATGATTTTCCATTAAGGTAATAGCTGGAGGATCCTTGAATGTAGAAGTTCATTCCCCAATCCACTCAATTGAATATCAATGATGACGGTGGATTGGAGGATGAACTCCCTTAAGACAAAAGGCTTTGGGTAAATGATATAAGGTTAAACACTCAAAAGCACTCTCTACTTTCTCTCACAGTAACTAAAGATAAGCTCTCTATATATAGGCAAAAAGTTTCAACAGATATAAAACGGTCGCATTTATAACAGAGTTCAATATCATCGAGCAGGGTATACTCTCGATTGCATCGACTGGCCGCTCGATGACATAAACTCAAATGTCATACGCTTTTGAAACTTTTTGCCAGCTGGTCGAGGGCATCGAAACCCGTGTAGTTGACATCAGATTTCAAACTCTGATATTATTGATATGAGGATCGATTCCTCGACATTTGAAAAATGAGAGAGACTTTCTTTGAATTTTTTCAGGTCAAAAGATATGATCGAGGTACATTAGATATCATTCAAATTTGAATGTCGATGATATCGAAGGTCGTGTCGATGCATCGATAAATCCATAGATTTTATCAGTGAGCATGCTGGTCAGTTTATGTCCTTTCTTGATGCAATCGATCCGGCCTTGATATCATCGATATTTGAATATCGATTCTATTAAGTGACCCTCGATCTGAAATAAAAAACCACCTGAAAAATGTTGCTGGAAAGATTTTGTCCAAGACCGATATCATTAAAGGGGTTCCGATATCATCGATATTTGTATTCCATGGATATCAAGGGTACTTCGATATATCGAAGGTCTTTATGGTTTTCCTATAAAAAATAGGGACACTAATACTCTGTAACACCCCATGCTTTCTAGTACTCGAGTATTACCGTGTAACCTAACTTTGTGTAAATACAAACTTAGGTTAAACAAGTGTTCACATTCATTATAGTCCAAATTCGACCAACAGGAGAAGCCCTCATTCTTAAATCAAGCGTTTGTACCACTGAATTAAATAAACTAACCGGACGTTAAAAAAAATAGAAATTTGACGTTCGCTTGGAGCGGCCCGCTATAACCTGAAGTAACCCTAATATCAGGGTTTGTAACTAAATGATTCATAGTGGTTATTCCCACATCTTAAATATAAATACAATAGGGAGATAAATAAATAACAATGGGTATGTAATAATAATTAAATAGTTAATAATATAAAGTCATGGATAGTCTTAACTTATAGAGCTGGACCCATGACATGAAAAAGAAAATGCATGCATGTATGATAGAGGAAAATGGCTATAATAATAACAATAGTAAAAAATAATAATAATAAATAAATAAATAAAATAACTAATGATAACAATATATAATTTATAATGAAGTAATTATGATCGAGATTAGCATTAATATCAACATTATTTAATAAACCATTTGGAAAGACAAACCAACAGCCGTTAGAAACCCACTTAAATATCCCTTAAGACCTTTCTGACCGTTGGTATTCAAAGACAGTGCGATCTGGCCATCAGATCAATGAGACTCCATGGCTGGGAGCAAAATGCAGGAGATCGACACATCTGAGTTGTATGTGGGACCCAGCCTCGACCTATGACTGTAATAAGACCCTAGAAGTAGAATGTATGGCATGGATTTATTGGAAACATCATGGTGGACCCCACCTCACAGTGCGTGAGCATAACCATCCATCTTGTGCATAGCTGAGGCCTGACCAAAATCTAGAGGGCATCTCATGTAGACATGCAGGCATGTGTACACAAACGTCAGTGCAAGCAGGCCCTACAAAAACATAGTTTCCAGAAATGGAAACTGTCTTCCGTAAAAACCTGTCGGCGATCTGCGTGAGCCTGCAAAGGCTCATTTAGGCCGTCCCTAATGGAGAAATCTCGACCGTCCGTTCGTTACTCGCATGCTAAGGGTCTGTCTATGAAAAACATGTGCCCAAAACAAGCATCATACTAGTTGTTTCAAGAAAAACATGTGCTGGGACTACCATTCACATCTGATAGACCTGAGGGCATTGGAATTCCTATAAGAAAGGAAAGAAACCACCCTAGTTCCTGTTCTTACGACAACAAAAAGGAAACCAGCCGTTTTCGTTATACCTTCGAACCCACCACCCAAACGATCCTAGAGCTTTGAAAAAGCCTATCCATAAGCTTCCTACAGTCCATATGAACCATCCCATGCTATCGGATTGGAGGAGGGAGCCTCCATTTGAGATATGCCATTAATGGAAGCCATCTTCTCCGCCGTTCCAACTAAGTCAGACTCAGTTCGGGATGCCATTTTCCAACTCTCACCACCTGGTGATGGGGTTGGAAGAGAAAAAAGGAAAAAGAAAGTGAAACAAAAGCGATGAAAGGAGGAGAAAATGAGGGAGAGTTGCATTCCGGCCAACGGACGAGCTCCAGCTAGGACGAGCGTCCGTTGTTGGGGATTTTGGACCTGAAATAGAGCCACTCCCTAACCTCTTGGAGAGTTTTTACGGTGCTCAGGTCAGCCACAGATCGGCCCTATCTGAAGTGCGGCCATATACAGTAGGGGCTGACTCGTTTTTGAGTCAACTGATTGAGTGGAAGCTTGCTGGGTATTCTAGGAAGAAAAGAAATAGAAGAAGAAAAAGAGAGAAAATTAGAAGGAAGAAAGGATGAGGAAAGAGAAGAGGGGGGGGCTGGTGGTGTTTGCTACTGAGTCAACTCGGATAAGCCAAGCTCATCCGAGTCAGCTGGGTTGAGTAGACATGGGCCTAGTCCAGGTCTAACTGGACATCCTAGCAAGGAATAAGATAGAAGAAAGAAGAAGAGAAGGAGAAGAAGAGTAGGAGATAGAGAAAGGTGGGCGGTTAGGTGGAGCTGAGTCAACTCAAGCTGAGTCAACATAGGTGAGGTTTTTCATCTCTTTTCATCAATCAAGTTGCATTGGTTATCAATAACATTGTTATTATTCCTATCTGTGATGGTGATTAAGGTTATTTTAATGTCATTGACTAGAAACTATAATTAACATTATAATGAAATAATTAGTGTTGTTGTTGTTTAGCCATTATTGGATTATTATTTTTAGTCAATAATATAATTAATATCGTTACAACATCAATTAGAAATTGAATCCAAGATCTAAACCCTAGCCAATACTCAAAATGTAGATAGTAAGTTAGGTTGGATCTAATGGTAAAATTTCACAAATTATGGTAGGATCAAAGTCCTCTAAATAACCTAATCATGGTAAATAAAATTGTAGTTATCAAATAATGGTATTTTATTTAATGGTAGGTCATAATATCCATTATCAAGACTAGATTCATTATTTATAGTTATGACTATTATCATTAGGAAATAGTATTATTTTCTTTATGGGATTTGTGTATTTCCTGTAATATGATTATTATCATTAGTCATTTTACTATTAGTAAATATCCTATTTTTATTACCTCTATCATTTAATGAACTATTAGTCATCATAAGAACACTTGATAATGTCGGTACATTTAAATATGAACTTAAGAACCATCATCATTAATATGGATGGATTAATACCCCTATCATGAATATTATTGACCATTGTACGATAATGATATTAATGATAACTTAATTCGAATCCTAGAATCTAGAGTCTATAACTAAACCCTGGGATGATGTCATAACTCTATACCAAAACCCTAAAAGTAATCAAAACCCTAGGTAGTGTGTATAGCTTGGATCTAATTGTATAAGTTCCAAATTTATGATAGGGATTGATTCTAAGGAAACACGCATTCTCTAGCAACATTGGTAGGCGGTTCAAAGTATAAGGTGATGATTCTTTCCCTTGAGCTTTCCATCTTCTCATTAGCTTAAGTTATAGTTTTTATTTAACTTGATAATTGATATCTCCCTCTTATAATCACATATGTTAGCTGGTAGAAATTGAATTCCTATATTACATGCTTACTGTTCATCCTATATTTTGTTTGTGTATTGCTTATGGATTTTAAACTGTTACATTAGTGGGAAACCCCCACCTATAAATGTACACCCATACTTGGGATGTAACCCGACTGGCTGTGATTAAAATGAAACTTCAGCTTAGTGGTTATTGAGAGATAGTCTAAATGGATCATGGATGTGGGCCTACCATCCAGGGTTGTTATGTCCAATGATTTTCAAGGATGGTCTTTTATCACATGGTTTTAATACTTGCCCTATGAGGCCTATTTTGATAATTGTTGTAACGCCCTAAAAATCGGGGGTCGAGCATAAACTCCACTCCCGAGTTCCAGAACATCACTTATGCAACATTTTCAATGATGGATGAATGTCGGCTGAATAGTGCATAAAACATGAAGTGGATTAAGCCAAAACAACATATCATACTCCAGAGACACTTAAATTATCAAGCGAAAGAATGTGATAGATATATAAAATATATAAATGATTGTAAGTCTCCAGAGTGTGAACATATTACCAGGTTAACTAAATACATGTATACTCCAAAATAGAAGGAAAACAATATACATGGGTGTGGAAATAAAAGGTAAAATACCAAGTGTATTGGCATCTAATAAGTAACCCTATAAACCCGTCGATCAGAACCTGCATATAGGAGAAATCCTCCTCAACATCATCAAGTCCAGCTCTGCTTCGCAAGCATCGCCATCATCTGAAACTAAAAACAGGGACTGGTTGGTGTTGCAAACACCATCCCATAATGTGGGAGTGAGTAGCTAACTCAGTGGAAACTATACAGCAAAGGTTAACATGTTATCAATTCAATCAAGCAGTAATGATAAGGTAGTACAATCAAACATTCTTAAATACTGTAATTAATGTAAGGATGAAATGACATGATGTATGCCCTCACCAACATACTCCCTCATGCGACATCATCTTACGTCCGCGGCATGCTTTCTTCCCTCAGTACTCCACATCTTCTAGGCACATGCAGTGCGATATGAACATGATTACCGAGTTGTTATTAGTCCTTTTTCATACAGCAGGATTGGGAAGCTAAGGTACCTTCCTTATATCAATACCCAAACAATGATCCATTCTAGGGTCGTCAGTCCTAGCATATCTCATACGAAGTACGATTCTAGGTTACTGCAAGGGCTGTCAGGGCTGTTGCACGCACTCGTTGCTCCACTCCCCCATCACCTTATCAATATAGGCCTAGTTTATATCCTTAAGAGTGCATCAGGACTCGTTGCCCCCATGAGGTGTCAGGATAAACTCAAGGTCACTACAAAGGGCTGTCAGGGATGTTGCTCCCACTCGTTGCTCAACTCCCCCATCACCTTATCATGTAGGCCGACAACAAGAATATAGTGTCCCATACCAACATAATCTACTCAGAGTAGGGTGCTCACTGGTCACTACGGGGAGGTTTATGGCCCCAACGTAGGCCGACAGCTCGACCACAGTGTCCCATACCACCATGCCCGGCTCATGAGTCTTACGGGATCGAGGTACCAAGGTTAGAGGGGCTTTCCAATGGTAAGTTTGGTACCTTAGGTTCAAGCAGTAGTAATCAAACATGGTGAACATACATCGAGTCAATCGGGTTACTTGATGAGCTTAACTAGGCCAAGCGCACGTTGAGTTGAATGACATAGAATGCATAAGAAGTCCATGTGGCCTAACCGCTACCGAACACCCCAAGCACGACTCAGATTCGTTAAACTCATCCTATGTGGCGAAACAACCTCAACCACTATTTACAGAATGATTACCGATTACCTAGACTATAACACAGCCCCAATCACATACAAATCTAATACTAGCATATGATTCATATCCTGCATCCATATGAACAATCATGAAGTATAACTTGAATATAAACAGTACATGCAGGAATTGATACACACATTTAACATGTTTCAACTAAGTACATAATCCATGGAGGAAATCATATACACAGTTAATACAAATAATCTAGGTTACACAATGCATGGAGGAAATCATATACTCAAGTATTGTGATTGAGATTCATATCTCAACAACCTTAGCAATCACATTTTTACTAATTACTAACTCACTTGGGCATTCATACAAACCCTTAAATTACACATTATATCATACATCTTATGTATTCAATAGAATACGTACTAGGGATAATCCTTTCATCAAAGGGTTACCGCCTATACAACAACCATATATCCATGACAGTTAGTCATGACGAGCACGAAAGCGAACTCCATACTCATTCAATCATTTTCACAAACACTTAGACTACACAATATAACATACGAAACGTATGTTGATATATCATGTATTTGGGCTAAACCCTTAGCTCAGAAGTTGTTACACATACATCCAACATACATAGATGGTAGTTAATCATGGCAAGCACAAATATGAATTTTATACGTATACGGTATTTTCTACAAATACGATGAATACAGTATATTTAACATAGTTAATGTATAACTGAAATACGAAACGGACAACACTTTGTACATGTGAAATAACATCCTAAACAAGAATAAATCATTACTTAACATTGAAAGTCTTGAAAACCATAACCTAAATGTATAGAGTCTGCACCTTAAACCTAAAATTGCGAAACGGAGTTGATTCAGATGATAAGTCATCATCAACGACGAATAGGTTACCTAAGGCATGAAACAGGTTAGTTACAACATCACTACAGCTATTCTAATCTTCAAAACAGGTTAGGGTTAGGTTTTCTTACCTAAAAATGACGCCAAAATCGCCAAAAAAGCGATGCAGATGGACGACTTTGGCACGTGGAGCAGCAGGGAAGAATCCCAGGATAAAAGCTCTAAATCTCTCTCTCTTTCTCTCCCTTTTCTCTCTCTCTCTTCTCTCTTCTCTCTCCTAGGGCTTAGGAAATTCGTATGGAAAGAGAGAGAGGGGTTTTAAGGTCCTTATATAGGCCCAGAATTGCCCGAAATATGCTTGGGGCCAAGGTATACTTATTTTATAACCAAAGCGAGCTTGTTCTGATCCAACGGAGCACTTTTAGAGGTCCCTTGACTGAATGCAATCAGAATTAACCTCATGGATATTAGATCCTAATCACATTGAGTTTTTAGTTCGATAGAGTTTCCAGATCACACGTGGCGGACCAGTTTCAGTTCAGCGGTCACTAAGACTCGATTAGAGCTACAAGTACCTGGACATGTAAGGGTCAACTATCCTGATCAGAGGGTGAAATTTGGTCAAATTCTAACGGTCAGAATGCTTAGAAAATATCACGCTAGTGACATGTGCCAGATTTCATAAATTATATTTAATTTCTAAATAAATTCATTTTTCTCACACTCTTCACTCCGGACGCAAGAAAATGGTCTCAGGACATCGTATGGACTTAATTTTTTAGGTGATTATCAAGTCTAACTAGGCAATCAGGATTGTTTAAGTTCAGGATAATCAGACTTCTGATGTGCGATCCAGGTCTGATACAAAGTTTTCGAATGCTCCCGTGAGCAACCGGGTTTAGAGTTTGATCCTAAGTTTTTAGGTAACATAGCGTTAGTGGTCCTACTAATTTTGGGTCTTGTAGTTTATATTTAAAGTGATTCAAGTTAATTCTATGAGTATTCAGTTTGGTACTTAACCAAATTCTACCCTAATAGGGTAGAATACGGTCCTAGGACCATTCTATGCCCCATTTTTAGAACTTCTAGTTATCATATTATTTTTATTAGTTTTATGATGGTTTATCATAAAGTTTACCCTATCTTCACCAAATTTCATGAGATTTTGAGTTGTATAAAAATTCTAAAAATTCTAGAAGCAGAAGCTGTCCAACAAGTAATTTTCGGACAGTTTGTCACAATGACTTACTTTAAACTATATTAAATATTTTATTATATTTTTTAAATATTTTTATATAAAATTATACTCATTTATATTCAATCTAGTTTTTGAATCACCTAAATCAGAGTTATAACGAAGGAGATATGATTTTTCAAAGTTTGATAAAATGCGCAGAAAAAGTTCAGAAATCGGGCTGCCTGTCCACTGTACGGACGAGGCCTCACCGGTCACTGACCTATTTGATTTGGGTTCACCCCATGGGTCAGGTACTCACCCCCTAGAGATGCCGGAAACATATGAGGCCCACCTTGGATCCCCCCAAATTGAGTCGTTTGGGCCCACGAGTCCGTCGAGGCGTTTATCGAGTCTCATTTGCATACCGGAATGAGTTACACGACATACAATATATGTTTTTACGTATGTATTTACTAAATAGACTATATACATCATGAAATTATAAATATTAAATAGTCAAAATTTTATTTTACGTATGTATTTACCATTTATAGTAAGTTTTAGTTTAAGTATAGTTCTTCACCTTTTAAACTATAGGTTTATGTCTAATATGAAAGTACTTGGAGAAATTTAAAGAATGGGGTGGTGAAAGGTGAGATTTTGAAGGAAATGGGTTGAAAAGCGATTTCTTTGGCTTTGGGATCGAGCTCTGAAAGTGTTATGATTGACCCAATTCCTAAGGACGTCTCATTCTAGGTTGGCAAAAATCTGGGGTGTTACAATTACCCTATGTGGCTTGTTTGATATTGCCCAGTGTGGCCTTGTTCTGGTATTTTTTCTATATGGGTTTAATGTTTTTTACCATGCAACCATGCAATGGTAAGCCCCATATACTGTATATGATTATCCACTATTCAACGGGTTTCCATTAAACATCCTAAGATGGTAGCCTCATGGGCTGGAGATAGTGGTAATGGGACACTATGCCCGAGCTGTCGGCCTACGTTGGGCCATGTGCTCTCCCTAGTGACCTTTGAGCTTATCTAAATTGGCTAGTTGTAAATGGACTAATAATGACTTGACTAATCATACATACACAGCATATTCGATGGCTTGGATCATTATGCCCCGTGATTACGCCGAGTGTTGCAGTAGTAACTAGTCATTCGATTTATGATGATGACTTGGATCTTCATGCCCATACGATTACACTGAGTGTTGCGCTGATGACCAAACACATCCTTGGGTGACGACCCCAATGCCCGTTCAGATATTTTTCCCAAGGCACAGACTGTCTAGTTGTTTTACTCGAGTCCATGATTGCATTCATGCATCCATGCATCTAATAAGACTGCATTTACTTTGTTTTGGTTGTCTGGTTATTTTGTAACTATGCATACCTAATGTGGTGATGTGTAATCTTGAGGAGAATTCACACTGAGTTAGCCACTCATCCATCAAATATACAACTGAACAAGTAGTATAGGTGGCTTTAGTGATAAGTATGTTCAGACTTGATGAGAAGCAGGGTACGATCCCCGGGGATGCAAGGCTGTATTTTCCTGGAGGAGCTGCGTGAACTTACGACTTATATTCTATGCTTTCTATTATTCTTTGTGTATTAAATTCTTATAAATCTTGTACTTGTTAAATTCAAAGACATTGGTTTGTATAAGTCATTATGGGCAGCTTCTTGTATATTTGAATGATAATGAAATTTTTCATTATGTTGATTTGTCCACACTATGCTCATTTACTTACTTTGATGAAGGAAAAAAATGTATACTCGAATTTGACCATCCTTTAAAGTTAACACTCAGGTTTTTGGGACACGAGTCATATACTTAGGTCCTGAAAAGTCAGGGCGTTACATACTCTGGTGTCGATTATATCGAGTCTACTTCAATAAACTCATTTTTCAAATATTGATGATATCGATAGGGGTATTGATACATATATAATTTCATCCAGATGTATATGTAGTTTCTGGACACTTTATGTCCTCATTCAATTTTATCGATTGAGCTTTCGAGGACATCGACAGCATATCTTGATTTTATCGAACCTGATATCGATAAATCGACAGAGGTAAAAAACTTAGAGATTTTTTGATTTTGTAAAAAAGTTTTCTAACTCAAAAAAACATATGATATTCTAACCAATTTTAAGGGTTTTATTTACCTGGTGTTTTGGGACATGGGATTTGAGGCTTAGGTTTACCTGTGCAGAGTTTGGGCACACATTCGGTTGAGGCATACAGCTGATTGATCTTCCAATGGAGTTTTTCTATCTAGTTGACTGAACACTCATGCTAATTGACAAACCAGGGCACTTTCAGTTGTCATTAGCAGTGTTGTGGGTCTGATCATAAGACATGTGTTATATCTGGACAATCCATCTGCTAGATGGTCAACAGCATTAGATACTATACTACACGTCAGCAAGCTATTTGGGTCCCACATGAAATTTAGATCTATCTCATTCTCTTTGTAATGTGTACGTGGGACCCATCACGATGGATGTGGGTATTAACACTGTCCAATCCATGGAAGGTAGGAGTTGATTGGCTAGTGTACCTTACACGGCTGTATAGCTATTGTAATAAAATTAAGAAATTCTATGGGGGCCAGTAGCTGTTAACTGTAGTTTATGTTAGTGAGTTTTGTGGGCGCACTAGCTATCTAGCTGATGTACTGATGTCAGCGAGTTTCGTGGGTCCCACGCATGAGGTATGTGCTATATCCACACCGTCCAGTTGTCTAGACGGTGGGAATTATGTGATGTACATGTTTTACTCTCACTATCCATTTGATCAGATGGTGGGCCACGGACGTGAGGCCCACTTGCTGCTAGCATGAGGCCCTTGTATTGCAGTCCATTTAATGTATATGAGACCCATGCATTGCAGCCCATTTGTTGTATATGAGACCCATGTATTGCGGCTCATTTGATGTATATGAGACCCATATATTACGACCCATTTGATGTATATAAGACCCTTATATTATGGCCCATTTGATGTACGTGAGGCACATGTATTGCAGCCCATTTGATGTATATGAGGCATATGTATTGCGGTCCACTTGATGTATATGAGAACCATGCATTGCGGCCCATTTGATGTATATGAGGCCCATGTATTGTGGCCCATTTGATGTATATGAGACCCTTATATTGCGGCCCATTTGATGTATATGAGGCCCATGTAATGCGGCCCATTTGATGTATATGAGGCCCATGTGTTGTGACCCATTGTGATGTATATGAGGCTCATATGAGTGAGGCCCAATATGATGTATATGTGGCCCATGAATGAGGCCCAATGTAATGCATGTGTGGCCCATGAGTGAGGCCCATCGTGATGCATATCGGGCCCTTAAGTGAGGCCCACTATGAAGTAAATTTGGCCCTTGTGTGAGGCCATGGGGCCACTATATGTTTGGCACTATGTGGGCCACTTCTTAGGAGCAATGTTGGTTAAATGTCCACATTGATGAGCAATGATAGTTAAATGTCCACATTGTGACCTTCCCTTAGGCCTTGTTGGGCTCATTCTCATCATTCTCTAAGTGGGTTAACCCAAATCATTGGGTCTCATTAATGTTGCATGGTCCACCATTGTCGTAAACAGAGGACTCTGTGCTACTGGATTTGGCATATCCACGGTCGAGGGCTGATCTTTACATTATGGTTTAGATCGGCAGTTCATCTATGGACCCCGCCTTACTTATAAGCCGATTATCGAGGCCAATTATCGATGCCAACTATCAATGCCGACTATCGATACCGATTATGAGTATGTGATAGCATAACATCATGATACATACCTATACACATCGTCTGTATATTTGTTATGAGATGTGGCTGAGCATTGCATATGTCATAGGGCAGGTTGTTCATTGGACTCCTTGATAGGTGGAGTCGTCCCACATGAGCGCATGGTATGCACAGGATTGATGCATTATTGGACTGTGTGACTCACTCATCTTGCATTATGTGTTGTGATTTCTATACGCCCTAGTGACATCAGGGCCATAGCCTCCACAGACATATCGTGGATGGAAGGTTTGGACACCGAAAATCTCCTCTTTACATGGGGTGCGAAAAATGTCTTGGGTGAAAGTCCCTAAACCTGACGGTACCGGAAGACACTCTAATATCGAAATTAAGTGGATACATGAGTGCACGAGAGCCATAAACCAGCTGGCCGAGTCTCCCAATATGTCGTGGTCATTTGAAAGGGGATGTGGCCTTACTCGCCCATGGGTAGGGACAATTGCTAGGCTGAGTATGAGCAACTCGTACATGGGTCCGCTATCAACGTGTCAGATAGGTATTGGTAGGCTATTGGCCAGGCAGATAATGAAGTTTCTTACGATCTCTTGGACTGCACACCTGAGAAAGGGGCAGTGTCATTTGGAGTGTACTAAACCCCGGTGATTATCCAGAGTGAAAACTGTATAGATATTTCATGCTCTAGTGATGAGTTACATTGATATCTGAATTAAGATGAGGATTGGTATGCTTGAGTTGCACCTTACATTGCATGGCCTTTATGTGGCCAATAGTATTCATGTCTTGCTTCGCATAGCCTTAGTACGGCTGATAGCATTCATGGACTTACCAGTATATTCCACATTACTTTGATATTGCATTCTGAGCACGCTTATATTGCGCACACACTCTCACCACGCTTTAAGCTTTCTATAAGCTTATGCATGGTTGATGCATGCAGGTGACGCCAGCTTAGTAGGAGCAAGAGTGTGCATTCGAGCTTCAGGAGTTTTCATTTTATTATCATTATATTTACCGTTTATACACATTGTACTTTAAATTTTTTTATCATAGTGGATTTTGTGATGGTGTCTTTGTTATTGTTCGTGGGTTATGCTTATGGTTATGCTTATTACGAATCAAATTCATGCTAAAAAATTCTCCTCGTATGATCCCAAGATTGAAACCTAGTATGTGGATGTCGTGAGCTGAGAATGGGGTACTACGAAAGCTGTCGATGGCAGATTCAGTGATCGAGAATTTTGTAAGCCCAATTTTCGAGTTTGGGGCGTGACAGACTATCTCAAAAAAAAATACAAAATGTAAATGTATACTTATCTTCATCGTAGATGGAGATGTAGCCAAAGAACCGTTTTTCTTGAATGTCGAATGTTTAATGTTCAGTTCAATAGAAAAGGTCCAGGGTTCTATTGATTTTATTTAAGATTAAATCAAGTGACCACTTGTATTAATTATCTTAAATCTCAATAAGAAACGTACTCACTCTCTTTTTAGAATTAGAATGACAGAGTTTGAGATTAAGGAATTAGACAAAAAACTATAAAATAATTTATAAATATCGTTTAATATCTTGACAATAACTAGGGCTTCTCTCTCTCTCTCTCTCTCTCTATTGCAAAAGGATTATAGTAGTGAAAATTGAATAATTTGGATTGAGAGAGAACCTGAATTTATAGGCAAAGAAATTGTTTCTTCGATTGGCCCAAGCACCGAATTTAGTTTTAACTGATTTTCATATTTGAGTGGGATAAGATTTAATAAATCTTCGACTAGTCGAAGGCCCTGTTCGGCTAGTCGAAGGTGGTCTTCGATTGCTCAAACATGGTGTTCGACTGATCGAGGATCCCAAATTCAAACATATTCAGTTATTGGACTTCAAGCTGAGAAACTCTCGACTGGTCGAAGATTGTCTTTTGATTGGTCAAGTAGATCACTCGACTGGTCAAGGGTGTAACATAATTTTTTGTTTCAGTCGGTTTGAACTAAGACTGGTCAAGAAAATCTTAGGTTAGTCAAGCCAAAACTTAGACTGGTCGAAACTCAACCAAATACAAGCATAAAAACCTAATTTTAAATATATTTTAAAAGCACATAAGCCTAAGGTCTTTCTAGGGTTTGTAATACCTGTATGAACTAAACTTCATTATCTTGAAATAGATTAGAGACTTGAACTTCTCTAAAAATCTTGATCTTCTACTAAAATAGTAGTAGATCTTGACTTCATGTTGTCTTTCGAGCTTAATCTTCAACTTGATCTTGAGTTTGATCTTCTACTAGATCTTGAACTAGTTTTGATCCTTGATCTTGAATCATACTTGAAGATCACTTAATAAGATGTTTTGACTAAATGAAATTTGACAAAGAAAGTGTGAAGTGAAGTATGCTTTAAACATTATAGTACTTATAATCTCCCCCTTTGCCAATTTCATGATAAAACAATCAGTATTACAATTATCAGAATGAAGTCTTGTACTCTTGTACTCATGTTGTAGAAGATTGTTGAAGATTTCAAAATATTTACTACTCCCCCTCAATTTGTATTTCGCCTTTATTATGACATAAAACATTTCATTCCAAAGTATTCCATTTCAGAATATTCATTAATTCTCCAAGCATTTATGTATCATGCATATATTCATATATTCAAAACATGCCATTCTTCAAGGAATAAATAGCTCTTTCCCCCTTTTGGTCACAAGTTGATAAGGGAAGGAATAGTTTATCTATTAAGTAAATGAAATATTTAATAAATTAATAACCATAGAAACTTAATAGAGGAAGAAATAAGCATATGAATAGAGCAAGGAAATAGTCAAATTAGCAAATGAAATTATCAAAGTTAGGGAAATAACATCCAAGGAGTTTAAGAGAGTGTGAAGAAATCATCCAAGCGAACAAGTAAAGTTCAAGTTTTACAGCCCCATAAATATAAGAACTAAAATGAATGATCTCAATCAGACGTAGATGATGAAGAAATAGGCATAGAAGGATCAAGCTGATGCAAACTGTAAGTGCCATGGTTGAAAGCCCCTTTATGTTGTCAAATTTGTGGTGTCAAAAACACTGCTTGTATTTTGTGAAATTGCATACATGTTCGAAGCATAGTATAGATGAAGTGTGTATGGATGAAGCGAGTCACAGTGTATGGATGTTGACTACATTAGTGAAGCACAATGCTCAACTCAAGATATGTCAAGCCACGACATTGTCTCGCAAGATTGACTTTGAAAGACAAGACAAGTTTACAAGTCAAGACTCGAGAATGTTCAACTGAATTCACAAGTTATAAGTCAAGATTTGAGATTGCATAATTGAAGCCTTTAAGGACAAGATACATCAAGATTTCAAGCTTCACTTTCTTTAAAGGTTACATATCTTAAGGGTTCAATCCTTACTTCACTATTAAGGTATGTTTAACCTTAGTTTGACCTTTAGAGTAGGTCATTTTGGATATATAATGCAAATGTTTTATATTTGGGAATTTGGTCTGTTCTATGACTAGTCCAGGACCTTGCTCGACTAGTCCTAGCACTACTTCGACCTGTTTAAGAATTTTCTGGACCAGTCGTAAGTTTATTGTAAAAATTCAGAATTTTTTATTAAGCTTCGACCAGTCCTGGGGTCTGTTCGACCAGTCATGTGAACAGTATCAACTGCTCCTTCAACCAGTTGTGAACCTACGACTCAAACTACAGCGTTGAATTTTACTTGGCTTCGACTAGTTGTGAGTCACCTACGACCAGTCGAAGGTGACCTACGACCAATCGTAGACTACCTACGGCCAGTCGTTAAACTGCCTTATCTTATCGCGCTCAAATTTTCAAATATCCGTTGGTCCTATGACCAATCGTAGTGACCGCTGGACCAGTCGAAGATGTGATTTTCTCACCTATAAATAGAGCACAAATCTCAAAATATTTGAAAAAAGAGAACTCGAGCAATTTTAATCCGGCCTTCTTAGAGATAAGTCTGTGCTCCATTTAAACTAAGTGTGCATATTTAATATTCTCTTTCTTTAATTTTTTAAATTGATTTTGTTTCTTGTATTCTAATTTGATCTGAAAAGAGGAAGTTTAATCTTCCTTTTATTTTGGAATCAAAATAAATTAAAGCTAACCTAATTGGTTTAATTTAAAAACAATTAGAACTTAGAACCATTATAAAGTGAGTATTGGACATTGAACTTTGACATTCGAACCTCTACTCTGACTTGGTTCTTCCGAGCTGCTATAACAAAGGAGAAATTCATGTATTTTACATTTTATGTAATTTACTTTATTTGGTTTTCATTTGAGATTTGCTAGAAAAATCTCATTCGGTTGGTTGTTTGAGGAAGCCAGTAAAACTTAGAAGTGGGGTTTTTTATAATTATGTAAGCCCATAGAAAAAGACACAATTGTGAAGGTTTTAGGTGAACCTGGAAAACCTATATTGATAGTGAATGCTAATATCCACTATGTGAGGATATTAGGATTGGAGTAGCTGTGTGGCTATTTATTAACAGTTAGTGTACACACAGGCGAACCACTATAATCCCTTATGTTTTGTGATTGTGTGGTTAATTTTCCTATTGTTGATTATTCATTTGTGGGATTATATGTGGATGTAAATGTTGTAACTTTTTATTTTTCAAGCGTTGTGGGGAATGTTGTAATAATTTAGAATTTTTATTCCTGCTTAATTTTCTTTATTCCTCTTCAGTTTAGGATATTGATATTAATTGTTTTAGTAAGGTTGTCCTACCATAAATCTTATTTTTATGGTGTAAGGTTGTCCTTAGAATGTAATTTGTATCAGCCTCTCAAGACTTGAATTGAGGTTCCATTTCACATTGCATTGTGGATTGTGATCTCTTATTTGTTTAGGCTATCTTTTTCTTTAATTTTGTTGTATTTATCTAAAATTTGGCATAGTCCTATTCACCCCCCCCCCCTTCCCTTCTATGACATATAGCTTGGATATTTCACAAACTCCTGATGATACGTGGAAGCACTTTTTTATGTACTTCATGAAAGGGGCCTAGCTATATGCCCTAGAGGGGGGGTAAATAGGGCAATGCCAAATAAAACTAAAACAACGGAATAATAAAATAAATAAAGCACAATGCTGAATTGAAATTAATCTCAATAGCCTAAAATAAAGAGAATGATACTATATCAGTCCTAAGGACAGCCTTACACCAAAAACCAAAGGTTTAAGGTAGGACAACCTTATTTCTAGAATGTTGTATCACAAACCAATGAGGAATGAAAATGCAAAGCAATCAAAATAACTTGCAGAAATAAATCCTAAGTTATTACAACATTCCCCACACTTGCTTGGAATAAAAAGATTACAACATTCATCCACGAATACAAACCACAAAACTGAATGAATAAAGATATGAAAGAATAAAGCACATCCACAACACAACGATATATAGTGGTTAGCCTGTGTGTACACCAAGTGTTATGCAACAACCACACAGAATGCTACTCCACTCCTAATATCCTCACACAGGGGATATTAGCATGCACTATCAAAATAGGTTTCACAAGTTCACCTAAAACCTTCACAATTGTGTCTTTGATCTCGGGCTTACACAATCCAAAAACCCACACAATCTGAGTTTTCTAGCTCTCCTCAGATAACCAATACAATGAGATTTTTCTGGAAAATCTCAAACAAAACCAAAGAAAGTAAATTACACAAATGTAAAATACTTGAATCTCCTTTTGAAGTAGCTCGGTAGAACCAATCGGAGTAGAAGTTCGATTCAACGTTCAAAGTCCAATACTCACTTTAAGAATGGTTCTATGTCTAATTGATTTTAAATCAAAAGGGCTAGTTCTATTTGATTTTAAATCTAAGAAGAAGGAATATCAGAAATTTCCCTTTTCAAATAAGATTGGAATGTAGATCAAAATCAAATAATAAACAAGCTAGAAAAAGGAATATTAAATGAGCACAAAGTAGCTTAAGAAAAACACAAACTTATCTCAGAGTATAGCCTAAAGAATGCTTGAATAGAATTGATTTGAATTGCTAAAACTCTGAAATTCGTACTCTATTTATAGCCTAAAAAATCCCATCTACGACTGGTCTAAGGATCCTAGGACTAGTCGTAACTTCAAAGATTTTTAAAGATTTCCACGGAATAAGGATTTACTGTTCCACGACCGGTCTTAGGTAGCCTACGAATGGTCGTGAGCCACATACGACTGGTCATGGGTCACCTACGACCGGTCGTAGGACCCCCAATTTAGTTGCTGGAGTTTGAGTCGTAGGGCTAAAACTGGTCGAAGGACGAGTCGTACAGCTCACAGGACTGGTCGTAGGATGTCCAGGACTGGTCATAGGACAACCAGAAAGATCCAAAAATCTTCAACAACCTAGGACTGGTCCTGAAAAACTCAAGACTGGTCGTATCAGAGCTAGGACTGGTCTTGAAGTCTCAAGGACTGGTCTTAGAACAGCCCGAACAAGCATATTAAAATATAGGAATTATGTATCTAAAATGACCTACAGTAAAACCCATTCTAAGGTCAATCTAAGGTCAAACAAACCTTAAAAGTGAGATGGACATTAATAGTCTGTATACTCAGATGACCCTTAAGAGAAGCTTGAGAATTTATGAATCTTGTTGTGGGCCTTCTTGAGCTTGATCTTGACTTGAACAAAGTCTTCTACTATACTTGAACTTGATTGTATCTTGAACATGCATACTTGAAGACTTTTATTCTTGAATTCTTCATCCATGACTTGAAACTTTCTTCATTTAAGATCTTGTCTTGAAATGAGATGTCTTGAAGTAATGAATAGTCTCAAACATGAAACACAAGATATACAAGACTTAGATATAGGTTTTGGCACCACAAAATTTAACAACCAAAGGGATATGAAATCATAGCACTTACACTTCATTAAAGATTTTTGAGTTTGAACTAGGTTATCCTACGAGACATTCAAAGTGTTACCCTTCTCCTCCAAAGATTTAAGCCAATCATCAATCAGGATCTCCTAAATCATCACACTCATCCAGTTCAGCAAAAATATCGTCCATTAAAGTGTCTTCAGGTGCAGGTGCTTCCTCCTCTTCTTCTTCACGTTGGCTAGGAAGAAATTGCAGATTCATCTTATATCAAGTTGGTATTCTTAAATGGTAATTCCAACTTCGGTGCCTTAAACACAGGAATAGTGACATTACAATGTAAAGCAATGCATGTCATGAGGTAAGCAAACGAAATCGAACCATAACCAGGATATAAACAAAACTGAATAATAATGCATCATATTATAAAAGGAAGACAAAGTTGAATACCAGATGCAACCGAATGGAGGACAAGAGTCATGAAGGGAGTAAGTTCAAATTTATTCCTCGATCTCGGATATTTTGGGAGCATTTGGTTAGCACAGAGAGCGTTACCGAATTTCCTTTCAGCTTTAAAATGACATAATTTATGGGTAATCATTTGTTGTTCAGAATTGGTCATTTTATCAATCAAATTGTCAATTGGAATTGCATCTTCCGTAACGGTAATATCAGTCAATGCCGAGATAGTATACCAATTAACTATGAAGTTCGTTTTTTACGAATTTAATCATAAATGCAAGATCTTATAGAGACATATCACAAATAGAAGTGTACATTCCCTATGCAATGGAACAGTAAGCCGTTCCACCCGAACTAAGGATGTGTTCCCAACCGATATTGGAAAGAAGAGGAATAAGATCAAATGGTGCAATGTGATTAAGATTAACAGTCCGCTCAGTAATTATATCTTTTGAGTGGAGATCCCTAACGTGCTCCAAATCTTCTTCGGGGCCCCATAAGGTTCTCACATTAATTAAAGTCAGCCTAGAGGACAAGCTACCATAACTCTTGCATGTTGCCATTCTTTTAGTATGATGTTCCATTTAATGCTTGCACATGAACTAATTAAAGAGAGAAGATAGAATGAAGCCAAATCAGATTTTACACAAAACCCACCAGAAAGAGGGTTTGAAATAAAAAATACACCCCAAAATATGAGATTAAGTAGCAAAGATGTACCCAAAACTTGAAGAAAATTGAAAAATAAACATTTACAACCAAGTTTGGAAGTTCGGTTCATCGGGTGGGGCACCGGTTAGTCAAGGAAGAAGGTGGAAATGAAGTGGAAAAAGTGATTTTTACCCTTTTTAGGGTGAAATCGCATGATCCTTGACCAGTCGAGCACGTACTCAACTCGTCGAGGGTTTGACTGGTCGAGCACATACTCGACTCGTCGAAGAACATATAAAATCTGAATTTTGACATTATTTATTATTATTATTATCATTTTATGCATTTAGTTAATATAAACATAAAATAAATAAATGCATAAACAAGATGATTAATTAATAATATATAAACCAATATCATGCTTTAAATTGGAAAATTTATTCTTATCAAGTGGTTTGGTCAGTATGTCTACAAGATGCTTCTCAGTTTAAATGTATTTTAATATAATACTCTTGTCTTCAACTAATTCTTGAATATAAAGGTATCCAATATCGATATGTTTAGTACGAGAATGTTGGATTGGATTTTTTGAAATTGCACTCGAATTATCGTAGTATAGTGTCATTGTATCTTGTACAATACCATAATTAACTAACATTCTTTTCATCCAAATAAACCGAGTGCAGGCATTACCAATTGCGATATATTCAACTTTGGCTGTAGAGAGAGATATATAAATTCATTTTGTACTGAGCCATGAAACTAAATAGTTCCTTACGTAGAAACATCTACCACTGGTAGATTTTCTGTCGTCAATATTTCATGCCCATTCTACATCAGTATATCCGATAATTTGTACAGATGTATCATACGGATATCAAAGTCCTAAGTTAGCAAACTTGCAACATATCTGACTATCCGTTTAACAACAATTAGATGTGATTCCTTTAGAATATATTGATATCTAGCACATATTCCAACACTAAAAGCAATATCTGGTCCACTAATAGTTAAGTATAAGAGACTACCAATCATGCTTCCAAATAGAAGTGAGTATACACTTTTACCTGATTTATCATTTGAGAGTTTAAGAGTTGTACTATTGTAGTATCAAACCTTTTCCCATTCTCAAACACAAATCTTTTTACAAGACTCAAGACATATTTGGTCTGTGAGACGAATATACCATTTTCAAGTTGTTTAACTTGTAATCAAAGAAAGTAGTTTAATTCACCAACCATATTCATTTCAAACTTGGATTTCATTAGATCTGCAAACTCAATAGATAAGTTAGTGCATGTAGATCCATAAATGATGTTGTCAATATAAATTTGAACTATCAATATATGATCATTATACTTCTTGACAAAAATTTTTTTATCAACACTACCCATAATAAAGTTGTGACTAAGTAAAAATTTAGTCAGTTTTTCATACAATGCCCTGGAAGCTTGTTTCAAACCATAAAGTGCTTTTTTAAAACGATATACATGATTTGGAAGTTTGGGGTCCTCAAAACCCTTTGTTTGTTCATCATATACCTCCTCATGTAAGTCATTGTTTAAAAAAGCACTTTTGACATCCATTTGATATATTTTGAATTTTTTATGACATGTAATTGAAATAAATAATATTATGGATTCAAGGCACACAACTGGTGCAAACATTTCATCATAATCAATACCTTCTATTTGAGTGTACCCTTGTACAACCAGTCGAGCCTTATTTTTGATAATACTACCCATTTCATCAGATTTATTCTTAAAAATTCATTTGGTTCCAATTACATGTTTATCAGTAGGTCTAGAAACCAAGTACTATACATCATTTCTGACAAATTGAATGAATTTTTCTTGCATAGCAATTATCCAACTTTCATCGGCAAGTACTTCATTTACATAAGCTGGTTCAATTTGAGAAGTGAAGCAAAAATAATTATAGATATTTTCTAATTGTCTTCTTGTCTGAACACCAATACTAGGGTTACCAAGTATTTGATCAATCGGATGGTCTTTGACTGATCTTAATTTAGTATTAACTGATTTGGATGAAGAGATAGGTATATCAATTATATTGACTTCATTATCATCTTGACTTAAAGTGGGTATGATTTGTCGATCATCAATTACTACATTTATTGATTCCTAAATCATCCTAGTTCTTTTACTAAGAACTCGGTAAGCACAACTATTTAGAGCATAGCCTAGAAAAATTTCCCCATCACTCTTAACTTCGAATTTTCTCTGTAACGTCTCAAAAAAATCCGTATAGAGACCCGAGTACCACCTCAATCAAAAATCACTTAGGATTAATTCCTTTAGAAATTAAGAGTAAGTTAACTAGCGTTATGCTACATTAGCTGTGAAATTAGCACTGATCACTTTAAATATGTTCTGCAAGACCCAAAACTTATGGAATTGTTAACGCTATAACGTCCTGAAACCTAGGATCAAACTCTAAACCAGTTTGCTCTCATGAACCCTTTGAAACCTTGTAATGGGTTCTGACCACGCATTGTGAGTTCGTTAGCAATGAACTTAGACCGTTATGACCACGTAGTTGGACTTGACTACCACCCCGAAAATCAAGCCCAACTGATGTTCTGAGGCTATTTCGTTGAGCCTGGAGCAAGGAGTGTGAGAAAGAGTGAAATTCTTTAAAAATTAAATGTGATTTAAATAAATCTGGCACGTGACACTGGCGGGTTAAGTATAAGCATTTAGACCATTGGAATCTGACCCAAATACACCCTCAGATCAGGGAACATTTCCCACTCAGGTCAGTGTACTTGAAATCCTCGATCGAATCTCAATGACCGTTGAACTGAAACTGGTCCGCCACGTATGATCTGGGAATACTATCGGACTGAAAACTTAATGTGATCAGGATCCAACATCCATGAGCTTAAGTCCGACTGCATTTGGTCAGGGACCTCCAGAAATGCTCTTTTGGATCGGAAAAGGCTCGATTTGGCTATAACCCAAGTATACTTTGGTTTGAAGTCTAAATAGGTAACTTTCTAACCTATTTAAGGACCTTAAACCCTCTCACACCCCTCCCATACAAATTTGTAAAAAACCCTAGAGAAGAGAAGAGAGAAAAGAGAGAGATTTCGTGAGAGTTGTGAGGAAAGTTTCCTGGCTCTCGATCCTGCTTCTACATGTACTTAATCACCATATTCTAATCACTCTTTTGGTGATTCTGACATCATTCTAGGTAAGAAAACCCTAACCTCAACCTGTTTTAGAGATTCCATCGTTATAATTAACGAAGTAGCTGATTTATCTTGTGGTATAGGTTGTCATACAGACGTTGATGAAGCGTAGAGTTTCTATTCGATTCGATACGCTTCTACGGTGAAAGGTGAGGATTCTAGATGCATTGGTTAACTGTTTTTAAATCTTCCAATGTCGTTTAATAGTAGATTATCGACAAGAATGTTGTTTGACATGTAGAACATGTTATCTGTTTTCCATTTCGATTACGTACGGAGAATATGAGATTTAGGGTATTTTAGGCATTTGTAGGAAATACGGTATACATCCGTATTTTGCTAAAATGATTGCCATGTTTATTTTTCATGTTATTATACAAGATATGCATGTATGATATGTTTGGCGAAGAGATTCGTCCTAATGCACACTTTGGGTCAACATACACCATGTAGACAAATGTGTGTAGACTAATTGTTTGTATAAATGTTTGTTCTTAGTATGTATTGAGTAAATGTTGTTATAGAATAGTTTTGAGATTGAATTCTCAATTAATATGACGATGTACATGATTTCCTCCATGTTGTTATTGAATTGATTTCCTCATATATATGGAATACATGTGTTTGGATGATTTGTTTACGTTGTATGTTATAACATGTTGTTAACATGCTTGGATTGTTTGTATTTTATTTATATTAATCTCATATGATCACTGATGTAGATTACAAGTGCTTGGGGCTATGCTCTAGTCTAGGCAGTTGGTAATAGAGTCGAATTCATGGTTGACTTCTATTTTCCATGAAGGACGCGTCGATGAATGCGAGTCGTGCTTTGGTTGGAGGCAGTGGTTAGGCCACATGAGGTGTTTTATGCACTTTATGTCGCTCAGCTTGAGGTGCGCTCGTACTAGTCGAGCTCGTCAAGCAACCCGACTGACCGTTGTATGTTCACCTTGTATTCGTCATAACTGCTTGAACCTAGGGCACTGAACTTACCAGAGATAACCCTGTTAACCATGGTACCTTGATCCATTAAGACTCATGAGCCGGGCATGGTGGTATGGGACAACGTGGTCGAGCTGTCGGCCTACGCTGGGGCCACAAACCTCCCCGTAGTGACCAGTGAGTACCTTAGACTCGTGAGCCGATTGTGGTCGTATAGGACACTACATTCGAGCTGTCGGCCTACTCTGATTGGTGACGAGCCCTTTGTAGTGACCTCGAGCGTATTCTGAGTCTACGTGAGTCAATGACCCTTCCGTAGCAATAAGAGTACAACTAGGCCTGTATTGATAAGGTGATGGGGGAGCGGTGCAACGAGTGCGAGCAACAGCCCTGTATCCCTTGCAGTGAACTAAAAATATACCATCGTATGAGATTACTAGGAGTGACGACCCTAGACAGGATCTGTGTTGGGATCGATATAAGGAAAGTACCTTAGTTTCCCAATACTACATGTGCTTGGAAGATGTGGAGCACTGAGGGAAGAAAGAATGCTGCGGACGTAAGATGGTGTCGTATGAGGGAGTATGTCGGTGAGGGCATCCATCATGTCATCTCATACTTGCATTAACAATAGTATTTAGGAATGTCTGATTGTTTGCTTTACTATTATCGCATGATTGATTTGATAACATGCTAATCATTGCTCTATGATTCCACTGAGTTGATCACTCACTCCTACGTTACGGGACGGTGTTTGTAACACCTAGCAGACTCTGTCTTAGATGTAGGTTATGAGGCAATTCAGGAGGAGAAGCTGGACTACTATGAGGACTAGGACGAGTTCTCGTATATGCAGTTTTTCGACGGCTTCGCATAGGTGGCCTGGATCGAAGGGATTTTTTCTAGTGGACTATCATATGACATTTTGATTTTGGTTTGATATATGTATATATGACTCAGAGATGTATTCATACTTTGGAGACAGTTCGAGATTGTTTTGTTTTTCATACAGTGATATATATATTCTTCAGTCTTCTGCTTGCGTTTTATCACTGGATCTGGAGTATGAATTACAGTTTTGGTATAATCCTACTCATGTTAATGCACTAACTTAAACAACATTGAATCATATGCATATTTGTTGCATAAGTGATGGTCTGGAACTCGGGAGTTGGGTTTCTACACGACCCTCAATTTTCAGGGCGTTATAAGTTGGTATAAGAGCATGATTTTGATTAAACCGGACCTGGGTTATGGACACACGATGTATGTTGTCGCCATTTGACTTAGGTGTGTGCGAGAAGAACATAGAAACACTCATAGGATCCCAGTTTTGCCAATTGGCAAAGTTCACTCAAATCGATCATTTTGATCGAGTCCCTGTGCATCCGTGGTTCCATGAAACAACCCCGGACCACTTCTAGTTCGTGTGTGGGTGGGTCTAGACCTCTATTGACCCTATCTCAGCCATTAAAGGTCACTAAATGTGAATATACGTCAGATTGTACCCGAAGTGACCCGAAATAGCTCGAAACGGAGTCGTGGGCTTATCCACGCTAGTATAGGATGATCCAAGGTGGGACCACATATATTTGGGGACCCCAGGGTAGGAGGACCTCGCCTAAATGGCGAGGCCTCGCCAATCAGCATAGAGGTCAGCGAGGCATCACCGTACAGTGGGCCCCACTCGGGCAGGCAGTCGGGCTAATGCAGTTTGGGGGTTAGGGTAACCCCCCTAGGTACGGGCCGTCCCTTAAAACCCTCCCAAAACGTGTTCTCCTTCACAAAAGACACCCCTAAGCTCTCATTTCCTCTCCCATTTGCTGTTTTCCTTTGCAAATCTCATTCTCAATCACTTCCAGCATCATTTTCTACCTCAACCCATGCCACTCCACTATTTACAGCAATACACACTCCCCTCTCTCTCCATTCACATTCGTTGGAGCTTCCCATCCTCCATTTGAGGCTAGAAATCGTGTGAGCTTCTAACCCAACCCATTTCACCCTTTTTCCTTTGCAACTGAAGCCTTTTGGGGCTTGTTTCCCTCCTCTATCAGACCTAGATTCATGGCAGCCCATTAGGTCGGCCCTTTCTCCCCCTTCCCTTCATTTTCCATGGCCTTTATGGAGGCTATTTTATCTTTTTTCTCCCTTTCCACCGTCCTCTCTCTCATGGGAAAGAGGAAGACCACTGCTAATGAAGCTGGGCTTAGTCGCCCTTCGTGTTTAAGGAAGCCAAGAGGTGGCGCCTCTAGTTCAAGCACCGTCGCAAGTCCAAGTGTCGGTCATGAGTTTCAGACGAAGCGAGATCTTGATCCCTGATCTCCCGCTAGAAGGGCTTGGTTGGTGGAATAACCTCATGAAGTTGATGAGGGTCGTCGGGTCCTTTTTGAAGCTCAGGTGGATGGGCGACTCTTTGGAGATTATTAGTTGTTCGAGCTCCTGGAACAGGCCCAGTGGAGTCCACTATTTGATGTCAGACAATGCGCCAATGCAAGCACGGTCTGAGCTTTCTATGCCAACATTCACGAGACTACGATGGAACCCTTGTAGTTCCGAGTCTTATGTGGAGTAGATTTGTGGGCCACAGTTGACGTCAGGTTGATATTTCGGCTTTTGAATGTGCCCCTTGGTGATGTGCATGCGAGCGCTAAGAATCTGAATAGCATGCGTGAAAGGGACCGCCGCACACATTCCCTTTGCGGCTGACTGGTTGAGTGGCAGCTGAATCTGAGTCTTCTTGCATCCCATATGTCAGACGACTTCCGCTTGCTCCATCACATTTTCACATTCAACGTCTACCCCAGGTGGAGTAACCGTAGTGAGTGTATGCACCTTATGGTAGACTTCTTGTGTCAGGTGGGGTAGAGGGAAAACCTGTGTGTGCCTTCGTTCATGTTGCGACAGATTGTGTAGGTTGTACGCTCGAGGAGGAGGACTGAGTCGCTCCCATACGGCCGACTCATATGCAGGATTGCACGTGAGTTTAGTTATGGCCTTGGTGGGGAGATGTCGGTGCCGGTCCATCATATCAATGAAGCTACTCTCAATCAAATGGAGATCGGGCCACGGCAATGCCAAGCTCGGCTTGAGGAGAGCGAAGATGAGACAGAGGGCGAAGAAGAAGAGAGTGAAGAAGAAGCTGGGGCAGAGATCCAAGAAGAGGAAGAGCCAGAGGCCCAGAGCACAGATGAGAGCTCCCCTCCTGCGGTACCAGGGCAGGCTTCTGGTTAGGCTCCTTTGGATGCTTATATCGCTCACCTGGAGGAGGATCATGCTGCCCTACGACAGGGCCAGGTTTCCTTGCGACAGGACATTATAGACCTGTGGGGCTTTGTGAAGGGCAAGTCAAGAAGGTGACCAGCACCTTGAAATCTATCCTGTGTTGTCTGTAGGATAAGAGTGCCCCTCCTCCATCGCCAGACTCGGATGAGTGATTAGATTTCTGATGTCTGTAGGTCATATGTAGGTTGTTTTGTGTTTGCTGTGTGTGAGCCTGAGAAGGCTTAGTAGTTAGTTTATGTTGCAGTTGTAGCTTTGGCTAGTTTAGTTTCCCATGTGTTTCTTGTCATGATGCATGTAAGGATATATCTCTTGTATTGTGACAAATTTTGATTAAATGAAATGCATGGAGCTTCTTTGATTTATTATGTGAATGATTGTGTGGTGCGTTTACGCTATTGCTGAAACTGACTGGGTTGCACCCTATTTTGAATATAGGGAATGCCACCTACGGTTACTCGGAGCACGGCACGTCTTACGCTGGGTGAGCCAATGGATCGGGTCCCTCCCCAGAGTGATGATCATATGGACCCTGATGTGGGCTTGATTCGTGAGACTGCACCTAAGTCTCAGCCTTCTGCAGGTCCTACAGTCGGACCACCACCTTTCACACCACCAGTTAGAGAGCAGTACCGCACGTCTTCCTCGACGCAGTATGTGCCTCAGCCTACTCCACCTCCTGATAGGTTTGAGCAGTTGATGACCATGATGCACCAGCACCATCAGCAGCTTTTGACTACCATTACAGGGGCCTTAGCCCAGGGTGGGAGTGCGACTCCACCTGCACCATCTGTGCATCCAGCTGAGGATGCTGGGACTTTAACTCAGGATGAGGGTATGGCTCATCCTGCACCATCTGCTTACCCTATGGGGAGTGTTGCTGATACTAGAGGCCTACTTGAGCGATTCCAGCACTTGCGGCCTCCTACTTTTGTTGGTTCTCACAGACCTGAGGAGGCTGAGTATTAGCTCGACCGTGTCTCGAAGATATTGAGGATGGTGCACTGCTTGGAATCTGAGCAGGTCGAGTTGGCCACTTTCATGTTCGAGAGAGAGGCCAGCTTATGGTGGGATAGTATACTGCTACGGTTGCAGTTGGCTACATCTGGACTTGGGGCAGGATTCGAGTTCAGATTCCATGAGAAATACTATCCGCAGACCTACCGACACGAGAGGGAGAACGAGTTTCTATGCCTCAGGTAGGGAGGCATGTCAGTTACAGAGTATGAGCATCGATTCACATAATTGGGCAGATATGTCCCTACAATACTGGCTGATGAGCAGATGCGCATACAACATTTTCTGAGGGCTTACGACCTGACATTCAGTCGAAGATGTGTTGTGTCAGCATACCTTCTTATGCCGAGCTGATACACATGTCTATGCGGGCAGAGCAGGATGTTGATCGACTGGCACGTTCTCGTGGTCCTATGGTTGCTAGGCCATGACCAGATGCTCAGGGCAGGCCACTCCTTGGCAAGAGGCCTCGCATCGATTCTCCTCCTAGGGCTACAGCGCTAGTACTTCCGATGAGGTACCCAGGTGTGACTTGTACTTACTGTAGGAGACCGGGTCACACTGGAGAGAGCTGCTTTGCTCGGATGAGAGATAGCAGGTTTTCACCACCATAGAAGATCGACCGTCCTCGCCCACAGGCATTATCTGCTCCACCGTTACCATCAGCTCCTGCACATCCTTCTTTCAGACCTCCTGCACCTCAGTTTCGGCCACCTCAACGGCCCATGGTACCACGGTCGAACCGTCCACAGTAGGCTCGGGTACATGCATTGACAACAGAGGCATCCGGGATAGAGACTGCCCCACCCTTGGCGTTTGAGGTCACAGCCCACATTGGAGATACTCCTATATTTGTGTTGGTGGATACAGGATCCACGATTTCATTGATATCGCATTCAATAGTCAAGTGCCTTGGGCTACCGACTACTCGGATGGATGGGGTGCAAGTTCTTACAGCGCACGGGACCTTTTCTGATGCCACTATGATATGTGAGGGTTATTTACTGGATCTAGGGAGCAGGACGATGGCTATTGACCTTGTCATCGACCCCTCTCTCTATTATTTAGACGTCATTCTTGGCATAGATTAGCTGACTGCACGGAGGGCCGAGATTGACTGCGAGACCCATATAGTGACAGTCTACGAGCCGGAGGGCACGTCCTTTACATTTCCAGTGCAGGTTAATCTCCCATTTCGAGTACTTTTCTACACTTCCTTATTGAGGGATGTTGATGCCCCTACACTTGAGCGCATGCCAGTAGTTTATGATTATGAGGATCTGTTCAGGAAGATTCCTGGGTTGCCACCTCAGCTTGAGATTGATTTTACTATCGACCTGGTACCCGGTTCGATGCCCATCTCACTGTCGACGTATCGCATGGCCCCGTGTGAGATGGAGGAGTTGAGGAAACAGATCGATGATCTGTTGGAGGTTAGCTTTATACGGCCGAGTGTGTCTCCTTGGGGAGCACCGGTGGTATTTGTGATGAAGAAGGATGGTTCATTGCGATTGTGTATTGATTATCGTAGGCTGAATCAGATCACGGTGAAGAATAGATACCCTTTGCCTAGGATTGATGACCTGTTTGATCAACTGAGATGAGCGCAATACTTCTTGAAGATTGATCTGCAGTCGGGGTATCACCAGTTGCGCGTCAGGGATGAGGACCTACAGAAGACATCTTTCAGGACCAGCTTTGGCCACTATGAGTTCCTTGTGATATCGTTCGGTCTTACAAATGCACCGGCCGTGTTCATAGATCTGATGAACAAAGTATTTCGGCCATTCCTCTATCGATTCGTCATCGTGTTTATAGACGATATTTTAGTATATTCCAGGAGTCAAGAGGAGCATGAGGAGCACTTGCGATTGGTCCTGGATACACTGAGACAGCACCAGTTATTTTCACAGTATAAGAAATGCGACTTCTGGAAGGAGGAAGTCAAGTTCCTGGGACATGTGGTGTCCAAGGATGGGATGGCGGTGGACCTTGCTAAGGTAGCCGCGGTGCAGGACTGGAAGCAGCCTGGGTCGGTTACCGAGGTGAGGAGTTTCTTAGGTCTTGCTGGCTACTATCAACGATTCATTTAGGACTTCTCTAAGATAACCAGACCCTTGACTCAGTTGACACGGAAGGATCTGAAGTTCGCCTAGAATGAGAGGGCAGAGGCAGCTTTTCAGGAGCTGAAGGACAGGCTTACGTCTGCCCCTATGCTAGTATTGTCAGAGCAAGGGGTTAAATACACGATTTACACTGACGCGTCTAGCGTTGGCATAGGTTGTGTCCTTATGCAGAAGGACAAGGTGATTTCATATGTATCGAGACAATTAAGGAAGCACGAGGAGAATTATCCTACTCATGACCTAGAGTTGGTAGCTGTTATTTTCGCATTGAAGCTCTAGAGACATTACCTCTACGGAGAGGAGATCGAGTTCTTTTGCGACCACAAGATCCTCAAGTACATATTCACGCAGAGAGACTTAAATATAAGGCAGCGATGATGGATGGAGACTTTGAAGGACTTTAAGTTTGAAGTTTCCTACCATCCGGGCAAGGCGAACCTTGTGGCTGATGTGTTGAGCCATAAGAAGGCGTTAGAGTTTGTGGCTCCACTGATGGTTGCTGAGTGGGACATGGTTGAGTTTTTGCGAGACTTTGAGTAGAAACTCACTGTGGAAGAGCCATTTGAATTTATCACACATGTTCGGGTGCGACCTCTTATCGATGACAGGGTCATCGCGGCACAGAGAGACGTCGAGCGTCTAATTGAGCTTCGAGAGTAGGCCAGTAATGATGCAGACGCTGAGTGGCGAGTTGGAACGGATGCGGGCTTATGTTATCATGGCCGCCTATGCGTCCTAGATATCCCTGACTTGATATGAGAGATTCTCAAGGCTGCTCACAGTTCCAGACTTGCGATGCATCCGGGCAGCACAAAGATGTATCGTGATGTGAAGAGGACCTATTGGTGGGATGGCATGAAGACCCACATCACAGATTTCATGTCCCGTTATCTCACTTGTTAGCAGGTGAAGGCAGAGCATCGCCGACCTCCTCGTCTCCTTCAGCCTATGCCTATAGTTGAGTGGAAGTGGGACTTTATTTCTATGGATTTCATCTCGGGACTGCCGAAGACGAGGAAGGGACATGATTCTATATGGGTGATCGTCGACCGCTTGATGAATTCGGCGCACTTCTTACCGATTAGAGTTACGAACTCTGTAGACGAGTTGGTCAAGCTATATATCAGAGAGATAGTGCATCTGCATGGAGTTCCCTTAGAGATCGTGTCGGACTGAGACACGCACTTTACTTCTATTTTCTGGACTCGCATCCAGGAGGCTATAGGTGTGAAGTTGAAGTTCAGTACTTCATTCCACCCACAGACAGACGGATAAACAGAGCGAGTGAACCGGATTTTAGAGGACATGCTGCGGGCTTGCGTATTAGATTTCAAAGACAGTTGGGATGATTGTCTTCCATACGCGGAGTTCATGTACAACAACTGTTTTCAGGCAAGTATCGATATGGCACCTTATGAGGCCTTGTATGGGCCCCCTTATCGAGCACCACATTGTTGGGCAAAGGTCGGTGAGCACAGATTGATTAGCCCAGAGATAGTGCAGGCGACCTCGGAGAAGATTGATATCATCAGACGCCGACTTCTTACAGTGCAGAGCAGATAAAAGAGTTATGCCGATACGAGAAGCCGTCAGCTAGAGTTCGCGGTTGGGGATCACGTATTTTTGAGAGTTTTCCCTATGAAGGGAGTTCTTCAATTAGGGAAGAAGGGGAAACTCGCACCTCAATTTATCGGTCCATTTCAGATTCTTGACCATCTAGGTGCAGTGGTATATCGTCTGGCTTTTCCTACGCCACTCACGAGCGTACATAACATATTTCATATTTCTATGTTGAAGAAATACGTTCCTGATCCTTCCCATATCATTAGATGGGAGCAGGTGCAGTTAGGTGAGGATGTTACTTATATACTGCAACCGACGTGTATATTAGACAGGAAGGAGCAAGTATTGCGTAGCAAGGTCATCCCCCTTGTGAAGGTATTGTGGACGCATCACATTGAAGAGGAGGCTACTTGGGAGACAAGTCGAAATCAGAAAGAACTACCCACAGCTTCTCGAGGAGTACGAAAATGTATAAATTTCGATGATGAAATTTACTGTTTAAGGAGGGTAGATTATAACATCTCAAAAAAATCCGTACCGAGACACGAGTACCACCTCTATCAGAAATCACTTAGGATTATTTCCTTTAGAAATTAAGCGTAAGTTAACTAGCGCTATGCTACATTAGCTGTGAAATTAGCACTGATCTCTTTAAATACGTTCTGCAAGGCCCAAAACTTATGAAATTGTTAACGGTATAACGTCCTGAAACTTAGGATCAAACTCTAAACCCGTTTGCTCTCAGGAACCCTTTGAAACCTTGTAATGGGTTTTCACCGCGCGTCGTGAGTCCGTTAGCAATGAACTTAAACTGTTATGACCGCGTAGTTGGACTTGACTACCACCCCAAAAATCAAGCCCAACTGATGTTTTGAGGCTATTTCGCTGAGCCTAGAGCAAGGAGTGTGAGAAAGAGTGAAATTCTTTGAAAATTAAATGTGATTTAAATAAATCTGGCACGTGACGCTTGCGGGTTAAGTATAAACATTCAGACCATTGGAATCTGACCCAAATACACCCTCAGATCAGGGAACATTTCCCACTCTGGTCAGTGTACTTAAAATCCTCGATCGAATCTCAGTGACCGCTGAACTGAAACTAGTCCGCCACGTGTGATCTGGGAACACTGTCGAACTGAAAACTTAATGTGATCAGGATCCAACATCCATGAGCTTAAGTCCGACCGCATTTGGTCAGGGGACCTCCAGAAATGCTCTTTTAGATCGGGAAAGACCCGATTTGGCTATAACCCAAGTATACTTTGGTTTAAAGTCTAAATAGGTGACTTTCTAACCTATTTAAGGACCTTAAACCCTTTCACACTCCTCCCATACAAATTTGCAAAAAACCCTAGAGAAGAGAAGAGAGAAAAGAGAGAGATTCCGTGAGAGTTGTGAGGAAAGTTTCCTGGCTCTCGATCCTACTTCTACACGTACTTAATCACCATATTCTAATCACTCTTTCGGTGAATCCGACATCATTCTAGGTAATAAAACCCTAACCTCAACCTGTTTTAGGGATTCCATTGATATAATTAGCGAAGTAGCTGATTTATCTTGTGATATAGGTTGTCATATAGACGTTGACGAAGCGTAGAGTTTCTATTCGATTCGATACGCTTCTACGGCGAAAGGTGAGGATTCTAGATGCTTTGGTTAACTGTTTTCAAAGCTTTCAATGTCATTTAATAGTATATTATCGACAAGAATGTTGTTTGACATGTGGAACATGCTGTCTGTTCTCCATTTCGATTACGTACGGAGAATATGAGATTTAGGGTATTTTAGGCATTTGTAGGAAATACGGTAAACATCCGTATTTTGCTAAAATGATTTCCATGTTTATTTTTCATGTTATTATACAAGATATGCATGTATGATATGTTTGGCGAAGAGATTCGCCCTAATGCACACTTTGGGTCGACATACACTATGTAGACAAATGTGTGTAGACTAAGTGTTTGTATAAATGTTTGTTCTTAGTATGTATTGAGTAAATGTTGTTGTAGAATAGTTTTGAGATTGAATTCTCAATTAATATGACGATGTACATGATTTCCTCCATGTTGTTATTGAATTGATTTCCTCATATATATGGAATACATGTGTTTGGATGATTTGTTTACGTTGTATGTTATAACATGTTGTTAACATGCTTGGATTGTTTGTATTTCATTTCTATTACTCTCATATGATCACTGATGTAGATTACAAGTGCTTGGGGCTATGCTCTAGTCTAGGCAGTCGGTAATAGATTCGAATTCATGGTTGACTTCTATTTGCCATGAAGGATGTGTCGATGAACGCGAGTCGTGCTTTGGTTGGAGGCAGTGGTTAGGCCACACGAGGTGTTTTATGCACTTTATGTCGCTCAGCTTGAGGTGCGCTCGTACTAGTCGAACTCGTCAAGCAACCCGACTGACCGTTGTATGTTCAACTTGTATTCATCATAACTGCTTGAACCTAGGGTACTGAACTTACCAGAGATAACCCTGTTAACCATGGTACCTTGATCCATTAAGACTCATGAGCCAGGCATGGTGGTATGGGACACCATGGTCGAGCTATCGGCCTATGCTGGGGCCACAAACCTCCCCGTAGTGACCAATGAGTACCTTAGACTCGTGATCCAATTGTGGTGGTATGGGACACTACATTCGAGCTTTCGGCCTACTCTGATTAGTGACGAGCCCTTTGTAGTGACCTCGAGCGTATTCTGAGTCTACGTGAGGCGACGACCCTTCCTTAGTGACAAGAGTACAACTAGGCCTGTATTGATAAGGTGATGGGGGAGCGGTGCAACGAGTCCGAGCAACAGCCCTGACAGCCCTTGTAGTGACCTAAAAATATGCCATCGTATGAGATTACTAGGAGTGACGACCCTAGACAGGATCTGTATTAGAATTGATATAAGGGAAGTACCTTAGTTTCCCAATACTGCTGTTTGAAAGGACTAATAACAACTCGGTAATCATATCCACATCGCACTATATGTGCCTGGAAGATGTGGAGCACTGAGGGAAAAAAGCATGCCGCGGACGTAAGATGGTGTCGCATGAAGGAGTATGTCGGTGAGGAAATCCATCATGTCATCTCATACTTGCATTAGCAACAGTATTTAGGAATGTTTGATTGTTTGCTTTACTATTATCGCATGATTGATTTGATAACATGCTAATCTTTGCTATATGATTTCACTGAGTTGATCACTCACTCCCATGTTACGGGACGGTGTTTGCAACACCTACCAGACTCTGTCTTAGATGTAGGTTGTGAGGCGATTCAGGAGGAGGAGCCGGACTACTACGAGGACCAGGACGAGTTCTCGTATATGCAGTTTTTCGACGGCTTCGCATAGGTGGCCTGGATTGGCGGGATTTTTGCTAGTGGACTATCATATGACATTTTGATTTTGGTTTGATATATGTATATGTGACTCAGAGATGTATTCATACTTTGGAGACAATTCGAGATTGTTTTGTTTTTCATACAGTGATATATATATTCTTCAGTCTTCCGCTTGCGTTTTATCACTGGATATGGAGTATGAATTGCAGTTTTGGTATAATCTTACTCATGTTAATGCACTAACTCAGACAACATTGAATCATTAGCATATTTGTTGCATAAGTGATGGTCAGGAACTCGGGAGTTGGGTTTCTACACGACCCCCAATTTTTAAGGCGTTACATTCTCAAATTTTCTCAGTCGCATAAAATAAAGTATTTACTTTCAAAAGACTGAAAATATTTAACAATGGGCTTTTTATTAAACCATAGTTCATAAGCTATTTTATTTTTAGATTTTCTAATGTAAACACGATTTAAAATATTATGTGCAGTATTAACAGCTTTAGCACATAAAATTTTTAGCAAATTCATGCTATTTAGCATTACACTAGCCATTTCATGTAGAACTATGTTTTTCTTTCAACAATTCCATTTTGTTGAGGTGTTTTGAGAGTAGAGAACTCATGCGATATACCATGATCATTATAGTACTACTCAAAATTGTTATTTTTGAATTCAATGTCATGATCATTTATAATTTTAATCACAGATATCTCTTTTTCAGTCTGAATACACTTTAAAAATTTTCTGACTTCATCAAGAGTATCTGATTTCTCTCTTAAAAAGGCTACCCATGTATATTTGACATAATCATCAACAATGACCAGAAAATACTTCTTTCCACCTTTACTCTTTGTTCTAGTTGGTCCTACCAAGTCCATATGGAATAGTTCTAGAGGTTTGGTCGTGGCTAAGGAGTTCACTTTCTTGTGAGTACTCCTGATTTGTTTGTCAATTTGACATGCATCACATACTTTTTATATCTTTTTCAGCTTGAGTAAGCCACATAAGTGATCTCTTTTTCTCAGCTTATAAATATATCTATAGTTAACATGACTAAGACGTTTATGACATAGATCAATTTCGTCTGTTTGGACTATGTAACATGAATGGTTTGAAGAGAAAGAGTTATCAATTATATAGCAATTTTTAAAGGTCTTGCGACCATCTAATATTACATTACCCTTCTCATTTATTATCTCACATCCATAATCAGAAAATTTCACACTGTGTTTATTATCATAGATTTGAGATATGCTTAAGAGGTTGTGTTTTAAACTTTCAACATAAAGCACATTTTCAAAGAGAGGTAAGTCAGTAAGTTATACAGTACTTTAGCTAATTATTTTGTAGTTGCTTCCATCACTGAAAGTAACTGAGTCGTCATTTATTTATTTGATGTTTGTGAATATCCCCTTGTCACCTGTCATATGTCACGAACATCCACTATCCAGGTACCATCTTGAGTGGCTACTGGCTTTGAAAGTTGTATGGGCAACAAGACACTAAACCTTTGGAACCCATTTCATAACGGTTCTAGGTTTAGGAGTGTCTCTTGACTTTCGCTGCATTTGGCAGTTAGGATTTTTCTATTTTCTTTTAACTCCATTTTCATCTGAGTTGGATTTCAAAATCTCATTGAGTAAGTTCACAATTTTTTTAGCTAAGGGTGAATTATTTTTTTGATGTTTATAGCTGTTGGTATTCTTATTAATTTTAGGAACTTGAAAAGGTTTTGAGTTTTTGAAATTATTATGCTTGAAATCTCTTAAAGTCTTACCTTTAGAGTTCGAGGATTCCCTTCTTACAAAGATAGGAGTGGAATCCTTGGATTTCAAAGATTTACCTTTAATATAACCCAGACTGGACTTGTCACCATATTGCCTTGATGCAGTTAATAACTTTTCAATTTTTTGGTCACCATGGGCTTATTTCTAAGTGTCCTTTGAACTTAGAAGGGAAGAAACTTCAACTTTTGGTTTCTCATTTTTTGTTTTGAGAGTTTTCAATTTAGAAGATTTAAAACTTAAATCTAATTTTATTTTTTCAAGACAATCTAAAAAATAAGATTTTTTGAAAATTGTGTTTTCAAATTCTTCTTTAAGTTTAGCATATTTCTCTCTTTGAATTTTCAATTTAATAGTATTTTTACAACTTTCTTTGTATAGGGCATTATAGGCATCTTGAAGATTGTCTTCATTTTCATATTCAGGATCACTTCTGAAATTTTCATAGTCAAATATATTCGGCTATCTGAAGAAGTGACCTTGGTTATAAGGGCTTTCACTTTATTTGTATTTACATTTTCTTGGTGTAATTCATCAGACTCAAACATGCTTTCAGAGTTAGGTGATTCATCCCAAGTACCTATCATGCCCTTTCTTTTAGACTTATCCTTCTTAGGACGTTTATTAGCCAAATGCCTATATTCGTGACAGTTGAAACATTGGTTGTTCTTTGTTTTAGATTTCCAATAATTAGATTTTCCTTTTCTTTTTGTAACGCCCTGAACTTTTCAATACCAAGTATTGAAAGTTCTCGAGCGTTACCATGAAAAGTAACATAATATTTACATGTGTGCGACACCAATCTAGCTATGCTAACCTTATACACATTCCCTGACATGAATTTAACCATTGAGAATTATCCCCATTCATAGATCCAGTAATATGACCATCGATTTTGAGGCAAGACTATCCATCATGCGATTTGACGTGTGTGCCTTCCCTTAAAGGAATTGATGAATAACTCCTTATCCATAATGATTTAGATATAATTTGTTTTGTAAGAATTATTTGGAAAGATGCATATAACCATGTAGAGCTGTTATATTTCACAAGACTCTTATAACAACAATAACTATGAAAACACCACTAACCTAGACATCTAAATTTTAGATCACGTGATTCTCACTATCCATTAATGTGAAATTTTATACCATACCTATATATCATAAATTAACCATACACATTGAATTTCAGTCCTTAGATCATTGTAAAAGTGACCCAATTGCTAGATCAGCCCCTTAACCGTTGATTTTGGTGTCCATCGAGTGAAGAAACCTCGTGGGCAGTCGTAGTTGGATATTTCCCTTTATATAAACAACTTGGATTGCACATCATATGAACCAAGTGTGAAATATAAAGACCCCACTTTGGTAGGCCTTTCCTTAGGCGCGAAGTTATCCTTTCAAGGCTTATCAAATCATTATGAATATAGATCTGCAGATCAACCACTTTCTACTGTCCATCGAAATTCAAACTTGGACCACACCTTGGCCTCACATGATTAGATATCATACAAAATTTAGACCTCGATCTATGATCCTACACCGTTGACCGCTAAAGTCAGTTCCTTCCTTTGGACACAAAAGGTGATATTTTAGGTTTATACTTTTTACCATCATCCATCAACCACCAAAATTTGTCCAATTGGTTGCCTATCTTTACTATATGTTTCCTCCTAAATTGGTCCCTGATCATTAAGCATTGACCGCTAATTGAGATTAAGTCTATTTCAACATCCGCTAAGAGAATTCCATGATAAGCTTATGTAAAGCTCAGATCTACTTCATATTTGGGCTCATGGGCCAGCACGACTTGATTTGACTAATGAGTGGAATAGATTCTCATAAGAACCTCATAGCGGACCCCACTTAGCGATGTATACATGTTACGTCTCAATGAAAGAAAAGAATACATGTTACGTAAGTAGTCTCTTATGAAATTTATCTCCCTCACGTTGTTTGATGGTGTGGGCCACCCAAAACTCCGATCCACCTCAAATTTTGGCCCCTGACCTAACACCACACTACAAAACCGATGAAGGGAATAGATTTCCCAAGAACTCACTATAGTGGGGCCCACCTGACCCATCGGATGAACCCATCGATACCGTCCCCGCAACCTTTATAACCCCGACCGAAAATAGACTGTTAACAAAGGACTTGCTACCGAAGTTCTTAGATCCGATAACCCAAGGAGGAATCTAGTCTGTCCAAATCCTAGGAAGAGAAATTCTGATTCCAATAGGAAATGTCGAGATGAAGAGAGAGGCCCACAATGCCAAGAAAACCTGGAGTTCTCCCGTAAAAACTATCATAAGAGCTAGATTCCGTAGCCTCACATGACCCTCACCCAAATGACTCAGATAGCGAGATCACACTGATCCATCCAAACATCCAAAACATTAAAAAAAGGTGAGCCTTCTAGCTTCGATTGGATCCACGAAGAGATAAAGGAGAGATCGGGAAGAAATTTCTTGAATGAGGATGATGATCTCCGCTGCGAAACAAGGTTACATAAGTCCCAGTCACTTCTGCTGTAAAATAGGAACTACGTAAGAATTACGCATAAGACAACTGTGAAAGGAAAACTACAAAGTTTCTCCCACTTATGCAGACAAACCTGTGTAAGGTTATGCAGGAAGAGTCTAGAGACTCTTGCACCTATAAAGCCATCCATTCAGAGATGGGAAAGAATCACTCAGCTCCTAGCTGATCAACAACAAGAGAGAGGGTGTAACGCCCGTGAAAAATCCGTACTTGGGTTCGAGTACCGATTTGACGCGTAGGAATATTTTCCATGGAAATTAAATGTAAGTTAGCTAGCGCAACGCTAGAGTAGCTGGAAAATAGTCCCTGATCACTTTAAATACGTTCTACAAGACCCAAATCGAGTAGAACAGACAACTCTACAATACTCTATAACCTTGGATCAAACTCTAAGCAGGTTTGTCCTCTGGACCATATTGAACTTTTGTATTGGATTTAGACCGCACGTCGAAGGTCCGATATCTCCTATCTTAGACCGTTAGAACCGCCCCGCTGGACTTGACAATCATCTCGAAAATCAAGTCAAACCGATAATCACAAAGTATTTCGTTGAACCCGGACTGAAGCAACCGCGAATAGGGACGAATTGGGAATTTCAAATTCAAATCTGGCACATGACTTGACGCGTCAGTATTGAGCGTTCTGACCGTCAGAATTCATCCAGATTACACCCTCGGATCAGGAAAAATTTCTATTTATTATCATGAGACTTTCAGCCCTGATCTATGTGCGGTGACCGCTGAACTGAAACTGGTCCGCTACGTGCGATCTGCGAACCCTGCCAGACTGAAAACTTAATACGAGGTACATCTGGTACCCATGAGCTTAAGTCTGATCGCAATCAACCAGGGGACCACCAGAAAGCAGTTTTTGGACCGAAACAGCCCCGAAATGGATAGGCATTAAGTAAACTTCGTCCCGGAGCCTATTTTCGGCGTTTCCAAGCTTATAAAAGGGGTTGAAACCCTCATTCCTTCCTTGCATCCGAATTTCACAAACCCTAGAAAAGAGAGAGAGAGTTTGAGAGAAAGGGAAGAGGAGATTTTTCCCACATCCGAGCCCCTGACAGTGCTGCTTCAACACTTCATTCCAATCACCTGGCTGGTGATTTTTTCACTTTTTCAGGTATAGAAAAACCCCAAAAACTTGCTGATTTAGGGTTTACGTAGATTCTGAGCATGGTAGCTAACGTAATCCATGAATCAGGTTCTCTTACAGCCGTAGATGAAGCGTACACGCTCCGTTCAAAATCCCGCGACCGTAAGAGACTAGGTGAGGATTTTAGACGCTTTGATTGACGGTTTACAACGCTTTCAATGTCGTTTAATAGTAGATTATCGACGGCATCGCCGTTTGACATGTACAACATGCTCTCCGTTTCCTATTTCGTAAATTAACGAAGAATATGAGATTTAGGGCATTTTAGTCATTTGTGGGAAGTACGGTCTCCATGCATATTTTGCTGACGTGATTGACATGATTTGTCGCCGCATTAGAGAGTTAGGAATGCTTGCATAATCAGTTTGGCTAAGAGATTCGCCAAGTTGCGCACTTTGGGTCGACATACTATATGTGGACTTAAGTGTGTAGAGTATGTGTTTGTATAAATGCTTGTATTAGTATGTATTGTATTGAATGATGTTATGTAGTAGTTTGAGATTGATTTCACGATTAATATGCTGACCTAAATGATTTCCTATATGTTGACCTTATGCATGATTGCATCACATGCATAGAAATGATGCCTTGAAGATTTGCCTAAGTTGGATATGCATGGAAAGTATGCCTTGAAGATTTGCCTAAGTTGAATGTTATAACATGTGCTAACATGCTCACATGATGTGTTTCAATTCCAATACTCTGGTATATAGTGTTAATGTAATTCAATAGATGTGTGGGACTTGACTTAGTCCAGGCAGTCGGTAACCGAACGAATTCGTGGCTGACTGGTCATAGCCACGAACGACGCGTCGATGAATGTGATTCGTGTTGAGAGTTGGCGGCAGTGGTTAGGCCACGCGAAGTATTTTACGCACTTCATGTCGTTCAATTCGAGATGCGATCGCGCTAGTCGAGCCCGTCAAGTAACCCGACTGGCCGATGTTTGTTCACCTTGTATGTATCATAACTGCTTGAACCTAGGGTACTGAACTTACCATTGTAAACCCTATTAACCGTGGTACCTTGATCCACGAAGACTCATGAGTCGGGCATGGTGGTATGGGACACCGTGGTCGAGCTGTCGGCCTACGCTGGGGCCACAAACCTCCCCGTAGTGACCAGTGAGCACCTTGACTCGTGAGCAGATTATGGTGGTATGGGACACTATATTCTAGCTGTCGGCCTACACTGATCAGGCGACGAGCCCTTTGTAGTGACCGCGAGCGTATTCTGAGTCCACGGGAGGCGACGACCCTTCCGTGCAGTAGAGTACAGTAGGCCTGTATTGATAAGGTGATGGGGGAGCGGTGCAACGAGTGCGAGCAACAGCCCTGGCAGCCCTTGCAGTGACCTACGAAATGTACATCGTATGAGATTACTAGGAGTGACGACCCTAGACAGGATCCGTGTTGGGATTGATACAAGGGAAGTACCTTAGTTTCCCAATCCTGCTGTTTGAATGGACTAATAACAACTTGGTAATCATATCACCATAGCATTGCATGTGCCTGGAAGATGTGGAGCACTCTAGGGAGTGTGGCATGCCGCGGTCATAAGATGTTGCCGCATGAGGGTGATCGTCGGTGAGGGCATACATCACGTCATATCATCTTGCATTAACAACAGTATTAGGATTTGTCTGATTTACTGCTTTACTATTATCGCGTGATTGAATTGTAAACATGCTAATCTTTGCTCTATGATTCCACTGAGTTGATCACTCATTCCCACGTTACGGGATGGTGTTTGCAACACCCACCAGACCCTGTTGTAGCTGCAGGTGAGGACGAGATCCAGGAGGTGGAGCCGGAGATTGACGAGGACCAGGATGAGTTCTCGTATATGCAGTATCACGACGGCTTCCCGTAGGTGACCTGGATCGAGGGGGACTTCAGTGGGACTATTTTGGACTTATTCTTTTGTTTATTTACATGTATATGAGACTCAGAGATGTAGTCATACTTTGGAGACAGCTGAGATTACTTTGTTTTTCCATACAGTGATATATATATTGTTTAGTCTTCCGCTTGCTTTTATCACTGGATCTGAAGTATGAATTGCAGTTTTGGTATAATTTTACTCATGTGAATGCTTTAAATCAGACAACATTGAATCATAACCATTTTTGTTGCATAAGTGACGGTCTGGAACTCGGGAGTTGAGTTTATACCCGACCCCCGATTTTCAGGGTGTTACAAGTTGGTATCAGAGAATGAATAAGAGTATACCGGGCCTGGGTTATGGTCTTGCGACGTACTCTGTCGCTTCCTTTGACTTAGGTGGGTGCGAGAAGGGTCTAGAAACACTTCTAGGATCACAGATTCGCCGATAGGCAAAGTCTATAAGGATCGATCGCAAGATCGAGTCTATAACGTATCTCGGGTCGCGTAAAGCGACCCGAATCACTTCTAAGCTTTAGGAAGTCGGGTGGAGACGTCATATGAGCAGTTTTAAATCGCAAAAGTGAATCCTTGGGCCGTGGGATGACCACGCCTCCAGTAATCAATCGCCAGGGATTAAAAACCCTGTTTTGCCAAAAATTCTTGAAATTCCTCCTCTAAACACTTCAACCTTCAGTTTCTTCTTATCCATTTCATGTTAGGCATCAAAACTAATGTGAAAATAACACAAATTAGTACATTCACCAAATTTTACAGTGAATAGTAAAATTTCATGAAAAATGGCCATAAGGCCATTATAACTTTACTTTCTTTAGCAACTAAGGATCTAGAAAGATGTACTGGCTCCTTCTACCCCAAATTCATATGCTGAATCATATGGTTTGGTATTCAGGATTGTGATGTGGACCCAAAAATCCCCGAACATATGTTTGGGCTTATACAGACCAAAATACTATGAACCAAGGGGTGGGACCTGACTTTTTGGGACCCTGGGACCATGGGGGACCAGACCCATGGGGTCCCACTGGTCAACTTGAGAGTTGACCGGCGATGCCATCGCCGGCCGGGCGATGCATCGCCGGCCGGCGAGCTCAGTTGGTGCCGTCCTTCGGGCGCACTCCCTTAAATAGGGTCCACATCACCCCTATGTACCTCCCACATCACGAAAACCCCCAAAATCCACCTCTCCTTCACAAACAGCCCCCTTACATAGCCCTAGATTCGATTTTCAACAACCAATCCCAAACCCCGGCGTCCCACACCACCTCTAAACCCTTCCTTGGCCAAAACCGACCACCACCCATCATTTATTGGGTGTTGGAAGCCTCTTTCCTTGAAGATTTCCCCATTTGGAGCTCCAAAATCCCCCAAATATAGCTGAAATCGTGAGGAGCTCCATCCCATCTTTTTGTTTGTATTTTTCCCTGAAACTACAGCCTTGGAAAGCTTGAAGCACCCCTCTAAGACGCCTAGATTTCTTTTTTTTAGATTGGGCAGCCATTTCCCCGCATTTTCGGCGTTTTCCATGGCTTTTGTGGAAGCCATTTTGGGCCTTTTGTCGCTCTCATCCATCATATCTTTGATGGGTAAGAGGAAAACTGCGACAGACGAAGCTGGGCCGAGCCGCCCTGCTCGATTGAGAACTTGGTCGAACTATTCTATCAGAGATGCCTCATGGTGAATACACTGATCGTAGAGTGTTATTTGAGGCGGACGTAGATGGACGATTGTTCGGCGAATATCTGTTGTTCGAACGCATTGAAGCTGCGCACTGGGGACCGATCTTTGAAGCTCGCGCTCGTGCTAATGTGAGCACCGTTCGTGCCTTCTATGCTAGCATCCAGAATCCTACCTTAGAGCCTTTGCAGTTCAAAATCCCTTTTGGTAGAGATCGGATGGCTACGATCGACGTCCGGTTGGTTGCGCGACTTCTCAATGTGCCTCTAGGTGATGTGCATCCAAGTGAGAAGAATTTGAGGACTAGACGTGAACGAGATCGCCGCACCAGGTTTCTGTGCGGTAAGTTGGTTCCATGGCAGCCTAATAATAGCCTTAAGGCGACGTACATGTCTGAGGATTTGCGCCTGCTGCATCATATCTGCACGTTCAATGTCTATCCCAGGTCGACGAACCGCATTGAATGTACACATCTTATGGTCGATTTCTTATTTCTGGTGGCCCAGGGAGAGAACGTATGTATGGCCACTTTCATCTTACGGCAGATAGTTCTCATAGCCAGGTCGAGAAGAACATCCGAATCGCTTCCCTTTGGCCGACTCATTTGCAAGATTGCGCTTGAGTTTGCCTATAGACTTGGACCCGAATTGCCGGTATCGATTCACACCATCGATGAGTCGATAATGCTCAAGATGAAGATTGGGTCGCAATACCGTGAAAATCAACTTGAAAGGGATAGTGGGGATGACTTTGATGAAGAGGAAGATCAAAGCGAAGAAGAACCTAGTGCAGAGGTTCAGGAAGAGGTTCAGGAAGAATCAGAAGAGGAGGCTCAGGATACTGATAAGAGCCCTCCTCCTTCTGCGCAGACTACTATCGACGACCGCATTGCTCGGATGGAGGAGAGTCAGACCGCTTTGCGAAGGGAAGTCCAAGAACTTCGAGCGGAAGTCGCTGATGCCAAGGCTGTTACAAAGAAGAAGTTTGGTAAGGTGACTCGCACCTTGAAGGCAATCCTGTGTTGCTTACAGGATAAGGGTGCTCCTCCTCTGTCACCAGATTCCGACTAGCGATGCGATCTTTGATGTTGTTATTAGTAGTTAGCCATTTCCTGTTTTATGTGTGTAAAGCCTATTAGGGCTAGTGCTTTGCTTATGTTGCTGTTGCTTAACTGTCTTAATTTCCATGTAATTCTAGTCATGATGCTTGTAAGGATATATCCCCTGTATTGTGACAATTTTGATTAATTGAAATGCATGGAATGCCTTTGACTCTTTAGTGAATGATTGTGGTGTAATTGTGCAATTGAGACTGACAAGGTTGCGCCCTATTTTGAATATAGGGAATGCCACCTAAGACTACGAGGAGCGCGGTTCGGCTTTCATTGTCAGAGTAGATGGATCAGACTCCCTCTCAGTCTGGCACTCGTCCGGACCCTGCTGTGGGCCCGATTCCTGAGGCGGTTCGACCGTCTCAGCCTACTGTTGGTCCTACAGATGGACCACCGCCATTTACACCATCAGTTAGAGAGCCACAGCGCGCATCTACTTCCACACCTCATCCGCCACAGCCTGCTCCACCCCCTGATAGATTCGAGCAGATGATGGCTATGATGCTATAGCAGCAGCAGCTTTTGACCACTATAGTTGGGACTTTAGCCCAGGGTGGGGGTGCGACTACCTCTACTCCACCTGCACCACCTGCGCATCCAGCTGAGGATGCCTATACTTACGCCCAGGATGAGGGCATAGCACATCCTGCGCAGCCTGCTTTCCCTGCGGGGAATCCTGCCGACACATGGGGCCTTCTGGAGCGATTTCAGCGCTTGCGGCCTCCTACTTTTTCGGGTTCTCACAGACCCGAGGAGGCAGAGTTCTGGCTCGACCGAGTGTCGAAGATTCTACGCATGTTGCACTGTACCGAGACTGAGCAGGTAGAGCTGGCTACCTTCCTATTTGAGAGAGAGGCCAGTATGTGGTGGGATAGTATATTGCGGACTGTTGCCGCAGATTTCGTATGGACGTGGGCAGCATTCGAGTTCCGCTTCCATGAGAAGTATTATCCCCAGACCTACAGGCACGAGAGGGAGAATGAGTTTCTCCGTCTCAGGCAGGCAGAGATGACGGTTACCGAGTATGAGCATCAGTTCACAGAGTTGGGCAGGTACGTCCCGACGATTCTAGCTGATGAGCAGATGCGCATACGGCGCTTTTTGGAGGGCTTGCGACCGGATATTCGGTCGAAGATGTGCTGTGTCAGTTTCCCTTCCTATGCGGAGTTGGTTCACATGTCCATGCGGGCAGAGCAGGACGTGGATCGACTTGCGCGATCTCGAGGCCCGACTACTTCTAGGCCGCGACCGGATTTGCCAGACAGGCCCTTCGCGGGCAAGAGGCCTCGCATTGATCCTCCTACCAGGACCACGGCGCCTGTACGACCGTTTCGGTGCCCTGATTTATCATGCACATACTGTGGGAGGACGGGCCATTTAGCGCAGAGTTGCTTTTCTAGGATGCGGGACAGTGGGTTCTCGCCGCCGCAGAAGATTGATCGTGTACGTCCACAGGCGATATCAGCACCGCCTATACGGTCAGCTCCTGCGCATCCTTCGTTCAGACCTACGGTATCACAGATTCGACAGCCTCCACGGCCCTTGACACAGCAGCCGAACCGGCCACAGCAGGCTCGAGTTCATGCACTGACCGCTGAGGCAGCTACGACGCCGACTTTCCAGCATTCAGCCTTCGAGGTCACGGGCCATATCGGAGGTACTCCCGTTCTTATCATGGTGGACACTGGTTCCACGATTTCTTTGATATCGCGTGCCGTAGTCAGACGTCTTGGGTTGCAGACTATCACTATGGATAGCGTGCGAGTCCTTGCAGCTCATGGGGATTATTCGGATGTCACCCAGATGTGTGAGGGTTGTTTAGTTGATCTGGGAGGCAGGACGATGACTCTTGATCTGGTCGTCGATCCCTCGCTCGTTTATCTCGACGTCATTCTTGGCATGGACTGGTTGACTGCAGCGAGAGCCGAGATTGACTGCGAGGCTCGTGTGGTGACGGTGTACGAGCATGAGGTCACGCCTTTCACATTTCCAGTGCGGGTAAATCTTCCTTTCCGCATTCTTAGCTACGCCACTCTATTACGCGACGCTGGTGCCCAGGTACTTGAGCAGACGCCAGTTGTTTCTGAGTTCGGGGATCTGTTCAGGAAGATCCCTGGTTTGCCGCCCCGACGTGAGATCGATTTCACTATCGATCTGGTTCCTGGTTCTACACCCGTCTCACTGCCGACGTATCGCATGGCACCATGTGAGATGGAGGAGTTGAGGACGCAGATTGATGGCCTGCTAGAGCTTGGCTTTATACGGCCTAGCGTGTCTCCTTGGGGAGCACCGGTCTTGTTCGTGAAGAAGAAGGATGGTTCGCTGCGATTGTGTATTGATTATCGCAGGCTGAACCAGCTCACGGTGAAGAACAAGTACCCTTTGCCCAGGATCGATGACTTGTTTGATCAGTTGAGAGGAGCGCAGTACTTCTCGAAGATTGATCTTCAGTCAGGATATCATCAGCTGCGCGTCAGAGATGAGGACGTGCAGAAGACAGCATTCAGGACCAGTTTTGGCCACTACGAGTTCCTCGTGATGTCGTTCGGTCTCATGAACGCACCAGCCGTGTTCATGGATCTGATGAACCGGGTATTTCGGCCTTTCCTCTATCGATTCGTCGTTGTCTTCATCGACGACATTTTGGTATACTCTAGGAGTCGAGAGGAGCATGAGGAGCACTTGCGTTTGGTCCTTGATACGCTCAGACGACATCAGTTGTTCGCACAGTACAAGAAGTGCGACTTCTGGAAGCAGGAGGTGAAGTTTCTGGGACACATGGTGTCCAAGGACGGCATGGCAGTTGACCTGTCTAAGGTAGCTGCGGTGCAGGACTGGGAGCAGCCTGGTTCTGTCACTGAGGTGAGGAGTTTCTTGGGTCTCGCTGGCTACTATCGGCGCTTCATTCAGGATTTCTCGAAGATCGCGAGACCTTTATCTCAGTTGACACGGAAGGACGTGAAGTTCGCCTGGAATGATAAGGCGGAGTCAGCTTTTCAGGAGCTGAAGGACAGACTTACGTCCGCCCCTGTGCTAGTATTGCCAGAGCAGGGGGTTAGATACACTATATACACTGACGCGTCTAGCATTGGTTTGGGTTGTGTCCTTATGCAGAGGGACAGGGTAATTTCGTATGCCTCGAGACAATTAAGGAAGCACGAGGAGAATTACCCTACACACGACCTGGAGTTGGCAGCCGTTATATTCGCCCTGAGACTCTGGAGACATTACCTCTACGGAGAGGAGTTCGAGCTCTTTTGCGACCACAAGAGCCTCAAGTACATATTCACGCAGCGAGACTTGAATATGAGGCAGCGGCGATGGATGGAGACGCTGAAGGACTTCAAGTTTGAAGTCTCTTACCATCCTGGGAAGGCGAACCTTGTGGCTGATGCGTTGAGCCGCAAGAAGGCGATAGAGTTTGCGGCTCCGCTGATGGTTGCCGAGTGGGATATGGTTGAGTTTTTGCGAGACTTTGAGCAGAAACTCACCGTAGAGGAGCCATTTGAGTTCATCGCACACGTACAGGTGCGATCCCAGATCGATGACCGTGTCATCGAGGCGTAGAGGGACGACGCGCATCTTACTGAGCTTCGAGAGCAGGCCAGTGATGATGCTGACGCCGACTGGCGAGTTGGTATGGATGGGGGCTTACGTTACCGTGGCCGCCTATGCGTCCCAGATGTCCCTGACTTAAGACGAGAGATTCTCGAGGCTGCGCATTCTACTAGACTCGCGATGCATCCTGGCAGCACGAAGATGTATCGTGACGTGAAGAGGACATATTGGTGGGAAGGTATGAAGACCCACATAGCTGAGTTCGTGTCCCGTTGTCTCACTTGTCAGCAGGTGAAGGCAGAGCATCGCCGACCACCTGGACTTTTGCAGCCTATGCCGATTGCAGAGTGGAAGTGGGATTTCATTTCCATGGATTTCATTTCTGGGTTGCCGAAGACGAGGAAGGGGCATGATTCCATTTGGGTGATCGTCGACCGATTGACGAAGTCGGCGCACTTCCTACCGATCAGAGTTACGAACTCTGCAGACGAGCTGGCTAGATTGTATATCCGAGAGATTGTGCGTCTGCATGGAGTTCCGTTGGAGATCGTGTCGGACAGAGACACGCAGTTCACTTCTATTTTCTGGACTCACATTCAGGAGGCTATGGGTGTGAAGTTGAAGTTCAGTACTGCCTTCCACCCACAGACGGACGGACAGACGGAGCGAGTGAACCAGATCCTGGAGGACATGTTGCGAGCTTGCGCATTGGACTTCAAGGACAGTTGGGATGACTGTCTTGCATATGCGGAGTTTGCGTACAACAATAGCTTCCAAGCGAGTATCGGCATGGCACCTTATGAGGCGCTGTATGGGCGACCTTGTCGCGCACCGCATTGCTGGTTAGAGGTCGGTGAGCGTAGCTTGATTGGCCCAGAGTTGGTGCAGGCGACGTCAGAGAAGATCGATATTATTCGACGTCGGCTCCTTACAGCGCAGAGCAGACAGAAGAGCTACGCCGATACGAGGCGGAGGCCACTAGAGTTCACAGTTGGGGATCATGTGTTTTTGCGAGTTTCCCCTATGAAGGGAGTCCTTCGGTTCGGGAAGAAGGGGAAGCTGGCACCGCGATTCATTGGTCCATTTCAGATCCTCGATTGTGTGGGAGCAGTGGCTTACCGATTGGCTTTACCCACGCCCCTCGCGAGCGTCCACAACGTATTTCATGTTTCTATGCTGAAGAAGTACGTTGCTGATCCTTCCCATATCATCAGATGGGAGCAGGTGCAGTTAGGAGAGGATGTTACTTATATCCTGCGACCGACACGCATCTTAGACCGGAAGGAGCAGGTACTGCGTAGCAAGGTGATTCTCCTTGTGAAGGTACTATGGACGCATCACTCTGAGGAGGAGGCTACTTGGGAGACAGAAGCCGAGATCAGAAAGAACTACCCACAGCTTCTCGAGGAGTACGAACAGGTATAAATTTCGAGGACAAAATTATTTGTTAAGGGGGGTAGATTGTAACGCCCGTGAAAAATCCGTACTTGGGTTCGAGTACCGATTTGACCCGAAATCGCGTAGGAATATTTTCCATGGAAATTAAACGTAAGTTAGCTAGCGCAACGCTAGAGTAGCTGGAAAATAGTCCCTGATCACTTTAAATACGTTCTACAAGACCCAAATCGAGTAGAACAGACAACTCTACAATACTCTATAACCTTGGATCAAACTCTAAGCAGGTTTGTCCTCTGGACCATATTGAACTTTTGTATTGGATTTAGACCGCGCGTCGAAGGTCCGATACCTCCTATCTTAGACTGTTAGAACCGCCCCGCTGGACTTGACAATCATCTCGAAAATCAAGTCAAACCGATAATCACAGAGTATTTCGTTGAACCCGGACTGAAGCGACCGCGAATAGGGACGAATTGGGAATTTCAAATTCAAATCTGGCACATGACTTGACGCGTCAGTATTGAGCGTTCTGACCGTCAGAATTCATCCAGATTACACCCTCGGATCAGGAAAAATTTCTATTTATTATCATGAGACTTTCAGCCCTGATCTATGTGCGGTGACCGCTGAACTGAAACTGGTCCGCTACGTGCGATCTGCGAACCCTGCCAGACTGAAAACTTAATACGAGGTACATCTGGTACCCATGAGCTTAAGTCTGATCGCAATCGACCAGGGGACCACCAGAAAGCAGTTTTTGGACCGAAACAGCCCCGAAATGGATAGGCATTAAGTAAACTTCGTCCCGGAGCCTATTTTCGGCGTTTCCAAGCTTATAAAAGGGGTTGAAACCCTCATTCCTTCGTTGCATCCGAATTTCACAAACCCTAGAAAAGAGAGAGAGAGTTTGAGAGAAAGGGAAGAGGAGATTTTTCCCGCATCCGAGCCCCTGACAGTGCTGCTTCAACACTTCATTCCAATCACCTGGCTGGTGATTTTTCCACTTTTTCAGGTATAGAAAAACCCCAAAAACTTGCTAATTTAGGGTTTACGTAGATTCTGAGCATGGTAGCTAACGTAATCCATGAATCAGGTTCTCTTACAGCCGTAGACGAAGCGTACACGCTCCGTTCAAAATCCCGCGACCGTAAGAGACTAGGTGAGGATTTTAGACGCTTTGATTGACGGTTTACAACGCTTTCAATGTCGTTTAATAGTAGATTATCGACGGCATCGCCGTTTGACATGTACAACATGCTCTCCGTTTCCTGTTTCGTAAATTAACGAAGAATATGAGATTTAGGGCATTTTAGTCATTTGTAGGAAGTACGGTCTCCATGCATATTTTGCTGACGTGATTGACATGATTTGTCGCCTCATTAGAGAGTTAGGAATGCTTGCATAATCAGTTTGGCGAAGAGATTCGCCAAGTTACGCACTTTGGGTCGACATACTATATGTGGACTTAAGTGTGTAGAGTATGTGTTTGTATAAATGCTTGTATTAGTATGTATTGTATTGAATGATGTTATGTAGTAGTTTGAGATTGATTTCACGATTAATATGCTGACCTAAATGATTTCCTATATGTTGACCTTATGCATGATTGCATCACATGCATAGAAATGATGCCTTGAAGATTTGCCTAAGTTGGATATGCATGGAAAGTATGCCTTGAAGATTTGCCTAAGTTGAATGTTATAACATGTGCTAACATGCTCACATGATGTGTTTCAATTCCAATACTCTGGTATATAGCGTTAATGTAATTCAATAGATGTGTGGGACTTGACTTAGTCCAGGCAGTCGGTAACCGAACGAATTCGTGGCTGACTGGTCATAGCCACGAACGACGCGTCGATGAATGTGATTCGTGTTGAGAGTTGGCGGCAGTGGTTAGGCCACGCGAAGTGTTTTACGCACTTCATGTCGTTCAATTCGAGATGCGATCGCGCTAGTCGAGCCCGTCAAGTAACCCGACTGGCCGATGTTTGTTCACCTTGTATGTATCATAACTGCTTGAACCTAGGGTACTGAACTTACCATTGTAAACCCTATTAACCGTGGTACCTTGATCCACGAAGACTCATGAGTCGGGCATGGTGGTATGGGACACCGTGGTCGAGCTGTCGGCCTACGCTGGGGCCACAAACCTCCCCGTAGTGACCAGTGAGCACCTTGACTCGTGAGCAGATTATGGTGGTATGGGACACTATATTCTAGCTGTCGGCCTACACTGATCAGGCGACGAGCCCTTTGTAGTGACCGCGAGCGTATTCTGAGTCCACGGGAGGCGACGACCCTTCCGTGCAGTAGAGTACAGTAGGCCTGTATTGATAAGGTGATGGGGGAGCGGTGCAACGAGTGCGAGCAACAGCCCTGGCAGCCCTTGCAGTGACCTACGAAATGTACATCGTATGAGATTACTAGGAGTGACGACCCTAGACAGGATCCGTGTTGGGATTGATACAAGGGAAGTACCTTAGTTTCCCAATCCTGCTGTTTGAATGGACTAATAACAACTTGGTAATCATATCACCATAGCATTGCATGTGCCTGGAAGATGTGGAGCACTCTAGGGAGTGTGGTATGCCGCGGTCATAAGATGTTGCCGCATGAGGGTGATCGTCGGTGAGGGCATACATCACGTCATATCATCTTGCATTAACAACAGTATTAGGATTTGTCTGATTTACTGCTTTACTATTATCGCGTGATTGAATTGTAAACATGCTAATCTTTGCTCTATGATTCCACTGAGTTGATCACTCATTCCCACGTTACGGGATGGTGTTTGCAACACCCACCAGACCCTGTTGTAGCTGCAGGTGAGGACAAGATCCAGGAGGTGGAGCCGGAGATTGACGAGGACCAGGATGAGTTCTCGTATATGCAGTATCACGACGGCTTCCCGTAGGTGACCTGGATCGAGGGGGACTTCAGTGGGACTATTTTGGACTTATTCTTTTGTTTATTTACATGTATATGAGACTCAGAGATGTAGTCATACTTTGGAGACAGCTGAGATTACTTTGTTTTTCCATACAGTGATATATATATTGTTTAGTCTTCCGCTTGCTTTTATCACTGGATCTGAAGTATGAATTGCAGTTTTGGTATACTTTTGCTCATGTGAATGCTTTAAATCAGACAACATTGAATCATAACCATTTTTGTTGCATAAGTGACGGTCTGGAACTCGGGAGTTGAGTTTATACCCGACCCCCGATTTTCAGGGTGTTACAGAGGGAGAGGAGGAAAAGAAAGAAAGGAAAGAAATGTGGGAGCGGAAGGAGAGAGAAAGAAAGAAACGTGAGAGAGAGAGAGAGCAATGTCAAGCAACGCCCTACTAAATGTATCAGTAAGAAAAGGAGAAAGAGGAAAAGAAAAGGAAATTAAAATTTTTAAAAAAAAAGAAAAGGGAAGAAAAAGAAAGGAGAAGAAAAGAAAAGAAAAGAAAAGAAAGAGAAGGAGAAAGGAAGAGAGAGACCGAGTGTTACTCGGGTCTAAGTGTCAACTCACTGAGTTGCTGAGTTTAGGTTTAAATTTGGGGAGGACCCCTGTGAGGAATAGAGAATTCAATCCTATGGTGTATACTCACTCTTAAGAGAGAAACGACACTAGGATTTTATCCTTTAGGCTTACATTAATTTAAGTTATTATATTTACCTTACCTTACATGTCATCCTATTGTTTCATCTTCCCTTTACATGCCTTCGAGTTACTTTAAATTCTTCCTACAATTATATGTTTTACCATCAATTATTTTCCCTAGGAGATTGTAGTATAATGTTGTTTACATGAGATCTTTATTAATTTATGTGGGGCCATGGATACAAGCCTTGCCCTTGCCTTTATCAATTTATTGAGTTAGCCCTTGCTACCCTTATTTTATTAAGTTGACCATTATCACTCTTCTCTTTCTCATATTGGCCATTGCAACTTTTATCTTTGTTGAGTTGACCATTGTCACTCTTCTCTTTATTATGTTAGCCTTGTGTTATTTATCTTTAAGGCCTGGGAATGTGTTTTGATATTCTAGAACTCCCATCATTCAATTTATGTAAGGCCTATGTCCTACTACAATTCTATTCCTTAGGATCCCGCGATCCACCCCGTCAAATTTCGGTGACCCGCGACCTGTATATGACATTTGTGAGCGACCTCAAGTCGTATTCTGTAAACCCAAGTCAGTTCAACCCAAGACCTATGCCATTACAACTGTGTCATTACCGCAGTTCTAATGTCACGTCTTGTGCACCAATGTGATGCTTAGATTGAGAGATATGGCCCGCGCATTATCCCGGTTGTAGACCGCACATTGTAGGGCCGTAGAATTCCAGATAAAGTGCATCCCTAGAATTCGTATTAGGATGATGTCATCCTAGGCTACTAGCCTAGGGGTGACATCACCCTACCCCATTGCAAGCAGGCTAGTAATGATGTCAAGCATGCCTACCCTCCTTTCCATGTGTAATCATTCATTTATGAGAAATCGTTCTTCTCTCTTATCTCTCTCCCTCCCTCTCTTCTTTCTCATTTCCCTTGCTAGCTAGAGCTCCAATGTCCAAGAGAAGCTTCATTTCCAATGACCTTCAAGCCTTAACCCTACCAAATCCAACCCTTAGGAACCCATCACCACCATTTAAACACCTCCCTTGAAGCTAGAGGACCCTGAAAGTGCACCTATTATGTGCCCTGGTTTGTCAATTACGTTGTAAGTTGAGTCAATCGGACGACAGTACTTAACAAGAAGATCAAGTCAAGCGTCTGCCTCATCTGGATGTGTGGAAGCTCGCCAAAAGGTAAATCATAGCCTCACATCCCATGTCCCAAAACACCAGGTGATTAAACCCTTAAAAAGAACCAGAACATCTTAGGGTTTCTTTGTAAGAAAGCTTTTTATCAAAAAGGAAAATCAATGAAGTTTCTTACAATGTCGATTATATCGATTATCCCTTAGATATGATCGGCCAGCTTTGTCGATGTCCTCGGTATATCAATCGATACAATCGAGTGAGGATAAAAAGCATCCAGCAATCAAACAATCTTTTGGACGATTTATCGATATATCGATATATCGACCTTCGAGTCGATATCATCGATATTCGAAAATCAATCATATCTGAAGTTGATCGATCATATCGACAGACTGCTTTCCGGCGCCCCTATTTTTCTATAGAAAATTAACTTATGCTTCGATATATCGATGACTGTCCGATTCAATCTGAACTCAAATATCGATCATATCGGGAGTCAGTCGATCATATCGACTGTGGGGTGCATGTTCTCACCAGCATGAATTTCAGGTTACTTTTAATGTTGATCGGGGTGCCTGTCGATAAATCGATATTCATATATCGATCATATCGAGACCAAGTCGATTGGATCGAGTCAGGACATAAATCATCTAGCAAGCTTACATGTAAATCTATACGATTTCTCGATCCCATCGACAAGGTCTCCGAAATAATCGATGTACAAATTCCGATGACATCGACTGTTTCCCCAATCATATCTGTGACCCTAAAATTCTTCAAGGCTTCTCTCTTATTTTTCACCTGTCGATAGATTGAACCATCGCTCGATGGAATTGGAGTTCGAAATCTGATAACATCGATGTGTGTCTCGATCCCATCGACCAGTTGGCGAAAGGTTTCCAAAAGTGAAATGGCAATTGAGTTTTTATCATCAAGAGGTCGGCCGATACAATCGAGAGTATACGCTCGATCATATCGACGACTGCTCGATCATATCGAACCCTGTCATAAATATGACCGTTTATATCCGTTAGAACCTTTTGCCTATAAATAGAGAGAGTTATCTTCATTGCTGGTAGAGAAAGTAGAGAGTGCTTTTAAGAGTTTTAACCTTCCTATCATTTACCTTAAGCCCTTTCTCTTAGGAAGTTCATCATCCAATCCACCCTCATCATTGATATCTCATAGAGTGGATTGGAGAAAGAACTTCAGCATTCAAGGATCCTTCAGCTACTACCTTAATGACATATCATTAAGCTGGGATGCCTTGAATGCATAGATGATGGGAACCTCTCTATCTTCCTTATAGGAAAATATTCAGAGAGTGGTATTCCATCATAGCCTTGACCCAACCTAAGCCTAGCATATATACATCTTTGTGTTGCGGATCAAGGGAGCTGAAGACTCTTCATCAACAAGAAGAAGGTCTTCATCACTGTGCTAAAAGGGACTCATCAACTTATCTGTAAGTACTAAGAGTCCCAAGGACACTTACAATCATTCCTTTTTAAGATTGGGTTTTAAGTGTTTCTCACCATTTGAAGTCCTCGAAGGAGGCAACCGACGGGAGTGTACGTGCGGGGTGCGTTGTGTGGACCCTTGCTCTGTGGAGAGCATAAACATCTGGTTAGGAGTACTTCAGCAAAACTCCAGGGTTAGAGGTGAACCGAGTAGAAACCTCAGGGTGCGTTGTGTGGACCCTTATCCTGTATGGGCATAAACATCTGGTTAGGAGTACGCTAGTAAAACTCCAGGGTTTGAGGTGAACCGGGTAGAAACCTTAGGGTGCGTTGTGTGGACCCTTGTCTTGTGTGGGCATAAACATCTGGTTAGGAGTACGCCAGCAAAACTCCAGGGTTTGAGGTGAACCGAGTAGAAACCTTTATAAAGGTTGAAGGTGAACCTGATTTAAAATCTTAGGTTTGAGGTGAACCATGGGAAACCTCCTTAGTGAAATTCGGTCACTCAAGGGTTAAGTGTGGAAGCCGGGAGTGGAGTAGACAAGTCGTCGAACCACTATAAAATGACTGTGTTTGAGTTTGATATTATCTTTCATTTATGTGATTGCCTTGCATGTCTTTATATATGATCGCATCCTATGCAAACACAGTCATATCCATCGCAATCTCATCTATACATTGTTTTCTTTTAAATAGTTTGAGATTGGATCCTCTATCAGGCTTGGAAGCCAGTAGAGTTAAGGTTGAGTAATCCTAATCAATACTCAGTGATAGGATTAGTGTGATAAGGATCTTTAATAATTTATAAAAACTTTAAAATTCCTATTCACCCCCCTCGAGGATATACTGACCTATTCCTACTTTAACTTAAGCAGTCTTCACCACAATTTCAGACCCAAGGGTGCAAGTAGGAGAAGAAGATTTGAGGTGGGTGCTTTTCTAAGATTTGATTTGTTGTTTTTTTACATAGATCTCTAGGTTTTCTTACTTGGGGCATGTAGGACCCACCAATCAATGGTGGGGATCCTATTTTGACCCTTAGGTGTGGCCAATGGCCCACCTTATTTGCATGCACAAGCCATGATGGGGCCATTCTCCATGAACCCCATCATAATGTATTGTTTGACCTAGATCATGAAGGGGTCATTTAGACCTTTGGTTCCATGGTGGGGATGGCATCCCCACCTCAGATTTTCTAATGTAGGTCCCTTACATGCATGGGACCCATGTGATGGTCATGATGTATGGTTTCGATCTTTTGAGGGGCTCATAGTAGCGAAGCCCCTCCCTTTGGCCGATTTGCTGCCCATTTTTAGGCCTGTGTGGTCGGTTGGTCACACAAACTTGGATGAAAAGGAAAACACAAATATTAGCTTGATTCCAAGCTCAATGGACCACTACATGGACCCACCATGACGTATCTAATCAATGTTGTATGTCCAACAGGCAGGCCCTGTTGCCAGTCCGTTTGGACGGGGCTGGGCGCAGGGAAACATAAATATCAGTTTGGTCTAGCTATTGGGCTACCCACGTGGGCCCCACCCTGACGTATATGTTGTATATTCCTATTGTCCAGCTGGGATGGTGGGCCCACCTTATTGTGATGTATGTGGTGTCCAAACCGTCTAGGAAAGGACGGTGGACCCACCTAATGTATGCATTTTGTATCCACATCGTCCGTAGGATGGGACCCATGTGGTGTATGTGTTTCATCCCACACCGTCCAGCTGGGGATGGTGGGACCCACCCTGCGCGTGCTACACGTGTGGCATCCAGCACCGTCTAGTTGGGATGGTGGGGCCTACCATGATGTATGTGTTGCACCATCCAGCACCGTCCAGTGCATTAATGGTGGGGTCCACCAAGATGTGTCCTATATCCCTATTGTCCTTCTGGTGGGACCCATTCGACGGGTGTAAGCCCACCATGTAGTAGGTATTTCATCCATACCACCCATTTGGTGAATGCCTAGGGAGGACTAGCAGCCAGCACAGGCTGGCCATCCAGCCCAACAAGACCCACCTGTTGTATAGCAAGGCCCACTTGCTATATATTCTATATACATGCTTCCCGTTTATGTTATGCAGAAGCCCACCTTCCAATTGTATCTATGAAGATTAGACAGTCTAAATTATTAAACGTTAAGCAGGCTGAGATGGGCTGGACGTCCAGCCATTGGAGCCCACCATGATGTATGTGTTGTACACACTATCCACCCATTGTGCATAGGTCATGGGCTATTTCATAAGGCCCATTGTGATGTATGTGAGGCCCATGTGATGAGGCCATCGTGATGTATATAAGGCCCATGTTATGAGCCCATTGTAATGTATATGAGGCCCATGTGATGGCCCATTGTGATGTATATGCGGCCCACTATGATGTATATAAGGCACATGTGATGAGCTGTCATGCCCGAGACTTGGAAACCGGGCTCATAAAATTCTCAATCGTCGAATCCGACACCGACAACCTCCATAATACCTCATTCTCGGCTCTTGGCACCCATATACTAGGTTCCGATCCTGGGATCCTACATGGAAGATTTTCAACGTACATTTATCTCGTAAGAAGCATAACCCACAATAACAACAACAAGAAACATCACCACATATCCACTATAATAAAAAACTTTAAGTACAATGCATAAGGGAAATACAATATCAATAATCAAAAGCTCTAAAAGACAATTACACACTCTAAGTTCAGTGTTGCTACGGCGTCCTAGCGTCACCTGCACACAACGATTATACATAAGCTTATAGAAAGCCTAAAGGGTGGCGTAAGTGTATGGTAAGTAAGTGTCAAGTATGGAGTATCAGAGTAATACGAAAACGTGCTAGTAAACACATGAATGCTATGAGAAAATGCTGGCAAGTCCATGAATGCTATCATCCATACCAAGGTGAAATGATGCAAGGCCTACATGGATAAATGTAAGATGCAACACAAGCATACTAGTCCTTAGCTAGATCCATATATTAGTACATTTCCTCTCTAAACAATCACTGGGGTCTAAAATACTCCACGGCAGCTTACCACCCCATCTAAGTGCACAACTGGGTGAGTGGGTGAGACCTCATTATCTACTTGTTAATATTGGCCCGACTCATCGATAGCGGACTCATTCCTCAAGTTGGGTCAGACGCAGCCTAATCATTGCCCCCCAAACTAGGGCAAGTAAGGTCACACCCCCTTCTAATTGAGCATGGCATAGTGGGAGATACAGCCTCCTGGTATTCGGCACTCGTGCGCTCATGTATCCACTCGATCTTAACGTTGGAGCATCCTCCTGTTACCATATGGGTTTAAGGACCTTCACCTTAAGACATCTATGGCACCCTGATGTTAATAACCAATATTTTCGGTGTCCAATCTAGCCATTCACGACATGCCTGTAGAGGCTATGACCCTGATATTTTTAGGGCGTACAGTGACAATATCACACAAATGCAAGGTGCATGAGTCACACTATCCAGTCATGCATCAATCCTGCATGTACCATGCGCTCATATGAGCAACTGCATCTAATAAGGAGTCCCAAAATGTAATATATTGAAAATCTAGGGTCAAGTAGCAACTCAACACCCGAGTTCCAAAACATCACTTATGCAACGTAAATGCTTATGATTGAATGTTGTCTATGCTAGTGTATTAAACATGAGTGGGATTAAGCCAAAATGACATATCATACTCTAGAGACAGTTAAATTATGCAAGCGGAAGACTATGAAAGATATATAAAATATATGAACTGTTGTAAGTCTCCAGAGTGTGAACATGTTACTAGGTTCAATATATACATGTATACCCCAAAAATGAACAAAAAGAATATACATGAGTGCTCCAAGAGTGTAAAATGACAAGTATCATGGCATCTAATCAACATCCCTGTAATCCCGTCTATCAGAACATGGTCTACATAGACCCTCTTGATAGCTGCCTATAGGAGAAACCCTCCTCATCATCATAAAAGTCCTGCTCCGCTTCACAAGCAGCGCCATCATCTGAAACTAAAATAAGGACTGGTTGGTGTGTACAACACCGTCCCGTAATGTAGGAGTGAGTGATCAACTCAGTGGAATCATAGAACAAAGATTAGCATGTTATCAAATCAATCACGCGATAATAGTAAAGCAAGCAATCAAATATTCCTAAATACTGTAATTAATGCAAGGATGAGATGTGATAATGATGCATGCCCTCACCTACATACTCCCTCATGCGACACCATCTTACGTTCGCGGCATGCTTTCATCCCTTAGTGCGATATGAACATGATTATCGAGTTGTTATTAGTCCTTTTCATACAGCCGAATTGGGAAACTAGGGTACTTCCCTTATATCATTCCCAACAAAGATCCTGTCTAGGGTCGTCACTCCTAGTAGTCTCATATGATGATATATTTTTAGGTCGCTACAAGGGCTGTCAGGGCTGATGCATGCACTCATTGCACCGCTCCCCCATCACCTTATTAATACAGTCCTAGTTTGTACTCTTATTGCTACGGAAGGGTCGTCGCTTCACGTAGACTTAAAGTACACTCGAGGTCACTACAAAGGGCTCATCACCAATCAGAGTAGGCCGACAGCTTGAATGTAGTGTCCCATACCATCACAATCGGCTCACGAGTCTAAAGTGCTCACTGGTCACTACGGGGAGGCTCGTCGCCCCAACATAGGCCGACAGCTCGACCACGGTGTCCCATACCACCATGCATGGCTCATGAGTCTTAGTGGATCAAGATACTACGATTTTCAAAGTTATCACTGGTAAGTTCAGTACCCTAGGTTCAGGCAGTTATGACCAATACAAGGTGAACATACAATGGTCAGTCTGGTTACTTGACAAGTTCGACTAGTACGAGCGCACCTCAAGCTGAACGACATGAAGTGCATAAACACCTCGTGTGGCCTAACCACTGTCGTCAACCAAAGCATGACTCGGGTTCGTCGATGCGTCCTTCGTGGTGAATAGAATTCAACCATGAATTTAAATCTGTTACCGACTTCCTGGACTACAGTATAGCCCCAAGCACTTGAAATCTGATTCAGTATGCATATGAGATAGACAAATTTGAAATAACAAGTAATTTAAGCATATTATCAGCATATCATAAGGTCCAACATAAGCAATTAACCCTACCCCAGTATTTCATATATATAAGGTAATCAATTCGAATATAACAACATGGAGGAAATCATATACATCATCAAATAGTTGAGAATCCTATCTCAACACTGATCTACAACATCAATTACTCAATACTTACTTATACAAACATTTATACAAACACTTAATCTACACATATTAGCCTACATAACCTATATTGGCCAAAATGTGTATTTGGGCGAATCCCTTCGCCAAACAGATCATGCATGCATAACTAGCATAGATACACGGCAAATACTCATGGCAATCATATCAGCAAAATTCGTACGTAAATGGTATTTTCTATAAATACCTAAAATACCATAAATCTCATATTCTTCATAGGTATTCGAAATAGAAATCAGTCAGCATGTTCTACATGTGAAACAACATTCTTGTCAACAATCTACCATTAAATGACATTGAAAGCTTTGAAAACAGGTAACTTAAGCGTCTAAAATCTACACCTTAAACCAGAAAATGCATAACGGATGTGATTCAGATGATAAATCTTTTTCACCGGCGAATAGGCTACCTAAAACATGAAACAGGTTAGCTACAACATCACTTAGACTATTTTAAGCTCCAAAATAGGTTAGGGTTTTGGTTTTCTTACCGCGGAACAATGTCGGAGTCGCCAAAAAAGTGATTAGATCGTGATGGTTAAGCATGTAGGATAGCAGGGTAGAATGACAGGAAGATTCTCACACTTTCTCTCTCTTTTCTCTCTTCTCTCTCCTAGGTTTTCTCAAATTCATATGGGATGAGAGAGTGAGGGTTTAAGGTCCTTATATAGGCCCAAAAATCTCAAAATTAGACTCAGGGCCATGGTATACTTAGGTTATGTCCAAATAAGGATTGTTCCGTCTCAACGGAGCACTTCTAGAGGTCCTATTACTAAATACGGTCAGACTTAAGCTTTCTACTATCGGATCTAGGTCAAGCTAAGTTTTCGTCCCAGTCGGACTTCCAGATCTCACATGGCGAACCAGTTTCAATTCAGCGGTCACTGAAACTCGATCAAGGCCACAAGTGCCATGACATGTATGGGTCACCTATCCTGATCTAAGGATAAATTTGGGTCAAAATCTAACGGTCAGAACGCTTAGAGTCATCGCGCAAGCGACACGTTCCAGATTACTTAAAATTATATTTAATGTGTAACACCCCGAAAATCGAGGGTCGGGTAGAAACCCAACTCCCGAGTTCCAAAATGTTATTTATGCAACATAGATAATGTTAGAGGCATGTTGTCTATAAAAAGGCATTAAACAAGATTGGGATTAATCCAAAACATCATATCATACTCTAGAGACCGTTAAATTAGCAAGCGAAAGACTGTGATAGTATGTATAACCTATATAAACTGTAATATGTCTCCAGAGTGTGAACATGTTACCGAGTTAAATATATACATGTATACTCCAAAAATGGAAAGAAAAGAATATACATGAGTGCTCTAAAAATATAAAATGACAAGTGTCCAGACATCTACTCAACCTCTCTGTAATCCCGTCGATCAGAACACAGAGGAGAAGTCCTCCTCATCATCATACAAGTCCAGCTCCGCTTCTCAAGCAGCGCCATCATCTGCAACTAAAATAAGGACTGGTGGGTGTTGCAAACACCATCCCGTAACGTGGGAGTGAGTAATCAACTCAGTGGAATAATAGAGTAGAGATTAGCATGTTATCAAATCAATCATGCGATAATAGTAAAGTAATAAATCAAACATTCCTAAATACTGTTGTTAATGCAATATGACATGACATGATGGATGCCCTCACCAACGATCTCCCTCATACGGCACCATCTTACGCCCGCGGCATGCTTTCTTCCCACAGTGCTCCACATCTTCCAAGAACATGCAATGTAATATGGATATGATTACCAAGTTATTATTAGTCCTTTTCATACAACAATATTGGGAAACTAAGGTACCTTGCTTATATCAATCCCAACACAGATCCTGTCTAGGGTCGTCACTCCTAGTAATCTCATACGATGTTATATTTATAGGTCGCTGCAAGGGCTGCCAGGGCTGTTGCTTGCACTCGTTGCACCTCTCCCCCATCACCTTATCAATACAGGCCTAATTATCCTTAAGATTGCATCAGGACTCGTCGCCCCCATGCGGTGTCAGGATAAACTCAAGGTCACTACAAAGGGCTCGTCACCTAATCAATGTAGGCCGACAGCAAGAATATAGTGTACCATACCAACATAATCTGCTCAGAGTAGGGTGTTTACTGGTCACTACGGGGAATTTTGTGGCCCTAGCGTAAGCCGACAGCTCAACCACGGTGTCCCATACCACCATGCCCGGCTCATGAGTCTTTATGGATCAAGGTACCATGGTTAATAGGATTTTCAATGGTAAGTTCAGTACCCTAGGTTCAAACAGTTATGACTCATACATGGTGAACATACAATGGCCAGTCGGGTTACTTGACGGCCTCGAGTAGCACGAGCGCATCTCAAGCTAAGTGACATGAAGTGCATAAAACACTTCGTGTGGCCTAACCACTGCCGCCAACCCAAAACACGACTCGCGTTCATCGACGCCTCCTTCGTGGCAAATAGAAGCCAACTATGAATTCAATCTATTACTGACTGCCTGGACTAACGTATAGCCCCAAGCATTTGTGCATAACATCAGTAATCATATGTGAGTAACAGAAATGATATATAACAATACAAGCATGTTGACAACGTGTTATAACATACCATGTAAGTAAATCAACCAACACATGTATTCCATACTTATAATGAAATCAATTCATATAGGCAACATGGTGGAAATCATATATATCAGCATATTGATTAAGAATTCGATCTCAAAACTAATTCACAACACCATTTACCCAATACATACTAATACAAACATTTATACAAACACTTAGTCTACACACTTTAGTCTACATAACGTACGTCGACCCAAAGTGCGCATTAGGGCGAATCTCTTTGCCAAACAGATTATACATGCATATATAATATCATAACATGATAAATTTACATGTCAAGCATTTCAGCAAAATACGGACGTATATAGTATTTTCTATAAATGTCTAAAATACCCTAAATCTCATAATTACCGTACGTTTACGAAACGAAAAATGGATAGCATGTTCTACATGTCAAACGGCATGCTCGTTGATAATTTACTATTAAACGACATTGAAAGCTTTGAAATCAGTCAATCAAAGCGTCTAAAATCCGCACCTTTTGCCATAGACGTGTATCGTTTCGAACGGAACGTCAATGCTTCGTCAACGGTGATTTAGCATCCTAATGCACAAGATACATAAGCTACATCGCTAATGAATCGAAGAAAACCCCAAAACAGCGAGTAGCTAGGGTTTTTCTTACCTAGGAGTGCGTTGGAATCACCAGAAGAGCGATGCAGGCAGGTGGATGTAGCACGAGGAGCAGCAGGGAAAACTCCTAGAAGAAAGCTCCAACTTCTCCCTCACTTTCTCTCTCTTTTTTCTCTTCTCTCTCCAAATTCATATGGAATGAAAGAGCAAGGGTTTAAACCCTTTTTATAAGCCCAAACATGACCAAAATAGACTTGGGGCCAAGGTATACTTATTTTGTAACCAAAGAGGGCTTGTTCTGATCCAACGGAGCATTTTTGGAGGTCCTGTGAATGAATGCGGTCGGACTCAAGCTCCCTGACATTGGATCTAGGTCAGGCAGAGTTTTCAGTCCGATCGGATTTCCAAATCGACCGTAGCGGAGCAGTTTCAGTTCAACAGTTATGGGAACTCGATCGGAGCTACAAGTACTATGACATGTAAGGGAAATTTTTCCTGATCCGAGGGTGAAATTTGATTGAATTATGACGGTCAGAACGCTTAGAAAAAGCGCACAAGCGAATGTGCCAGATTTCATAAATTATATTTATTTCTCACACTCTTCACTCTGGACCCAAGAAAATCGTCGTGGGACATCATCTGGACTTGATTTTCGAGGTGATTGTCAAGCCCAACTAGGCGGTCATATTCTTCTAAGTTTGGGGTAATCGGACTTCCGACGTGCGGTCCAGAGCCAATACAAAGTTTTAAGGTGCTTCAGAGAGCAATCGGAAATAGAGTTTGATCCCAAGCTTTACGGTATTGTAGCGTCACCTATCCTCTACGTTTTGGCTCTAGCGGATCGTATTGAAAGTGATTGGTGCAAATTTCACAGGTCATCTAGTGCAGCGCTGGTGATTCTCTTTAGATTTCCAAAGGAAGTAGCCTATAATAATCTCTGTTTGAGATGAAATTTGGAGGGTGGAGCGAGGGTGTTTGGAAACGAAAGAAGGAAGAGTTTGGAGGGGTGGTTTTTACCAAAAATTGGACGTTTGGAGCAAAAGGAGAGCTTGGAGGGTCACTTTGTGAAGGAAGTACTTGATTCGCGTGTTTTTAACAAACAGTCCACATACCAGGGGCTTATACAACACCCCAAACACCTCCAGCCCAAAGCTCCAGCCAAGACGATGAATTTGACCGGGGATGCATCACGAAATCGGTGATACCATCGCCGAAAAAGTTGCAAGATGGAAACTCCGGCCATGTGGGCTGGGTTTTCCCTGCCCCCAGGGTCCCAAAAAAGTATGGGGCGCACCTTGGTTCATTGTGGTTTGGCCTAGAGAGGCCCAAAACTCCATTTGAGGTGTTCCAGGGCCAATCTGTAAATAAAAATGAACTTATGCATCATGTAACATATGATTTTGGGGTAGGAGAAGCTAATCTATCCAACTAACCCATCTTTTACAAAAGATTTCAAATTTAGAATGGCCAAAAGGCTAATTTTCATGTGTTTTTATTATTCATTGTAAAATTTTGTTTAAGTATGATTTTATATCATTTTCACATTATGATTAATGCCTAATATGAAAATAATGATAAAGAATTGAAGAATAGGGTGGTGAGAGGAAAGATTTTGAAGGAATCGAGTGAAACGGGATTTTTAAGCCCTAGCGATTGAGTGTAAGGGTTGTGGTTGTCCCACGACCCAAGGACATGTATTTTTGGATTTAGAATTCTCCTAGGATCATCACAAACCCGCCTCCTAACAACCTGCTGGCTACTTAGGTCGCCTCACATGACATGAGATGCATTATGGACTCGATCAAAACGAACGAGTTGTGTAGACTTCGTCTATTGGAGAAACTGTGATACTATTAGTGTTTCTAGGTTCTTCATCATGAAGACCTTAAGATTAGTGGTCTTTACTATTTACACTTAAGAATTTGTGTCTAATATGGAAGCACTTAGAGAAATTCAAAGAATGAGGTGGTGAAGGGTGAGATTTTGAAGGAACCAGGGAAAAATTGATTTTTAGACCTTGGGATTGATCATTGAGAGTGAAATGGTTGACCTATTGCCTAAGGATGTCTAATTCCAGGTTGGTAAAAAATCCGGGGTGTTACATAATTTCTTAAAAATCTTCATTTTCTCACACACTTCACTCCATGCTCATAGACATCGTCCCAGAGCATCGTTTGGATGTGATTTTCATGGTGGTAGTCAAGTCCAACTACGCGGTCAATATCTTCTAAGTTTATTTCTATCAGACTTTTGACGTGCGGTCCAGGTCCGATACGAGATTTTAAAGTGCTCCAGAGAGCAACTGGGTTTAGAGATTGATCCTGAATTTTAGGATAGCGTAGCGTTACTGATTCTACAGGTTTTGGATCATACAGATCGTATTTAAAGTGGTTGGTGCTTATTTCACAGGTAATCTAGTGTAGCGCTAGTTAATTCACGTTAAATTTCTAAAGAATTTCATTCTAAATGATTTCTTTAGCTTTGAAATTGAGTTATGAGAAGTTACCAAGGTGTTATGGTTGACCCATTACCTAAGGATGTCTAATTTCAGGTTGGCAAAAATCTGGGGTGTTACACAAAAACAATCCACCCAATGACACATGATATGATTAATCACTCCTCATATCAAGCATACATATGATGTGCATGGGCATGAATCAGCATGATCTACGGTAAATTTGTACTCTCATATACATATATATATATATATATATATATATATATATATATATATATATATATATATATATTGGTGGCCTAGATGCCATACTACATCAAGGATGGACCTCATGGGGTGAATCATACAACAGTGGGAGTCAAGATGATGACCCTAAGTATTTTAAGTGGGCTTCCTCACCCACTCTATCATATGGTAAGTTGGGCTTTCTTATGGGGCTCGATACAAACAAGGTGAGTCTATAAGTTATGATGATTCTTACAAGGGTGGTAGAGAACACAAACATGAATGGGGGCCCAGTGGTTTGGGTTAGTCCACTAAGGTAAGATGGGTAACACTTATGGGGGCCCAATGATTTGGTATAACCCAATAAGGTAAGATTGTCATGGGCTTAACAACGAGCCTTATGGAGATATACAACGGGGACATTTAACCACTATTTACAACATGGACATTTAACCACCATTGCTTCCAAGGTGTGGCCGATTTGGAACCTAAAATCTAACAACAGTGGGGCCCACAACCCTTATACTAGCTAGAAAATGGATGGGCTACATAAATATTATCACATACATCATGGTGGAATCATACATCACAATTGGGCCTCACTCAATGGCCTCATATACATCACGATGGGCCTCACACAAGGGCCTCACATACATCACAATGGACCTCACACAAGGGCCTCATATACATCATATTAAGCCTCACCATATGAGCCTCATATACATCATAATTGTCACGCCCCAAACCCATTCACAAGAATCCCGATCGCCGAATCTGGTGCCGACAGCCTCCGTAGAACCCCATTCTCGGCTCCTAACATTCATATGCCAGATTTCGATCCTGGGATCCTATAAGGAGGATTATTATTTTTTTATTTTATTTTATTTTTCCAATGTGCATTTTAACCAGTAATAAGCATAACCACAAGATTACCCAATTCACAAAGGTAACATCATCATCACATATCCACTAATCTAATCGTTTGATTACAACACTGAAAGGGAAATATATAAATAGAAAATCAAGCTCCAGAAGACCACTGCACGCTCCAAGCTCAACACTACTGCAACCTAACATCACCTGCATGCATCTATCGTGCATAAGCTTATAGAAAGGTTAGAGGGTGGTGTAAGTGTGTGCACAAGGTAAGTGCTAAGTATTCAACACAATGCCATAATCATACAATACCGAAAAACTGGTAATCCATAAACCATACAATGTCTGAATAACCAGAAACACTAATAAGATTAGGAATTATTAGAGTAAGCAGAAATACTGAAAAGATCATAAATCATACGATAACAAAGTAAGCGAAAGTATGAACAAGTCCATAAATCAATCAATTTCAGAATACGCAATATAAATAATTATATGATAAGGAGTCATAAAGAGCCAAATATCAGATGCCGAGGATGCAATGCAATATACAAATCTTGCTAAGTCTGTCTAGGCCATATAAGTGCAGAAACATAGCAACCCAAGATGCCATATGCCTACAAATGTAATGCAATATGCGATGCGAATGAAATGACCTTGCTGGAGTGTGAAGTCAGGATGGTAGTACGTAGTATCGCAGGCTTTGGGGTCTACCACAAGGGACTTCTATCTAAACTAGTCCTATAACTAAATTTGAATAGTCAGACTCAATGTGGTAAACTCTGGATCTTAGGTTAGTCACGCGCCTAACCGAAATCTATGCCTTAACGAAGGTACACAATAATTAGTTACGCACCACCAGCTCGAGTGGATAGTGAATGGATGAATGAATGAGCATGCAACTCCTACTCAATAAGTCCACATATTAGTACGGTTCCTCTCTGAGAAATCACCGGGGTCTATTACACTCCAAACCAGGTTGTCGCCCCATCGCGGCAAAAAGGTGAGTGGAAGAGACCTCACCATTCACCTGCCAATATCGGGCCCGGCTCATCGATAGCGGACCTATTCCTCGAGCTGGTCAAACTTAGCCTAGCATTGCCCCCTCATCTCGAGTAGATAAGGCCGTACCCCCTTCCAACTGACCACGACACAGTGGGAGATGCGGCCTACTGGTACACGTTGCTCGTGCGCTCGTGTATCCACTTGGTCTCGACGTTGGAGCAGCCTCTGGAACTAAGAGGGTTTAGGGACTTTCACCCATGGATATCTATAGCACCCCATGTAGAACAGATTTCCAGTGTCCCGTCTAGCCATCCACGATATGCCTATGGAGGCTACGGCCCCGATGTCGCTAGGACACATAATACAAGATGCAGGAGTCATACAATCCAGTCATGTATCAATCCTGTGCATATCGTGTGCTCATGTGAGATAACCTTTGCCTATCAGGGAGTCTCATAACAATCTGCCCAATGACATATGTAATAGTCAACCATATCTCATAACAAACATGCAAATGATGCGTATGAGCATGTATCATGATGCTATGCAGTCACATACTCATAATCGGTATCAATAACCAGCATCAACAATCGGCTTCGACAATGTGGACATTTAACCAACATTGCCCCCAAGGAATGGTCACATAGAGTCAAATATATAATGGGCCAACGACCTCACATAAAGGCCTAATATACAACACAATGGGCCTTACTCAAGGGCCATATATACACAACAAGTAAACCTTGCTCATGGGCCTAATACATATCGCGATGGGCCTTGCCCATAGGCCATAAATACATCATAATGGGCCTTGCCCATGGGCCCCAATTACATCATTTTAGGCCTCAACAACAGCTCCATACACATCAAGGTGGGCCTCAACAATGGACCATGATTATGATAAGATGGGCCTAATCACTTGGGCCTTATATATATACCAAAGTGGGCCTCAACAATGGGCCATAAATATGGCAAGTGGGCTACATCACACGGGCTATGTGTATATCAAATGGGCCAGATGCGTGTCACAATGGGCCTCATCACCTAGACTTCAATATACATCACATTAGGCCTTAGACACGGGCTGAATATGCATCTCGTCGGGCCTCAAATGCGGATCGCATATACATTACATTGGGCCCCGACAATCGGAATCGGTAATCGGCCACGACAAATCAGAATAGGTAATCGGCCTTGATCGATAATCGGCAATCGGCCACGACAAATCAGAATAGGTAATCGGCCTCGATTGATAATCAACAATCGGCCTAAAGGAAGGTCACAATGTGGACATCCAACCATCATTGTCCATCAATGTGGACATTCAACTAACATCGCTCCCAAGCAGTGGCCCACATAGAGCCAAACGTATAATGGGCCCACGGCCTCACACAAAGGTCTAATATACAACACAATGGGACTTACTCAAGGGTCACATATGCACAACAGGTGGACCCTTCACATGGGCCTCAGATACATCATACGGGCTACAACCCATGGGCCCTAAATACAATAAGTGGGCCGCATCAATGGGCTGCACTAATGGCCTCATATACATAATAGGTGGGCTCTACTCATGGGCCTTGTATGCATCAAGTGAACTACATCAATGGGCTTCGATTACATCATATGGGCCGGAAATATATCACAATGAACCATGACATATAGGTCAAAATTACATTACAATGGGCCTCGCTAATGGGCCATAAATACACAATAGGTGAGCCCTACTCACGGGCCTTAAATACATCACATGGGCCACTCCAATGGGCCAAAACATGCATCAAAGGGGCCATATCATATGGGCCACACCAATAGGCCCATATACATCAAGTCGGCTACATCAATGGGCCATAATAATGGGCCTCAAATTCAGAATAGGTGGGCCTGCACATTCAAAATGGGCCCACCAATTGATCGTCATGGATGAACAACACATATAATAGTGGGTCGCACGTCCAGCGGACTAGTCGGCATGGTTATAACACATACATCACGATGGGCCCTTTGCATCTCAAGGTGGGCCTAATGGGGTAGCCCATAACCTGAAAAATTAGGTAGACAGATTGCCTATAATGCATGTCTCGAGGTGGGCCTATTGCACCACTAAAATGGGCCCAATGGGTAGCTTATAATCCAGAAAAAAAATGGATAGGTAGCCTGGATATATAGCGAACTCATCCAGGTGGACCACTGTCCTAGGCATTGTGAGTATCCAACGCATGGATCGTGGTAGCCCTACGTCCCACGAACTGTACAGATGTACATCACGGTGGGGTCCACATCTAGTTGAACCACATGGCAAGGATGAAATAGGTGCAGCATGGTGGCCCACGTCCAGCCCCACTGGACAGATGGCTAGATATACAATCTTACATCAAGGTGTGCCGCGAACGTAGAGCGTGTAAATAAAGTACATATATCAAGGTGGGTCACACGCAAATGGAAGACATGACATACAATGCATCATCAAGGTAGGGGCCTACACGACTCAGACGGGCAGACAGTGGGGATGTAAAACACATACATCAAGGTGGGATCCACCTACCCACATGTGTGGGATGGCCCCTCATCCCAGAATAGATGGACGGAATATAATACATACCTCATGATGGGGCTGCGCAGAGCCTACTGCACCAGTACAACAGTATGGTGCTGGTGGTAAGAGGTACACCTACCCAATCCGTAATGGATGCGATGGATGCAACACGCATCATGGTAGGCCCCACACCCTACACGTATACTTGTGCAGGGTGGGTCCCATCGTCCAGACAGTGGAAGCTGTGGAGATAACATATACATCAAGTGGGGCAAGCCCCAAAATACACATGGATGATGTAGGTTCCACGCTAATCAAGGCAGGCTCCACCTAGTTGCTGGACGGTGGAGAATATATGTATAATATATAATATATATATCAAGGTAGGTACTCACCCATTTATAGTCATTCAATCTCCACTGATTAATGATAATGGGGTCCACAGGAGTTAGGGATCAAGCTGCCATTTGTATTTCCCTACATGTAAGTCTGTGTGACCCTGTGAACAGATTAGATGGAAAATAAACATCAAGATGGGCCCTGGAAAAAGTTTCAACGGTGGACATCAATGTCTCCACTGCTTCCTGTGGTGTGGCCCAGCGGAGATCTGGATCGGCCACCTTTTTTGGCCCCAGGCCCTAAAATTATCTAAAGAAATGGAGGGATGGTGAGGATCTGATACATACATCACGGTGGGTCCCACGTGGGGCCCACCAGATACATATATGTATATCATTATATATATATATATGTATTATATTATATTATAAAATAACAACAGCATCCAGGTGCTGGCGTTATCATGCTCCCCCTGAGATTAGAAGGTGCCTATGTATGTACGGTTTGAATGTAACGCATCTCTCAAGTGGGACCCACAGAATCAGATGATGTAATCACAGCAGTGGGTCCCACCAGATGGACAGTTAGGATATAATACATACCTCAACAGGGACTCACAGTTGCTGACGTGCAGGGCAGCAGTAGCTGCCTACTACACGGCACCCAGCATATGCACAACTCAGATCAAAACCCATTAAAGGTGGGTCTACAATGGACGAACGGTGTGGATGATACCCATACAATCAAGATGGGACCCACAAACCCTGCTGACGCTGCACAACAGCTGTAGGCAAGCTCAGATGAACGGTTTGGAAGTATAGATGAACAACGTGGGATTAAATACATGTTATCAAGGTGGGGATCAGATAAAACTCATACATCAGGTGGATTTCCACCAGATGGACGGTGAATGAAACATTTGCATTGAAGGGGCCCCACCATCCAGATGAATGGACGATGGACAGTACATCCACGTCAGTGGGTCCCACCTTCATTGATGGACGGTTTAGGTGGGACCATCCACACGTGGCCCTGGAGAATTTGCTGACGTCAGACCTCAGCGAGGTGGGCTCCACATTCTGACTGAAATGCAGCAACAGCTGCTGCGTTAGGCACTCCAGCCGATTCACGTCCACTGTCCATGGGTTGGACGGTGTGGATGATACGCATCCAGTCAAGGTGGGCCCCACACGCTGCCATGGTGGGGTCCACACGTCCCACGTCCTGAAAACGGACAGACGGTGTGGATCTTCACATCATTAAGGTGGGTCCACACACGTGGCCCACCAGATAATATAGTATATATATTATATATATATAAAAAATAAGAAACCAGAAATGTCCAGGCCTCAACGTCCAGGCCTGCTGGACAACAGTTTGTTCACTGAGCCTGGCCAGTCTTTGGGCCAACAGTTGGGGTGACTCCACTCCATGGACAGTGGAGATAAAACCCATAAATCACAGTGTGGTCCGTATGGGTGGCTCACATAGTTTAGGTCCACTGACATTTATATTTTTCCTTTCATCCATGCCGGTTCAAATGGACGGCCAGCAATGGTCGGTCCCGAAATCGGACGGTGTGGATCAAACTCATCATGGTGGGCCTACACCTCATCAACATCATCACCAAACAAAGGAAAAGAGAGAGAGAGAGAAGCACCCACCCTGATCGCCTATTCCTTCTTTCGCCTATGGACTCTAGAGCTCCAAGAGGACATTTGAACGGTGGAGATGGTCTTTGCATGAGGGGATTGAGTGATATGCAGGTGGGCCACACCAAACTTCTCCATGGAAGCCATGGACGATTGCTCCATGGGAGTTGCTTAAAAAAATGAGAGAGAAATGAGAGAGAGAAGGGTGAGGTGGAGTGATGGGATGAGAGGGATGGTGAGTGATGTAAGGGAGTACTTTGTTGTAAGAAAAGTATTGACTTTTAGGGAGGGGTGATTGTACTTAGCATTAATTGGTGATGTGTACTTTGATTGATAGGATTGATGGGATGCTTCGTAGAGATTCCCTTGATACTTGCAACGCGCGGCATTTTTCTCGAACTGAACTTAGGTCCACATCTTCTGGCCTGGGTATAGCCTCAGCACGCGAGACACGACATTGGAACCGCGGCGACGGCGCGATCGCACTGGTACAAGTCTCGGGTCGAGCTGATTCTAATATACGGAACACGACTCAGGATCATGTACAAACGTCGATAATAGATCACGGGTCGTCGAAATTTGACCAAGAGGACCGCGAAGGCATACAGAATGGTACGGGTTAGGTAACGGGTCTTACAACAATGAACCTCATCATAAGGGCCTCATATACATTACAATGGGCCTCATCATAAGGGCCTCATATACATCATATTGGGCCTCACACAAGGGCCTCACACACATCATATTGGGCCTCACACAAGGGCCTCACATACATCATAATGGGCCTCACCACATGGGCCTCACATACATCATGGTAGGTCCCTTGGGTCAGCCCCTATGGTAGAACAAAATAGATGGACAACATGCATATAGAACTCATACAACATGGTGAGCTTGTATAGTATATATGGGCCCCACCAAACGAACAGTGTGGATGGAATACATGTAGCAAGGCGGGCCCTGCACATATAGTAGGTGGGACCTACGTGTACAGCAGGTGGACCCTGCACATCCAGCAAACGGATGGACAATGTGGAATGAAACACATACATCATGTGGGTCCACCGTCCATGGCCAGACAGTGTGGAAAAAATACATACACCAAGGTGGATCCCACCATCCAGAGATGCTGGACGATGAGGATATAAACATATACATCAGGTGGGTCCACACGTGTGGCCCACCAGTCCAGTAAAATAGACAGGCAGTGTCAATACAACACTTGCATCATGTGGGTCCCACCATTCAGGGACTAGACGGTGGACAGTGTGGATATTCACATACATCATGTGGGCTCCGCTGTCCCTTACTGGACGGTGGACAGCATGGATGAAACTCATACATCTTGGTGGGTTGTCTGCCCTTAACAGCATGGATAAAAATACATTAGGGTGGGCAACTGCCCTGGATGGTGTGGATTACATACATCACGGTGGATCCCATCATCCTAAATAGCTGGACGATGTGGATGATACACATACATCACTGTGGGGTCCACGTCCATGTGGCTGGATGGCGTGGAGTAAAATACATATATCATGGAAGGCCCCATGATTTAGACTGTCTGGATGACCGACCATCCCTTTTGGATGGTGGGTATATAATAGATACAGCAAGGTAGGTCCACTCATGTGGATAAAACAGCTACATCAGGTGGGTTCACATGGTGGCCCACCAGCATGGGATACAAGCTGATATTTGTATCTTGCCTCCCGTCCAAGCCTCCCCATATGTATAGCCCAATGGCTGGATGAACGACATGGATAAAATGCTCACATCACGTGGGTCCCACGTCCAGCCATTGGACAATGTGGACATCACACACTCATCAGGTGGGCTATCATGTAAGGAAAGGTTGAAATTATGGTAAGTACTGCAATAGTAGAAGTTGGAATAGGTGAAAGTGTCCTGGGGGGGGGGGGGGGGGGGGGGGGGGGGGGAGGAATAGGAATTTATAAACTTTTCTTGATAATTAAAAATCCTATTAACCTGATCTTGATATAATGTACAACTATTGAGATATACTTTAACTCTAATGGCTTCCAAGCCAAGTAGAGGATCCAATCACAAGACTACTTAATATTTCAACATGATTTGGCAATTAGTCTATGATGGATGAATAATGTGGCAATGTGTGTGGGATGTGATTCTTAGCAATTCTAAACATTCATGTTATCATGTTTCATGTAATCATTCAAAGTAAGCATAATAAATGAATATACAAATATCAATCCCAAACACAGTCGTTTATAGTGGTTCAGCTATGTGCCAACTCCACTCCCGACGGACGTACTCAACCTTTGAGTGTATCAGATTTCACTAATGGAGGTTTTAAATCAGGTTCACCTCTATCCTTTACAACATACACAAGGTCGACTCTAGGACCTACACAAGAAACCTAGACATGCCTACACAAGGCACATGTTTATGCCCTATACAAGAGCAAAGGTCAACATGAAGCACCTGAGTTTTATGCCCTATACAAGAGTAAAGGATCCACACAAGAAATCTTAATTTTTGGTCACACAGGCCAAGGATCCACATAAGGAATCTAGGTTTTAGGCCACATAGGCCAAGGATCCATAGAAGGAACCTAGGTTTTTGGCCACACAAGCCAAGGATTCACACAAGGACCCTAATGTAGGCCACACAGGCTAAGGATTCACACAAGAACCCTAATTTAGGCCACATAGGCCAAGGACCTACATAAAGGACCTGATTTTATGCCCTACACAAGAGCAAGGGTCAACACACAACACCCAAATGTACTCTCCCATCGGAGGCCTCCTATGAGGGCTTGAAAAGGTGAGATGCACCCATGACCCAATCTTACACAAGGAATGATCAACAGGGTCTCTAAACTCAAATGACTTACAGATAAGTAGATGAGCCTCGTTCTTCATGTTGATGAAGATCTCCTCCTTTGATGACAAAGATTCTTCAGCTCCCTTAATCCGCAACACTGATGATGCTCCAATGTAAGGTGACGGGTTGGGTCAAGGTTTATTGAAATTCACTCTAATAAATGTTAATCATTAAGAGACGGAGTGATTCCAAGGTTTTAAGCATTCAAGGGATCCCAGCTCAATGATTTTCCATTAAGATGGTAGCTGGATGATCCTTGAATAAGGAAGTTCATTCACCAATGCACTTTGTTGAATGTTAATGATGAGGGTGGATTGAAGGATGAACTCCCATGAGAAAAAGGGCTTAGGGTAAGTGGTATGCAATTACTCTTTCAAAGCTCTCTCACTTTTTCTCACTCTAGAACTAAGAGCAAGCCTTGCTTATATAGAAAAAATGTTCCAATGGTAATAATGTTGTCAGAGACTGACTGAGTTCGATGTCATTGGACCTTATTCGATATCATCGAAGGTGTACTTTTGATGATATTGAATCTAGGCTCGATGATACGAACTCAAATGAAGACAAACTTGGAACATTTCTGACTGAGGATTGATGACATCGATCATATCTCAATATCATCAATTTTTGAATTACGATGACATCGAGACTCTATCGATTCCTCGATCATTTCCACATGATTTTCCTCATAAGCTTGTTGGAATACTTTTGACTAGATTCGATGTCATTGAGACTCCCTAGATATCATCATGATTTGAATTTCGATGACATCGAGTAATGTGTCATTCCTCAAACATTTTAGATGATTTTCCTCTGAAGCTTCCTAGACAAAACTTATCCCGATTTGATGTTATCAAGATCATATCAAGGACATCGTGATATGAATATCAATGACATCGATTCTATTTCGATTCCTTGAGCAGTATAAAAATATTTTCCAATACTTTACTGGATAATGCTCTAAGTCTATTAATAGTATCAACTGTCCTTCGATATCATCGATATCTACTCATCGATATCATCGAATGTATGTTCGATTTATTGAACATTCTGTCTAAATTATGTTATGGTTACTGGACATAAAAGACCTAATTCGATATCATCGAGAGCTTTTCGATGTCATCGAACATGAGTGTTCAATGACATTAACACATACTCGATATCATCAAACTTTCCTAAAAAACTTAAAAGATTTTCCTGTTTAAAACTTAAGTTTTCAGACTATTTCTTCATATGTTGTTCTAAGTCTTTTAGGGCTTTTGTTTACCTAGGTGTTTTGGGATTTGGGATGTGAGGCTTCATTTACCTGTGACGGGCTCGAAAAACACATCTGGTTAAGGCAATGCTTGATCAATCTTCATATGAGGCTCACCTGACTCACCGACTCAACTTACACGCTAATTCACAAACCAGGGCACTTTCAATCTCCCCCTTTGTCAATTACGTGACAAAACACAAAACACCTAAAACAATACCTAGAACAACACCCTAAATTGTGTTTCACATGAACTTTTATGCAATTTTACATATAGTATATTTGAGTTCACACATAAAACAAAGTCTTCATGTAGCTGCTCCCCCTATCTTCTTGCAGCTGCTCCTGTAATGTCTTGAAAAAATCTATACTTAGACCTGAGTACCACCTCCAGTATGAATCATTTATAACTAAATCCCTTAGAAGTTTAATGTGTATTAGCTAGCACAAAACTAGATTACATGTGAAATTAGCACCAATAACTTCTAGTACGATCTGTAAGACCTAAAACCCATAGAATCGTTGATGCTATATTGCCCTGAAATCTAGGATCCAACTCTAAACCCAGTTGCTCTCGGGAATACTTTGTAACTTCGTATTGGACCTAGACCGCATGTCAAAAGTCTGATATTGATGAACTTAGACCATTATGACCGCCTAGTTGGACTTGACTATCACCTCGAACATCAAATCCAAACGATGTCCTGAGACCATTTCCTTGAGTCTGGAGTGAAGAGAGTGAGAAAATGAAGATTTTTAGAAAATTAAATATGATTTTAAGTAATCTGGGACGTGTCGCTTGCGCATTATTTCTAAGAGTTCTGATCGTTAGATTTTGACCCAAATTCACCCTTAGATCAGGAAAGGTGGCCCATACATGTCAAAGTACTTGGGGCCCTGATCGAATTTCGATAACCATTGAATTGAAACTGGTCTGCCATGGACGATCTGAAAACCCAATTGGACTGAAAACCTAACTTGCTAAAGATCCAATATTAGTGAGCTTAAGTCCGACCACATTTGATAAGAGGACCTATAGAAGTGCTCCGTTGGATCAGAAAGATCTCGATTTGGTTATAACCTAAGTATACCTTCGTCCTAAGGCTATTTTTGTCGACTTTAGGCTTATAAAAGGGCCTTAAACCCTCATTAAAAAATTCCATACGAATTTCCTAAAACCTAGCTATTCAAGAGAGAGAAAAGAGAGAGAAAGTAAGAGAGAACTTGTTGATTCTCCATGAGATTCTTCCCAGTTCATCTACATATTAAATCTGCGTATCTGAATCGTTCTTCCAGCTATTCTGATTCCATTCTTGGAAAAGTTAATCAAACTCTAACCTGTTTTGAAGCTTAGAATAGCTGTAATGAAGTTATAGTTAATCAATTTCATGCCATAGGTAGCGTATCTGCCGTTGACAAAGACTTATCGTCTGAATCACATCTAATATACATTTTTTAGTTTAAGGTGCGGACTATACATGTTTAGGTTATGGTTTTTATGGCTTTCAATGTTAGATAATGATTTATTCATGACATGAATGCTATTACACATGCCAAATGCGCTATCTATTTCGATTTACGAATATGTATAATCTATGTTATAAATAGCGTATTTCATGTATATGTTAGAATACCCATATACGTATAGAAATTGTTATTATGATTGCCATGATTATTTGTCATTGATACATGCTTGATATGTATGCGGAAACTCCTTGACGAAAGGACTCGCCCTAATATGTAATGGAGTCGACATGCGTGATGTAGTTTAAGTGTTTGTTTAAATGCTTGAATGAGTTAGTAGTTATTAAAGTGTGGCTTTTTAGGTTGTTGAGATATGAATCTCAATCACCTTAACTGTGTGTATGATTTCCTCCATGAATTGTATAACCTAGATTATTCATGTTAACTGTGTGTATGATTTCCTCCATGAATTTTGTAACTTAGATTATTCATGTTAACTATGTGTATGATTTCCTCCATGTACTGTATTTATATTCAAGTTATATTTCATAAATGTCCATATGATTGTAGGATATGAATCAAATGCCTGTTATTGAGCTTGTACGTGATTAGGACTGTATGACAGTCCAGGTAATCAATAATCATTCTTCAAATGGTGGTTGAGGTCGTTTTCACCACGCAGGATGAGTTTAACGAATCCAAGTCGTGCTTGGGATGTTCGACAGTGGTTAGGCCACATGGAGTGCTTATGCATTCCATGTCGTTCAACTCAACGTGTGCTTGGCCTAGTTGGGCTTATCAAATAACTCGATTAACCGATGTTTGTTTACCATGTTTGGTCGTTATTGTTTAAATCTAAGACACCGAACTCACTAGTGAAACTCCCGTTAACCTTGGTACCATGATCCTATAAGACTCATGAGCCAGACATAGTGGTATGGGAAATGGTGGTCGAGCTATCGGCCTACGCTGGGGTGACGAGCCTCCCCGTAGTGACCAGTGAGCACCTTACTCTCATGAGCCGATTATGGTGGTATGAGACACTATATTCTTGTTATCGGCCTACATTGATTAGTGACGAGCCCTCTGTAGTGACCTCGAGTATATCCTGACACTGCATAAGGGCGACGAGTCTTGTTGTAATATTTAGAATATAACTAGACCTGTATTGATTGGTGATGAGCCCTTTACAGTGATCTAGAACCATACATCGTATGAGATTTCCTTGGACTGACGACCCTAGAATGGATCAATGTTTAGGAATTGGTATAAGGGAGGTGTCTTAGCTTCCCAATCCTGCTGTATGAAAAGGACAAATAAGAACTTGGTAAGCATACTCATGTCATCACACTGCATGTGCTATCAGTGTTGGTGTAAGAGCACTAAAGAAGTGACTGACATGCGCGACCATAAGATGAAGATCGCAGAGGGAGTTTGTGGTGAGGGCATGCATCATTAACCCATTCATTCTCGCATTAACAAGAGTATCTAAGACATGTTTGATTGTACTGCTTTATCATTACTGCTTGATTGAATTGATAACATGTTAACCTTTTCTGTATAACTCCACTGAGTTGATCACTCACTCCCACATTCTGGGATGGTGCTTAAACACCAACCAGACTTTGACTTAGCTGCAGGTGATGGTGATGCCTGCGAGGTGGAGTCGGAGTTCTACAAGGATGAGGAGGCTTTCACGTTCATGCAGTTCTCAGGCGGGTTCATGTGAGCCTTGTCCTGACTGGTGGGGATTCTTGGATATATATATATGTTGATTTTACACATTTGATACATGTATTTTGATAAACAGTTGTACTTATTACCCTGGGCAGAGCACGCATCTTTTGGAGACTATTTTTGGATTATATATGTGCTTAAGTCTTCCACTTGCATTTTCTATCTATCCCTGAATTATGTCTGCTGACTGGCTAAATCTACTTCATGTTTTATGAGCTAACACAGACAATATACATCCATCATTATTTATGTTGCATAAGTGATGTTTTGGAACTCGGAAGCTGAGTTATGCTCGATCCCCAAATTTCAAGGCGTTACAAGTTGGTATCAGAGCATGATCTAGATTAAACTGGACATGAGTTAAGGTCACACGATGACGTTGATACCACTATAGTGTAGGAGGGTGTGAGAACACTCTAGAAATAGGTCTAGGACCCCATATGTCTTGTCTGGCGAAAGTTTACTGAAAATGATTGCTGAGATCGAGTCCGTGCACACTCCTGATCACACACAATGACCCCAAATTAAGTTTTGACCATCAATTGATGGGTATAGACTACATTTCATTTCATTCCAGCCGTTAAAAATTGGTAAATACGAATAGAGATTAGATTAGTTCCGAAATGACCCGAAACGGCTCAAATCGGAAGAGGGGGCCAAACGAACCACTTTCAGGGGGTCCCAAGGTGGGACCCTAACTTTTTTAGACCCAGGGAGTAGTGAGGTCCTCGCTCAAAGGGCGAGGCCTCACCCGTTTGGTAAGTGGCCGGTGAGGGTCTCGCTGACTGGCGGGCCTGTATGGACCGGGCCTTCGGGCCAATGGCACGTGGGGCCTAGTGGGACCCACTGGTGCAGGGTTCGACCCCTATTTCATCCCCAATCTACTACTTTCTTCACAAACCACCCTCCCAAGCTTTCCCTTTTCTTCAAAACTTCCCCATTCTCTTTCAAATCATCCTTCCAATCACTCCTTTCATTTTTCATTAAATCCTTCATCCCTTCACTGTGTTCAGCCATACCCATCACCTAATCCTTCCATTTCCTTTGATTTAAGCTCTCAAATCCCTCATTTAAGCTCCAAAATCGTGTCAACCCCCAACCCATCTTATTTGGATCTTTTCTTTCTTCAAAACTCCTTTTCTTTGAACTTTTACACTCCCATATCAAGCCTAAATTCGTGGAGACCTAAAGATCTCAACCCTTCCCTTCATTTTCTTTACTTTCCATGGCTTTCTTAGAGCTTGTTACGGCTCTATTTTCTATTTTCACCATCCTTTCTCTGATGGGAAAGAAGCAAGCCCCTATGGATGAGGCTAGGCTTAGTCGCCCCGCTCGTTCGAGAAGGCCTAGAGGAGCTACCACCAGTTCAAGTGTTGGGAGAGAAGTGCAGACGAAACGACATTTAGATCCCCATGCTCCAATAGGAAGATCGTTGTTGGCCGAGTTGTCTCATGGAGTCGACGAGGACCATAGGGTTCTTTCTGAAGCGCATGTTTATGGGTGACTCTTTGGCAAGTACTTGTTGTTCGAGCATCTGGAAGAAGCTGGGTGGGGTCCGCTATTTGAAGGCGAATCACGTGCAAATGTGAGCACTGTTCAAGCCTTCTATGCTCACATTCGAGTGCCTATGCTGGAGCCCTTACAGTTTAAAATCCCCTTCGGCAGAGACCGAGAAGCCACAATCAACATGAGGTTGATAGCTCGAATCCTGAATGTGCCACTTGGTGAGGTACATGCTAGTGAGAGGAATCTGAATAATGTTCGTGAGAGGGATCACCGCACCAGGTTTCTATGTGGTCATTTGGTTGAGTGGTAGCATAACAAGAGTCTCTTGGCGACCCATATGTCAGGTGATTTTTGTTTGCTTCACCATATCTGCACGTTCAATGTCTACCCCAGGTGGAGTAATAGCAGTGAGTGCACGCGTCTCATGGTAGATTTCTTCTACCAAGTGGGGGCAGGGAGAGAAGTTGTGCGTGCCTACGTTTGTCCTGCGATAAATCATCCTTATCGTGCTATCAAGAAGAACGACTGAGTCTCTTCCCTTTAGCCGACTCATATGTAAGATTACATTTGAGTTTGGCTACAGACTTGGGGCAAAATTGCCAGCGCCGGTCCATTACATCACCGAAACCACTCTTAACCAGATGAAGATAGGGCCTCGGTAACGATAAGCCCAGCTTAATGAGAGCTAGGATGAGTCTGAGAGTGAAGAAGGAGAAGAAAGTGATGAAGAAGGTGGGGCAAAGGTAGAGGAAGAAGTGCAGGACGAAGAGGAAGACGAGGCTTAAGATACTGATGAGACTCCTCCTCCTGCGACTCAAGAGCATGATCCTGATAGGGCTGATAAAGAAGCCCATTTATTTAGGCTTGAGGAGGACCACACCACTCTTCGATAGGATATTATGGATTTGTGGGGCCTCGTGAAGCATAAGTTTAAGAAAGTAACCCGCACGCTGAAGACTATCCTGTGCTGCCTGAAGGATAAGGGTGCCCCTTCTCCATCGCCAGATTTCGATGAATAAGCTTTATGTAGTTGTTGTTTGTTTATTGTTGCTTGTCTTTATGTGTGGTTTGGTAGTTTGATAGTTGTTTAGTGTTTGAAGCTTAGTTGTTTGCTCACATGCTTTCTCTGTCGTGATTCATGTAATGTTGCACATCATGTATTGTGACAATTTTGATAAAGAAATGCATGTTATTTTTTTTGGCTTGTGAAGTTAATGTTATGGATGGACTGTATGAATGCTTAATCTCATTGGTTGCTACCCTCTATTGTATGTAGGGTATGCCACCTAAGGGCTCGAGATCTTCGACCCGTCTCTCTCTGGGTAATTCGCTAGACGGGGTCCTTGCCCTGTGCGATACTCATATGAACCCTCATTCAGGCCCATCTCGTTCTGATCCCATGCCGAGTTCTCAGTCGACTTCTGGCCGTGCTGCTGGGCCGCCTCCTGTGACACCTTTTATGGTGCCTCCTATCACACCTGCGGTTCCCGAGCAGAACCATGCGTATGCATCGACGCCTTCTACATCATAGTCCGCTCCATCTCCTAATAGGCTAGAGCAGATGATGTTATTGATGTAGCAGCAGCAGCAGCAGTTCTTGTCTTCCATGGCTAGTATCTTTGCTTAGTCGATGGGGGTGACTCCACCTGCCTCGCCTCTACACCCTGTTGGGAATCCTAGTGCGAGCGACACTTTCTAGCGATTTCAGCGCTTGAGGCCTCCTACATTTTCGGGTACTCACAGACCCGAGGAGGCTAAGTATTAGATCGACCGCGTCTCTAAGATGCTTAGACCGTTGCACTGTTCCGAAGTGGAGCATGTTGAGCTTGCCACCTTCATGTTTAAGAAGGAGGCTAGCTTATGGTAGGACAGCATACTCCGCACAGTTACGGAGGGATTTGAGTGGACGTGGGCGACATTTGAGGCTCGTTTCCACGAGAAGTATTTTCTGGTCACTTAACGACATGAGAAGGAGAAAGTAAACAATCACCTTTCACTCCATTAACATTCAATCCTTTCATGAGCATATAAATAGTGATAAACTAATCATCATCCAATTGTTAGTATTCATTTCTACAAGCATATAATATGCAAAATTCAGCATCCTGCATACAAGATTCATTCTCATAGACAACTTAATTTCGAGCTTGAGAAATATCATCATTCATGAAAGCACGAAAACTACCCAAGCTTGGCAGTATTAATAATTTAAAGTATCCAAAAACCAATGTCAGTAGGCCCAAACATGGGCATATGTCATATAAAAAAATAATTAATCTTCCAGCCCATTCTTGGGCACATTTACCCAACAAAAAATAATAATCCAACTATGTTACCCATCCATGGGCAATCTCCCAACCAATAAAAAATATCCCAATAGTATGGACCAGATAAACACACAAAACTGTCAGACTATACAAGTCTGTAGACCATCACATACACTCATAAGTACTTATGATAATAAAAAAGATACTCATGTTGTCACGCCCCAAACTTGGAAACGAGACTCACAAAATTCCCGATTGCCTAATCTAGTGCCGACAGCCTCCGTAGTACCCCATTCTCGTCTCCCAGTGCCCATACGCCAAATTTCGATCCTCGGATCCTACAAGGAAGATTTTCTAGTGTACATTTAACTCGTAATAAGCATAACCAAAAGTTTACCCAAATCAAAAAGGTAACATCGTCATCATATATCCATTAATATAAACATTTGAATACAGTGTTGAAAGGGAAATACATATATCAAAAATTAAATCTTCAGTAGATAGCTGCACGCTCCAAACTCAACTCTATTGTGACCTAACACCACCTGTACGCATCTATCGTGCATAAGCTTATAGAAAGCTGAGAGGGTGGTGTAAGTGTGTGTGCAAGGTAAGTGTCAAGTATGCAATATCAGAGAAATGTGAAAACATACCGGTAAGTCCATAATTACCATCAGCCTTATCCAAGCTATGCGATGCAAAACCTAATAGCCAATATCATATATTAAGGAAACAATGTAGATCAGCTATGCGATGTGGAGTCATAGTAAGCCAAATATCATATACTGAGGAAATAATGTAGATCATCTATGTAATGTGAAGTCATAGTAAGTCAAATATCATATACTGAGGATGCAATACAATATGCAAATCCTGACGAGTCCACGAATACTGTCAACCTCATCTGTGTCATATAAATGTAGAAACATAACAAGCCAAAATGCCATATGCTGTGGATGTAATGTAATATGTTGTGCAAATGAAATGACTAAGCTAGAGTGTGAAGGTAGGATGATAGTACGTAATATCACAGGCTATGGGGTTCATCACAAGAGACTTTTATCCAAACCAGTCCCATACCTAAATTTAGATAGCCATACTCAATGTGGTAAACTCCTGATCTCAGGTTAGTTGTGTGCCCCAACCAAAATCTTGGCCACTGGGAAGGTACACAACAATTAGTTACGCACCACCAGCTTGAGTGGATAGTGAATGAATGAATGAATGAGAAAAATGTTAAGCATGCAACTCCTGCTCAATAAGTCCACATATCAATACTGTACATCTTTGGGATCATTACCGGGGTTTAGTACACTCCACACTAACTGCCACCTTCTTAGCCACACAGCCCAGTAAGTAGAAGAGACCACATTATCCACCTGCCAGCAATATACCAATGCCTACCCGGCTCGTCGATAGCTAACCCATTTGCTAGTTGGTCAAACTCAGCCTAGCTTACAGCCCCCTCACTCAGGCAACAAGGTTACACCCCTTTCCAACCGACCACAACATAGTGGGAGACCCAACCTACTGGTATTCGGCACTTGAGAGCTCATGTATCCACTCGATCTAGACGTTGGAGTGTCTCCTGGCCACAGAGGTTTAGGGACTTTCACCCATAGACATCCAACGAGCCCAGATGCTAGAACCAAATATTTTTAGTATCCCATCTGACCGTCCACAATAATCCTATGGAGGTCACAACCTCAATATCGATAGGGTGCTAAGTGATCGCGTCACACAAATGCGAGATTCATAAGTCATATAGTCCAATCATATATCAATCCTGCACATTCGTGCGCTTATGTGGGACGACTCCGTTACCAGGGAGTCCCACAAACAACTTGTCCTGTGGCATATGCAAGGGTCAATCACATCTCATAACCAACATGCAGATGATACATATGGGTATGTATCATGATGCTATGTTATCATATATTCATAATCGGTATCGATAACCGGCACCAATAATTGGCATAGATAATCAGCCTTAATTTCTAACCTCGATATTTGGCCTCTATAATCGACCTCGACAATTGGCCTCGATATCTGTCCTCGATAATCGGCCTCGAAAATTGGCCTCGATAATCGACCTTGATATCCGGCCTCGATAATCAGCCCGATATTCTACCTCGACATTTGGCCTCGATAATCGGCCTCAACAATCGGCCTATATGCAAGGTAGGGTTCGTAAATGAACAACCAATCTAAACCATTATATAAGGATTGGCCCTCAGCCGTGGATATGCCAAATTCGGTAGTACGGAGCCATCCGTCTACAGAGATGATGAACCATGCAACATCAATGGGGCCCAATGATTTGGGTTGACCCAGAATAATGACAATGTACTTAACAAAGGGCTAAGGGAAGGTCACAATGTGGACATTTAACCATCATTGCCCATCAATATGGATATTTAACCAACATTGATCCCAAGGAGTGGTCCACGTAGAGCCTAACATATAGTGGGCACATGGCCTCACATAAGGGTCCAATACACATCTCATTGGACATCACATGGGCCTCAAATATATCATAATAAGGTGGGCCCTGCACATTCCAAATGGGCTTCAAATATATCACAATGAGCCACTTCATGGGCCTCAGATATATCACAATGGGCTGCACAAGTGGATGACATAGATGAAACACGTACAACATGGTGGGCCTGGCATTCACACAGCAGGTGGGCCCTGCTTCCATGGCCAGACGGTGTGGATTTACAGCACATTCATCATGGAGTCCCACTGTCTAGCAAGCTGGACGGTGAGGATATACAACACATGCATCATGGCTAGCCTCACGTCCTAGAAATGGATGGATGACCTAGATATAGATCACATACATTACACGGGTCCCTTCCTACGGACGGTGCGAATAAGACCCATACATCATGACCGTCTCACACGGCAGAAAACAGATGGACGGCGTGAATATACAATATATATATATATATATATATATATATATATATCACTACAGGCCGCACAAATGGACAGACGATTTGGATGTAACACAATTTCATGATCAGGCCCACCGTCATGGACAGATGGACGGTGGGGATATAATAAATACACCATGGTGGCCTCCACTCGCTTGTCCGGATGGACGGTATGGATACAAAATACATATTAAGGTGGGTCCCACAAGAAAAAAGATGGGCGATGCAGGTAAAACACATATATCACGATAGGGCCCACCGTCATATTGACGGTGTAAATAAAATACTTACATCAGGTTGGGATCCACCGTCCATGGACTGGATGATGGATGAAGTACATGGGGGTGGGTCCCACTGTCAAGGGATGATGTGGATAAACACACAGACCCAGAGAACTTATTGTTGTCAATACTGTAGTTAAACGGCCGTGTATGGTACACTGGGTAACCAGGTTACATGAAGGTGGGTCCCACATGGGGCCCACCATAATATATATATATATATATATATATATATATATATATATATATATATATATATATATATATATATATATATATATATATATATATCATATAATTAATATTATATATAATTTTTTAAAAGGGGCACCATCAAGCATCCAAGCCTGGATGGACGGCCTGGATGTAAGGCGCATGCATCATGATGGATCCCACCATCCAAAAATCTGGACGGTGGAGATCAAACACACATATCATGGTGTGGTCTAGATGGACGGCGGGATGAAACACATATATTTAAGTGGCCCCGGTCCCACACGCTATGTACATGTAACATCCCTAAAATCGGGGGTCGAGCATAAACTCCACTCCCGAGTTCCAGAACGTCACTTATGCAACATTTTCAATGATGGATGAATGTCGACTATATGAGAGCATTAAACATGAGTGGGATTATACCAAAACATCATATCACACTCCAGAGACAGTTAAACTATGCAAGCGAAAGACTGTGTTAGATATATAACATATATAAACTGTTGTAAGTCTCCAGAGTGTGAACATGTTACCAGGTTAAATATCTGCATGTATACTCCAAAAATGAACAAAAAGAGAATATACATGAGTGCTCTAAAAATATAAAATGACAAGTGTCATAGCGTCTAATCAACCTCCCTATAATCCCGTCGATTAGAACACGGTCTACATAGACCTACCTGATAACCGCCTATAGGAGGAATCCTCCTCGTCATCATACAAGTTCGGCTCCGCTTCACAAGTAGCGCCATCATCTGAAACTAAAATAGGGACTGGTTGGTGTGTACAACACCGTCCCGTAACATGTGAGTGAGTAGCTAACTCAGTGGAATCATAGAGCAAAGATTAGCATGTTATAAAATCAATCACGCAATAATGGTAAAACAAGCAATCTAAACACTGTGATTAATGTAAGGATGAGATGCAATAATGATGCATGCCCTCACCGACATACTCCCTCATGCGATACCATCTTACGTCTGTGACATGCTTTCTTCCCTCGGTGCTCCACATCTTCCAGGCACATGTAGTGCGATATGAATATGATTACCGAGTTGTTATTAGTCCTTTTCATGCAGTAGGATTGGGAAACTAGGGTACTTCCCTTATATCATTCCCAACAAGGATCCTGTTTAGGGTCGTCACTCCTAGTAGTCTAATACGATGATATATTTCTAGGTCGCTGCAAGGGCTGTCAAGGCTGTTGCATGCACTCGTTGCTCCTCTCCCCCATCACCTTATTAATACATGCCTAGTTTGTACTCTTGTTGCTACGGAAGGGTCGTCGCCTCACGTAGACTCAAAGTATGCTCGAGGTCACTACAAAGGGCTCGTCACCAATCAGAGTAGGCCGACAGCTCGAATATAGTGTCTCATACCACCATAATCGGCTCACGAGTCTTAGGTGCTCACTGATCACTACAGGGAGGCTCGTCGCCACAGCATAGGCTGACAGCTCGACCACGGTGTCCCATACCACCATGCCCGCCTCATTAGTCTTAATGGATCGAGGTACCATGGTTATCAGGGTTATCACCGGTAAGTTCAGTACCCTAGGTTCAAGCAGTTATGACGAATACAAGGTGAACATACAACGGTCAATCGAGTTACTTGATGAGTCTGACTAGAACAAGTGCACGTTGAATCGACCGACATGAAGTGCACAAGCACTTCGTGTGGCCTAACCACTGCCGAAAACTCTAGTACGACTCAGGTTCGTCATACACATCTTTCATGGTGAATAGAATCCAACCACGAATTCTATTCTATTACTGACTGCCTGGACTAGAGTATAGCCCCAAGCACATGTAATGTGAAACAGTAATCATATAAGATAAACAAAATTGAAATAACAAGTAATTCAAGCATGTTAGCAACGTGTTATAAGATACAATATAAGCAATTTAACCATACACAAGCATTTCATACATATAAGATAATCAATTCAAATATAACAACCATGGAAGAAATCATATACATTATCAAAATAGTTGAGAATCCTATCTCAACACTAATCTACAACCTCATTTACTCAATACTTATACAAACACTTAGTCTACACACATTAGTCTACATAGCATATGTCGACCAAAATGTGCATTAGGGCGAATCTCTTCGCCAAACAGATCATACACGCATAACTAGTATAGGTACATGGCAAATACTCATGGTAATCATATCAATAAAATACATACGTATACAGTATTTCCTACAAATACCCAAAATACCCTAAATCTCATATTCTTCGTACGTATTCGAAATAAAAAAAAGGCAGCATGTTCTACATGTCAAACAGCATTCTTGTCAATAATCTACCATTAAATGGAATTGAAAGCTTTGAAAACAGGTAATCTAAGCATCTAAAATCCACACCTTACGCCGTAGAAGTGTAACGAATTCAATAGAGACTTAAGTCTTTGTCAACGACTAATTGGTAACCTACAGTATGATCTAGGTTAGCTACTTCACTACTTGCACCAATAGAAACCCTAGAACAGGTAGGCTTTCTTACCTAAGAAAGAAGTCGGAGTCACCGAAAAAGTGATACGGAGGGGTGGATTAGGTACGTAGCAAAGCTGGGAAGAATCACCAACTTCTCTCCCACTTTCTCTCTCTTTTCTCACTCTTGATTTGGGTAGGGTTTGAAATTTTTATAGGATTTGTGAGAGAGGGTTAATGCCTTTTTATAAGCCCAAACACAATGAAAACAGACTTGAAGTCAAGGTATACTTAAGTTATAACCAAATCGGGTCTGTTCCGATCCAACGGAGCACTTCTGGAGCTCTCTAATATTGGATCTAGGTCAAACCAAGTTTTTAGTCCGGTCGGGTTTCCAGATCGACCGTGGCGGGCCAGTTTCAGTTCAGCAGTCACGGAAACTCGATCAAGGCCACAAGTGTTATGACATGTATGGGCCAATATCCTAATCTGAGGGTGAATTTGGGTCAAAATATAACGGTCAAAATGCTTAGAAATAACGTCCAAGTGAAACGTGCCAGATTTCTTAAAATTATATTTAATTTCTTAAACATCTTCATTTTCTCACACTCTTCACTCCGGGCTCAAGGAAATCATCCTAGAGCATTATTTGGATGTGATTTTTACAGTGCTTGTCAAGTCCAACAACGTGGTCAATATCTTCTAAGTTCATTGCTATCAGACTTTCGACGTGCGGTCTAGGTCCGATATGAAGTTTCTGAATGCTCCCGAGACAACTGGGTTTAGAGATTGATCCTAGGTTTCTAGGTAATATAGCGTTAGAAATCCTAATTATTTTGGGCCTTGTAGTTTGTATTTAAAGTGGTTCAAGTCAATTCTACTGAGTATTCAGTTTGGTACTTAACCAAATTCTACCCTAATTATGGCAGAATACGCTCCTAGAGCCATTCTATGCCCCATTTTGGAAACTTATAGGTATTGTATTATTTTAATTATTTTTATATGGTTCATAATCAAGTTTATCCTGACTTCACTAAGTTTCATAATATTTCAAGTTGTAGAAAAATTTTAAAAATTCCAGAAGCAGCAGCTGTCCAATAAGTGATTATCGGACAGTTTCTCACAATGACCTACTTTAAACTATATTAAATATTTTATTATATTTTTCACATATTTTTATATAAAACTAGACTAATTTATCTTGAATCTAGTTTTTTAATCACATAAATCTGATTTATAACGAAGGAGATATGAGTTTTTAAAGTTTGATAAAATGTAAATAAAAAATGCAGAAATCGGGCTGCCTGTCCGCTATACGGACGAGGCCTAGCCGATGCAGCGAGGACCTTGCCGGTCACTGACTTATTTGGTGAGGGATCGCCCCATGGGTGAGGTCCTCACCCCCCATGGATGCCGGAAACATGTGGGGCCCACCTTGGATCCCCCCGAATTGAGTCGTTTGGGCCCACAAGTTTGTCTAAGCGTTTGTCGATATCATTTGCAAACCAGAATGAGTTACATGACATACAATATATTATTTTGGGGTAGAAGAAGCTAATACATCCAAATAACCTATCTATATCATGAAATTCTAAATATTAACTAGTCATAATCCCATTTTACACATGTATTTACCATTTATAGTAAGTTTTAGTTTAAGTATAGTTCCTCACCTTTTAAACTTTAGGTTTGTGTCTAATATGAAAGTACTTGGAGAAATTTGAAGAATGAGGTGGTGAAAAGTGAGATTTTGAAGGAAATGGGTTGAAAAGTGATTTCTAGACTTTAGGATTGATCTTTAAGAGTGATATGGTTGACCCAATGCCTAAGCACGTCTAATTCCAGGTTGGTAAAAATCCGGGGTGTTACAGTACAGCACGATAGGCTCCACCTGAGATTTGAATCTGCCTTATTCCCAGGCCCATGGTCTTGGATGGCTGGATGGATGGTGTAGATGTAAGGCACATACGACCAACTAGGGTCCACGTCAGTGTAACCCACCTGATTTGCTAACATTCACTTCAGCAACTATATAGATAGTGTGAGGTACCCAGCCAATCCACTTCCACCGTCCAAATGATTAGACGGTGTGGATGAACAAATATCAAGGTAGTCTACATGTCCTAAAAGGCTGGACGGTGTGGATGAACAGATAAAATACATACATTAGAGGCAGGTCCATACGTGTGGCCCACCTTAGCCTTGAATTAAGTTGTTATTTATGTTTTCCATCTATCCAGGGCTGTTGAGCAGTACCAGTAGTGCTGGTACCATCCAGGTACCTACTGGACGTAAGCTAGGTGAGCCCCACGGGGGGTCAGCATGGATTTAGGATACATACCTCACAGCGGGGTCCACTAGGATTGTAGCACCCTGAAAATCGGGGGTCTTGTATAAACCCGACTCCCGAGTTCCAGACCGTCACTTATGCAACAAAAATGATTATGATTCAATGTTGTCCAAGTTAAAGCATTCACATGAGTAAAAGTATACCAAAATTACAATTCATACTCCAAATTCAGTGATAAAAGCAAGCGGAAGACTAAAGGATATACATATCACTGTATGGAAAACAAAATAGATCTCAACTGTCTCCAAAGTATGAATACATCTCTGAGTCTCATATACATGTAAATAAACAGAATCAAAATGTCAAAAATAGTCCCACTGAGAAGTCCCGCCAATCCAAGCCACCTAAGCAAAGCCGTCGTGGTACTGCATATATGAGAACTCGTCCTTGTCCTCATCATAATCCGGCTCTGCCTCCTGAATCGCTGCCTCACCTGCATCTAAGATAGGGTCTGGTGGGTGTTGCAAACACCATCCCGTAACGTGGGAGTGAGTAGCTAACTCAGTGGAATAATAGAGCAAAGATTAGCATGTTCTCAAATCAATCATGCGATAATAGTAAAGCAGTAAATCAAACATTCCTAATACTGTTGTTAATGCAATATGACGTGACATGATGGATGCCCTCACTGACGATCTCCCTCATACGGCACCATCTTACGCCCATGGCATGCTTTCTTCCCAAAGTGCTCCACATCTTCCAGGCACATGCAATGTGATGGTGCTATGATTACCGAGTTATTATTAGTCCTTTTCATACAGTAGGATTGAGAAACTAAGGTACCTTCCTTATATCAATCCCAACACAGATCCTGTCTAGGGTCGTCACTCCTAGTAATCTCATACAATGTATATTTTGTAGGTCGCTGCAAGGGCTGCCAGGGCTGTTGCTCGCACTCGTTGCACCACTCCCCCATCACCTTATCAATTCAGGCCTACTGTACTCTCATTGCTACGGAGGAGTCGTCGCCTCCTGTAAACTCAGAATATGCTCGCGGTCACTACAAAGGGCTCGTCGTCTGATCAGTGTAGGCCGACAGCAAGAATATAGTGTCCCATACCACCATAATCTACTCACGAGTCATAGGTGATCACTGGTCACTACGGGGAGGTTTGTGGCCCCAACGTAGGCCGACAGCTCGACCACGGTGTCCCATACCACCATGCCCGGCTCATGAGTCTTTACGGATCAAGGTACCATGGTTAATAGGGTTTACAATGGTAAGTTCAGTACCCTAAGTTCAAGCAATTATGACTCATACAAGGTAAACATACAATGGCCAGTCGGGTTACTTGACGGGCTCGACTAGCACAAGCGCATCTCAAGTCGAACGACATGAAGTGTATAAAACACCTCGTGTGGCCTAACCACTGCCGCCAACTCCAAAACACGACTCGCATTCATCGACGCGTCGTTCGTGGCAAAGATAAGCAAACCACGAATTTACTCGGTTGCCGACTGCATGGACTAGGTATAGTCCCAAACATTTATGAATTCACATCAGCAATCACATAAGAGTAATGGGAATGAAATACAACAATGTGAGCATGTTAACACATGTTATAACATACAACTTAAGTAAATCATCTAACACATGCATTTCATACATATAATGAAATCATGCATATAGCCAACATGTAGGAAATCATTTACATCAACATATTATTTGAGGATTAAATCTCAAAATAATTCATAACACCATTTAATTCAATACATACTAATACAAACATTTATACAAACACTTAGTCTACACACTTAAGTCTACATATAGTATGTCGACTCAAAGTGTGCATTTGGGCGAATCTCTTCGCCAAACTGATTATGCACGCATTCCTAATATCCTAATGCGACAAAGAGCCATGTCAATCATATCTGCAAAATATGGATGAAAACAGTATTTCCTACAAATGACTAAAATGCCCTAAATCTCATATTTTTCGTCGGCTTACGAAACAGGAAACGGACATCATGTTGTACATGCCAAACGGCGTCGCCGTCGATAATCTACTATTAAACGATATTGAAAGCGTTGAAATCATCCAATCAAAGCATCTAGAATCCGCACCTTTTTCTTAGAGGTGAACCGATTCGAACGGAGCATATACGCTTCGTCTACGGTGAACCGGGAACCTATTTCACAAGACGTATAAGTTACCTTGCTAAGAAATCGACGTAACCTCAAATCAGCAAGTATTTAGGGTGTTTCCTTACCTAGAAATGCAGCGGAATCACCGAAAAAGTGATTGAGGTGCGTTACTTAAGCACGTGCAACAGGTAGTGCAAGCAGCAGGAAGTTCTCTCCCACTCTCTCTCACAATCTCTCACCTTTTCTCTCACACCAGCTAGGGTTTCTAGCAAATTCGGATGGGTGAGAGAAGTGGGGGTTTAAGGCCCTTTTATAACCTAAAACATGCCCAAAACAGGCTTGGGAACAATGTTTACTTGATGCCTAATCAAATCGGAGTTGTTTCGGTCCAAAAAGACATTTCGGGAGGTCCCCTGGCCGAACGCGATCGGACTTAAGCTCATGCATGTCGGATGTCGATCACATCCCATTTTCAGACCAGTAGTGTTCGTAGATCGCACGTGGCGGTCCAGTTTCAGTTCAGCGGTCATCGCATGTATATCAGGTCTACAAGTCTCATGATATGAAAGAGAAATTTTTCCTGATCCGAGGGTGTAATTTGGCTGAATTCTGATGGTCAGAACGCTTAATAATAACGCGCCAAGTCGTGTGCCAGATTTGAATTTCAAAATTCCAAATCTATCCTATTCTCACTCTCTTCACTCCAGGCTCAATGAAATAGCCTCTGAATGTCGGTTGGACTTGATTTTTGAAATGATTGTCAAGTCCAATTAGGCGGTTATAACGGTCTAAGATTGTAGGTATCGGACTTTCGACGCGTGGTCTAGATCCAATACAAAGTTTCAAAGAGGTCCTGAGAACAAACCGGTTTAGAGTTTAATCCGAGGTTTTAGAGTATTATAGCGTCATTGGTTTTACTCGCTTTGGGTCTTGTAGAACATATTTAAAGTGATCAGGGACTATTTCCCAGCTACTCTAGCGTTGCGCTAGCTAAGTTACACTTATTTTCCAAAGGAATTAATCCTACGCGATTTCTGGTCGAGTTGGTACTCGAGTCCAAGTACGAATTTTTCTAGGGCGTTATAAGGATGGACCACACAGCCCTCAAATCAAGCCGATATTTATCTTTTCCTTCATCTGGGCTGGCCCAAAAATGGGCAGCAAGATAGGCCCTACTTGGTGAATAGCTAGATGGTCCCCACTGAATGGATGGCTTGGATATTATGCATCAACGAGTGGGCCATAACATCATAAATAAAGAGAGAGAGAGAGAGAGAGAGAGAGAGAGAGAGAGAGAGAGAGAGAGAGAGATGGGATGGAGGGGAGGGACCCCGCTACTATGGGCCCTCCCTTTCTTATAATGCATACATCAAATGGGTCCCACCATATATGTGGGCCCTCAAATCATCAAGATCAATGGTAGAAATCCTAGATCACTCGCCGATTTCACTTCTTCCAGGCTTCTTAAACTTCTTGGCTCCCAGGCCTTCTCTTAGATGGTGGAAGACGAGGATTAAAGGGTGGAGATGGGAGATTAGAGGGGTAGGAAGTGGGCCACACTTGAGTTCTTCTCTCCTTAGGATTTTTCTCTCATGGTTACTTGGGATTTTGGTGGAGAATGGGATGGGATGTAGTGATGTATGGGAGAGAGGGATGGGTGTTGTAATAAAGGGTTAACTTTGGGGATGAGAGAGAGATGGGGGCCCATGCCTTATTGTTAAGAGAGGGATGGCTTATGTACTTGACTTATGATTGATTGATTGATGTGACAGGTTGTAGATATTCTCTCAAAATCTGCAATGTGCGGCGTTTCTTCAAAAAATATGCCAGCCCACAACTCCTGACCTAGGTATCGCATCAGCGAGCGAGACACGACATTGGAACCGCAGCAACAACGTAGTTGCAAGGGTACAAGTCTCAGGTCAAGTCAACTCAGTTTGATAGGGTACAACTCAAGGTCACGCGTAAACACTATCTATGCATCAGGGGTCATTAGAATTTGACCGAGAGGACCACGAAAGTCTACGGAATGGTACGGTTTAGGGTACGGGTCTTACACATGTCCTAAGTATGAGTGATGAACATGTTTCTGTGATGGGTCAATTAACAAAACTACAGCGTTATGCTGGCTGGAGTGGTGTCGTCACGCCCGAAAGTGAGTAAATCAACTATATGCTAAGTCGTGCATTGCAAAGCAGCCACCATTTGTTCCAAGCCTAAGATTCGCTCCTCCTATCGATCAAATCTATCTTTAAGCCATGTCATCACTCTTATAGTCACCCTGACCCGATCCTGATGTCGTGTGGTTGGAGTGACCCGTGGTCCCTACGTATCTCCTTCATTTGGTGTTGTTACCTCCCTATGCTAGTGTCACCTTAAGTACCTTCCTCAGTTTGCCCTTATGTGACTAAATGGAACCTGAGGTCCATCTTGTGGATGTTAACTTTGTTGAAATGTTGTAAAGGACTCTCAAGATCATCCGCCATAGGTAGTTCCAACTCATTACTCAGTACATGAAGGATATTAGGAAATGGGAGATAAGTTGCATAAGAAGTGTGGACAACAGTAGCCAACTGTTGGACTATAAGGGTGGGCAGACAGAATTTGACACCAGATGCGATGTTGTACAAAATGAGGACCATGAAGTTGGTAAGATCGGCTCGATTAGTTCCCCTTGTATACACATTTTTGGAGAAGATCCCATGTAGAACCTGATATTTTGGTTGCATGTATTTAGCTTTAAGTGAATTTCCTTGATATCAAGGAACATCTCTTCCATGGCACAGGAATTTGGTGGCCAGGGATCGAACAATTGGATCATCCATATCAAGGTCAAACATACTGATCAAAGAAAGAGTGAGACCAAACAGATTTGAGACAGACTCGACAGTGATTTCCACATTCATCTCCCCAACTGTGACTGTGATTGAGGGAGGCTCAAGGATTGGAGAACGACAATAGGCAAGAAAGCGATAGGTCCTTTCATCATGACATGGTCCACTGAAATCCAAGATTGGTGACCAATTAATTTTAGACAACAAGGATTCCAGGTTGAAAGGCCGAATGCATTCCCTTTCTACCCGACGTTCATGTGCAAGACTCCTCCCCAAATATTTTTCTAATACATTGGCGTGTGGCAGAGGAAATAATGCAGCTAGAGGAGGTGCGGATGGTGCAGATGGAACCTCACCATGTGATGACTGTTTGGTGGTGGTTAATTGGCGCGGGCGTGATTCGAGAGCTTTGGCTCTTTCTCATGGAGCCAGAGACTTTTGTCGGGTAGGTCGATAGGATTCTCCAACTATTTGGGCTTTTCCTTTGTCTCTTGACATGATAGATTAGGCACTAAAAGATAATGCAAGATGATAAGATAACTGGAAACCAAGTAAACTTTTGAGACAAGGAAGAATCGATGAAGATCAACAAAAGAGAAACCTCTATCAACCTAAGCTAAACCAATCACAATGAGGAATACCTTGAAAAGATGTGAAGTGGACTTAGGAATCCTCTTGATTTGAGGTGCAAACGGTCACCCAAACTGTCAATGACGTCCAGAAAAACCAGGGAGGAGGAAATGCCCAAAAACTGGAACGTAAAAAAAATTTCCCGCTCACCCTTCTTTTATCAGGCGGCCTTATTCAATATCATTGAATTAGATTTGATGACATCGATTGACCCAGATCGATGCTATCGAAGAAGTGTTCAATGACTGACTATCTAGGGTGATATTTTTTTATTCTGAGAGGTCGTCGATGACATCGAGATGTTCTCGATGATATCGATGAGACATTCAATTCGTTGACTAACTTATCGAGGAGAAGAATAGGGCATTGATCCGCGGTCTTCGATAACCTCTCAGATATGCATATCATAAAGTTTTCTTATCAGCTTATATACATAGAAAAATTTGTATAAAAAGTTGTGGGACTCACACTTATGAACATTTGTTATGTTCATTATCAAAAAGAATTTGATGAGGTATACAAACCTCGGATATAACATCGTAATCACAAAAGTGCATCATTTCACACACATGTTCGGGCCTAGATGTCATGACCTGAAATTATTATCTATGCCCTAGTGATATTAGGCGGAGGGATTATCCATGCTCTTGCCTTTGACAACATAGCAGTTGTCACTAGCGCAAAGACCCTTCATAATTAATTTACCTGATAGGTCCAAGATCTTGCACTCCTGTTTGGAGAATGTTACCACATGTTGGTTGTCGCATACTTGAGAAATGCTTGGAAGATTTTGAGTCAACCCTTCTATGCACAGAGCATTCTCATTTTTGAGCATTTCTAATCCAATAATAGTCCCATGTCTTATTACTTTAGCGGTGCGTCCATCTCCAAAGGTGACCTTCCCATCATTAATATTAGAATAATTTGAGAGAAGTGATTTTTCACCTGTGTTGTGTCTCGAGCACCCGCTATCAAGGTACCACTTAGCATCATTGTCTATTTTTGAAAATGAATGAGTTACTAGACAATTTCTCTTGTTTTTCACTGCCCATTTAGTGACAGTTTTCCTAGGAGATGTTGTTTTTCCTTCACTATGGGCTTATCTGGGTATGTTAGGCAACTGAATCACATTTCCTTATTTCATTAACTCTTTTCTTTTCTGATTCAGTTGAGCCACTTGACTCAATAGTTCTTCCATTCTTTTTGTCATTCTAAGTGGAGACATATATTTCTTACTCCTTAGCATGTATTTTGGCGGACTATTGAATTTTTGCATTGTTCTTCTAGTTGGTTTATATTTACCAGAAATGTTCACACCGGAATCAAATTGAGTCTTGCCAAAAGTAAGGCATTCAAACTTATAATGTCCTGAGACTTCACATGAGTGACAGATAGGAGTAGCCCTTGTATTACTCCTAGATGTAGTAGTTTTCTTAATCATTGGAGGCGCAGGAGTGGGACTTAGTTTGAAATCTTCATATCCTAATCCTCTATTATCTTTTTGTAGTCTCACCATCCCTAAAAGTCTTTCTAGTTTTTCACTACTTTGAGAAAATTTGTAACCAAGCTCAACAAATTTTTAAGATTTTTCTGCATAAAAAATAAGTGTGTGATTTTCATTCTTAAGATGCATGTTTTCATCTTTCAATAATTCAATCTGTTTATTTAGTTTTACTAACTTATATTTGAGAAATGAATTAATTCTTTCCAGCCTATATTATCTGAGTGGTATTGCTAAAGGTCATTGATCAAATGAGTATTCATCTTTAAAATTTTGTTTAGATGTATTTGTAACAATTTATTCTTATTTTCATTGATACCTAGTCTTTTAAGGATATTGATGCTATGCATATAGAGTTGATCATAGGCATCTTGTATATTATCCTCTTCTTCTTCTTCTTCTTCTTCTTCTACTTCTTCTTCTTTTTCATCATCTAATGGAAATGTTCCTTTGACTCGTGGTTCATCAATTTTCTCAGTTTCTATGGGAATGTTGGAGAATGTGTAGGCCATGAGAATTTTCAAGGATTTCTGGTCACCATCACTCTCCGAGTCACTGAATTCTGAGTTTGATTCTTTAGTGTCATCCCATGTGGTGTCATGGCCTTTTCCTTTGTCTTTTCGGTAAGGCATTCAGTGGACAAGTGCCCAAATTTCCTATAGTTGTAACACTAAGGCTCTTTGGACTTTTTAGAAGATTAGCCTATATGATGCTTGTTGTCCAAATGTTTGCCTTTGTATAGTAGCCCACAGTTTTTGTTAAAAAATTTCTTGAACCTTTGAGCTAAGAGAGTCACTTCCTCATTTTCATTTTCCCTCTTACTTTCCTCCTCCTCATTTGTGGTGATGTGTTTTAAGGTTTTAAGGGCATTATTTTTGTATTTGGGATGTGGTTTGAAGTGTAGTTTAAACATTTGTAGGGAACCTACTAGTTCTTCTACTTACATTTCATCCAAGTTTCTACACTCTTCAATAGTTGTAACTTTCAAGTTGAAACATTTCGGTAGGGATCTTAGAATCTTCCTAAAAATTTTGAGACCAAAATTTTCTCTCCCAATCCACTCATAGAATTACAGATGATTTTCAGTTTTGTAAAGAATTCCATGAATGTCTCATGTTCCTCCATCTTGAGATGTTCAAACTGTGATGTTAGAAATTGTAACTTGATTCTTTTCACTATGCTGGTTCCCTTATGGGTTGTTTCCAACAAATCTCATGCTTGTTTTGATGTGTTGCACATACTAATTTGATTAAATACTTCTTGAGACACAACAAAATAATTAGCATTCATTGCTTTAGCTTTAGAAGTTTTTTTTTCTTTGGCCACATTTCTTTGGATTTTTGGTTTGGAGTGTCTCATTTTCAAGTATTATTTGTTTGGTTGGTGAAATATATTAATTTTCAACAATGCCCCAAACTTCATGATCTAAGGATCTCAGAAAGTAGTGCATCCTAGCCTTCTAGAATGCATAGTTTTAACCATCAAATACAGGGGGTCTAGTCACAGATGAGCCCTCCCCTTTGTCCATAATTCCAACTTCAGTCAAGATCACTCTCTAAGCGGTTAAGCCCTTAAGAGAGACCCGCTTTGATACCAATTGAAATTGTGGTAAGTACCGCAATAGTAGAAGTTGGAATAGGTGAAAGTGTCTTAGAGGGGGGTGAATAGGACTTTATAAAATTTTCTTGATAATTAAAAATCCTATTAACTTGGTCGTGATATAATGTACGAATATCAAGATATATTTACTTTAACTCTAATGGCTTCCAAGCTAATTAGAGGATCCAATCACAAGAATACTTAATATTTCAACATGATTTAGCAATTAGTCTATGATGGATGAATAGTGTGACAATGTGTGTGGTAGGTGATTCTTAACAATTCTAAACATTCATGTTATCATGTTTCATGTAATCATTCAAAGTAAGCATAATAAATGAGTATGCAAATATCAATCCCAAACACAGTTATTTATAGTGGTTCGGCTATGTGCCTACTCCACTCCCAGTGTACGCACTCAACCCTTAAGTGTACCATATTTCACTGACGGAAGTTTTAAATCAGGATCTACACAAGGTCAACTCTAGGACCTATATAAGGATCCTTAACATGCCTACTCAAGGCACCAATTTTATGCCCTACACAAGAGCAAAGGATCCACACAAGGAACCTCAGTTTTAGGCAACACGGGCCAAGGATCCACACAAGGAACCTAGGTTTTAGGCCACACGGGCCAAAGATCCACACAAGGAACCTAGGTTTTAGGCCACACAAGCTAAGGATTCACACAAGGACCCTAGTTTAGGCCACACAGGCGAAGGACTCACACAAGAACCCTACTTTAGGCCACACAAGCCAAGGATCTACACAAAGGACCTGAGTTTATGCCCTACACAAGAGCAAGGGTCAACACATAACACCTAAACATAGTCTCTCATCAGAGGCCTCTTATGAGGGCTTAAAAGAATGAGATGCACCTGTGACCTAATCCTACACAAGGAATGATCAATAGGGTCTCTAGACTTTAATGACTTACAGATAAGTAGATGAGCCCCGTTCTCCAAGTTGATGAAGATCTCCTCCTTTGATGATGAAGATTCTTCAGCTCCCTTAATCTGCAACACTGATGATGCTCCATTGTAAGGTGATGGATTGGGTCAAGGTTTATTGAAATCCACTCTTATAAATGTTAATCATTAAGAGACGGAGTGATTTTAAGGTTTTAAGTATTCAAGGGATTCCAACTCAATGATTTTCTATTAAGATGGTAGATGGATGATCCTTGAATGAGGAAGTTCATTCACCAATCTATTCTATTGAATGTCAATGATGAGGGTGGATTGAAGGATGAACTCCCATGAGAAAAAAGGGCTTAGGGTAAGTGGTATGCAATTACTCTCTCAAAGCTCTCTCACTTTTTCTCACTCTAGCAACCAAGAGAAAGCCTTCCTTATATAAATGAAAAGTTTCAATGATAATAATGTTGTTAGAGAATGACTGAGTTCGATGTCATCGGATGTTATTCTATATCATCGAATGTATACTTTCGATGACATCGAATCTAGGCTCGATGATACGAACTCAAATGAAGATAAACTTGGAACTTCTCTGACTGAGGATCAATGACATCGATCCAAACTCGATATCATCAATTTTTGAATTACGATGACATCGAGACTATATCGATTCCTCGATCATTTCCACATGATTTTCCACATAAGCTTGCTGGAATAGTTTTGACCAGATTCAATGTCATTGAGACTCCCTTGATATCATTGTGATTTGAATTTTGATGACATCAAGTAATGTGTCGATTCCTTGAACATTTTAGATGATTTTCCTCCGAAGCTTGCTAGTCAAAACTTATCTCGATTCGATGTTATCGATATCCTATCGATGACACCGTGATTTGAATATCGATGAAATCGATTCTGTTTCGATTCCTCAAGCAATATCAAAATATTTTCCATGACTTTGTTGGATAATGCTCTAAGTCTATCAATATTATAAACTATCCTTTGATGTCATCGATAACTGTTGGTCAATATCATTGAATGTATGTTTGATTTATCGAACATTCTGGCCAAATTACTTTGTGGTTGCTGGACATAAAAGCCCTAATTCGATATCATCGAGAGCTTTTCAATGACATTGAACATGAGTGTTCGTTGACATTAACACTAACTCGATATCATCAAACTTTTCTAAGAAACTTAGAAGATTTTCTTATTTGAAACTTAAGTTTTTAGACTATTTTATCCTATATTGTTCAAGTGTTTTAAGGCTTTTGTTTACCTGGGTGTTTTGGGATTTGGGATGTGAGGCTTGATTTACCTGTAATGGGCTTGGAACACATATCTGGTTGATGTGATAGCTTGATCAATCTTCATATGAGGCTCACCTGACTCATCGACTCAACTTACATGCTAATTAAAAAACCACGGAACTTTCAAAGGGGGGTGAGAGAGAGAGAGAGCAGCTGAGAGAGAAAAACATGTGGAGGGGAGAGACTCCGCCACTATGAGCCCTCCATTTACTCAATACAATGCATACATTAAATGGGTCCCACCACATGTGGGCCCTGAAATCATCAAAATCATTGGTGGAAATCCCTTTCCTACTAACAATGAAGATTCACCCACTGATTACACTTCTTCTTGGTTCCTTGGGATTCTATGCTCCTTAGCTTCTTCTTTGATGGAGGATGATGAAGATTGAAGGGTTAGGATGAGAGATTTGGGGTAGGGAGTGGGCCAAAAACTTGGCTATCCTTGGAGCTTCTCTTGCTTGGACGTTTGCTCTCTTTGGTTGCTTGGAAATGGTAGAGAGAATGAGAGGGAAAGGGGATGTGATGAGATGAAAAGGGATGGGTTGTGTAAGAGAGGGATGGGTGTGTGTAAGAGAGAGTTGACTTTGGGGATGGCTTGTGTAAGAGAGGAATGGGTGTGATGGGTGGAGTGATGGGTTATACTTAACTTGCACTTGATTGATTGATATGGTAGGTTGTGTAGATATTTTTCTCTCAGGATTTACAATGCACAGTGTTTCCTCAAAATATACACGGGCCCAGCACTCCTATCTTGAGTATCACATCGGTGTGTAAGACGCAGCGTTGGAACCGCGCCGACGACACGGTCGCTAGGATACAAGTTTCGAGTCAAGTTGACTTATATATAAGGGATGCGACTTAGGGTCATGCGCAACTACCGACTACAGGTCACAGGTTGCTGGAATTCAACGGGGAGGATTGCGAAAGTCTAAAGAATTGTACGGTCTAGGATATGAGCCTTACAGTTCTCCCCTAGTAATAAAAATTTCATCCAAAAAATTTATATTATCACGCAATTAGACATAAGGGAAGAGAAAACATAGCAACATATATAATCAGAGAAAATATACAAAATGTAATTAATCAATGAAGACATGAGGATAAAACTCTCGAATCTCAACATTTCTCACCTAAGACGCCTCCTTGACACTATGGTGACCCCACTAAACCTTCACCAAGGAAATGACCTTAGTTCGAAGGACCTACTCCTTCTAATCGAGGATACGAACTGGCTACTCAATGTAAGAAGCATCCTCACGAACCTCTAACGGCTGCCAATCAATAACAGGAAAGACGTTTGACCCACACTTCCTCAACATAGATACATGGAAAATGTTGTGGAGGCTAAACAACTAAGGTGGCAAGGTATGCTAATGGACCGTAGTACCAACGCACCCAGTTATCTCGAAAGGTCCAATAAATCTCGGGGCAAGCTTGCCCTTCCCTCCAAAAGGAACCACACCCTTCATGGGTGAGACCTCGAGATACATTTAATCCCCAATGGATGCTAAAGATCAAAAAAACTCTTCTGCTGGCTCTAAGTTGTATGTGAAAGTGCACCTATTATGTGCCCTGGTTTGTCAATTACGTTGTAGGTTGAGTCAGTCGGATAACAGCGCCTAACAAGAAGATCAAGTCAAGCGTCCACCTCGACCTGGATGTGTGGAAGCTCGCTAAAAGGTAAATCATAGCCTCACATCCCATGTCCCAAAACACCAGGTGATTAAACCCTTAAAAAGAACTAGAACATCTTAGGGTTTCTGTGTAAGAAATCTTTTTATCAAAAAGGAAAATCAGTAAAGTTTTTCTTACACTGTCGATTATATCGATTACCCCTTCGATATGATAGGCCAGCTCTGTCGATGTCCTCGGCATATTAATCGATACAATCGAGTGAGGACAAAAAGCGTCCAGCAATCAAACAATCTTCTGGAAAATTTATCAATATATCGACCTCCGAGTCGATATCATCGATATTCAAAAATCAATCATATCTGAAGTGGATCGATCATATCGACAGACTGCTTTCCGGCGCCCCTATTTTTCTAAAAAAAAACTAACATATGCTTTGATATATCGATGACTGTCCGATTCAATCTGAACTCAAATATCTATCATATCGGGAGTCAGTCGATCATATCGACTGTGGGGCGCATGTTCTCACCAGCATGAATTTCAGGTTACTTTTAATGTTGATCGGGGTGCTTGTCGATAAATCGATATTCATATGTCGATCATATCGAGACCAAGTCGATTGGATAGAGTCAGGACATAATTCGTCCAGCAAGCTTACATGTAAATCTATACGATTTATCGATCCCATCGACAAGGTCTCCGATATGATCGATGTACAAATTCTGATGACATCGACTGTTTCCCCGATCATATCTGTGATCCTGAAATTCTTCAAGGCTTCTCTCTTATTTTTCACCTGTCGATAGATCGAACCATCATTCGATGGAATCGGAGTTCAAAATCCGATAACATTGATGTGTGTCTCGATCTCATTGACCAGTTGGCGGAAGGTTTTCAAAAGTAAAATGACAATTGAGTTCTTATCATCAAGAGGTTGGCCGATACAATCAAGAGTATACGCTCGATCATATCGACGACTACTCGATGATATCGAACTCTGTCATAAATATGACCATTTATATCCGTTGGAACCTTTTACCTATAAATAGAGAGAGTTGTCTTCATCGCTGGTAAAGAAAGTAGAGAGTGCTTTTGAGAGTTTTAACCTTCCTATAATTTACCTTAAGACCTTTCTCTCAGGAAGTTCATCCTCCAATCCACTCTCATCATTGATATCTCATAGAGTGGATTGGGGAATGAACTTCCGCATTCAAGGATCCTTCAGCTACTACGTTAATGACATATCATTAAGCTGGGATGCCTTGAATGCATAGATGATGGGAACCTCTCTATCTTCCTTATAGGAAAATCTTCATAGAGTGGTATTCCATCATAGCCTTGACCTAACCTAAGCCTATCATATATACATCTTTGTGTTGTGGATTAAGGGAGCTGAAGATTCTTCATCAACAAGAAGGAGATCTTCATCATTGCGCTGAAAGAAACTCATCAACTTATCTATAAGTACTAAGAGTCCAGAGGACACTTGCAATCATTCCTCTTTTGGATTGGGTTTTAAGTGTTGCTCACTATTTGAAGTCCTCGAAGGAGGCCTCCAACGAGAGTATACGTGCGGGGTGCGTTGTGTGGACCCTTGCTCTGTGGAGAGCATAAACATCTGGTTAGGAGTACTCCAGTAAAACTCCAGGGTTTGAGGTGAACTGAGTAGAAACCTCAAACCCTGGAGTGGGCATAAACTCCAGGGTGCGTTGTGTGGATCCTTGTCCTGTGTGGGAAGAAACATCTGGTTAGGAGTACGCCAGTAAAACTACAGGATTTGAGGTGAACCGAGTAGAAACCTCTGTAAAGGATGAAGGTGAACCTGATTTAAAACCTTATGTTTGAGGTGAACCATGGGAAACCTCCTTAGTGAAATCCGATCACTCAAGGGTTGAGTGTGGAAGTCGGGAGTGGAGTAGACAAGTCGTCGAACCACTATAAAATGACTGTGTTTGAGTTTAATATTATCTTTTATTTATGTGATTTCCTTGCATGTCTTTATATATGATCACATCCTATGCACACACAGTCATATCCATCACAATCTCATCTATACATTGTTTGTCTTTTAAATAGTTTGTGATTGGATCCTCTATCAGGCTTGGAAGCCAGTAGAGTTAAGGTTAAGTAATCCTAATCAATACTCTGTGATAGGATTAGTGTAATAAGGATTTTTAATAATTTATATAAAATTTAAAAAGTCCTATTCACCACCCCTCTAGGATATACTGACCTATTCCTACTTCAACTAAAGTGGTCTTCACCGCAATTTCAGTATGCATCCTCTGCCTGATGATATTCATAACCTTTGATGTCTACTGCACAAGCTCAGGACCTAAGAGACACTGCTCTCCAACCTTGGTCCAACTACTTAGAGATCTGCATGGTTGTCATATAATGCCTTGAAAGGAGTCATGCTAATGGCCGCCTGATGGCTGTTGTGATATACGAACTCAGCCAATTGCAGATGCTCATCCCAGCTACCTAAGAAGTTAATCACATAGGCTCGAAGCATATCATCAAAGATCTAGTTGACCCTCTTGGTCTGCCCATTGATCCGTAGATGATATGTGGTACTGAGTTGTAAAATAGACCCTGTCGCCTTCTGGAAGCTTCTCCAAAACTAAGACGCGAACATCGGGTCTCGGTTAGAAACGTTCAAAACTGGAATGCCATGCAGTCTCACCACCTCATCAATAAACAATCTGAGAAGCCGGTCCAAAGGCCATGTCACAAGAATCATGAGAAAATGCACCGACTTAGTCAGTCAGTCCACGATAACCCAGATGACATCATAATTGCGCTGAGTCCTTGACATGCCCATAATAAAATTTATGGATACATTCTCCCACTTCCACGTCGAGATGCTTAGCGGCTACAAAAGACCTGGGGGTCTAATGATTGGCCTTAACACGCTGGCAAGTGTCACGCTTGGCCACAAAACTGGCGATATGGCTCTTCATCCTCACTTAAAAATATTGCCCCTTCATGTCATGGTACATCTTTGTCGAGCCAAGGTGGATAGAAAACCTCGATCAATGTGCCTTAGTCATAATTGCCTGTGTAAATCTGGAATATCTTGGACATATAATCGGCCTCTAAAGTGAAGTCCACCATCAGAACCAATCTGCCAATCTGAATCACTCTCAAATGCCACATCTGCTAGATAACTCTATAATGACTTGTCTGACTGCTGAGCCTCGATCACCCTTGCGACATAAGAGGGTTGAATCGATAAGATCGATAATTACATGATTGAAGATTATAAACCAAACTCAAAGTCATACTCTGCTATATCCCGGAGCATCTTCCACCCCTGAACCATCATATGTGCCACCAGGCCCCGTGGCTGATGGCTAAGAGCATTTGCCACCACGTTCGCCTTGCCAGGGCGGTACTAAAGATCATAATTGTAGTCCTTCAGGTTCTCCATCTAAATTCTCCACCACATATTCTACTCGGACTGTGAGAAGATATACTTCAAGCTCTTATGGTTAGAGAAACATGATTGAGGAACTTCACTTCCTCTTGCCAAAACTCATACTTCTCTAGCTTTGCATAGAGCTGGTGGGCATGGAGAGTCTACAACACAATCTCCAGATGCCGCTCATGGTCCTCACGGGTCATCAAATAGATCAGAATGTCATCGATGAACACCATAACAAATTGGTCGAGATAAGGACGGAAGACCTCATTCATCAACTGCATGAAGACTACGGGCGCATTGGTCAGTCCGAAGGACATGACCTAAAACTCAAAGTAACCATAACACATCATGAAAGTTATCGTTAGGATGTCTGAAAGGGCCTAGCTATACGCCCTAGAGGGGGAGTGAATAGGGCAATGCCAAATAAAACTTATAACAGCGGAATAATAAAAGATATAAAGCACAATGCTGAATATAAAACAATCACAATAGCCTAAAATAAAGAGATTGATACTTTATCAGTTCTAAGGACAACCTTACACCAAAAACCAGAGGTTTAAGGTAAGACAACCTTATTTCTAGAATGTCCTTTGTATCACAAATCAATGAGGAATAATAAGAAAGAAAATCAAAATAACGTGCATAAAATAAATCCTAAGTTATTACAACATTCATCCACACTTACTTGAAGTGATTACAACATTCATCCACAAAACAGAATGAATAAAAGAATGAAAAAGTAAAACACATCCACAAAACAACGATATATAGTGGTTCGCCTGTGTGTACACCAACTGTTATCCAACAGCCACACAGATTGCTACTCCACTCCAATATCCTCACACAGGGGATATTAACATGCACTATCAAAATAGGTTTCACAGGTTCACCTAAAACCTTCACAATTGTGTCTTTGATCTCGGGCTTACACATTCTAAAATCCCCACAATCTGAGTTTTCTGGCTCTCCTCAGATAACCAATACAATGAGATTTTTCTGACGAATCTCAAATAAAAATCAGAGAAAGTAAATTACAAAATATGTAAAATACCTGAATCACCTTTCGAAGAAGCCCGGTAGAACCAATCGGAGTAGAAGTTCGATTCGACGTTTAAAGTCCAATACTCACTTTAAGAATGGTTCTAATTCTAATTGATTTTAAATCAAATGGGTTAGATCCATTTGATTTTGAATCCAAGAAGAAGGAATATCAGAAATTCTCCTTTTCTAATAAGATTGGAATGTAGATCAAAATCCAATAAGAATAAGCTAGCAAAAGGAATATTAAATAAGCACAAAGCAGCTTAAAATAAACACAAACTTATCTCAGAGAATAGCTTAAAGACTGCTTGAATAGAATTGATTTAAAGTGTTAAAACTCTGAAGTTCGTGCACTATTTATAGCCTGAAAAATCGTGTCTACGACTGGTCTTAGGATCGTAGGACTAGTCGTAGCTCCAAATATTTTCGAAAGATTTTCACAGGATAAGATTTTCTGTTCCACGACCGGTTCTGGGCGGTCTACGACCGGTTGTGGGCCACCTACGACTGGTCGTGAGACACCTACGACCGGTCGTAGGACCCCAAAAATGGTTGCTGCAGTTTGAGTCGTAGGGCTACGACCGGTCGAAGGATGAGTCGTAGAACTCACAGGACTGGTCATAGGACAGCCAGAAAGATCAAAAAATCTTCAACTACCTAGTACTGGTCCTGAAAAACTTCAGACTGGTCGTAGCAAAGCTAGGACTGGTCATGAAGTCCCTAGGACTAGTCTTAAAACACTCCAAACAAGCATAATAAAGTATATGAGTTATGTATCCAACATGACCTACTGTAAAGCCCAACCTAAGGTCAATCTAAGGTCAAACAAACCTTAAAAGTGAGATGGACATTGAAAGTCTGTACACTCGGATGACCCTTAAGAGAAGCTTGAGAATATACAAATCTTGTAGTAGGCCTTCTTGAGCTTGATCTTGACTTGACAAAGTCTTCTACTAAATTTGAACTTGATCGAATCTTGAACATACAAACTTGAAGACTTCAATACTTGAATTCTTCATCCATGTCTTGAAAACTTTCTTCATTTAAGATCTTGTCTTGAAATGCGATGACTTGATTGCAATGAATTGTCTTCAATCATAAACCACAAGATGTACAAGACATAGATATAGGTTTTGGCACCACAAAATTTGACAACCAAAGGGATATGAAATTATAGCACTTACAATCTCCCCCTTTGTCAAATTTGTGACAAAACACATAGCATAAAAGATAATAAGGAATCATGAGCCATGAAAACACAAAATACTCTACTCCCCCTGAGTAATACGAGTATTGCTCATATAATCAGTACACAACATAAAAACTTCAAGACTTTGATCCACATACCCTTCTCAATCAATCAATTTAAACAAATTTACTCCCCCTTTCCATACTACTCCCGTTTTAGCTTAGCTTACTACTCCCCCTTTTTGTCACAAAATGACAAGGGAAAGGCACAATAGGAAGAGGAATAAATACATAATGAGAAAGAGATATGAAAGGACATAATATAATCCTGAAGCATCAAGTCATAACCCATAATCCAAAATATAATATCCAAAAGACAATGTTATCAAACCATAATCCATAATACATATCCAAAATAAAAAAGATAATGTGATACTATCTAGAAGATAATTCACCTAATCTGATCCAGAGGAGGGAGCAGGGATAGTCGGATCAATCTGGTGTACTTAAATCGCATATCATGGGCTATATTTATATTATCAACCTTTTCTTCCACTGCACGAAGGCGTGCATCAAAACCAGATGGATCATAATCTGGATCATTAGGTGAATCAGTTTCTATATCATCAAATAAGTCATCCATATTAACATTTTGCTGTGGAAGATCACCAGCTTCCCCTTCGTTTCCGCATCACCACTAACTCCACCTTCATCAACTTGGCCAGGGAGCAGATCCAATTTCATCTTATTAAGATTGGAATTGTTGAAAATAAGATGAGAAATTGGTGCCCCATTAACAGGTTTATCGGCAAGCATGTGGGTGGCTAAAATAATCATAAGATAACCAAACGGAATATCACTATGACCTGGATGGAGACGAAACTGAATAATGGAATGACAAATCAAAAAGGGAAGACAGACCTTGGTACCAGAAGAAATAGAATGCAACACACGAACCATAAAAGAAGTCAACTCGATTTTATTACCGGACCAAGGATATACATTTGAAATGAAGAAATGATGTAACACTCTGTAACTAGGTAACAGATACTTTGCAGGAAGCACATTCGCTTTATGTGTCCATTGCACATCAATTTTGCATAAATCTCGTGTTAACATACATTTTTTCGATTCAGATGGTTTGTCATATAAAGTATGAATCGGTATACCTTCATCATTAACAGGTATATCCATAATACCTGATATCAAATGACGGTCTACTTCAAATTTTTCTTCTCTTATATCAATTGAAAATGTTAAATTATCAAGAGAAAAATCAGAGATGCATGCAACCATCGATTGAGCAATGGACTGGTATGCAGGTCCACCCCAAAGTAAAATGTTAGTCTAGCCAACAGATTCACGGAGAGGAATAACACCATATGGAGTAATGTGATTGGGATCAGCGGTATGCTCAATGATAATGTTACAGCCACGTAAATCTCTTACATCTTGAGAATCATCTTTGGGTGACCGAAGGTGCCGTTTAGTTATCGGTGCAAATCTGGATGAAGATGGACCACGGGATGTTTTCTTTTTCCCTCTAGCATCCATATTCAAAAAGATATTCAAAGAGCAAGCAAGATGCACAAATGAAAGATGGGTTTTCTCTAGATCAACAAATAGAGAGGAAACCCTTAAAAATCCCAAGAAGAGATGAAATCAAGATATACTATGAACAAATCAAAGCATGGAGAGCAAGAATCTTCAAGAAAAATGATGAAATAGGACTTACCTTGAAGAAAAATAAGAAATTCTATGACAGGTTGAGCCACGACTCATCGTAGGTGGGAGTGAAAATGAAGAAGGGGATTTTCTCCAAATTATAACATGTTCACGAGCACCACGAATGGTCGAGTGCTGTACACGACCGGTCGTACCACGACTGGTCGTGTACATTCACGACCGGTCGAGTATCGACCAAAAATAATTTTTAATGCAAAAATTAAAATTTAAACACAAATAATACTAAATCTAGTACACTATGATACATGCAAGCAAGAATATTCAATGTAAAATGCACATACCAAGATCAAATTTCAATTTAAACCTGCTTTTGTCGAGCAGTTTAGTAAATATATCAGCAAGTTGATTTTTAGTTGATAAATATTCCAAAGAAATAACTTTTTCTTCAACCAACTCACGTATGTAATGATACCTAATGTCAATATGCTTAGTACATGAATACTGGATTGGATTTTTAAAAATGTTTATAGCACTGGAATTATCACAATGTAAGATCATTGAATCTTGATTAATTCCATAATCGCTAAGCATGCGTTTCATCCAAACTAGTTGAGTACATGCATATCCAGCTGCAATATACTCAGCCTCAGTAGTGGAGAGCGATATTGAGCTTTGCTTCTTACTGAACCAAGAGACTAAGAAATTTCCAATGTAAAAACAACCACCACCGGTTGATTTTCTATCATTAATATTACCGGCCCAATCAGCATCTGAGTACCCGGCTAATTGAACACTAGTATCAAAAGGGTACCATAGACCCAAATTTATAAAACTTGCGACATATCTAATAATCCGTTTAACAGCAGTAAGATGTGATTCCTTAGGATTGACTAATATCTCGCACAAATTCCAACACTAAATGCGATATCAGGTCTACTTGCAGTAAGATACAACAAACTACCAATCATACTGCGATATAGTTTAGGATCTATATCTTTACCTGTAGAGTCTTTTGAGAGTCTTAATGTTGTACTCATAGGAGTATCAAAGTTCTTACCATTCTCAAATCCAAACCTTTTAACCAAATTTGAAGCATATTTGGTCTGGGAAATGAAAATTCCATCAGGTTGTTGTTTTACTTGCAACCCAAGGAAATAGTTAAGTTCGCCAACCATGCTCATTTCGAACCTTAGTTTCATTAACTTTGCAAACTCAATAGACATGTTACACCAAGTAGATCCATAAATAATATCATCAACATATATTTGAACCATCAAAATATCATTGTTATTCTTCTTAACAAAAAGCGTCTTGTCGACACTTCCTACTTGAAAGCTATGACTAAGTAAGAATTTAGTCAATTTTTCATACCATGCTCTGGGTGCTTGTTTTAGACCATAGAGAGCCTTTTTGAGATGAAATACATGGTCAGATAACTTAGGGTCTTCAAACCCTGAAGGTTGTTCAACATACACTTCTTCATATAAATCGCCATTCAAGAAAGCACTCTTTACATCCATCTGATAAATTTTAAATTTTTTAAAACATGCGATGGAAATAAAAAGTCTGATTGATTCAAGGCGAGCAACTGGAGCAAAGGTTTCATCGTAATCGATACCTTCAATCTGAGTGTACCCTTGTACAACCAGTCTAGCCTTGTTTCGTATAATATTCCCAAATTCATCAGACTTATTTTTAAAGATCCATTTTGTTCTAATAATGTGTTTATCTTTAGGTCTAGGAACAAGATACCAGACATCATTACGAACAAATTGATTAAGTTCATCCTGCATAGCAACTATCCAATTTTCGTCAGATGTGCCTCTTTCACATTGATCGGTTCACTTTGGGATGTAAAACAAACATAATTACATATGTTCTCAAGTTGTTTGCGGGTACAAACTCCAGTGAGAGGGTTTTTAAGTATTTGATTGGTTGGATGATCTTTAACAGTCCTTGGTTCAGATTCTTTTTGACTTGATGAGGTATCTTGATTGTTGATAATAAGAGCTTCCTCATCATCTGAACTCGGAGCTGGTGTATTCAAATGATCATCAATGACCACATTGATGGACTCTTGTATCACACCTGTTCTTTTATTTAGAACCCTATAAGCTCGACTGTTTAAAGAATAACCAAGAAAAATACCTTCATCACTCTTCGTATCAAACTTTCCCAAATTTTCTCGATCACGCAAAATATAACACTTGCTGCCGAAAACCCGAAAGTATTTGAGAGTAGGTTTCTTTTCAAACCATAATTCATAGGCAGTCTTATTATCAGATTTACGGGTATAAACCTGATTAATAATATAACATGCGGTATTAACTGCTTTAGCATAAAGATTTCTAGAGAGCTTCATGTTATTTAGCATAACATTAGCCATATACTAAAGCACTCTATTTTTTCTTTCAACTATACCATTTTGTTGCGGTGTTTTGGGCACAAAGAATTCATGTGATATTTCCTGATCGCTACAGAATTTTTCAAAACTACTGTTTTCGAATTCGGATCCATGATCACTACGAATCTTTCTAACAAGAGTACCTTTCTCATTTTGGATTCGTTTGATGACCTTTTTCACTTCATCCAGGGTTTCAGTTTTATCTTTTAAAAATGATACCCAAGTGAATCTGGTATAATCATCTACGATAACCAAGATGTATTTTTTACCTCTTCGACTCTCCGATCTGGTTGGTCCAATAAGATCCATGTGGAGAAGCTCGAGTGGTCTAGATGTGGTATTGGAGTTCACTTTCTTATGAGAGCTCCTAATCTGTTTGCCCAACTGGCATTCACCACATATTTTGTCTACTTTTTATAATTTGGGTAGACCTCTAATTAGTTCTCTTTTGCTCAATCTAAATAAGTTCCGATAGTGTACATGTCCAAGGCGTTTATGCCATAATTCAGTCTCATCGGTATGGACCATGTAACATGATTGAGTAGATGAGTTTCCATCACTAATGATGTAACAATTTTCAGAAGTTTTGCGACCAGTTAATATAACAGAACCCCTTTTATCAAGTATCTCACAACCTTGATTAGAAAACTTCACATTATGGTTGTTATCGCATATCTGAGAAATGCTTAATAGGTTATGTTTTAAACCCTCAACATATAAAACATTCTTAAATAAGGGAAGATTATAAAGTTGAACTGTACCTTGGCTAATAATCTTGCAATTGCTTCCATCACCAAATGTGACTGACTCGTCAATCATATCTTTAAGATCAGTGAATAAAGCTTTGTCACTTGTCATATGCCTGGAGCAACCACTATCTAGGTACCACGTTGAATGGCTTGTAGCTTTGAAAGCAGTGTGGGCAACCAAGCTGGCGACTTTAAGAACCCATTTCAGAACTGTTTTAGGTTTAGGAGCATAGATGGTCTTTTTCTGTCTGTTGTTATAGGAGTGACCCATGGAGTTAGACTTTAATAACTCCTTGAGTAGATCAATTATTTTCTCAGCCAATGGATTTCGGTTTTGAAAATTAAAGTTGACATGACCACCTTTAGGTTTTTGGAAAGACCTAGAATTTTTGAAAAAACCTTGATAGGTATTCTTTTCTTTTGAGGTCAAAGACTCTCCTTTAACAAATTTAAGAGCAATGTTCTTATGTTTAGGAGATGTATTTTTATCATAGCCCAACCTGGATCGATCGCCACATTTTCTTGATCCGGACAATAATTTTTCCAATTTTGGATCACCTTGGGCATATCTCCATGTGTCTTTCAAACTCAGAAGAGAGGCTACCTCATTTTTGAGTCTTTCTTTTTCGGATTTCAAATCTTCAATTAGGGAGTTTTTGAAATCTAAATCGCATTTGGTTTTTTCAAAAGAATTGGAAATATGAGACTTTTCTAAAACAAGAGACTCATAATCTTCCTTAAGCTTAAAAAAATTTTCTTTTTGTAATTTAAGCTTAACTGCAATTTTACAACTCTCTTTATAAAGGGCATTATAAGCATCTTGAAGATCATCTTCATTATCGCAATCACTATTCAGATTTTCTTCACTAGATATATCATTATGATCTGAATAGGTGATCTTAGCTAGAGTCATAAGGGCTTTAACATCATCGCCTGACTCGGTTTCAGAATCTTCTGATTTAGAAGAGGATTCAGAATCAGACGATTCATCCCAAGTAGCCATCATGCTTTTCTTTTTAGATTTGTCCTTTTTAGGACATTTGTTAGCTAAGTGCCCATACTCTTGACAGTTGTAACATTGACTATCTTTCAAGGATTTTTGAGTTCTAGGTTTAGATCGTCTCTTATCATTTGATTTTTGAAAATCAACCTTTTTCTTATTTTTAAAAATTTTGTAAAACCTTTTTTCTAAAAGAACCATATCATCTTCGGTATTTTCTGAATCTGAAGTACTCTCTTGTGAAACATTTTTAGATGATTTGAGAGCAATTGATTTTCCTTTAGGAGCCTTAAAGGATAACTCATAGGTTTGAAGTGAACTAACTAGTTCCTCAATCCTCATGGTATCTGTATCATGAAGTTTCTGAATCGCGGTCACTTTAGAATTGAATCGTTCAGGAAGTGAACGTAGTATCTTTGCGCACACTTTACTTTCTGGGATTCTATCACCAAGACCCCACATAGAGTTCACAATGTCATTCAATCTAGTGTAGAAGTCCATAAACATCTCATTCTTCTCCATATGAATTTCTTCAAATTTAGTTGTGAGGAGTTGGACTTTAGATTTCTTGACAATAGATGTTCCCACGTGTGTCATTTCTAATACATCCCATTCTTGTTTTACATTTTCACAAGAGGTGATTCTTTTGAATTCATCTGGTGATAATGCACAAGTAATTGCATTTAGTGCTTTAGCATTGGCACTACTTTCACTTTTCTGAAGTGTGGTCCAAAGAGAATAAGTCGTTACTTTCATAGTTTTTGAACCATCGTCATTAGCAACTTCAGTGATAGGAGGATTCCATTCATTCACTATGGCCATCCACACACTTTTATCCAAGGATTTAAGGAAGATCCTCATCCTAGCTTTCCAATAAGCATAGTTTGTGCCATTAAAAGGTGGTGGCCTAGTGACTGATAGGCTTTCAAAATTTGACAGCTTAATATAGCTCAGATCGTTAGCTCAGGAAATAAATCCAATAAATAAACAATAAGTATGAGCTATAAGGCTCTGACACCACTTGAAAGGACCTAGCTATATGCCCTAGAGGGGGGGGGGGGGGTGAATAGGGCAATGCCAAATAAAACTTATAACAGCGGAATAATAAAAGATATAAAGCACAATGCTAAATATAAAATAATCACAATAGCCTAAAATAAAGAGATTGATACTTTATCAGTTCTAAGGACAACCTTACACCAAAAACCAGAGATTTAAGGTAGGACAACCTTATTTCTAGAATGTCCTTTGTATCACAAATCAATGAGGAATAATAAGCAAGAAAATCAAAATACCTTGCAGAAAATAAATCCTAAGTTATTACAACATTCATCCACACTTGCTTGAAGTGATTACAACATTCATCCACAAACACTCTCCACAAAACAGAATGAATAAAAGAATTAAAGAGTAAAACACATCCACAACACAACGATATATAGTGGTTCGCCTGTGTGTACACCAACTGTTATCCAACAGCCACACAGATTGCTACTCCACTCCTAATATCCTCACACAGGGGATATTAGCATGCACTATCAAAATAGGTTTCACAGGTTCACCTAAAACCTTCACAATTGTGTCTTTGATCTCGGGCTTACACAATCCAAAAACCCCACAATCTGAGTTTTCTGGCTCTCCTCAGATAACCAATACAATGAGATTTTTTTGGCGAATCTCAAACAAAAACCAGAGAAAGTAAATTACAAAACATATAAAATACCTGAATCACCTTTCGAAGAAGCCCGGTAGAACCAATCGAAGTAGAAGTTCGATTCGACGTTCAAAGTCTAATACTAACTTTAAGAATGGTTCTAAGTCTAATTGATTTTAAATCAAACGGGCTAGATCTATTTGATTTTGAATCCAAGAAGAAGGAATATCAGAAATTCCCCTTTTCTAATAAGATTGGAATGTAGATCAAAATCAAATAAGAATAAGCTAGCAAAAGGATATTAAATAAGCACAAAGCAGCTTAAAATAAACATAAACTTATCTCAGACAATAGCCTAAAGACTGCTTGAATAGAATTGATTTGAAGTGCTAAAACTCTGAAGTTCGTGCACTATTTATAGCCTGAAAAATCTCGTCTACGACTGGTCTTAGGATCTTAGGACTGGTCGTAGCTCTAAAGATTTTTGAAAGATTTTCGCGGGATAAGATTTTCTGTTCCACGACCGGTCGTGGGCGGTCTACGACCGGTCGTGGGCCACCTATTACTGGTCGTGAGACACCTACGACCGGTCGTAGGACCCCAAAAATGGTTGCTGGAGTTTGAGTCATAGGGCTACGACCGGTGGAAGGATGAGTCGTAAAACTCACAGGACTGGTCATAGGATGTCCAGGACTGGTCGTAGGACAGCCAGAAAGATTCAAAAATCTTCAACTACCTAGTACTGGTCCTGAAAAACTTAAGACTGGTCGTAGCAAAGCTAGGATTGGTCATGAAGTCCCTAGGACTAGTCTTAGAACACTCCAAACAAGCATAATAAAGTATATGAGTTATGTATCCAAAATGACCTACTGTAAAGCCCAACCTAAGGTCAATCTAAGGTCAAACAAACCTTAAAAGTGAGATGGACATTGAAAGTCTGTACACTCAGATGACCCTTAAGAGAAGCTTGAGAATATACAAATCTTGTAGTAGGCCTTCTTGAGCTTGATCTTGACTTGACAAAGTCTTCTACTAAACTTGAACTTGATCGAATCTTGAACATACAAACTTGAAGACTTCAAACTTGAATTCTTCATCCATGTCTTGAAAACTTTCTTCATTTAAGATCTTGTCTTGAAATGCGATGACTTGATTGCAATGAATAGTCTTCAATCATAAACCACAAGATGTACAAGACATAGATATAGGTTTTGGCACCACAAAATTTGACAACCAAAGGGATATGAAATTATAGCACTTACAATGTCCACCTCTTGGACCAGTATTTGATGATAACTGGACTACAAGTCTACCTTCAAAAAGAACTGTGCACCCTGTATTGGATCAAATAAATCATCTATCCTCGAAAGACGATACCTGTTCTTGATCATGACCCGGTCGAGTTTGCGGTAATCCACATAGAGCCTCAACGAGCCATCACTACGCCAAAACAGTGAAAAAATGATGGTCAAAAAGTCTCAAAAGGCCAAAAAGGACGGTCCTGGACCGTCGCAACGGCCGTAAAATTTTGACGTGTCATATTTTTTAAAGGACGGCCATAAATCGTCTCTAAAGAAGGACGGTCATGGACCGTCTCTATAGATGGACGGTCATAGACCATCTATAATGGTAGGCATGAGGACGTATATGAAGCTTAAAAGGATGGTCGTGGACTGTCAATAAAAAGAACGGCCCATGACCGTCAATAAAAAGGACGGTCCTAGACCATCCGTAAAAAAGACAGCTCATGACGGTCAATAAAAAGGATGGTTATAGACCGTCTCATATAAACCTGAAAATGACGGTCATGGACCGTCTCTTATGAGTCTGAAAAGGACGGTCATAGACCGTCTCTTATGAGCCTAAAAAGGACGGTCCACGACCGTCTTTTAAAAGGACGATCTTCAACCATCTCATATTTGCATATTCACCTGTTCATATCATATTCTTCCTGATATACACCTGTTACAACATCGTATTCTTCCTGATATACACTTGTTATATAATATATTTCATCATATTCACATTCACATCCATCTAAACCCAAACTACATAAATCCATCCAAACATAAACTACATGCATCCAAACACAACCTTCCACAGTACATTCATCCACGCATAAATACATTAACATCAAAAAAAAAGGAAATCAGCAACAATTTTCTGTCTTTCATCTAATAAAAAAATATTCAACCAATAAATAATCATAATTCATAAATAAAAAATTGTAGAAAGTTCATTCATGTGGATGGATAGGGTAGCAGTAAAACTAACATGATCATCCATCCACTTGTGAGTTTTAATGGTTCAATATGGACTGTTGCTCTATCCATTTTTTGTAGGACGATCCGCTAACATTGATTTATTTGGCATGTGGCCTATCGACATTACAGGCCACCATGAAACAACACACATTAAAATCAAGTTTTACAAATTTCCTGTTGACAACCAACAGAAAACTAAACATTAGTTAACTGGCAGAAAGAGAGAGAGAGAGAGAGAGAGAGAGAGAGAGAGAGAGAGAGAGAGAGAGAGAGAGCCTACTTGCTACATGTCTTGCAACTGACTTGACCACTAGATTTAGGAGTCTGCTGCTTTGACTTGTTGCTGTTAGCAGGTGTCTTTCCAGCCTGTTTTGAAGGATAAGGAGTTGTTGTATGCCCACCACCCTTCTTTCCACCAGCACCACCTGAATTCATTTGTTTAGTTGTTAACATGTACATCTAAATTTCAAACTGAAACAAATCATCATCATCATCAGCCAAAACCTGACAAACTGAAACCAATAATAAATAAGAGAATAATTCAGAAAACTGTACCAAACATCTATTCCACCAATACAAAGGGAAAAAAAAGGCCCTGGACCCCTGGTGGTAGGAATTTAACATTTGACCCCCCCAAAAAAAGGCCACTATGTATAGGATTGATTCTTATAGGAAAGGGTTTAGCAAGGCCAATGTCTTTCCCAGATGCATAACATGAATACTAAAAAAGGATTCTTTCCCAGATGCATAACATGAATACTAAAAAAAAGGATTCTTTCCCAAATGCATAATATGAATACTAAAAAAGGATTAAAAGAATACTTGTCTTTTGACCAACAGGTGTAACAAGCTTGGCCTTCTTTTTTGGAGTTGGTGTCTTGGTTGCAGATTCTATAGGTCTCTTCTTACCCTTCTCAGCCTTCACAGAGGAAATTAGTAAGAGTGGCATTAATCAGGTATAAGCAGAAGTAAACATATTTCATGACCTCCAAAAAATTTCTTAGTAATTCAACTAGGGAAGATGCATTGAAAAATACCTTCTTAGGAGTAGCTCCATCTTCATCAATGGAGATTTCCTCATCATCATCATCCTTATCACTTCAACCATGTCCTGTGTATGTAGCATAACCAATTGCAAAACGATCAGCTAAATAGAGATGCAAATCTTCTTCTTCTTTTTTATTTTTGAAGGATGACACAAAACATCTCTCATATGCAGTATCCTCACAATTCTTATAAAAGATGAACCTTGCTGCATAGAGCATTAATAAAAACATTGTGGGAAATGTCCAAGATGAACTTGCAAAGGGCCCGTCTGGATTTAATCAAGGCGCCTGTATCAGTTCAAAAAATTAAATAAATAAAGACTTTCAAATTAGCATTAAACTGATAATTTGATACTGCCTTCAACTAAAAGGAAAAGGAAGAAAATTTAATTAACACAACGAGGGGTGAGAAATTTATATTTTCCAAGCCAAAAATGATAATACTCCTTGAGAGAATAAAAAGTACCTCATCGTCATCAGATTCATCTTCTGATGATTCATCTTCATCATTGTCAGAATCATCATCATCTTCATCTTCTTCCTTACCCTTACTAGGTTCCGCTATTTGAACCTTGGGCTTAGCAGTCGAGGATTCAGGTTTAGCGACAGCCTTAACCTTCTCAGTAGCAGGCATGGCCTGCTCATCCTTGACCATAAGCTTTCCTAAGAAGTCAATGAGAAAGACCTGATACGTTAAATATGAAAAGAACAATTGCAAATATTCATGAATTGCCATGTGAAATCAGAAATACCATACCATTTTCCCTTACGAGAACAAGAATCTCCTCTTTAGAATCAGAATCCGAATCTGAAAAATTCAAAATCATAAAAATTTACTAGAAGAATGGAGCATGTCCCAACAAGATGTTTGCCATCCAGACACAGTCACAAGTGCTAGCCTGGAACATGTAGAAATTTGAGTCATGTAGGTGGCCATGTAAATCATTGGGCCAATAACTCAGGCTGCTTAACTATCAGGTAGGCCACACAAAAAAGCTCATTATTTTTGCACTTTGATTGGAGACCGATCTAATATTTGAACAGCCTGAATATTTTTTCAGATAATCTACGCAGTGGTCCATCTAATTCATGGCTCAGATGTCCTACAAAACCAACTAGATTGGAACATGTATGGCCATGCAGAGGTGTGGGGCAAGAAAACATCTCAAAAAAGACAACTAAAAGATAATAACAGGGAATTTACAAGGCATGCAGATTTTAAGACTTACTTACCAGTGAACTCGTCAGATGTGACAATCAGACAAACACACAGTCAAGGAAATAAAAGATAAAAAAGAATATCCATCAAAGTAACACGTAATTTTTTCAGCCACCAACAACATGCAAGCAAAAGGCTGCAAAGGATATTCTTTTGGAACCGTGCTCTTGTTACCACAAAAGTAGACACTTTCATGCTTCCAGCTGTGAGATAGTTCGAATTCTCTCTCAAAAATTAAATCAAAAGAAATATGAGCACTCTTTTCTGCAGAAAGAGTTCCACGGACCAGCTTCTTATCACCGACACTCACAAAGATTGGGATGGAGTCATTGCCTTTGTCCTTTTTCACCTCACCAAGTGCCGCCTACATGGAGCAATGAGAGCATTTAATTACCCATATAACAACAACAACAAGGAGACAGAAAGAGATGAGATATGTATATCTATAAAATGAAACAGTTGCCCTAGACTAGAAAATGACCTGTGAGAGATGTATATATTTATTCTCTCTAGGCTAGCACTTAACAGGTTCAACTGCTTTAACTTCAACACCTGGACATGATAAAAAGTCAACGAGAAAATATGAAGAATGAAATATTAAAAAATAATCACAAATAACAATGAGATCTGCGTTCAGTAAACAAAAAAGTGAATATCTTGTATGCACTCAGTGCCAATGCAACTACCTTCTGAGATCCATCTGCATCTCTACAATGTCATGTGGGTGATGCATGTAAGAACAAAAAAAAAAACAAAAAAAACCTCAATGTTTTTTCATTGTATTTACTGCAACACCAGACAGTATGGAGACATTGAAGGTTCCCAGTGGCGACAAAATGCAAGCACAATTGTGCATTTGCTTACTAAACCTCTCGCACATCTGATAACTCGATTAAAATGCATCCCCCATACAAAACATGAGGCCAGCATGACTCCTTACTGACCTCAGCCTAGAGATATTATCGGCTCAAATCATGAAAGGCATATCAAATCATGCTAGTAGCAACAAAGCTATGTTGCATAGCCTATGTACAAATCATTCATGATAATATGGACTTTGGTACTAGGGAGGTAAAAAACAGCAATCATGTGATAGCTCCAGCAAAAGATGCCTAAAAAATAGCCATGAAACAGTTAAGCTTTAGCAGCCAGATGGAGAAACACTACCCCACTGAGTAGCATTACAACAATCACCCTCCACAATAAAAGGACCAATGTATGACACAACACTTTATATCATCTAACATAGCATCTACAAAAACTTCATTGCATTCCTTAGTATCCAAGCCTTCGTATAGAAAACCACACCATGAAACCATCAGGGTACCCAACAGATGAAGAACCAGTAGCCAAACCTAAATAGTAAAATAAGCTACCTCAGAAATACCTTTTTGAAATTGTAAATGTTATATTGTAAATTGGTTAAGGTTTAGGTTATAGGTTAAGGTTTAGGTTTAAGTTATAGATTTTGAGATTTGAGAATAGGTTTAGGTTAAGGTTATAAGTTTATGTTAAAGTTATAAGTTTAGGTTTAGGAAATCGGGTTCGGGTTTAGTTTTGGGTTTTCAAGTTTAGGTTTAGGTTTAGGTTAGGGAGTTGATATTAGGATTAGGTGTAGGTTTATGTTTAGGGATTTGAGAATACGTTAAGGTTTAGGTTCAGGAAATCGGGTTCGGGTTCAAGATTGGGTTTACGTTTGAGTTTTAGGTTTAGGTTTAGGTTATAGGTTATAAGTGTAGGTTTAAGTTTAGGTTTTAGGTTTAGGTTGTAAGTTTAGGTTTACGTTAAGGTTTAGGTTTAGGTTTAGGTTATATGTTTTGGGATTTGAGAATAGGTTTAGGTTATAATAATAGGTTTAGGTTATAAGTATAGGTTTAGGTTTAGGTTTTATGTTTAGGTTAAGATTTTAGGTTTAGGTTTAGGTTTAGGTTAGGTTATAGGTTAAGGTTTAGGGAATTGAGTTTAGGTTATAGGTTTAGGTTAAGGTTTAGGTTAGAGGTTAAGGTTTAGGTTTAGGTTTAGGTTTGGGTTATAGGTTTTGGGATTTGAGAATAGGTTTAGGTTAAGGTTATGAGTTTAGGTTTAGGTTGTAGGTTTAGGTTAAGGTTTAGGGATTTGAGTTTAGGTTTAAGTTATAGGTTTAGGTTTAGCTTTAAGTTTTAGGTTTAGGTATAGGCTTAGGTTATATGTTTAGGTTAAGGTTTAAGAATTCAGGTTCGGGTTCGGGTTCGAGTTTGGATTCGGGTTTAGGTTATAGGTTTTGGGATTTGAGAATAGTTTTAGGTTATAAGTATAGGTTTAGGTTGGGTTATAGGTTAAGGTTTACGGATTTGAGTTAAGGTTATATGTTTAGGTTTAGGTTAAGGTTTAGGGATTTGAGTTTAGGTTATAGGTTTAGTTTTAGGTTTAAGTTATAGGCTTAGGTTATAGGTTATAGGTTATATGTTTAGGTTAAGGTTTAGGAATTCGGGTTCGGGTTCGGGTTTAGGTTATAGGTTTTAGGATTTGAGAATAGTTTTAGGTTATAAGTAGAGGTTTAGGTTGGGTTATAGGTTAAGGTTTAGGGATTTGAGTTAAGGTTATTGGTTTAAGTTTAGGGAATTGAGTTTAGGTTATAGGTTTAGGGAAAGGTTAGGTTAAGGTTATAGGTTTTGGCATTTGGGAATAAGTTTAGGTTATAAGTATAGGTTTAGGTTAGGTTATAGGTTAAGGTTTAAGGATTTGAGAATAGTTTTAGGTTATAAGTAAGGTTTTAGGCTTAGGTATAGGCTTAAGTTATAGGTTATAGGTTATATATTTAGGTTAAGGTTTAGGAATTCGAGTTCGGGTTCGGGTTTGGATTCGGGTTTAGGTTATAGGTTTTGGGATTTAAGAATAGTTTTAGGTTATAAGTATAGGTTTAGGGATTTGAGTTAAGGTTATAGGTTTAGGGTTAGGGAATTGAGTTTAGGTTATAGGTTTAGGGAAAGGTTAGGTTAAGGTTATAGGTTTTGGCATTTGGGAATAGCTTTAGGTTATAAGTATAGGTTTAGGTTAGGTTATAGGTTAAGGTTTAAGGATTTGAGAATACTTTTAGGTTATAAGTAAGGTTTTAGGTTTAGGTATAGGCTTAAGTTATAGGTTATAGGTTATATGTTTAGGTTAAGGTTTAGGAATTTGGGTTCGGGTTCGGGTTCGAATTCGGGTTTAGGTTATAGGTTTCGAGATTTGAGAATAGTTTTAGGTTATAAGTATAGGTTTAGGTTGGGTTATAGGTTAAGGTTTAGGGATTTGACTAAAGTTTATAGGTTTAGGTTTAGGGAATTGAGTTTAGGTTATAGGTTTTGGAAAAGGTTCGGTTAAGGTTATAGGTTTTGGCATTTGGGAATAGTTTTAGGTTATAAGTATAGGTTTAGGTTAGGTTATAGGTTAAGGTTTAAGGATTTGAGAATAGTTTTAGGTTATATGTAAGGTTTTAGGTTTAGGTATAGGCTTAAGTTATAGGTTATAGGTTATATGTTTAAGTTGAGGGTTAGGAATTCGGGTTCGGGTTCAGGTTTGGATTCGGGTTTGGGTTATAGGTTTTGGGATTTGAGAATAGTTTTAGGTTATAAGTATAGGTTTAGGTTGGGTTATAGGTTAAGGTTTAGAGATTTGAGTTAAGGTTATAGGTTTAGGTTTAGGGAATTGAGTTTAGGTTATAGGTTTAGGGAAAGGTTAGGTTAAGGTTATAGGTTTTGGCATTTGGGAATAGTTTTTGGTTATAAGTATAGGTTTAGGTTAAGTTATAGGTTAAGGTTTAAGGATTTGATAATACTTTTAGGTTATAAGTAAGGTTTTAGGTTTAGGTATTGGCTTAAGTTATAGGTTATAGGTTATATGTTTAGGTTAAGGTTTAGGAATTTGGGTTCGGGTTCGGGTTCGGGTTTAGATTCGGGTTTAGGTTATAGGTTTTGGGATTTGAGAATAGTTTTAGGTTATAAGCATAGATTTAGGGATTTGAGTTAAGGTTATAGGTTTAGGTTTAGGGAATTGAGTTTAGGTTATAGGTTTAGGGAAAGGTTAGGTTAAGGTTATAGGTTTTGGCATTTGGGAATAGTTTTAGGCTATAAGTATAGCTTTAGGTTAGGTTATAGGTTAAGGTTTAAGGATTTGAGAATAGTTTTAGGTTATAAGTAAGGTTTTAGTTTTAGGTATAGGCTTGAGTTATAGGTTATAGGTTACATGTTTAGGTTAAGGTTTAGGAATTTGGGTTCGGGTTCGGGTTCGAGTTCGGGTTTGGATTCGGGTTTAGGTTATAGGTTTTGGGATTTGAGAATAGTTTTAGGTTATAAGCATAGGTTTAGGGATTTGTGTTAAGGTTATAGGTTTAGGTTTAGGGAATTGAGTTTAGGTTATAAGTTTAGGGAAAGGTTAGGTTAAGGTTATAGGTTTTGGCATTTGGTAATAGTTTTAGGTTATAAGTATAGGTTTAGGTTAGGTTATAGGTTAAGGTTTAAGGATTTGAGAATAGTTTTAGGTTATAAGGTTTTAGTTTTAAGTATAGGCTTAAGTTATAGGTTATAGGTTATATGTTTAAGTTTGAAATAGCGATGAAGACCGCTTGAGTTGAAGTAGGAATATGCCAATATGTCCTAGAGGGGGGTGAATAGGACTTTTTAAAGTTTTATAAGTTATATTTCAATCCTATCACAGAGTATAGATTAGGATTACTCAAAAATTAACTCTATTGGCTTCCAAGCCTGATAGAGGATCCAATCACAAATTACTTGTAATAATAAAAAAACTTTATGAATCAGATTGTGATGGATATGACTGTGTGTGCACAAAATGTGATTTCAGATAATCATATATAAAGGCATATAAAGTAATCGCATAAATGAAAGACAATATCAAACTCAAACACAGTCATTTTATAGTGGTTCGACTGCTTGTCTACTCCACTACCGGCTTCCACACTCAACCCTTGAGTGACCGGATTTCACTAAGGAGGTTTCCCATGGTTCACCTCAAACCTAAGGTTTTAAATCAGGTTCACCTTCAACCTTTACAGAGGTTTCTACTCGGTTCACCTCAAACCCTGGAGTTTTGCTGGTAAACTCCTAACTAGATGTTTATGCCCACATAGAGCAAGGGTCCACATATTGCACCCGGATGTTTATGCCCACACAGAGCAAGGGTCTACACAACACACCCAGATGTTTATGCCCACACAGAGCAAGGGTCCACACAACGCACCCAGATGTTTATGCTCTCCACAGAGCAAGGGTCCACACAACGCACCCACACATGAACACTCCTGTCGGAGGCCTCCTTTGAGGACTTTAAATGATGAGCAAACCTACGACCCAATCCTAAAAAGGAATGATCATAAATGTCCTCTGGACTTTAAGTACTTACAAATAAGTTGATGAGTCACTTTTAGCTCAGTGATGAAGATCTCCTTCTTGCTGATGAAGAGTCTTCAGCTTCCTTGATCCACAACATAAAGATGTACCTATGCTAGGTTTAGGTTGGGTCAAGGTTATGATGGAGTTCTACTCTCTAAAGATTTTCCTATAAGGAAGATAGAGTAGTTCCAATCATCTATGCATTCAAGGTATCCCAGCTTATTGATTTTCCATTAAAGTAGTAGTTGGAGGATCCTTGAATGCGGAAGTTCATTCCCCAATCCACTCTATGAAATATCAATGATGAGGGTGGATTGGAGGATGAACTTCTTAAGAGAAATGGCTTAGGATAAAGGAAATGAAATTTAAAACACTCAAAAGTACTCTCTACTTTCTTTCACAACAATAAAGACTAATCTCTCTATTTATAGGCAAAAGGTTCCAACGGATATAAACGGTCATATTTATGACAGAGTTCGATATCATCGAGCAATCGTCGATATGATTGACCGTATACTCTCGATTGTATCGACATACCACTCGATGGTACAAACTCAAATGTCATTTCGCTTTTGGAAACATTTCGCCAACTGGTCGACTGGATCGATACACACATCGATATTATCAGATTTCAAACTTCGATTCTATCGAGAGATGGATCGATCTATCGAAAGGTGAAAATAAGAGAGAAGCCTTTAAAAATTTTAGGTTCTACAGATATGATCGGAGAACAGTCGAGGTCATCGAAATTTGTATATCGATGATATCGGAGACCATGTCGATGGGATCGATAAATCGTATAGATTTACCTATAAGCTTGCTGGAAAGTTTGTGTCGGATTTCGATTCAATCGACAAGTTCTCGATATGATCGACATATGAATATCGATTTATCGACTGGCACCCCGATCAACATTAAAAATAACCTGAAATTTATGTTGGAGAAAACGTGCGCCCATAATCGATATGATCGATTGACTTCCGATATGATCAATTTTTGAGTTCAGATTGAATCGGACAGTTAGCGATATATCGAAGCTTATGTTAGTTTTCTTTAGAAAAATAGGGGCACCGAATAACAGTCTGTCGATATTATCGATCCGCTTCAGATATGATCGATATTCGAATATCGATGATATCGACTCACAAGTCGATATATCTATAAATCGTCCAGATGATTATTTGATTGCTGGACGCTTTTTGTCCTCATTCGATTGTATCGATTGAGATGTTGAGGACATCGACAGAGCTGGTCGATCATATCGAAAGGGGAATATAATCGACAGTGTAAGAAAAACTTAAAGATTTTTCTATTTGATAAAAAGTTTCCTTACACAAAAATCCTAAGATGTTCTAATTCTTTTTAAGGGTTTTAATCACCTGGTGTTTTGGGACATGGGATGTAAGGCTATGATTTACCTATGGCGAGCTTCCACACATCCGGTTGAGGTAAATACTTGACTTGATCTTCCTGTCAAGTGCTATTGTCCGATTAACTCAACTTACAACGTAATTGACAAACCAGGGCACTTAGTAGGTGCACTTTCAATCTCCCCCTTTGTCAATTACGTGACAAAATACCCAAAACACCCTAGGAAAATATCTAGATAGATACATCCTAAATTGTGTGTACATGTATTAACACAATTTTACAAATTCTAATCACCCATGTACACCCAATAAATTCTCCCCCTTAATTCAAAAACTCCCCCTTTCTTGTTGCGGCTGCTCCCCCTAACACCTGTAATACAGATATAAAATTTTTCACTCAGGGTGTTTGAATTGTTCTCCCCCTTTTTGTCAATCATTGACAAGGATATAAAAAGTGATATTGACTAAAGAAAGATAAGCATATGGGAGAACCATAAGAGTGAATGCATATGAGGACAAGTATCATAGTTAGAGAAACACATGCATTTCACAGCAGAAAAGGGTAAATGTACATAAATGAGAACAATGTAAAGCATATATCAACAAAAAGAGTTCATTTTCCAGAAACTAATGAAATAGTCAGCACAGGCATTGTATGGGTATAAGAGAAACAAGCAATTCATAATCCCAAAACTTCATTGAACCAGGGAGTCATAAATTCAAATGGCTAAAGGATAAGAAGTAAAAGTAGCCATATCAACAAAAGGTTTCAGCATCCAAAAAGAACTGTATTGCCCCAGACAACATCATTTTAACCAATCCAAAAAAAATAAAACCCATTTGAGGGCACAAAAAAACAGTATTTTAGCCCAACCGTGGGCATATTCGACCAAAGAGAAAAACAGTTATCCATAGAAAAAAAACTGTCATACACACCACTGAGAGCGTAGAACATCCAAAAAGATACCGATATTCATCCATAAAAATAGAAGTAAGGTGTGTATAATAGCATGCATGAACTCGACTTTAAGGAGCAGAATGAGATGGCATCATGTAGTCCCGTCGGCATGTCAGGAGATCCACCAATTGTTGGACCGTGCTCTGAACTCCTCGAACCATCCTTTCCAAGACGGTAAGTCGTTCCTTTACTGAGTGCATGTCCTTCTGAATGGCCCCAATCCTGTCCAGTTTGAGCCTTTTTCCATACCCTGCAGTTGATGTAGACGGAGCAACATCTGGTTCATGAGGTGCATCGTCATCCATTTCATCTCCTTCCATGGGACCACTACCTTCTCCTCCTTCCCCTTCTGCATGAGTATCTTCCTCAGTTTCCTCCTTGTATTCATGAAATATCAGATCCATTTTCTGAATATTTTTCTTATTGAAAACTTTGAGGGAGAAAATCGGATCAGTTGTAGAAGGAAAGCCAATGCTCTGACAGATTCTACTAAAAATCCATGGATATGACAGATGCAAATCTCTAGAAGTATGTATGGCATTAACAAACTGATTTAAAATTAAGGTTGGAAGATAGATATTTATCCCGATTGCAACAGAGTAGACTATCATCACCATGAGACTTGTTAGATCCGATCGGTTCGTGCTTCTTGGGTACAGATTAGTGGTAAAGATCTCATGCATGAGTCTGAACCAGGGCTCCATATAACTAGCTTTCAGGGCATTCCCTTGATGCCATGGGATATCTTGTTTATGACATAGGTATTTGGTTATTTTAGAGCGCACATCTGGAAAGTCGAGATCCTAGTTTGGAAGGCCTTCTGGAGCCATCTGTAGATTGAGAATCAGTGCTATGGTGGCAGGAGTGATAAATACATCATCACCATCCATGGATACCATGAAGGAAGGAGGATCAGCCACCGAGGAATGACATGCAGCAAAGAAGTAGCATGTTCTTTCCAGTTGGCATGGTCCACCAAAATTCAGGATGGGTAGCTAACCAATTGCAGCAAATAGGGGTTCTAATTTGTAGGGTGTTAAACACTCCATATCTACTTTTCTCTCAAAAATCAACTTCCTATTGGCATATTTTAGTGGCCGTTGGACAGTAGGCGGAGGAGGCACTGGTTAAGATGGTGCAGGGACTTCAGTTTGGGACCCACTACTTCGTGATCTTTGCCATTTTGGGGTCCCACTGTCCGAAATCCTTGCTCTCTCGCTTGAGACAAGGACCTTTTGTCGAGTACCTCTTGAAGACTCTCCTGGACTGGATGCCACGTTTTTGTCTTTTCCCATGTAGGAAAGGCTTTTTGAAGTATTTGGGAGAAACGACAAAAATTCCCGATAAACCAAGAAAAAAAGATTCTGATGATGTTGGAAGAGTATTACCTGGTTTGTAGAGAGGTTCAGCTAGTCTGACTTGGCTTCGGATGATTGGTCGTGAGGATCGGAAAGGGAAGACAACCGAACCACCTTTTGAAGAAAACTCCTTTTTTTTTTCATCCTGCTGACTTATATTGGGCGCCATCTGTCGATCATATCGACCAACATATCGATTGTATCGAGAAGTTATCGATCGATGCTATCAAGACAGCCCACGATGTTATCAATGGTCACAAGACTTTTTCTATTCTGAACAACCGTTGATTGTATCGATCCTCAGTCGATGAAATTGAAGAAGACCATCACTTGTATTGAAAGTATGTGCTATTCAGAATTTTTCTAATTTTGACACGCTATTGTATATTTCTTGACTTAATCAGTATATGTCAAAAAAAAATGCACCAATTTTGTACAAATATAAACATGATAATGTTTTTATACAAAAGTTAGAGGTCTCCAACCTCAGATGTAACATTGAGGACGTAGCAAAATTGCATCATTTCACCAATTATCCAGATTTCGATGCAAAATCTGAACGTGTTCTTAATTGCTCAATAATTCAGGGTACAGAGTTCAGTTTTTCTTTCACTTTCCACCTTGAGACAGAAGTTTTTACTGTGGTGACTTTTGTTATCTCACCAACTTGATCCAGTGATTAATTCGTTCTGTCTTCCATTTTGGGTGGTGATAAATGGGTATTTTACATTACTCTAGTCAGATTAAGTTTATCAGTGTGAATTTGACCAGAGTTATAAGAAGTTGTCTTCAAGCATTCAAACTTGTAATGTCCCATATCACCACACAAATGACAAACTGGATAAGTTCTTGTATTGCTACCTGAAGCAACAGATTTTTCAGTTTTCATTTTAATTTTCTCATACCCTAGGCCACTCTTATCTTTTCCAGGCCTTCTTATCCCTAACATTCTTTCAAGTTTTTTACCACTCTGAGAAAACTTATAGTTTATCTCGACAATTTTTTTAGATTTTTCTAAGTCAATACAAAGTGAGTGGTTCTCATTTTTGAGTTTTGCATTATCATCTTTTAGTAGTTCAACTTTTTTCATAAGTTTTGATAATTCTCCTTCTAGGGATAGGTTTTCTCTTTCTAATTCATCATTGTCTATATGATATTGTTACAAATCATTGGTTAAATGTATGTTTATATCCAAGGTTCTGTCCAAGTCTTTTTGCAACAATTTCTTTTTATTTTCAGACATGCCAAGTTTTTTAAGGATATGAATGATATGAATGTATAGTTGATTATAAGCATCTTGTAATTCATTTTGCTCTTTATCTTCTTCTTGAGGTTCCAATTCCTCATTGTCAGATGGAAATGATTCAGTGGCTTGTTGTTCTTTCTCAAATTCAGTTGGAATCATTGAAGTGGTGGAGACCATGAGAATTTTCAATGATTTCTGATCTCCATCACTTCCTGAGTCACTGTTTTCTGAGTTTGATTCCTCCGTATCATCCCACGTGGCAGTCATCGCCTTGCCCTTAGTTTTTCTTTTTGGGCATTCGGTAGATAGGTGTCCATACTCATGACAGGCATAACATTGTGGTTCTTTGTTTCTTTTCTCAAATTTTCCTGTAGGAGGTTTGTCATCCACCTTTCTACCTCTAGAGGGACGACCGCGATTCCTTTGAAAGAATCTTCTGAATCTTTGTACCAACAGAGCCACTTCCTCATCTTCATCTTCCTTTTCAGTCTCACTGTCCTCATGTTTTGATTTCTTAGAAGTTTTTAAGATAGTGTTTTTAGATTTTTGGGATTGTGTGAAGTTTAGTTCAAAAGTTTGTAAGGAACCTACTAGTTCTTCTACTTTCATCTCATCAATATTCCTACACTCCTCAATTGTTGTTACCTTGGGATTGAACCGTTCCGTTAAGGATCTTAAGATTTTTCTACATATTTTAAGTGACGGAACCTTCTCTCCCAATCCACCCATGGAGTTACAAATGATGTTCAATTTGGTGAAAAAATTCATAAATGTCTCATGCTCTTCCATCCTGAGATTTTCAAACAGTTAAGTTAAGAGTTGTAGTTTAGATCTCTTCACAGTGCTTGTGCCTTTATGGGTTGTTTCCAGTAAGTCCCATGTAAGACCCGTATTATGGTCCGTACCTTTCCATAGACTTCCGCGGTCTTACCGGTCGAATTTCGGCAACCTTCGACCCTTAACCGATATCGACGCGCGACCCTGATTCATCTGCCGACAACCCGAGTCGACTCAACCCAAGACCAATACCATAGCGACCGCACCGTCGCTGCGGTTCCAATGCCGCGACTCGCGCGCCGAGGCGATGCCCTGATCGAGAGTTGTAAGCCAACGTTCGATGTGAGGAAAACGCCGCGCGTTGCGAAACCAAAGAGAATCTCTACGATATGTCACATCAATCACATCAATCCCATCAATCAATCAATCCATCAATCCATCACATGTCAAGTACACATCACTTTCACCCCTTTTCCCAAGAAACTACAAAAGTCTTCTTAACCCATACCTTTCTTACACAAATGCTACAAAAGTCTTCCATGCCCATGCCTTTTCTTACACAAAAGGCCTCAAAAGTCAAAAAGCTCTTACACAACCATCACTCACCACATCCATCCATCACTCTCTCTCTCCCTTTACAACTCCTCTCTTTCTCATTTGCAAAAATCTCCAGCAAAAGAAAATCCCATGTATGGAATTCTCCAAACATTCCTAAGCTCCAAGTGGCCCACTTTCCTACCCCACTATCTCCCATCTCAACCCTCCATTCCTCATCTCATCCATTGAAGTTGAAGCTAAGGTGCCAAGGAACCCCTAGGAGCAAGAAGATCGGACGGTGGGTGCCTCTATAGGGTAGTTTCTTTCTTGTTTTTATGATGGGTCAAGTGAGGCCCACCGATCAATGGTGTGGATCTCACTTGGGACCCTAAAATGTGGTCGATGGACCACTTGGATCATCATGATCATTCCATGATGGGGTCATTCTCCATGGATCCCATCATGATGTTTATTTCTTTAGAAAGGTCATCTAGACCATCCATATTGGTGGGGAAAGGATCCCCACCGTTGATGTTAAATTTTGGTGGTCCCATGTGTTAAAGGACCCATCCAATTGTATAATTTCTTCAAGGGAGGGCTCATAGTGGCGGAGCCCTCCATCACAAAGCGTGTCCCACTCTCCATGTCTCTCTCCCTTTTTTTTATTTCTTTTTATTTTATTTTATTTCATTTTATGCAATGGGGTTGTGTGGCCCACTTGAATGAACCCCACCTTGAGATATTTATTTTGTTTAAGTTTTTATTCAAGTGGGGCCCACCTTATATGTTGTACCCACGTCACCCATCGGTGGTGGCCCATTTCATCAGGGCCCACCACAATGTATTGTTAAAATAACCAAACCGTCCAGCGTCTTGGACGCTGGACGTTCCAAAAAAAAAAAAGAAAGGGAAAGAAGAAAAGAAAGAGAGCTTTGGGGTGAGCCACCTGCATAGGCTCCACCTTGATGTATTTTTCCAATCTAAGCCGTCCATCCTCTTACCTACAGTATTTTAGCCATTGGGTAGAAGTTTGAGGCTGATTGGAAGATCTGGTGGGCCATAGCATCGAAGAATGCATCATTACCATTCAAGGATTATTTTTCCTATTTTATTTCATTTTCTAATCATCAACCAAAATTTGAACTCTAGACTCATTAGGACGGCCTCGAGCCACTGAACGTAATGACCGAGGTGGATTTCTGTAAAGCGGACCCCACGTGTGAAAAACCCCAGAAATCGGGTTTTTCCCCGATTTTTGCAAGAGGGAGCACCTCTACCTCTGACAAGGACAGCGACTGCACGCTGCTGCGTGCAGCCTTTGGTGGCGGGCGGGCGATCGTCAAGGGCCCACGGCCCTGCGTGTGGGCCCCACTGTGATGTTTATTTGTCATCCAACCTGTTCATGAGGTGGGTCCCCTCCTCAGGTGGGCCCCCTCCAAGTTTCAGTTCGATCTAAAACTCAGGTGGCCCACACTACAGGAAACAGTGGGACTGTACCTCTACCATTGAAAACCGTTTTTGGGCCCACATAAGCTTCGAATCAATCTGAAATTTATGTTTTCCCCTTCCTCCAGGTCTGAGTGACTTATGAATGGGCTCCAGGTCTGAGTGACCTTATGAACGGGCTAGATGGCATGTTAACATTTTGGGTGGGCCCCACATGGGACCCACAGTGATGTGTTTTTGGCATCCACCGTCCAGGCAGACAGTGGTACCCACCTTGATGTATGTGTGCTGCCTCCACCGTCCAGCGGACGGTGAAGCCCTGTAGGTAAGTGCGTGCGTGAGTGTGTGCAGCGTGCGTGGGTGTATATATATGTATTATATTGTATACATATATAATATTGTATATATATTAAATATGTTGTATATATATACTGTTTATATATTATACATTCATGATGGTGCGCCTTCTTATGGGACCCCACCCGTGATGCAGGTGCTGCATCTAATCCGCCCATCCATTTTAAGCAGCTCATTGTGAAATGAGTCAAAGAATGAGCCAGATCCGCAGTCCAAGTGGACCCCATCTTGGCATGATTTGAGGTCCATCTTAATGTAATCGTGACAGCTTATTGGGGCCCACTTTGATGTGGATGTAAGCCCCATGGGATTTGACCATTTGATATATCCCAAGGCCCTTGGGACCAGGCTCATTTGATTCATATAAGGCCTATGGGTTTAGGCCCATTTAATTTATACAAGGCCTACGGGTTTAGGCTCATTTGATGTACTATAAGGCCTATAGGTTTAGGCCCATTTGGTTCATATAAGGCCTACGGGTTTAGGCCCATTTGGTTCATATAAGGCCTAGGGGTTTAGGCCCATTTGACTCATATAAGGCCTATGGGTTGAGGCCCATTTGATGTACATGTGAGGCCCAATTGGTGTGGCCCATTTGTTATGACTCATTGATGAATAAAAGGTCCATATGATAGAGCCCATTTGATGTATTTAAGGCCTAATGGGATGTACCTAAGGTCCATTGCAATGTGTGAGCCCAACACGGATTATATAACGGTATTTGCGACGATCGTGCCTTGGGAGCAATGTTGGTTTGACGTCCACATTACGACTCTCCTTAAGGCCCAATGTTAGGCCCGTACTTATTGTGTATAGGCCATCCAGGCCCATCTGCATTGTAAGGATAGTTCATCTCATTATAACATGTTTAGTATAGTTCCATGACTTATGATCATACGCATCATATGCATGCTTGACATGAGAATTGCCTGATCATAGTATATACCTTCGGGCAGGTTATTTATGGGCTCCCGGTTAAGCGGTGTTGCCCTACACGAGAGCACGATATGCGCAGGATTTGATGTATGACTGAATAGCGTGAATCATGCATATCGCATTTGTATGACATGGATATTGTACGCCCTAGCGACATCGGGGTTGTAACTTCCACAGACGTATCGTGGTTGGCAGGATTGGATACCAAAAATCTTATTCTATATGGGGTGCTATAGATATCCCTGGGTGAAAGTCGTTAAACCCTTATGGTACCAAGAGGTTACTCCAAAGTCTAGATTGAGTGGGTAGATGAGCGTTGAGTACCGACTACCAGACGGTCGCGCTCTCCACTATGTCGTGGTCGGTTGGAAGGGGGTGCGGCCTTATCCGCCCGAGTGTAGAGGGCAATGCTAGGCTGAGTCTGACCAGCTCGAAGAATGGGTCCGCTATCGACGAGTCGTGCCCGATATTGGCAGACGGATAGTGAGGTCTTTTCCACTTACCTTATTGCACGCGATGTGGCGGCAATCTGGTTTAGAGTGTACTAGACCCTGGTGTTATCCCATATTTGAGCTGTATTGATGTGTGGACATAGATAAGGATCTATATGCTTGAGTTGCATTGCACATCGCATGGCCTTGGGATGGCCGATACCATTCATGTCTTGCATCGCATAGCCTTGGTACGGCTCATGATATTATGGATCCATCTGCATATTCCACATTACTCTGACATTGCATGTTCATATTACTACCTTGTACACACACTTTCACCACCCTTTAAGCTTTCTATAAGCTTATGCACGACTGTTGCGTGCAGGTGACTTTGGATCGCAGCAGTGCTGAGGCAGGAGCATGTTGGAGATCGTCTTGGAGTTTTTGTTCTTTACCATTGTATTTCCCTTTATGCTCATTGTACTTGTAAAGTTTTTGATCATAGTGGAAATGTAATAGAGTTCTTGGTTGTTGTTTGTGGGTTATGCCATTGGTTATGCTTATTACGAATCAAACTGACGTTGAAAATCCTTCTCGTAGCATCCCAGGATCGGAACCTGGCGAATGGGAGCTAGGAGCCGAGAATGGGGTTCTATGGAGGCTGTCGGTGCCGGATTCGGCGATTGAAAATTTTATGAGCTCGGTTTCCAAGTTTGGGGCGTGACATCCCATGCTTCTTTAGAGGTCCCACACATACTTATCTGATTGAAAATGTCTTAGGACACGGCACAGTAGATGGCGTTCATTATTTTTTCTTCAGCATTTCGATGTTCTTTGTCAAACGTCATCCACTTCTCATTAGGTTTGGATTTAGTGATTGTGGTTTCATTTTCAAGTACAACTTATTCAGATGGTACCACATATCCTTTTTCCACTACATCCCAAACTTTATGATCTAAAGATCTCAGGAAGTAATGCATTCTAGCCTTCCAGTAAGCATAATTTGAACCATCAAATACTAGAGGTCTAGTGACAGATGAGCCCTCTCCTTTGGCCATAATTCTAATTTAGTCAAGATCACTCTCTAGGCAGTGAAGCCCTTAAAGAGAGATCCGCTCTGATAGAAATTGAAATAGCAGTGAAGACCGCTTGAGTGGAAGTAGGATTATGCCAATATGTCCTAGAGGGGGGTGCATAGGACTTTTTAAAATTTTATAAGTTATATTTCAATCCTATCACAGAGTACAGATTAGGATTACTCAAAAATTAACTCTATTGGCTTCCAAGCCTGATAGAGGATCCAATCACAAATTACTTGTAACAATAAAAAAAAAACTTTATGAATCAGATTGTGATGGATATGACTGTGTGTGGATAAGATGTGATTTTAGATAATCATATATAAAGGCATATAAAGTCATCACATAAATGAAAGACAATATCAATCTCAAACACAGTCATTTTATAGTGGTTCGACTACTTATCTCTCCACTACCGGCTTCCACACTCAACCCTTGAGTGATCGAATTTCACTAAGGAGGTTTCCCATGGTTCACCTCAAACCTAAGGTTTTAAATCAGGTTCACCTTCAACCTTTACAGAGGTTTCTACTCGGTTCACCACAAACCTTGGAGTTTTGTTGGTGCAATCCTAACCAGATGTTTATGCCCACACAGTGCAAGGGTCCACACAACGCACCTGAATGTTTATGCCCACACAGAGCAAGGGTCCACACAACGCACACAAATGTTTATGCCCACACAGAGTAAGGGTCCACACAACGCACCCAGATGTTTATGCTCTCCACAGAGCAAGGGTCCACACAACGCACCCAAGCACGTACACTCCTGTCGGAGGCCTCCTTTGAGGACTTCAAATGGTGAGCAACACCTATGACCAAATCCTAAAAAGGAATGATCATAAATGTCCTCTGAACTCTAAGTACTTACAGTTAGTTGATGAGTCTCTTTTAGCTCAGTGATGAAGATATCTTTCTTGTTGATGAAGAGTCTTCAGCTTCCTTGATCCGCAACACAAAGATGTACCTATGCTAGGTTTAGGTTGGGTCAATGTTATGATGGAGTTCCACTCTCTGAAGATTTTCCTATAAGGAAGATAGAGTGGTTCCAATCATCTATGCATTTAAGGTAACCCAGCTTATTGATTTGTCATTAAAGAAGTAGCTGGAGGATCCTTGAATGCAGAAGTTCATTCCCCAATCCACTCTATGAAATATCATTGATGAGGGTGGATTGGAGGATGAACTTCCTGAGAGAAAGGGCTTAGGATAAAGGATATGAAATTTAAAACACTCAAAAGCACTCTCTACTTTATCTCACAGTAATAAAGACTAATCTCTCTATTTATAAGCAAAAGGTTCCAACGGATATAAACGGTCATATTTATGACAGAGTTCGATATCATCGAGCAATCGTCGATATGATCGAGCGTATACTCTCGATTGTATCGACATACCACTCAATGGTACAAACTCAAATGTCATTTCGCTTTTGGAAACCTTTCGCCAACTGGTCGACGGGATCGATACATACATCGATATTATCGGATTTCGAACTTCGATTCTATCAAGAGATGGATCGATCTATCGACAGATGAAAATAAGAGAGAAGCCTTTAAAATTTTTAGGTTCTACAGATATGATCGGAGAACAGTCGAGGTCATCGAAATTTGTATATCGATGATATCGGAGACCATGTCGATGGGATCGATAAATCGTATAGATTTACCTATAAGCTTGTTGGACAGTTTGTGTCTGATTTCGATTCAATCGACAAGTTCTCGATATGATAGACATATGAATATCGATTTATCGACTGGCACCCCGATCAACATTAAAAACAACCTAAAATTTATGTTGGAGAAAATGTGCGTCCATAATCGATATGATCGATTGACTTCTGATATGATCGATTTTTGAGTTCAGATTGAATCAGACAGTCATCGATATATCGAAGCTTATGTTAGTTTTCTTTAGAAAAATAGGGGCACCAAAAAACAGTCTGTCGATATTATCAATCCGCTTCAGATATGATCGATATTCGAATATCGATGATATCGACTCACAAGTCGATATATCGATAAATCGTCCAGATGATTGTTTGATTGCTGGATACTTTTTGTCCTCACTTGATTGTATCGATTGAGATGTCGAGGACATCCACAGAGCTGGTCGATCATATCGAAAGGGGAATCGATATAATCGACAGTGTAAGAAAAACTTAAAGATTTTCCTATTTGATAAAAAGTTTTCTTACACAAAAACCCTAAGATGTTCTAGTTCTTTTTAAGGGTTTTAGTCACCTGGTGTTTTGGGACATGGGATGTGAGGCTATGATTTACCTATGGCGAGCTTCCACACATCCAGTTGAGGCAGATACTTGACTTGATCTTCCTGTAAGGCATTGTTGTCCGACTGACTCAACTTACAATGTAATTGACAAACCAGGGCACTTAGTTGGTGAACTTTCAAGGTTAAGGTTTAGGAATTTGGGTTCGGGTTCGGGTTTTGATTCAGGTTTAGGTTATAGATTTTGGGATTTGAGAATAGTTTTAGGTTATAAGTATAGGTTTAGGTTGGGTTATAGGTTAAGGTTTAGGGATAGGTTTAGGTTTACGTTATAGGTTTAGGTTTAGGGAATTGAGTTTAGGTTATAGGTTTAGGGAAAGGTTAGGTTAAGGTTATAGGTTTTGGCATTTGGGAATAGTTTTAGGTTATAAGTATAGGTTAACGTTAGGTTATAGGTTAAGGTTTAAGGATTTGAGAATAGTTTTAGGTTATAAGTAAGGTTTTAGGTTTAGGTATAGGCTTAAGTTATAGGTTATAGGTTATATGTTATATGTTTAGGTTAAGGTTTAAGAATTTAGGTTCAGGTTTAGGTTTAGCTTATAGGTTTTGGTTTTGGTTTAGGTTATAAGTTTTGGTTTAGGTTATAGGTTATAGGTTATAGGTTAAGGTTTAGGTTTAGGTTATAGGTTTTGGGATTTGAGAATGGGTTTAGGGTTTAGGTTATAGGTTTTGGTTTTGGTTTAGGTTATAGGTTTCAGTTTAGGTTGGGTTTAGGTTATAGATTTAGCTTAATGTTTTGGTTTAGGTTATAGGTTTTGGGATTTGAGAATAAGTTTAGGTTTAGGTTGGGTTTAGGTTATAGATTTAGCTTAATGTTTAGGTTTAGGTTATAGGTTTTGGGATTTGAGAATAAGTTTAGGTTTAGGTCGGGTTTAGGTTATAGATTTAGGTTTAGGATATAAGTGTAGGTTATAGGTTTAGGGAAAGGTTAGGTTTAGGTTATAGGTTTTGGGATTTGAGAATAGTTTTAGGTTATAAGTATAGGTTGGGGTTAGGTTATAGGTTAAGGTTTTAGGTCATAGGTTTTGGTTTAGGTTAAGGTTATGGGTTTAGGTTAAGGTTTTCGTTTAGGTTATAAGCAATAGGTTTAGGGAATTGAGAATCAGGTTTAGGTTTGGGTTTTCAAGTTTAGGTTTAGGTTAAGGTTTAGGTTTAGGAAATCGAGTTTGGGTTCGGGATCAGGTTTAAGTTTGGGTTTTCAAGTTTAGGTTTAGGTTTAGGTTAGGGAGTTGAGATTAGGATCAGGTGTAGGTTTAGGTTTAGGGATTTGAGAATACATTTAGGGTTTAGGTTTAGGTTTAGGTTTAGGTTTTAGGTTTAGGTTTAGGAAATCGAGATTGGGTTTATGGTTTGGGTTTTCAAGTTTAGGTTTAGGTTTAAGTTATAGGTTTTGGGATTTGAGAATAGTTTTAGGTTATAATAATAGGTTTAAGTTATATAAGTATAAGTTTAGATTAAGGTTTTATTTTTAGGTTAAGGTTATAGGTTTAGGTTTAGGATAGGTTAGGTTACAGGCTAAGGTTTATGGAATTGAGTTTAGCTTATGGGTTATAGGTTAAGGTTTAGGTTTAGGTTTAGGTTATAGGTTTTGGGATTTGAGAATAGGTTTAGGTTAAGGTCATAAGTTTAGGTTTAGGAAATCGGGATCGGGTTCAGGTTCGGGTTTAGTTTTGGGTTTTCAAGTTTAGGTTTAGGTTTAGGTTAGGGAGTTGATATTAGGATTAGGTGTAGGTTTTGGTTTAGGGATTTGAGAATACGTTAAGGTTTAGGTTTAAGAAATCGGGTTCGGGTTTTGGGTTTTAGGTTTAGGTTTAGGTTATAGGTTTAGGTTATAGGTTATAAGTGTAGGTTTAGGTTTAGGTTTTAGGTTTAGGTTATAGGTTTTTAGATTTACGTTTAGGTTAAGGTTACAGGTTTAAGTTATAAGTTTTTATGTTTAGATTAAGGTTAGGTTATAGGTTTAAGTTTAGGTTTAGGTTTAGGTTTTATGTTTAGGTTAAGGTTACAAGTGTAGGTTATAGGTTACGGTTTAGGGAATTGAGAATAGGTTAAGGTTTAGGTTTAGGAAATCGGGTTCGGGTTCGGGTTTGTGTACAGATTTAGGTTTGGATTTTCAAGTTTAGGTTTAGGTTAAGGAGTAGATTAGGATTAGGTGTAGGTTTAGGTTTATGGATTCTCTAGTATTATCTACTATTGAACCTAGTATTATCTACTACATACTAATAACATACAACTAATATTGGGGCACCATACCATAAGCTACAAGAATTTCATGTCCCCCTAAACAAGGTATCCTCCGTTGATAACATATATATATATATATATATATATATATATATATATATATATATTATAAGTTTTTTATTTTCATTTACATTCCCAAATACATTCATCATCCATCCAAAAAAATTGAAACAAGTACTGTCAATCTATGACTAACAGTTGAAAAGGAAAATCATGCATCTTATCTTACCGACCGTCTTATGTTTCTTTTCACCTTTCTAACTCTCATATTTGTTGCAGCTACTAGTTCACCATCAAGTCTCCCTAACCAAATCTTTGTGCAGTCCCTCCATTTGAAGCAATGGCTGAAGTTACAAGAAGTAGGACTGATTAGTCTTTCCATGTTTTGAAAAAAATCAAATTCTTTATTTTTGGCTGCAAGTCTACTTATAATTATCATTGGTTCTTAATCTATTTATAATCAAAATCTTAAATATCACCTAATAGTGCTCCTTTGATAAATGTCCTGTTTGGAACAAATAATTTGTTTTATCATAAATGTCCTGTTTGGAACAAATAATTTATTTTATCATAGTGCTTACCAAATGGAGGAAATCATACACATCTGTTATGACATCTAGATTTGATGCCACCTAGCAAAAAGAAGAAATAAGGTGATTCATATTTATGCTTATGAAACAAAGTCTAATAGTTTACATAGCTAGGTTATTAAACTAATAAATTCTAAGAAAAATAGCAAGTGCCAAGACCTATGGCATAAAAAAATAATCGTTGCATGGATTAACAATCAAACAACAATGGTAAAGGGAAGAAAACTAACTTCTTTCTTGCTCCACATAATCTAGTTGGGGAGTCGTATTAGTTCATGTAAGACCTGTAACATTTGGGTCAATACATATGCATCAAAAACTGTCAAATGCAAAAGTAACCACATGAGCTTCGCTTACATGTAACATAAATGATGTGTACAACACTTCATTAATTATGCCAAGTCCAAATAACACTAAAATCAATCAACTAGCATCAAATAACTTGAAAGTGCCCCAAATTCCATTGGTTTCAGTCCAAGAACACCCAAAAGCAATTACTAATCATCAAAAACTCCCATTGATTCACATCAAGTACTTGAAATGAAATGAAAACTCCAAACAAGAAATGAAATGCAGATGAATGTGTGTAGGGAAAGGAAAGAGTAGAATTGAGGGTTGGAAATGCTGGAAAGGAAACCCAAAAGGAGGATCTGATAATGAATGAAAAAACAAACAAGATGTGGATTATAGTACATTCTCACTGACCCGGATTTGTTTAATGCGGCGGACCTCATCAGGTCCATGTTGCAGACACTCAGCCTGTAGAAATTGATAAAAACCAAGATGAGACAGGGAAAATAAACTTATGCATTGTAACATAATACTTTTATCCTATGAAAGACAATGCATCATAAGATATTCATTCTTCAAAAGCAATTGATATGAGCTTCTTTTTCTAATCCAAGCTATGCTTTTCACAATAAGCCTTGTGTTGAAAAAACTTGCCTCCACCAGTCTTCACATCCATGTGCAAGCCAACATGTTTAGCACAAGTAGGATGAAATGCAGTTTGACAGTCATCATGATTACACTGCAAGACAGTTGAAGGTAAGGTGAAGCAAAGAAAATAGCATAAAGTCTACCTCTCATTTTTGGAGTCAAACCTACAGAAGTTTAAAGAAAACAAATGATTAAGTAAGCCAAACCTTTATGCAGACACCGTGTTTGTGACGGCAAATGCAGCAAACAAGCAGGTCTCTTTCCTTTGAAATGGTCTCCTGAGGCAAATCATTTAATACAATGGAGATATTACATGAGAATGTGTAATGTTTTCAAAGTAAATTCAAAATAAAATAAAATTACATGTGCAGTTAAAACTTCAAATTAGAACAGTTCTACATACAAGAACCATGACATATGAAACAAACTTAAAGTAAATGAAGGAAGCAACATCAAAAAGAATCTTTTGCGAAAGTAGCGTTAAGTTTAAAAACATAGTAACCATTCCCGATGCAGCAACATTCTAAAGCCTTGCTAAAATCATACAGCAATAATGGGCATGCCGAAGTAATTTTAAAAAATAAAAATTAAAAACATAATAGTTAAGGATACATTCGGTGGTAAAATAATGATAATTGAAAAGGGAATATTGGAAGTTAAATAGCAAAGCCAGAGATAACAAGCATTCATAGCTTTACCCAAGGCAAACCATAGCCTATTACTCCTTAGCTATAAATAGTTTCAACAGAAAATGGCATTACCCATAACACAAAAAAAAAAGGGTAAAGCGAAAGAAACCTAACAATGAAAGGAAGTTGCAGAGACCAAAATGCCAAATGAAATGTTACATCAAGATACCCAAAACACATAATCCACATTCTCTATTTGAAGAAGAGACTGTCATATATTTCATTCATTACAAGGAAAAAAAAAGATTGGTAAGAAAAGTAGTAGAATCTCACTCTGCCAAAGTCATTCCCCACATTGCGAGGGCATAAATGAGCTAGCTGGCATGCCATACTTTCCTCGTTTTACTCCAGTTGCTCATGTCGTCCAAGGCTTTTATCATAGCTGTAAGTTCTCGAAGTTTAAAAACCATTACTGCCAATCTTATAAACACATAAACCAAACTTGAACATAACCACAATCCAAATTCCTCTCTACTGGATAAAGCCAGGAGTCTCAAACAATCATGATAGTCAGATAAACCAGCCAAACTGATGATTGTTGGTTCAATTAAGGAAGGCATACCACACAAAATTAAGTGGAATGAGGTAATCATGACCATGTGAGAAAAGTTCCAGCTATATCCACCAAAATAAAATTGATAAAAAAATAAAAATGTTAAAGAAATCCCCATCATCGAGCATAATTGCAAATATGTGTCTACTTTTCATGTACATTAAATGCCAAACCTTACCATGGAAAATGTATGGCACAAAACAAATACTAAGCATGAGGGAAAAAATAGAATCTTTTAAAGAATAACCAAATGAGAGGCCAAAAAATACATAATCCACATAAATCCATCACATGAATATATAAGAATCAGATCATTGACACAGAAATGGTAAAAGGCATGTGGTACCCACAACATTGTCTCCTTCTCACCCTCAGGACCCAACTTGAGAAACAAAATGCACCTGCAGGTCGAAAAATGTCACACATGTAGGAGATTGGTTCATAAGAGTAAGGTGGATTGACCATTTTAGCCTGACCATCGTAATTTTATCAAGAACCCAAATGAGGTTTTTTTTAAAAAAAAATATCTTTAGTTAAGGTATTTGGAACCCACAGTATTGCATTAGCTCACCCTTTGCAATACCAACTTAAAAATCAAGATGTGTCTGCGAGTTGACACATGTAAGGCATGTTGGAGACTTGGTTCATGAAACAAAGGTGACTGATAATTGTACTGTGGCCTTAGCAATTTTAACTAGAACTCAAATGCATACAATTTTTTGAGTTCCAAAACTATCAACTCACAGGCAACAAGGTTATCACCATGTCTCTTTGTTTTAAACTAACCCAACTGATATACAACATGTGGAACTACCAATAAAAGAACTTGAAACTTTCCCATCCTCAAATGTACTGAAACTCAAACAAAATCTCCAACATAATCTATCATCATAATCATCTTCATAATCTAAACCTTATCCCAACAAACTGGGGTCAGCTACATGAATCCCGTTCACACCATTCCACTCTATCAAGGAGCATATCCTCAGTTAAACCATTGGTCGTCAAGCCTATATTAAATAATCTACTTGATCCAAAACAAGTATCAACTTGATCCAAAACCTTTGCAGCCCACAAGAAGTTTTCAATGATTAAACACCACTGTTTCATGCGGCATGGTATACCTGATATTTAGATCTACTTTATTTTTAGGTACACACATTATAATCATTTTAAAAATAGATGGACGACGTGGATATACAGTACATATATCAAGGTGGGCCCCACAATCAGGGTCGTACCTAACCCGCTCCCTGATATACAACCTTTAATGGTTATAATTGAGATTAAAAAAAAAACTGATGTGACATTGACTTGCCACCGACCTTTTCTTATCCAAAACAGGCACGACCAGGATGGAAAATAAACATTCAACTGGCTCCAGTAAGTTTTAACGTTGGGTATTCAATCAATACCGTTTCTTGTAGTGTGGCCACCTAAGATTTTATCTAATTTATGTTTTGGATTATCCCTTAAAATAGCCTGTAAAAACAGATAGACGGAATGAATGCAAGGAAAATACATTGATGTGGATCCGAGGGATCCACCCAACCTAGTTTATCCCTGTATCCACCGAAGCCATGCTCATCCAAAACATGCCTAGCCACATTTAAACCTAAACCCAATTAAAAATTAAGAGAAAAAACATAAAAAAATATTCAACATTTTCATTCCACCGACCATACAGAATCTTCTATAAATAAATAAAAACTTCCAGGTTATAAAATTATATATTAAAAAAAAAATTGAAAAATACACTCAAAACCCGTATAAAATGAAAAGAAAAAAAATTTCCTAAAAACGCAACAAATCTCACGTCAGATTTAACAAGACCCATATCCCCAAATCCAACAAAAATCAAAACTTGTATACCAAAATCCCACAAAAACCCTTCCAAACCCTAAAAACCCCAATCTGGAGAAAAAATGGGGAGGGAGAGAGAGTACCATTCCGCAAACCGATGTTGGATTCATCAGTGTTGATGTTGTAGAGGACGCCTTTGTATCTGATTTCGCATTTGGATGTGAAGCTAATCAAGCTGCCGATGTAGGAATCTGCGGATCCTCCTCCACCGCTAGATCTTGAAGAAGCTTCTACTGCAGCTATTACTGTTGCTGCTACCATGGTTTTTCAAAGTAGAGAGATAGAGGGTTTCTCGTCGATGGGAGATGAGGAAGAAAGGGAAAATAGGAAAAGAGGAGCGGGCGTTTGATGGGTTTCGTCTGGTAAAGAAGATAAAAATTTCAAATCCGTATACTTTAAGTTTACCATTATTTAAACACCAACTCTATTAACGGTCGTACATGCATGGGACCATTTTCTGGATGGTTAAGATCGTTTTACAAAATAAAATTATAAATACTTACTATTTACAACTATACCGATTATTTCGATGGTCTAGATAGCTCTATATTTTAGCCACTAATGTTATGGACGGGTCAACACCATTTTACATAAAATGCAAGACTCACAATGAAAACCCAGTGATTGAAAACGTTAACTTGAACTTTGGACCCGTTATCTGTAACACCCTGAAAATCGGGGGTCGTGTATAAACTCAACTCCCGAGTTCCAGACCGTCACTTATGCAACAAAAATGGTTATGATTCAATGTTGTCTGATTTAAAGCATTCACATGAGTAAAAGTATACTAAAACTGCAATTCATACTTCAGATCCAGTGATAAAAGCAAGCGGAAGACTAAACAAGATATATATCACTGTATGGAAAAACAAAGTAATCTCAACTGTCTCCAAAGTATGACTACATCTCTGAGTCTCATATACATGTACATAACAAAAGAATAATGTTCAAAAAGAAAAGTCCCACTGATGTCCCCTCGATCCAGGTCACCTACGGGAAGCCGTCATGATACTGCATATACGAGAACTCATCCTGGTCCTCGTCATCATCTAGCTCCACCTCCTGGATCTCATCGTCACCTGCAACTACAACAGGGTCTGGTGGGTGTTGCAAACACCATCCCGTAACGTGGGAATGAGTGATCAACTCAGTGGAATCATAGAGCAAAGATTAGCATGTTCACAATTCAGTCACGCGATAATAGTAAAGCAGTAAATCAGACAAGTCCTAATACTGTTGTTAATGCAAGATGATATGACGTGATGTATGCCCTCACCGACGATCACCCTCATACGGCAACATCTTACGACCGCGGCATGCCACACTCCCTAGAGTGCTCCACATCTTCCAGGCACATGCAATGCTATGGTGATATGATTACCAAGTTGTTATTAGTCCATTCAAACAGCAGGATTGGGAAACTAAGGTACCTCCCTTGTATCAATCCCAACACGGATCCTGTCTAGGGTCGTCACTCCTAGTAATCTCATACGATGTACATTTCGTAGGTCACTGCAAGGGCTGCCAGGGCTGTTGCTCGCACTCGTTGCACCGCTCCCCCATCACCTTATCAATACAGGCCTACTGTACTCTACTGCACGGAAGGGTCGTCGCCTCCCGTGAACTCAGAATACGCTCGCGGTCACTACAAAGGGCTCGTCGCCTGATCAGTGTAGGCCGACAGCTAGAATATAGTGTCCCATACCACCATAATCTGCTCACGAGTCAAGGTGCTCACTGGTCACTACGGGGAGGTTTGTGGCCCCAGCGTAGGCCGACAGCTCGACCACGGTGTCCCATACCACCATGCCCGGCTCATGAGTCTTCGTGGATCAAGGTACCACGGTTAATAGGGTTTACAATGGTAAGTTCAGTACCCTAGGTTCAAGCAGTTATGTTACATACAAGGTGAACAAACATCGGCCAGTCGGGTTACTTGACGGGCTCGACTAGCGCGATCGCATATCGAATTGAACGACATGAAGTGCGTAAAACACTTCGCGTGGCCTAACCACTGCCGCCAACTCTCAACACGAATCACATTCATCTACGCGTCGTTCGTGGCTATGACCAGTCAGCCACGAAATCGCTCGGTTACCGACTGCCTGGACTAAGTCAAGTCCCACACATCTATGGAATTACTATACAAGGTATTGGAATTGAAATACATCATGTGAGCATGTTAACACATGTTATAACTTTCAACTTAAGCAAATCTTCAAGGCATACTTCCCATGCATATTCAACTTAAGCAAATCCTCAAGCACATACATTCCATGCATATAATGAAATCATGCATTTTGTCAACATGTAGAAAATCATTTAGGTCGGCATAATAATTGAAAAATCAATCACAAAGTATCAAATAACATCATTTAGTTCAATACATACTAATACAAGCATTTATACAAACACATGCACTACACACTTAGGTCTACATATAGCATGTCGACCCAAAGTGTGCACTAGGCGAATCTCTTCGCCAAACTAATTATGCACGCATTCCTAACTTCCTAATGCGACAACAAACCATGTCAATCACATCAGCAAAATATGAATGCAAACAGTACTTCCTACAAATGACTAAAATGCCCTAAATCTCATATTCTTCGTTAGCTTACGAAACGGGAAACGGAGAGCATTTTGTACATGTCAAACGGCGATGCCGTCAAGAATCTACTATTAAACGACATTGAAAGGATTGGGAACCGTCAATCCAAGCGTCTAAAATCCTCACCTAGTGTCTTGTAGACTCGGGAATTGAAGCGGAGTGCATATGCTTCGTCTACGGCGAGTAAGGAGCCTAATACATAAGATCCATAAGCTACATCGCCATGGAAACAAGAAAAACTCAAATCACCAACTATTTAGGGTTTTTACTTACCTAGGATTGCGGTGGAATCGCCGGGAAAGCGGTAGAGAAGTGTCGCTTAAGCATGTGCAACACGTAGCACAAGTGGCGGGAAGAACTCTCCCACTCTCTCACAATCTCTCACTCTTTTTCTCTCTCCCAAGCTAGGGCTTCTCTCAAATTCGGATGGGAGAGAGGAGTGAGGGTTTCAACCCCTTTTATAGCCTAAAACATTCCCAAAATAGGCTTGGGAACAATGTTTACTTGGTGCCTAACCAAATCGGGGCCGTTTCGGTCCAAAAGGGCATTTCTGGAGGTCCCCAGGCCAAATGCGGTCGGACTTAAGCTCATGCATACTGGATCTAGCACACATCCAGTTTTCAGACCGGTTGGGTTCCCAGATCGCACGTGGCGGCCCAGTTTCAGTTTAACGGTCACCGCACCAAGATCAGGCCTATAAGTCTCGTGATATATAATAGATATTTTTCCTGATCCAAGGGTGTGATTTGGCTGTATTCTGACGGTCAGAATGCTTAATACTGATGCGTCAAATTTGTGTGCCAGATTTGAATTTGAAATTCCAACTATGTCCCTATTCACACTCTCTTCGGTCCGGGCTCAATGAAATAGCCTGTAATAATCGGTTTGACTTGATTTTTGGAATGAGTGTCAAGCCCAGCTAGACGGTCCTAACGGTCTAAGATAGGAGGTATCGGACTTTCAACGTGCGGTCTAGATCCAATACAAAGATTCAAAGTGGTCCAGAGAACAAACCGGCTTAGAGTTTGATCCGAGGCTTTAGAGCATTATAGCACCCTTAGTTCCACTCGCTTCGGGCCTTGTAGAACGTATTTAAAGTGATCGGGGACCATTTCCCAGCTATTCTAACGTTGCACTAGCTAACCTAGTCAAATTTTCCAAAGGAATGAATTCTACGCAAATTCGGGTCGAGTTGGTACTCGAGCCCAAGGATGGATTTCTCACGGGCGTTACAATCTACCCCCCTTAACAAATAATTTCGTCCTCGAAATTTTGTACCTTTTCGTACTCCTCGAGAAGCTGTGGGTAGTTCTTTCTGATCTCGGCTTCTGTCTCCCAAGTAGCCTCCTCCTCAGTATGATGCGTCCATAGTACCTTCACAAGGGGAATCACCTTGCTACGTAGTACCTGCTCCTTCCGGTCTAAGATGCGTGTCGGTCGCAGGATATAAGTAACATCCTCTCCTAACTGCACCTGCTCCCATCTGATGATATGAGAAGGATCAGCAACATACTTCTTCAGCATAGAAACATGAAATACGTTGTGGACGCTCGCGAGGGGCGTGGGTAAAGCCAATCGGTAAGCCACTGCTCCCACACGATCGAGGATCTGAAATGGACCAATGTATCGCGGTGCCAGCTTCCCCTTCTTTCCGAACCGAAGGACTCCCTTCATAGGGGAAACTCGCAAAAACACATGATCCCCGACTGTGAACTCTAGTGGTCTCCGTCTCGTATCGGCGTAGCTCTTCTGTCTGCTCTGCGCTGTAAGAAGCCGACGTCGAATAATATCAATCTTCTCTGACGTCGCCTGCACCAACTCTGGGCCAATCAAGCTGCGCTCACCGACCTCTAACCAGCAATGCGGTGCGCGACAAGGTCGCCCATACAGCGCCTCATAAGGTGCCATGCCGATACTCGCCTGGAAGCTATTGTTGTATGCAAACTCCGCATATGCAAGACAGTCATCCCAACTGTCCTTGAAGTCCAATGCGCAAGCTCGCAACATGTCCTCCAGGATCTGGTTCACTCGCTCTGTCTGTCCGTCCGTCTGTGGGTGGAAGGCAGTACTGAACTTCAACTTCACACCCATAGCCTCCTGAATGCGAGTCCAGAAAATAGAAGTGAACCGCGTGTCTCTGTCCGACACGATCTCCAACGGAACTCCATGCAGACGCACGATCTCTCTAATATACAATCTAGCCAGCTCGTCTGCAGAGTTCGTAACTCTGATCGGTAGGAAGTGCGCCGACTTCGTCAATCGGTCGACGATCACCCAAATAGAATCATGCCCCTTCCTCGTCTTCGGCAACCCAGAAATGAAGTCCATGGAAATGAAATCCCACTTCCACTCTGCAATCGGCATAGGCTGCAAAAGTCCAGGTGGTCGGCGATGCTCTGCCTTCACCTGTTGACAAGTGAGACAACGGGACACGAACTCAGCAATGTGGGTCTTCATACCTTCCCACCAGTACGTCCTCTTCACGTCACGATACATCTTCGTGCTGCCAGGATGCATCGCGAGTCTAGTAGAATGCGCAGCCTCGAGAATCTCTCGTCTCAAGTCAGGGACATCAGGAACGCATAGGCGGCCACGGTAACGTAAACCCCCATCCATGCCAACTCGCCAGTCGGCGTCGTAGCTGCCTCAGCGGTCAGTGCATGAACTCGAGCCTGCTGTGGCCGGTTCGGCCGCTGTGTCAAGGGCCGTGGGGGCTGTCGAATCTGCGATACTGTGGGTCTGAAAGAGGACTGCGCAGGAGCTGACCGTATAGGCGGTGCTGATATCGCCTGTGGACGTACACGATCAATCTTCTGCGGCGGCGAGAACCCACTGTCCCGCATCCTCGTAAAGCAACTCGGCGCTAGGTGGCCCGTCCTCCCACAGTATGTGCATGATAGATCAGGGCGTCGAAACGGTCCTACTGGCGCCGTGGTCCTGGTAGGAGGATCAATGCGAGGCCTCTTGCCCGCGAAGGGCCTATCTGGCAACTCCGGTCGCGGCCTAGAAGTAGTCGGGCCTCGTGATCGCGCAAGTCGATCCACGTCCTGCTCTGCCCGCATGGACATGTGAACCAACTCCGCATAGGAGGAGAAACTGATACAGCACATCTTCGACCGAATATCCGGTCGCAAGCCCTCCAAAAAGCGCCGTATGCGCATCTGCTCATCAGCTAAAATCGTCGGGACGTACCTGCCCAACTCTGTGAACCGATGCTCATACTCGGTGACCGTCATCGCTGCCTGCCTGAGACGGAGAAACTCATTCTCCCTCTCGTGTCTGTAGGTCTGAGGATAATACTTCTCATGGAAGCGAAACTCGAATGCTGCCCATGTCCATACGAAGTCTGCGGTAACAGTCCGCAATACACTATCCCACCACATACTGGCCTCTCTCTCAAACTGGAAGGTAGCCAGCTCTACCTGCTCTGCCTCAGTACAGTGCAACATGCGCAGAATCTTCGACACTCGGTCGAGCCAAAACTCAGCCTCCTCGGGTCTGTGAGAACCCGTGAAAGTAGGAGGCCGCAAGCGCTGAAATCGCTCCAGAAGGCCCCGTGTGTCGGCAGGGTTCCCCGCAGGGAAAGCAGGCTGCGCAGGAAGTGCTATGCCCTCATCCTGGGCGTAAGCATAGGCATCCTCAGCTGGATGCGCAGGTGGTGCAGGCGGAGTAGATGCAGTCGCACCCCCACCCTGGGCTAAGGTCCCGACTATAGTAGTCAATAGCTGCTGCTGCTGTAGCATCATAGCCATCATCTGCTCGAATCTATCAGGTGGTGGAGCAGGCTGTGGCGGATGAGGTGCGGAAGTAGATGCGCGCTGTGGCTCTCTAACTGATGGTGTAAATGGCGGTGGTCCATCTGTAGGACCAGTAGCAGGCTGAGACGATCGAACAGTCTCAGGAATCGGGCCCACAGCAGGGTCCGGACGAGTGCCAGACTGAGAAGGAGCCTGATCCATCTGCTCTAACAATGAAAGCCGAACCGCGCTCCTCGTAGTCTTAGGTGGCATTCCCTATATTCAAAATAGGGCGCAACCTTGTCAGTCTCAATTGCACAAATACACCACAATCATTCACTAAAGAGTCAAAGGCATTCCATGCATTTCAATTAATCAAAATTGTCACAATACAAGGGATATATCCTTACAAGCATCATGACTAGAATGACATGGAAATTAAGACAGTTAAGCAACAGCGACAAAAGCAAAGCACTAGCCCTAATAGGCTTTACACACATGAAACAGAAAATAGTTAACTACTCATAACAACATCTAAGATCGCGTCGCTAGTCGGAGTCTGGCGACGGAGGAGGAGCACCCTTATCCTGTAAGCAACACAGGATTGCCTTCAAGGTGCGAGTCACCTTGCCAAATTTCTTCTTCGTAACGGCCTTGGCATCAGCGACCTCTGCTCGAAGTTCTTGGACTTCCCTTCGCAAAGCGGTCTGACTCTCCTCCATCCGAGCAATGCGATCGTCAATAGTAGTCTGCGCAGAAGGAGGAGGACTCTCATCAGTATCCTGAGCCTCCTCTTCTGCTTCTTCCTGAGTCTCTTCCTGAACTTCTGCACTAGGTTCTCCTTCGCTTTGATCTTCCTCTTCATCAAAGTCGTCCCCACTATCCCTTTCAAGTTGATTTTCACGATATTGCGACCCAATCTTCATCTTAACCATCGTCGACTCATCGATGGTGTGAATCGATACCGGCAACTCGGGTCCAAGTCTATAGGCAAACTCAAGCGCAATTCTGCAAATGAGTCGGCCAAAGGGAAGGGATTCGGATGTTCTTCTCGACCTGGCTATGAGAACTATCTGCCGTAAGATGAAAGTGGCCATACATACGTTCTCTCCCTGCGCCACCAGAAATAAGAAATCGACCATAAGACGTGTACATTCAATGCGGTTCGTCGACCTAGGATAAACATTGAACGTGCAGATGTGATGCAGCAGACGCAAATCCTCAGACATGTACGTCGCCTTGAGGCTATTATTAGGCTGCCATGGAACCAACTTACCGCACAGAAACCTGGTGCGGCGATCTCGTTCACGTCTAGTCCTCAAATTTTTCTCACTTGGATGTACATCACCTAGAGGCACGTTGAGAAGTCGCGCAACCAACTGGACGTCGATCGTAGCCATCCGATCTCTACCAAAAGGGATTTTAAACTGCAAGGGCTCCAAGGTAGGACTCTGGATGCTAGCATAGAAGGCACGAACAGTGCTCACATTAGCACGAGCGCGAGCTTCAAAGATCGGTCCCCAGTGCGCAGCTTCAATGCGTTCGAACAACAGATATTCGCCGAACAATCGCCCATCTACGTCCGCCTCAAATAACACTCTACGATCAGTGTATTCACCATGAGGCATCTCTGATAGGATGGTTCGTCCAAGGTGTGCATGGGGATCCAAATCCCGCTTCGTACGGCACTCCAGGACTGTAGCTGGACCTGCGGCGGCGCTTGAACTTGCGGCACCACCCCGCGGTCTTCTCGATCGAGCAGGGCGGCTCGGCCCAGCCTCGTCTGTTGCAGTTTTCCTCTTACCCATCAAAGACAGGATGGATGAGAGTGACAAAAGTCCCAAAATAGCTTCCACGAAAGCCATGGAAAACGCCGAGAATGCGGAGAAATGGCTGCCCAATCTGACAAAAGGAAATCTAGGCGTCGTAGAGGGATGCTTCAAGCTTCCCAAGGCTGTACTTTCAGGGAAAAATAAGAACAAAAAGGTGGAATGGAGCTGCTCACGATTTCAGCACTATTTGGGGGATTTTGGAGCTCCAAATGGGAAAATCTTCAAGGAAAGAGGCTGCCAACACCCAATAATCGATGGGTGGTGGTCGGTTTTGGCCAAGGAAGGGATTAGGAGGGGTTTGGGTCGCCGGGATTTGGAATGGAGCGCTGAAAATCAAATCTAGGGCATGCAAGGGGGCTGTTTATGAAGGAGAGGGGTGTTTTAGGGGTTTTCGTGGGATGGGAGGTAGCTAGGGGTGTTGTGGGAGGCATTTAAGTGGGTGCGCCCAAAGGGCAGCATCATCGGAGATGGCCGGCCGGCGATGCATCGCCGGCCAACCTTCAGGTTGGCCAGCGGGACCCCATGGGTCTGGTCCCCCATGGTCCCAGGGCCCCAAAAAGTCTGGTCCCACCCCTTAGTTCATAGTATTTTGGTCCCTATGAGCCCAAACATGTTTTTGGGGCTTTCCGGGTCCACATCGCAGTCCCGAATACCAAACCATATGATGCAGCATATGGATTTGGGGTAGAAGGATCCAGTACATCTTTCTAGCTCCTTAGTTGCTAAAGAAAGTGAAGTTAGAATGGCTTTATGGCCATTTTTTATGAAATTTTACTATTCACTGTAAAATTTGGTGAATGTACTAATTTGTGTTATTTTCACATTAGGTTTGATGCCTAACATGAAATAGATACAAAAGAACTGAAGGTTGAAGTGTTTAGAGAAGGAATTTTGAGAATTTTTGGCAAAACGGGGTTTTTTAAGCCCTGGCGATTGATTACTAGAGTCGTGGTCATTCCACGGCCCATGGATTCACTTTTGCGGTTTAAAACCGCTCATAGGACATCTCCACCCGACTTCCTACAGCTTAGAAGTGATTCGGGTCGCTTTACGCGACCCGAGATGCGTTACAGACTCGATCTTGCGATCGATCCTTATAGACTTCGCCTATCGGCGAATCTGTGATCCTAGAAGTGTTTCTAGATCCTTCTCGCACCCACCTAAGTCAAAGGAAGCGACAGCGTACGTCGCAAGACCATAACCCAGGCCCAGTATACTCTCATTCATGCTCTGATACCAACTTGTAACACCCTGAAAATCGGGGGTGGTGTATAAACTCAACTCCCGAGTTCCAGACCGTCACTTATGCAACAAAAATGGTTATGATTCAATGTTGTCTGATTTAAAGCATTCACATGAGTAAAAGTATACCAAAACTGCAATTCATACTTCAGATCCAGTGATAAAAGCAAGCGGAAGACTAAACAAGATATATATCACTGTATGGAAAAACAAAGTAATCTCAACTGTCTCCAAAGTATGACTACATCTCTGAGTCTCATATACATGTACATAACAAAAGAATAATGTTCAAAAAGAAAAGTCCCACTGATGTCCCCTCGATCCAGGTCACCTACGGGAAGCCGTCATGATACTGCATATACGAGAACTCATCCTGGTCCTCGTCATCATCTAGCTCCACCTCCTGGATCTCATCGTCACCTGCAACTACAACAGGGTCTGGTGGGTGTTGCAAACACCATCCCGTAACGTGGGAATGAGTGATCAACTCAGTGGAATCATAGAGCAAAGATTAGCATGTTCACAATTCAGTCACGCGATAATAGTAAAGCAGTAAATCAGACAAGTCCTAATACTGTTGTTAATGCAAGATGATATGACGTGATGTATGCCCTCACCGACGATCACCCTCATACGGCAACATCTTACGACCGCGGCATGCCACACTCCCTAGAGTGCTCCACATCTTCCAGGCACATGCAATGCTATGGTGATATGATTACCAAGTTGTTATTAGTCCATTCAAACAGCAGGATTGGGAAACTAAGGTACCTCCCTTGTATCAATCCCAACACGGATCCTGTCTAGGGTCGTCACTCCTAGTAATCTCATACGATGTACATTTCGTAGGTCACTGCAAGGGCTGCCAGGGCTGTTGCTCGCACTCGTTGCACCGCTCCCCCATCACCTTATCAATACAGGCCTACTGTACTCTACTGCACGGAAGGGTCGTCGCCTCCCGTGAACTCAGAATACGCTCGCGGTCACTACAAAGGGCTCGTCGCCTGATCAGTGTAGGCCGACAGCTAGAATATAGTGTCCCATACCACCATAATCTGCTCACGAGTCAAGGTGCTCACTGGTCACTACGGGGAGGTTTGTGGCCCCAGCGTAGGCCGACAGCTCGACCACGGTGTCCCATACCACCATGCCCGGCTCATGAGTCTTCGTGGATCAAGGTACCACGGTTAATAGGGTTTACAATGGTAAGTTCAGTACCCTAGGTTCAAGCAGTTATGTTACATACAAGGTGAACAAACATCGGCCAGTCGGGTTACTTGACGGGCTCGACTAGCGCGATCGCATATCGAATTGAACGACATGAAGTGCGTAAAACACTTCGCGTGGCCTAACCACTGCCGCCAACTCTCAACACGAATCACATTCATCTACGCGTCGTTCGTGGCTATGACCAGTCAGCCACGAAATCGCTCGGTTACCGACTGCCTGGACTAAGTCAAGTCCCACACATCTATGGAATTACTATACAAGGTATTGGAATTGAAATACATCATGTGAGCATGTTAACACATGTTATAACTTTCAACTTAAGCAAATCTTCAAGGCATACTTCCCATGCATATTCAACTTAAGCAAATCCTCAAGCACATACATTCCATGCATATAATGAAATCATGCATTTTGTCAACATGTAGAAAATCATTTAGGTCGGCATAATAATTGAAAAATCAATCACAAAGTATCAAATAACATCATTTAGTTCAATACATACTAATACAAGCATTTATACAAACACATGCACTACACACTTAGGTCTACATATAGCATGTCGACCCAAAGTGTGCACTAGGCGAATCTCTTCGCCAAACTAATTATGCACGCATTCCTAACTTCCTAATGCGACAACAAACCATGTCAATCACATCAGCAAAATATGAATGCAAACAGTACTTCCTACAAATGACTAAAATGCCCTAAATCTCATATTCTTCGTTAGCTTACGAAACGGGAAACGGAGAGCATTTTGTACATGTCAAACGGCGATGCCGTCAAGAATCTACTATTAAACGACATTGAAAGGATTGGGAACCGTCAATCCAAGCGTCTAAAATCCTCACCTAGTGTCTTGTAGACTCGGGAATTGAAGCGGAGTGCATATGCTTCGTCTACGGCGAGTAAGGAGCCTAATACATAAGATCCATAAGCTACATCGCCATGGAAACAAGAAAAACTCAAATCACCAACTATTTAGGGTTTTTACTTACCTAGGATTGCGGTGGAATCGCCGGGAAAGCGGTAGAGAAGTGTCGCTTAAGCATGTGCAACACGTAGCACAAGTGGCGGGAAGAACTCTCCCACTCTCTCACAATCTCTCACTCTTTTTCTCTCTCCCAAGCTAGGGCTTCTCTCAAATTCGGATGGGAGAGAGGAGTGAGGGTTTCAACCCCTTTTATAGCCTAAAACATTCCCAAAATAGGCTTGGGAACAATGTTTACTTGGTGCCTAACCAAATCGGGGCCGTTTCGGTCCAAAAGGGCATTTCTGGAGGTCCCCAGGCCAAATGCGGTCGGACTTAAGCTCATGCATACTGGATCTAGCACACATCCAGTTTTCAGACCGGTTGGGTTCCCAGATCGCACGTGGCGGCCCAGTTTCAGTTTAACGGTCACCGCACCAAGATCAGGCCTATAAGTCTCGTGATATATAATAGATATTTTTCCTGATCCAAGGGTGTGATTTGGCTGTATTCTGACGGTCAGAATGCTTAATACTGATGCGTCAAATTTGTGTGCCAGATTTGAATTTGAAATTCCAACTATGTCCCTATTCACACTCTCTTCGGTCCGGGCTCAATGAAATAGCCTGTAATAATCGGTTTGACTTGATTTTTGGAATGAGTGTCAAGCCCAGCTAGACGGTCCTAACGGTCTAAGATAGGAGGTATCGGACTTTCAACGTGCGGTCTAGATCCAATACAAAGATTCAAAGTGGTCCAGAGAACAAACCGGCTTAGAGTTTGATCCGAGGCTTTAGAGCATTATAGCACCCTTAGTTCCACTCGCTTCGGGCCTTGTAGAACGTATTTAAAGTGATCGGGGACCATTTCCCAGCTATTCTAACGTTGCACTAGCTAACCTAGTCAAATTTTCCAAAGGAATGAATTCTACGCAAATTCGGGTCGAGTTGGTACTCGAGCCCAAGGATGGATTTTTCACGGGCGTTACATTATCACTCTATGGGCCCCACCATGATCGATTTGTTTCATCCACGCCATCAATACATTTCATAACATTATTTTGTGTACGATCCAAAAAAATGATCCTGAAATAAATCTTGGGTGGACCACACAATCAGAAAACACTATTGAGCGTCGACCATTAAAAACATTTTGGGGGCCATAGAAGTTTTAGATCAAGATGATTTTTATTTTTTAACTTAATCTAGGCCTATATGACCTAATTAATAGATTAGATTTCAAATAAACAGTACCGTTCGCCTTAGGAGGATTTTAATGGTGGATATCCAATCACTATTGTTTTCATGTGGTGTGGTCCACCTAAGATTTCCATGACTCTAATTTTTTGTATTAAGCCTTAAATTATTAGTAAAAATGGATGAACAGAATGGATGAAATACATACATCATGGTGGGGCCCACAGATGGCCGGTGATAGGGGGAGTAGCCAATCCGTTTCTGAGAGGGAGAGAGAGAGTGCTGACGCTACTCGAGCTCCGAGTTGCACGAACGGTTTAAAGGAGATCAAAGTTAAATGGGCCTCACAATGATGTATTTATCATATCTACAATGTTCATCACTTTGGAGAGATCATTGATCCCAAACATGAGTAATTTACAATTATTAACTGGACCACACTAGCATTATTGTCCCATTGTTTTCTATGCTGGGGTCCACTGGAACTTTAGATTTAACTCGTTCTTTGGACATTTCCCTAAAATGATCTCTCCAAATGGATGGAAGGTGTGGATACAAAACATACATCATGGTGGGGTCAAAAAATGAGAGGTATATAAATCTCAGGTGGACCACACCACATGAAAATAGTGTAAAGGGTCAGATTTTTCGTTAAAATTTTTCCAATAAGTGTGGCCTAACTGAAATAAAGATGGGCAGATTTTTTGGCCCTGGGTCAAACGAAGGGTGACTCACCTGATGGTTGGGGTGGATTTCACTTTAACACCGCAGTGAGGCCCACCCAAGCTGGGTACCCCTTTTGGAAAGTAACATCCAGCAGCTTCTCTTCCCACGGGAGCATTTATTAACTTTAGTGGGATATGTAAATTACCAATGGATTTCAAGAGAAAATGGGATGAATTAGGAAGCTGCACACTTGTGATGTATTTGTAAGGTGCACTAAATGTATATGAAATCCGGTCCATTAATTTGGTAGGATTTCTTTTAAACATGTGAAGGACGTAAATTATTATTTTTAATGATTAATGGTATGATATTTATTTACAAGAAAATGAGGCTATTAGAAATTCATTTTAGCCGTACATATTTAACTTGTATGTATGGCTTCAGTGATGATGATCATTTATTAAATTTAGCAGATAAAATATAATTAGTAAGCCCTATTTAATGGACAGGCCAGATCTTTGACATATAATTTCTATCATACTTATATAAAACTTGGTATTACGGATCCTCACATGTGGAAAAGTAATTTTTTGCTATTAAATACTCCACTAGTTGGACCAATTTGATTTGTCCAACTAGTTGTGTGTGAGCATTACTCATATATATATATATATATATATATATATATATATATATATATATATATAATTGTAACGCCCGTGAAAAACCCGTACTTGGGCTCGAGTACCAACTCGACCCGAAATTGCGTTAAATTCATTCCTTTAAAAAATATGAGTAGGTTAGCTAGTGCAACGTTAGAATAGCTGGGAAATGGTCCCTGATCACTTTAAATACGTTCTACAAGGCCCAAAGCGAGTGGAACCAATGGTGCTATAATGCTCTAAAACCTCGGACCAAACTCTAAGCAGGTTTGTTCTCTGGACCACTTTGAATCTTTGTATTGGATCTAGACCGCACGTCGAAAGTCCGATACCTCCTATCTTAGACCGTTAGAACCGCCTAGCTGGACTTGACACTCATTCCAAAAATCAAGTCAAACCGATAATCACAGGCTATTTCATTGAGCCCGGACCGAAAAGAGTGAGAATAGGGTTGGAATTGGAATTTGAAATTCAAATCTGGCACACGATTTGACGCATCTGTATTAAGCATTCTGACCGTCAGAATATAGCCAAATTACACCCTTGGATCAGAAAAAATATCTATTACATATCACGAGACTTATAGGCCTGATCTTGGTGCGATGACCGTTAAACTGAAACTGGACCGCCACGTGCGATCTGGGAACCCTACCGGTCTGAAAACTAGATGTGTGCTAGATCCAGTATGCATGAGCTTAAGTCCGACCGCATTTGGCCAGGGGACCTTCAGAAATGCCTTTTTGGACCGAAACGGCCCCGATTTGGTTAGGCACCAAGTAAACATTGTTCCTAAGCCTATTTTGGGCATGTTTTAGGCTATAAAAGGGGTTGAAACCCTCACTCCTCTCTCCCATCCGAATTTGAGAGAAACCCTAGCTTGGGAGAGAGAAAAAGGTGAGAGATTGTGAGAGAGTGGGAGAGTTCTTCCTGCCACTTGTACTACGCGTTGCACGTGCTTAAGCAACACACCTCTACCGCTTTCCCGGCGATTTCACCGTGATTCTAGGTAAGTAAACACCCTAAATAGTTACTGATTTGAGCTTCCTTTATTTCCATGGCGATGTAGCTTATGGATCTCGTGTATTAGGTTCCCTATTCGCCGTAGACGAAGCGTATACGCTCCGTTTCAATTCACGTGTTTACAAGACATAAGGTGAGGATTTTAGACACTTTGATTGACGGTTTCCAACGCTTTCAATGTCGTTTAATAGTATATTCTTGACGGTATCGCCGTTTGACATGTACAAAATGCTCTCCGTTTCCCGTTTCGTAAACTAACGAAGAATATGAGATTTAGGGCATTTTAGTCATTTGTAGGAAGTACTGTTTACATTCATATTTTGCTGATGTGATTGACATGGTTTGTTGTCGCATTAGGAAGTTAGGAACACGTGCATAATTAGTTTGGCGAAGAGATTCGCCTAATTGCGCACTTCAGGTCGACATACTATATGTAGACTTAAGTGTGTAGTGTATGTGTTTGTATAAATGCTTGTATTAGTATGTATTGAATTAAATGATGTTATGAGATAGTTTGAGATTGATTTCTCAATTAATATGCTGACCTAAATGATTTCCTACATGTTGATTATATGCATGATTTCATTACATGCATGAAATATATGTGCTTGAAGATTCACTTAAGTTGAATGTTATAACATGTGTTAACATGCTCACATGATTGTATTTCAATTCCAATACTCTTACATAATTTATTGATGTGATTCCATAAGTGTTTGGGACTAGACCTAGTCCAGGCAGTCGGTAACCGAGCGAATTCGTGGCTGACTGGTCTTAGCCACGAACAACGCGTCGATGAACGCGATTCGTGTTTGGAGTTGGCGGTAGTGGTTAGGCCACGCGAAGTGTTTTATGCACTCCATGTCGTTCGACTTGAGATGCGATCGCGCTAGTCGAGCCCGTCAAGTAACCCGACTGGCCGATATATGTTCACCTTGTATGAGTCATAACTGCTTGAACCTAGGGTACTGAACTTACCATTGTAAACCCTGTTAACCATGGTACCTTGATCCACGAAGACTCATAAGCCGGGCATGGTAGTATGGGACACCGTGGTCGAGCTGTCGGCCTACGCTGGGGCCACAAACCTCCCTATAGTGACCAGTGAGCACCTAGTCTCGTGAGCAGATTATGGTGGTATGGGACACTATATTCTAGCTGTCGGCCTACACTGATCAGGCGACGAGTCCTTTGTAGTGACCGTGAGCATATTCTGAGTCCACGGGAGGCGACGACCCTTCCGTTGCAGTAGAGTACAGTAGCCCTGTATTGATAAGGTGATGGGGGAGCGGTGCAATGAGTGCGAGCAACAGCCCTGGCAGCCTTTGCAGTGACCTACGAAATATACATCGTATGAGATTACTAGGAGTGACGACCCTAGATAGGATCTGTGTTGGGACTGATACAAGGGAAGTACCTTAGTTTCCCAATCCTGCTATTTGAATGGACTAATCACAACTTGGAAATCATATCACCATGCCATTGCATGTGCCTGGAAGATGTGGAGCACTTGAGGGTCGATTGCATGCTGCAGTCGTAAGATGTTGCCATATGAGGAAGATCGTCGGTGAGGGCATACATCACGTCATGTCATCTTGCATTAACAACAGTATTAGGATTGTCTGATTTACTGCTTTACTATTATCACATGATTGAATTGTGAACATGCTAATCTTTGCTCTATGATTCCACTGAGTTGATCACTCACTCCCACGTTACGGGATGGTGTTTGCAACACCCATCAGACCCTGTTGTAGATGCAGGTGAGGCTGAGATCCAGGAGGCAGAGCCAGACTTTGACGAGGACCAGGACGAGTTCTCGTACATGCAGTATCACGACGGCTTTGCGTAGGCGGCCTGGATCGATGGGATTTCAGTGGGACTATTTTGGATATTTATTTTGTTCATGTACATGTATATGAGACTCAGAGATGTAGTCATACTTTGGAGACAGATGAGATTTACTTTATTTTTCCATACAGTGATATATATATATTGTTTAGTCTTCCGCTTGCTTTTATCACTGGATCTGAAGTATGAACTGCAGTTTTGGTATACTTTTACTCATGTGAATGCTTTAAATCAGACAACATTGAATCATAATCATTTTTGTTGCATAAGTGACGGTCTGGAACTTGGGAGTTGAGATTATACACGACCCCCGATTTTCAGGGTGTTACAATAATATTTTTAAAAATATAAAAGCCTATGATGCATTTAATATATCCACACCGTACATCCATTCTGAGATATCATGTTAAGTCATTTGCCAAAGAATGAGACCGATAAAAATCTGTAGTGGACCCCATCACAGAAAATAATGGAGAGGGTATTCCCACTGTTAAAACTATCTTAAGATCCATCAGAATGTTTATTTGAAATCCAACTGGTTCAAAAGTATCAAATAAGGGAATACACAAATATCAACTTGATCAAAAACTTTTGTGGCCTTTAAAAGTTTTTAGGCAGGAACAAGGCTTGAGTGGACTACAAATTGGGCATTGCACTTCCACCATTAAAAACTTCTTGGGAGCTGGAGAAGTTTCGGATCAAGCTCATTATGTGTGTCCCACTTGGATGAGGGGTTAGACCCAGTTTCAGCTTCATTTAAAACTCATGTGGGCCCCACCAAGTGATTTTATATTTTTTTAGATGTCTTCACATAGTTTTAGATGGTATGGCCCACCTGAGTTTCGTATACAGATGATTTTTGAGATATCTCATAAGCTAAAGGGGACACATCAAAACTATGTGTATGTCTCACCTTATTCCATGTCTGTATTAACTTATAAACAGGTTGGATCTCAAATAAACATCACGGAGGGCCCTAATAAGGTTTCAATAGTAGATGTCACTATCCCACTCTTTTCTATGGTGGGTCCACTTGAACTTTGGATCTGCCCCGTCAGTCAAATACACCATTCCATGGTGGGCCACGACCTTAAAAATAAAGTCAATCCATGACTTGGGTGGGCCACACCACATACTATAGTTGAGAGGTTTACCCTCCCATTAAAACATTCATAATCATTTATTGGGCCCACCTAGATGTGGTTCATAGATCCAAGCCATTCATTATGTGTGTCCCACTTGGATGAGGAGTCAGCACAAGTTTCATACACATCCAAAACTCATGTGGGCCCCACCAATTAAATGCTTTTATATGTTTTAGGGATGTCTTCACATAGTTTTAGATGCTATATGGCCCACCCGAGTTTCGCATACGACTAATTTTTGGACTTAAAGGGGACACATCAAATGCATGGTGTTGATGTTCTACACACATCATGGTGGGGCGCACACAGATTAACCTCGTGGGAAGTTCTCATGAGGTGACCTTATGGTACCATTTCACTATTTAGGTAACTTCTTCATGGGTGTTACTCTAACCGTGTAGGGCCCACCTTGATATATTTTATGTATATCGACACCGTCCATATATTTTTCCATCATATTTTAGGATGTGATTTCAAATCACAAGAACTCTATAATCTCAGGTGGGCCATACCAATCAAAACAAAGATGAATAACCATTAAAAACCTTTTGAAGGCCACAAAAGTTTTGGATCAATTTGATCTTTGTAGTTTACCTTCATCTAGATCTCCTTTACATTATCAACAAGTTGGATTGCAAATAAACATTACTAAAACCTTACGATAGGCTCTTTATAATTTTTAATGGCGAGGTTCTATATTATTATTCTTTCCAATGATGTGGTCCACTTAAGATTTAAATCTACACAATTTTTTATACCCGGCCCAAAAATGGGTTGGAGAAACGTATGGGCGGCAAGGATATATAACACATCATCAAAATCTCACTTTTGTTATCCAACTTTTCAATTTTTCTTGTCAAAATACAAAATCCAGTTTTCTTTTTTAAAAAATATATATTTTTTACAATTTGTCGATTCTTTTCACAATTTTGTTTAATTTATTAATTTATTTTTTTCCAAAATATCATTTTTTTAATCTCACTTTTGTTATATAACTTTTCAATTTTTTTTGTCAAAATACAAAATCTAGTTTTCTTTTTTAAAAAAATATATAATTTTTACATTTTATCAAATTTTTCACAATTTTTTTTTTAATTTTTTTAATTTTCTTTTTCAAATATAATATTTTTATAGATTTTTTTTTTCAAAATTATCAACATTATTCAAAATTCTTTATTTTTTTTCAAAATCTAGATTTTTATAAAATTACAGTTTTTTTAAATAAAAAAAATTTAATTTTTCTTAAACATTGTTAATTATTTTTCTAAGCTTCTCAACTATTTTTTTTTTATGAAATTCATAAATTTTTTGAGCTTTTGACCAGAGCATTGGAGATAGAAAAGGACTGCCTCTAATAGAGACGGTCTTTGACAGTCTCTAATAGAGACGGTTTTTTACGGGGCTATAAGACAGTTTAGGACCGTCTCTAATAGACACGGTCCTTGATAGTCTCTATTAGAGACGGTCCTTGTCTGTCTCTAATGAAGACTATCTTTGACAAGGCCATAAGACGGCTAAGGATCGTCTCTAATAGAGACGGTCTTTGACAGTCTCAGTTTGGAAGTAAAAGACGGCCAGTGACCGTCTCAGATGACGGCATATAAGACGGTCAAGGACTGTCTCTAATGCAGACGGCCAATGACCGTCTCAGATGACCTATATAAGACGGTTAACGACCGTCTTAAATGATTTATGGACGTTCAAATTTTTAAGACAAGATTAAGGACGGTCAGGGGCCATCTAAAATTTTAGAGACAGTCCAGAACCATCTCTAAATCCGTCATTTTTTTTCCATTTTTCACGTAGTGCATCCTTCTTTTTGACAAATTGTATCGGCACTCACCACAGTAAACTGCTCAGACGGATAAAGCCAAGCTCACGTAACTCATCCAATTATTGTTGCAGCTCCCGCAACTCCATCAGTGTCATACGATACGGGGCCTTGGAGATAAGCGCGGTACCAGGCACAAGATAAATCTGAAACTCAATATGCCGGCGTGGCGACAACCTTGGAATCTCCTAGAATACATCGAGAAAATCACAGATAATCAGCAACTGATCAATGCTCACTGCTATGGGCTCATTTACAGCACACGACATCAAACAAGATAGCGGCTCTCCTCTGGGCTCGGCTACGAACTGGAACTAATGCAAGCCGGGTATAAAGAATGTGGTTGTCCTCACAAAGCAATCTAATATGGCATGGTACTCGGTAAGTCAATCCATACCCAAGATGGCGTCGAACTCCAACATCGGCAACACAAATAGGTTAACAGGTAAGAAGATCTCTCCCACTAATACAGGGCAAGATGAACAGAATCGACCTAGTGTTGTTGTCTTCCCCAAGGGCGTCGACACTGTCAACCCGTCACTAGTAGACTCTAATGGTAATCTGGTGGAATTGCAGAAGTCCTCAAACATGAAAGAATGAGATGCATTAGAATCAAATAGAACTTGAGCTACACATGTAGAGATAGGAAGAATACCCTCAATGACCCCTCATGACGACTATGGGTCCTATCAAGCCGCATATAATATTGTCTGAGCTGGATGGGGAGGTGCCTGTCCCCTCTAAGGTCTCCACTACTGTTACTACTGAAGGTGAGGACACTCCCACCTATGGTGTCCTATCCCACTGTATCCATAACAAACACTGGGGAGCTACCTAGGAGGTGGTGCTGAAGGTGTTGTCGATCCTCGGCAAGTCAAGCGCCTTTGCTGCTATCGACGTTGCTGCTAATGGGAGCCACTAGAGGGGGTGTGCCTCTTCCAGTCTCTCCTTTGACCATGATCACTCTGCAAATTGGCCCACTTAAACTCATAAACCTAGGCCCTCTATACAACCTCCTTGAAGGTCTGAAGCATATGACCAATAACATGACCCCTGAGACCATAACGTAAGTCGTTCTCAAAACTACAGTCCTTTCACCCCTTATCATCAACTAAGTACATCGCGTATCTGGACAGCGCGACAAAACGAGCTTCGTACTGCGCCATGGTCATATCTCCCTACACTAGAGTCTCGAACTCCATTGCATGCTGCTGATGAATGTGGTTGAGGAACAACTTCCAGTCAAACCAATCCACAATGTCCTCCCAAGTCTAAAAAAAATCAAGCCCAACAGCACGAGCAACAGAGGCCCACTAATGCTCGACCTCACCCTTAAGAAAATACATTGCTAATAGGACTAGTTGTTAGGTTGTACTTCTCACAATCTCAAACATCTTCTCCACCTGGGAGCGTCATCTACTTGCCACTAACGGATCGATCTCTCCCTAGAATCATGGGGGATCGAGCCAAAGAAAATCTTACGGTAGGGCGCGTGCACACTCCTTCTCTGCCTCTGGGGTCTCAGCAGGATGCCTACCCTACCCATAGAGGGCGACTATCACAGCTTAAAGCATTTAATACAACTGGTCGGTACTAAATGATACGGTAGGGGCTGCGTTGGTCTCGGACGGAGGCATAGGATCTATAAGAGTCTCAGGCGTAGGAATAGGAGGCTCAAGTGGGGGAATGGGAACTATGGGTGGTGGAGCAGGAGCCGCTCAGGTTACTCAGGTCGCTTGGGTGCCTCGAGTGCCTGACCTAGGTGGCATGGTCTACAAAAAAGAACAAAAGCGCCTATCAGCCTTAAGAACCCTTGAAGGCTTAGACGTTAGGGAACTAAACTAGATGGTTATGCACTTATGACCTAATTATCCTATGTTCATAGCAAATATGTGATGTTGTCCTGAGTTATTCATAAGTTATGATCTGATACCAACTTTTGTCACGCCCTTGACTCAGAAATCGAGCTTAAAAAATTCTCAATCACCGAATTTGGTACCGACAACCTTCGTATTACCCCATTCTCAGCTCCTGGCACCCATATACCAGGTTCTGATCCTAGGATCTTACAAGGAAGATTTTCAATGTACATTTATCTCATAAGAAGCATAACCATAAGCATAACCCACAACGACAACAACAAGAAACATCACCATATATCCACTATAATAAAAAACTTTAAGTACAATACATAAGAGAAATATAATATCGATAATTAAAAGCTCCAAAAGACAGTTGTAAGCTCCAAGCTTAGTGCTGCTGTGGCGTCTTAACATCACCTGCAAGTAACAATCGTGTATAAGCTTATAGAAAGCTTAGAGGGTGGTGTAAGTGTATGCTAGGTAAGTGTTAAGCATGCAGTATTAGAGTAATATGAAAGTGTGCTGGTAAACCCATGAATGCTATGTGGACATACTGGCAAGTCCATGAATGCTATCAACCATACCAAGGAGATGAGATGCAAGGCCTAAATAGCCAAATGTAAGATGTAACGCAAGCATTCCAGTGCTCAGCTGGATCCATATATTAGTACATTTCCTCTCTGGGCAAGCACTGAGGTCTAATACACTCCACACCAGCATGCTGCCCCATCTAAGCAAACAATGGGGCGAGTGGGAGAGACCTCACTATCCGCCTACCAATATCGACCCAGCTCGTCGATAGCGGACTCATTCCTCAAGCTAGGTCAGACTTAGCCTAATCATTATCCCCTCACTTCGGTAGGTAAGGCCGCACCCCCTTCTAACTGACCATTGTACAGTGGGAGACGTGACCTCATGGTAGTTAACACTCGTGCGCTCATGTATCCACTCGGTCTCGACGTTGGAGCATCCTCTTGGTGCCATGAGGGTTTGAGGACTTTCACCCTTGGACATCTATGACACCCCGATGCTAGTAACCAATATTTTAGTGTCCAATTCGGCCATTCACAATATGCCTGTGAAGGTTACGGCCCTGATGTTGCTAGGGCGTACAGTGATCATATCACATAAATGCAAGGTGCATGAGTCACACTATCCAGTCATGCATCAATACTACACGTATCGTGCCCTCATATGGGGCAACTTTGTCTATCAGCAAGTCCCAAAAACAATCCACCCAATGGCACATACTATGATCAATCACTTCTCATATCAAGCATACATATGATGCGCATGGGCATGAATCATGAAGTTATACTAAACATGATCTATAGTAATGATGTACTCTCATATATATATATATATATATATATATAATGGTGGCCTAGATGTCATACTACATCAAGGATGGACCTCATGGGGTGAATCATACAACAGTGAGAGTCAAGATGATGACCCTAAGTATATTAAGTGGGCTTCCTCACCCACTTTATCATATGGTAAGTTAGCCTTTCTTATGGGTCCTGATACAAACAAGGTGAGTCTACAAGTTATGGTGATTCCTATAATAGCATAAATGGGGGCCCAATGGTTTGAGTTAGCCTACTAAGGTAAGATAGGTAACACTTATGTGGGCCGAATGATTTGAGATAGCCCAATAAGGTAAGATGGTTATGGGTTTAACAACAGGCCTTAGGGATATGCACAGCGAGGACATTTAACCATTGTTTACAATGTGTACATTTAACCACCATTGCTCCCAAGGTGTGGCCCATTTGGAACATAGAATCTAACTAAAATGTGGCCCACGGCCCTTATACTAGTTAGAAAATGGATGGGCTACATAAATATTATCACATACATCATGGTGAAATCATACATCACAATTGCGCCTCACTCAAGGGCCTCATATACATCACGATGGGCCTCATATACATCATATTGGGCCACACAACATGGGCCTCATATGCATCACAATGGGCCTCATCATAAGGGCCTCATATACATCACAATGGGCCTCATATACATCATATTGTGCCTCACACAAGGGCCTCACATATATCACAATGGGCCTCACCACATGGGCCTCACACACATCATGGTGGGTCATTAGGTTAACCCCTATAGCTCAACAAAATAGATGGACAACAATCATATAGAACACACAACATGGTGGGCCTATATAGTGCAGATGGGCCCCACCAAATGGATAGTGTGGATGGAATACGTGTAGCAGGGCAGGCCCTGCACATACCATAGGTGGGCCTTGCATGCACAACAGGTGGACCTTGCACGTCCAACAAACGAACGGAGGATGCGGAATGAAACACATACATCATGTGGGCCCACCTTCCATGTCCAGACAAAGTGGATAGAATATATACACCAAGGTGGATCCCACTGTCTAGAGATACTGGATGGTGAGGATATAAATATATACATCATGTGGGTCCATACGTATGGCCCACCAGTCCAGCAAAATGGATAGACGATGTGAATACAATACTTAACATCATCTGGGTCCCACCATCCAGGGACTAGACGGTGGACGGTGTGGATATTCACATACATCATGTGGGGTCCACAGTCCCTTGCTGGACAGTGGACAACATGGATGAAACGCATACATCTCGATGGGTTGTCTGCCTTGAACGACGTGGATAAAATACATCAGGGTGGGCCCCTGCCCTGGATGGTGTGGATCACATACATCACAGTTGATCCCACCATCCCAAACAACTCGACGGTGTGGATGATACACATACATCGTTGTGGGCTCCACGTCCACATGGTTGGACGGAGTGGAATAAAATACATATCTCATGGCAGGCCCCTTGATCTAGACGGTTTAGATGACCCAACGTCCTTGCTGGATGGTGGGAATATAACAGATACAGCAAGGTGGGTCCACTTTTGTAGATAAAATAGGTAAATCAGGTGGGTCCACATGGTGGCCCACTAGCATGGGATACAAGCTAATATTTGTATCTTCCCTCACGTCCAGACCTGCCCATACAGACAGCCAAGTGGCTGGATGAACGGCATGGAGAAAACACTCTTATCACATGGGTCCCACGTCCAACCATTAGACAAGGTGGACATCACACACTCATAAGGTAGGCCATCATGCAAGGAAAGGAGAGAGAGAGAGAGAGAGAGAGAGAGAGAGAGAGAGAGAGAGAGAGAGAGAGAACGACCAAGAGAGGAAAACGTGTGGAGGGGAGGGACTCCACCACTATGAGCATACATCAAATGGGTCCCACCACATGTGGGTTCTCAAATCATCAAAATCAATGGTGGAAATTCCTTTCCTACCAACAATGAAGATTCACTCACTGATTACACTTCTTCTTGGTTCCTTGGGGTGCTAAACTTCTTGGCTTCTTCTTTAATGGAAAATGATGAAAATTGAAGGGTTATGATGAGAGATTTAGGGTACAGAGTGAGCCACAAACTTGGCTATCCTTGGAGGTTCTCTTGCTTGGAAGGTTGTTCTCTTTGGTTGCTTGGAAATAGTAGAGATAATAAGAGGGAAAGGGAATGTGATGAGATAAAAAGGGATAAGTTGTGTAAGAGAGAATTGACTTTGGGGATGGCTTGTATAAGAGAGGGATGGGTGTGATGGGTGGAGTGATGGGTTGTACTTGACTTGCACTTGATTGATTGATGTGGTAGGTTGGGTGGAGATTCTTCTCTCAGGATTCGCAATGGGTAGTGTTTCCTCAAAATATATGCAGGCCTGCTACTCCTATCCTAGGTGTTGCATCGGTGTGTGTAAGACGCAGCGTTGGAATCGCGACGATGGTGCAGTCGCTAGGGTACACGTTTCGAGTCAAGTTAACTCAGATCTATGAGATGTGACTTTGGGTCACACACAAATCCTGACTAAGGTTACGCGTTACTAAAATTTGATAGGGAGGATTATAGAAGTCTAAGGAATGGTATGGTCTAGGATACTGGCCTTACATGAGCCCATTGTGATGTATATGAGGCCCTTTTAATGAGACCTATTATGATGTATATGAGGTCCATTGTAATGTATATAAGGCCCATGTGATGAACCCATTGTGATGTATATGGGACCCTTATGATGAGGCTCATTATGATGTGTGAGACCCTAGTGTGATGCCCTATTGTGATGTGTGAGTCCATCATGATGCATGTGTTGTATGTTCCCTTGACCATTATATTTTTGGGCTATGGGTTGTCCCAAGTAGCCCACCTTGATGTATGTGGACCATGGGCCATTTCTTGAGGCCCACCATGATGTATGGGATGTTATGTGTGCTTCTCATTTCATTTCCTAAGTAGTATACGAACCATGAGCCTCGTTGTAAGTTAGATTTCATACGAGCCGCAATCTAGGTGACAATGGTGGATAAATATCCACGTTGTTAACCCCTTTAGGGCTCATTGTCAGGCCCATTCTCATCTATTTGGCCCCCCATAATTATTACCCATCTTACCCTGGTGGGCTAACCCAAACCATTGGGTCCCCATTATTGTTGATGTTCCATCATGCCTTGTAGATTGTCCAAGTTATTAAGCCCATCTTATACTTATTGGGCCACTTAGGAAGCCTAGTTTAGTATGTGATGGAGTGGGTGAGGAAGCCCACTCATCGTTCTTAGGCCCATTCTTGATATGAGTAGGCCATCTTGGCCCATCCTTGATATGAGGAGAGTACTTCATCACCATAGATGAAAGGATCCATACTATTAGATTTGGTAGATCCACTACTGAGGACTGATCTTAATATTTTGGTCGAGATCCACCATCCTTCTGTGGACCCCATCATGTATTTAGGACGATTAATGTGCTAGTTTACTTAAGCTAGTAGGACACACTGAGTATGTGTTAGCATCGCATCATGATACAAGCTGATACGGATCATTTATATGCTTGTTATGAGGAGTGATTGATCATAGCATAAGCCATTGGGCTGATTGTTTATGAGACTCCCTAATAGACGGAGTTACCCCACATGAGTGCACATGGTACGCGTAGGATTGATGCATGACTGGATAGTATGACTCATGTATCTTGCATTGTGTGATATGATCACTGTATGACCTAGCGACATCAGGGTTGTGGCCTCCACAAGCTTAATGTAGATGGTAGAATTGGATACCGAAAATACTTATTTCTACCACTACTGCGTGATGGATGTCCCTCGGTGAAAGTCCCAGAACCCTTATGGTACCAAGAGGATACTCTAACGTCAATACTTAGTGGATACATGAGCGCCCGAGTGCCGAGTACCAGTAGGCCTCGTCTCCCACTATGTCGTGGTCGGTTGGAAGGGGGTGTGGGCTTATCCACTAAAGGCGTAGGGGGAAAAGCTAGGCTAAGTTTAACCAGCTCAGAAATGGGTTCACTACTGACGTGTCTGGTAGATATTGGCTAATTACTGGCTAGGCGGGTAGTGAGGTCTCTACCCTTACATTAGCTGCACACCTGGGGAGGGGCAGTCGTTGTGGAGTGTACTAAACCCCAATGATATTCTAAAGATGATTCATACTGATATATGATCCCAGATGAGGACTGGTATGCTTGCGTTGTATCTTGCATATGACATTTGGCCATGTAGGCCTTTCATCGCATAGCCTTAGTACGCCTGATGGTACTTATGGACTGTATTAATATATGGATGCAGCTGAGGACTATTATACTTACGGTACATCCTGCATATGACATTGGGCCATGTCTTCCTTGCATCGCATAGCCTTCGTATAACTGATAGCATCATGGACTTGCCAACATTTTTTCGCATTACTCTGATAGTGTGTACTTGGCACATACATTGCACACACACGTACATAACCCTCTAAGCTTTCTATAAGCTTATGCATGACCATTGCATATAAATGACACTAGGACTCAACAGCACTAAGGCAGGAGCATGCAACTGAGCTTCTGAAGTCTTCGTTATCTTATCGTATTTCCCTTCATGCCTTGTACCCAAAAGTTTTTTTTATTATAGTGGATATGTGGTGATGTTCTTGTTGTTGTGGTTTGGTTATGCTTATGGTTATGCTTCTTATAAAAGAAAATTTTATGTTGAAAATCCTCCTTATAGGATCCTAGGATTGAAATCTAGTATATGGGTATCAGGAGCTAAGAATGGGGTATTACGTACTACGGAAGCTGTCGGTGCCGGATTCAGTGATCAAAAATTTTATAAGGCTGGTTTGCAAGTTTGGGGCATGAAAGGAGTTAGTATCAGAACATAACTTGGGAATAACTAAGGATAACGTCACATATCTGCTATGAGTTTATAATGATTAGGTCCCTGAGTTTGTAACCTTCTGATTTAGTTCCCTAATGCGTGTGCACTCAAGAGCCCTTGAACTAATAATCCCCTTGCTCCTTTCTGTAGGACATGACACCCAGGAGAGTGACTCAAGTGACTCCCACTCCACCACCTGAGATTCTCATTCCTCCACCTGAGGTTCCCATTCCCCCATCGGAGACTCCTGCTCCCCCACCTGAGGATCCCACTCCTCTACCCGTACACGTGAGTGCGGCCCAGTTACAACAGATGTTGCATGTGGTGACCGCTGCCCTCCAGGGGCAGAGCAAGAGTGCATGAGCACACTATTACAAAACTTTCTCTAGCTCGATCCCTAGTGATTCCAAGTAGATCCCAATCCGACTGTAGCAGAGAGATGGCGCTCCCAGGTGGAGAAGATTTTTGAGACCATGCGATGTGAGGCTCAGCTGTGGGTCCCGTTGGCAGTATATCTACTTAAGGACAAGGCTGAGCATTGATGGGCCTCACTCGCCAGAGTTACCGGACCTGATTTTGTATGGACATGGGATGACTTCGTGGACCAGTTTGACAAGAAGTTTTTCCCCAACCACATCCGACAGTAATGTGCACTCGAGTTTGAGACTCTGGTGTAGGGGGATATGAATGTATCTCAGTATGAGGCCCTCTTTATCATGTTGTCTAGATACGCATCGTACTTAGTTGATGATGAGAGAAGGAAGGCTCGCCATTTTGAGAAACGCCTACGTTATGGTCTCTGAGGCTATGTTGTTGGTCATATGCTTCAGACCTTTGAGGAGGTAGTACAGAGGGCCCAGGTTTATGAGGCTGAGTGGGATTGTTCGCAGAGAGATCGTAGTTAGAGGAGAGACTGGAAGAGGAGGGCCCCCTCTGGTGGCTCCCAGTAGTAGTAGCCCCGATCACAGCAGAGACGTACCGCCCACCCAATCGCTAAAGCACCAACAGCGCCTTTAGCACCACCTTGGAGGTTGTTTCCAAGTACTTATTATGGATGCGATGAGACAGGACACTATAGGTGGGAGTGTCCCCACCCTCAGCAGCAGCGGCAGCCGAGAGTGTCATAGTAGCCTCCACCATAGTAGTCGCAACAGTAGAGACCCCCACAGCAATAGCAGCAGTAGTAGCGACCTTAGAGTGGACTTTCCCCTCCCCAGCTGGCTCAGGCTAGATTCTACATAGCCCAGCAGGACCCATAGTCATCAAGAGGGGTCGTTGAGGGTATTCTTCCTGGATCTACATGCATAGCCTGAGTTTAGTATGATTCTAGTGCATCGCACTCTTTTGTGTCGGAGGACTTCTGCCGATCAACCTGATTACCGATAGAGTCTGCTCGTGAGGGATTGACAATGTCGACGCCCTTGGGGAAGACCAAGGTGCTAAGCCAATTTTATTCATCTTTCCCCATGTTAATGAGGGAGACTTTCTGGCCTACCGAATTGTTTATGTTGCCGATGTCAGAGTTCGACGTCATCCTAGGCATGGATTGACTCATCGAGTACGATGCCATATTAGACTGCTTTGCAAGGACAGTCACATTCTACATACCCGACTTGCCTCAATTCAAGTTCGTTGCTGAGCCTAAAGGAGAGTAGCTTTCTTGTCTGATGTCATGCGTCGTAGAGGAGTCTGTTGCCATGAGCATAGATCAGTTGCCAGTTGTCTGTAGTTTTCTTGATCTATTTCAGGAGATCCCAGGGTTGCCACCACGCCAACATATCAAGTTTCAGATTGATGTTATATTCGGTACCACACCTATCTCAAAGGCCCCTTATCATATGACATCGATGGAGTTGCAGGAGCTGAAGCAACAGTTGGATGAGTTATGTGAGCTAGGCTTCATCTGTCTGAGTAGTTCACCATGGGGAGCGACAGTACTATTCGTCAGGAAGAAGGATGGCTCGTTAAGGCTCTGCGTGGATTACCATGAGCTCAACCGAGTCATGATCAAGAAAAAGTATCCGCTTCCAAGGATAGAAGATTTATCCGATCAGTTGTAGGGTGCATAATTCTTTTCGAAGATAGACTTGTGGTCCAGTTATCATCAAATTCGGGTCCGAGAGGAGGACATCCTGAAAATAGCTTTCAGGACACGCTATAGTCACTTTGAGTTTTAAGTTATGTCCTTCGGAATGACTAATGCAACGGTGGTCTTCATGTAGTTGATAAATGAGGTCTTCCGTCCATATCTCGATCAGTTTGTTATGTTATTCATCCATGATATTCTGATCTATTCGAGGACTTGTGAGAACCATGAGTAGCATTTACAGATTACTTTGTAGACCCTCCGTATTCACCAACTATATGCGAAGTGGAGAAGTGTGAGTTTTGGCAGGAGGAGGTGAAGTTCCTCGGTCACGTGGTGATGAGGGAGGGTGTCGCAATGGACCCCTTAAAGATAAATGTAGTTTGTTAGTGGGGCCAACCCACGAACATTTCAAAGATCCATAGTTTTTTTGGTTTGACAGGCTATTATCTACCTTTATTGAGGGATTCTCTCGTATTGCAGCACCATTGACCAAGTTGACCCGGAAGGGTGCAGAGTTTGTATTAAGTGATGCCTTTGAGCAAGCATTTGAGGAGCTAAAGGACCACCTTACTTGCATTCCTTTCCTCACTCTTCCCTCTGGGAGTGAAGGATTTGAGGTATTTACTGATACTTCGCATTTTGGCTTGGGTGTTGTCTTGATGCAGCACAGGAAGCCAGTGGCTTATGCATCTCACCAACTCAAAGGTCCATGAGCTAAGCTACCCCATACATGATTTAGAGTTGGCAACAGTCATCTTCGCACTGAAGGTGTGGAGATACTATCTTTATGGGGTCAGGTTCGAGCTCTTCTCTGACCACAAGAGCTTGAAGTATCTCTTCTCATGGTCCGAGTTAAATATGTGGCAGAGAGATTGGATGGAGCTCCAAAAGGACTAAAAGTTTGATCTTCAATACCACCCGGGCAAGGCGAATGCCCTTAGCCATCAGCCAAGATGCTTGGTGGCACATATGATGATTCAGGAGTGAAAGATGCTTGAGGATGTGAAAACGTATGACTTCGAGATTAGTCTACAATATTCTATTGTACAGTTATCGAGCCTATCAATTTAACCCTCTCTTGTCGCAAGGGTGATCGAGGCTTAGTAGACGGATGAGTCACTTCAGAGTTATCGAGCAGAGGTGTCATCTCAGAGTTAGTTAGATTGAAAGATTGGTTCTGATGGTGGACTTTGCTTCAGATGCTGATTATATGTCTCAGATATTCTATAGTTGCATAGGGATCTTATTACCAAGGCACATCGATCGAGGTTTTCTATCCACCCTGGCTCGACGAAGATGTACTGTTACATGAGGCGATAATATTTTTGGGCAGGGATGAAGCGCCAGATCGTCAGTTTCTTAGCCAAATATGGCACATGTAAGCGTGTCAAGGTCGATCATCAAAGACCCCCAAGTCCGTTGCAGCCATTGAGCATCCCGATGTGGAAGTGGGAGCATGTATCCACAGATTTTTTATTGGCTTGCTGAGGACTAAGTGCAATCATGACGTCGTCTAAGTTGTTATGGATCGTCTAACGAAATCAACGCATTTTCTCGTGATACGTGTGACCTGAACTTTGGACTAACATGCCAGAATATTTATTGATGAGATTATGAGACTACACGGTGTTCTAGTCTCAATCATTTCTAGCCAAGAACCGAGGTTTACATCTCAGTTTTGGAGGAGCTTCCAGAAGGCGATGGGGTCTGCCTTACAGTTTAGCACCGCGTATCATCCGTAGATCGATAGGCAAACTGAGAGGGTTAACCAAATTCTTCAGGATATGCCTTGCGCCTACATGATTGATTTCTCAGGTAGTTGGGATAAGCATTTACATCTGGCTGATTTTGCATACAATAATAGCTATCAACCAACTATTGATATGGCTCCTTTTAAAGCCTTGTCTGACAGACTTGTCGATCTCCCAGTTGTTGGGCCAAGGTTGGAGAGCACCATCTCCTAGGTCCCGAGCTCGTGCAGTAACCATCAGAGGTTATTGATATCATCAAGCAAAGGATGCACATAGCTCTGAGCTAATAAAAAAGTTTTACTAATTTTCAGAGTCATCACTTGGAGTTTGCAGTTGGGGAGTGAGTGTATCTCAAGGTCTCACCCATGAAGGGTGTGGTTCGATTTGGAGTGAAGGGTAAGCTCGCTCCGAGATTTATTGGACCTTTTGAGATCACTGGGCGGTTGGTGCCATGGCCTATAGGCTCGCCTTACCACCTCAATTTTCTAGTATCTAGAACATTTTTCATGTCTCTATGCTACGGAAATGTGGGTCAGAGACCATCCCTGTGATTGATTGGCAGCCCCTTGAGGTCCATGAGGATGCTTCCTACATTGAGCAGTTAGTTCGCATCCTTGATCGGAAGGAGCAGGTTCTCCGGACCAAGGTCATTCCTTTGGTGAAAGTGAAGTAGGGTCACCATAATATTGATGAGGTGACTTAAGAGCGTGAGGCTGAGATTTGAAAGTGTTATCCCCATCTTTTTGTTGATTGATTGTGCCTTGTATTGTGTTTTAATATATATATCTGTGTGTGTGTGTGATGCCATGTTTTCTCTTCCTTCTTGTTTTGTTCCATATGTTAGTGTAAATTTTAAGGACAAAATTTTTATTAGGATGGGAGAGATGTAAGGCCTATATCCTTATACCATTCTATTCCTTAGGATCTCGTGATCCACCTCATGAATTTCGGCGACCCACGACCTGTAGATGGCATTTACAATCAACCTCAAGTCACATTCTGTAAACCCGAGTCGGCTTAACCTGAGACATATCCCATTGCGACCGCACCATCGCCGCGGTTCCAACACCACGTCTCATGCGCCAATATGATGCTTAGATTTAGAGATAAGACCTGTGCATTATCCCCGTTAACCGCATGTTGGGGGCTGTGGAATTCCAGATAAAGCGCATCGCTAGAATTCATCATTAGAATGATGTCATCCTAGGCTACTAGCCTAGGAGTGACATCACCCTACTCTATTGCAAGCATGCTAGTAATGATGTCAAGCATGCCTACCCTCCTTCCCATGTGTAATCATTATCTTACAAGTAATCATTCTTCTCTCTTATCTCTGTCCCTCACTCTCTTCTTTCTCATTTCCCTTGCTAGTTAGAGCTCCAATGTCCAAGAGAACCTCCATTTTCAGCCACCTTCAAGCCTTAGCCCTCCCAAATCCATCCCTTAGGAACCCGTCACCACCATAAAAACACCTCTCTTGAAGTTAGAGGACCCAAGGGTGGAAGTAGGAGAAGAAGATTTGAGGTGAGTGCTTTTATAAGATTTGATTTGTTGTTATCTTGCTTAGATCTCTAGGTTTTCTTGCTTAGGGCATTTAGGACCCACCAATCAATGGTGGGGATCCTATTTTGACCCTTAGGTGTGGTCAATGGCCCACCTTAGCTGCATGCACAAGCCATGATGGGGCCATTCTTTATGGACCCCATCATGATGTATTGTTTGATCTAGATCATGAAGTGATCATTTAGACCTTTGGTTTCATGGTGGGGATGGCATCCCTACCTCAGATTTTCTAATGTAGGGCCCATGCATGCATGGGACCCATGTGATGATCATGACGTATGGTTTGGATCTTTTGAGGGGCTCATAGTAGCGAAGCCCCTCCCTTTGGCCGATATGCTCACTCTCTCCCTCTCTCTTTCCCTTCTTTCAATGGCGATGTGTTGCCCACCTGATGATGCATGTAATATCCAGATCGTCCACCTAGTGGGACACCTATTGTCCAGCAAAACCAGGCCCGTCTGCTGCCCATTTCTGGGCCTATGGCTACTTGGTCACACAAGCTCGGATGAAAAGGAAAACACAAATATTAGCCTGATTCCAAGCTCAGTGGGCCACTACGTGGACCCACCATGATGTATCTGATCCACACTGTCTGTCCAACGGGCAGGCCCTGCTGCCTATCCATTCAGACAGGCCTCGGTGCAAGGAAACATAAATATCAACTTAGTCCAGTTGGTGGCCACCCACGTGGGCTCCCCCCTGATGTATATGTTGTATATTCCCACCGTCTAGCTGGAACGATGGGGCCCACCTTATTATAATGTATGTGGTGTCCACACTATCCAGCAAAGGATGGTGGGACCCACCTAATGTATGCATTTTATAGGATGGGACCCATGTGATGTATGTGTTTCATCCCTACACCATCCAATTGGGGATGGTGGGACCCACCCTGCACGTGCTGCATGTGTGGTGTCTAACACTGTCTAGTTGGGACAGTGGGGCCTACCATGATGTATGTGTTGCACCATCTAGTGCATGGACAATGGGGTCCACCATGATGCATGCGTCTTATATCCCTACTATCCATCTGGTGGGGCCCATTCAGTAGGTGGAGGCCCACCATGTAGTAGGTATTTCATCCATACCGACCATTTGTTAGACACCTTCGGAGGGCCAGCAGCCAGTACAGGCTGGCCGTCGAGCCCAGCAAGACCCACCTGCTGTATGTGCAGGGCCCACCTGCTTTATATTCTATATACATGCTACCCCTTTATGTTGTGCAGAGGCCCACCTTCCAACTGTATGTATGAAGATTAGACAGTACAAATTTCTGGACGTTCACCAAGCCCAGATGGGCTGGACATCTAGCCATTGGAGCCCACCGTGATGTATATGTTACATGTAATACCCGATCCAGCCTATAAGTACGACCGATTGGTTAGTAGATGAGACTCACCTTCCGAAATAAAACCCAGTAATGCCTGCATTTACAATTCAAATACTTAGAAGAATGCCTTATAACACACCCCTCATAATTCGACTCTATATAACCAAAAATGATACCATGATGACCACCCTGACCATTCTGTACCATTTTCTATGCCTATGTGCATGTGATTGATGCCCTTAGCCAAACCTAGACCTGCCATGCATAGTGCACACCTAACTGATCGAAACTCCATGACTTCGAAACTGATTTTATATGCCTATGTGCATGTGATTGATGCCCTTAGCCAAAAAATGATACCATGATGACCACCCTGACCATTCTGTACCATTTTCTATGCCTATGTGCATGTGATTGATGCCCTTAGCCAAACCTAGACCTGCCATGCATAGTGCACACCTAACTGATCGAAACTCCATGACTTCGAAACTGATTTTATATCGACCGCCCCATCACCATGATCGCGTAGGTACCACCCTTGTGTCGGTACGACACTCCGTTAGTGAGATACGCTGGGAAGTATCATTAGTGTATCATGTGCTTATGGCGCAATATACTCAATTCCACACATGTGTACAACACATGTCATGCACACATACACATGCCACACATGGGTGAGAGAATCTCTACCCATGTGTGTGATGTCACCCTCCCATGCCATCCCTCTCTCATGTGCCCCCCAAAGTCAACTTCTCTCCATACCATACCCTATACATGACATCATCACACCATGGCATCCCTTGCCCCTTTAATCCACCATTAATTCCTAATAATGCATAAATTCCCATAATCCTAGCCTAAGCTAACATTAATCACATTAGCCTAACTTAACTAAAATTTTATCCATTTCATTACAAATACCCCTCCATCCCTTAGCATTTTCACCAATTTCCTAGCATTTTCACCAATTTCCTACCATAAAAGAGAGAAAGAGAGAGAGAGAGAGAGAGAGAGAGAGAGAGAGAGAGAGAGAGGAGTGATCTTGGTGGGCCATCAGTCCCATCCCTTCCATCCATCTCAACCATCCATTCCATCAATTTCATCCCTTTAATCTATCTCAACCATCCATCTAGTTCATCAAGGTGAGCGCACCCCCTCTCAATTATCTTTGGAATGTTTTATTTACTTTGGAGTGTGATGTTGAAGACATGATGATGATTTAAGACCCATTGATGGTAAGGCCCATTTTGATATATATGGTTACACACATATAGGTGATGGGACGAAACAAATATTAGCTTGATCTAAAGCTTGTGGGGGACCCACTGTGGGCCCACTACGATGTATATTAACCATCATACATGTGTATATGGTCACAAGGATGTGGATGAAGAGAAAACATAAATATCAGCTTGGTCAGCAAGACATGGCCCCACTATGAGCCATTGTGATGTTTATACACAATCTTACCATATAGATTACGGAGCCCTCTAACCAGACTTCACTCTCTCACACCCATGCATTATATATATAGAGTCTAGAGGACGCTGTAGTAAAGCAGCGTCCCTGCTGCATAACATAAGGGGAGGGGTTGTGGGACCATAACAGGCCCCACCATAATATATGTATCTGATCCACACCATCCATCTAATTTCCCATATCATTTTAGGTATTGAACCAAAAAATGAAGCCAATCCAAATCTCTATTAGGCCACACCATCAAAAAATCATTTTAATAGTAATATTTACTATTAAAACTGTTAAGGCCCACTGTGGTGTTTCTATACACTGAAATATATCGAATATCAGGCACATTATATTTGTCACGAGCCTGAGAACCTTATAGAAGGAGTTGATTGTCCTGATGTAGGCCCCACCTATGAAAAACTATTGAAAAACAAAAAAAAAAAAAAAAAACAACTGACACTGTTACTACTAGCGTCTGGAGGACGCTGTAATAAGCAGCGTCCTACTGCTTGGAATGAGGCAGGGATGGTGGGTCCACCACAGGCCCCACCATGATGTATGTTGAACATCAACACCGTCCATTAATGGGTCCCCTTTAAAAACTAGGTTACCCAAAAAATCAGCCATACACCAAACTCAGGTGGCCCACACCATCCAAAATCATGTGAAGACTTGTTAAAATATATATAAAAGCATTCGCTGGGCCCCACCTGAAATTTGGATGCATCTGAAACTTGGAATGACCCCCTTACCAAGTAGGACACACAATGGATGGGATGGATTTGAGAACCACATCTTGGTGGACCCAACAAATGATTAAGAATGTTTAAATGAAGGTTGACACTTCTCATCCTTTGTATCTGGTGTGGCTGACAAAAGTCCCTGATTGACTTGGTTTTTAAGCCCCAGGCCCACCATAGAATGGTGCATCTAACTGATGGGGCAGATGTTAAACACGCATCATGCTGGGCCCACACAATTATTTAACTGATGGGGCAGATGTTCCACATGCATCACGTTAGGCCTGCACAGTTATCTAACTGATGGGGTAGGCGTTTAACACGCATCACGCTGGGCCCACATAGCTCAACCTCATGAGAAGTCCCCGTGTGCTGGACCACATAAAACCTATATATATATATATATATATATATATATATATATATATATATATATATATATATATATATATATATATATATATATATATATATATATTAATTAGCTGTTTAGTATGCCACACTATTAGTTCACACTTCACTATTAGCCACCCCCACTAGGAATCAATACCAAGACCTAAGTGTTGAAATGAGGTATCTTTCACTCAGTCTACCGCTTGAGCTATGGATCAAGGTGTACATACATAATACATATATGGTGGAACTAAATTTTAGGCCTTTCAATAATTATATGTTCTCCTCATCAAAGCCCAATCTAAAATCCATATAAGCCCACCATGAATACTTCGGTGTGTATTGGACTTAAGGCCACCCTATATAATAGGAATTTGTGGCCTAATTTCGTGAATATCTTAAATAGTCATACAAGGCATCTAAATCACCCAATACAATACAATGATCAAATCAAGGAGTATGTAGTTGGATTGTTAGTAGGACATTCATACATAAGAAGGGATGTTAATTTATAGAAATGAGTAATAACTAAAATTATGATCAAGTACCCCAGTTTAGAAATTACCAGGACTACAATTTGATTAGTCATGATTAAGTAAGAATAGAAGAGTATTTTGAAGTCGAAAGTACCAAGGTACGAGGCCACAAGTTGGTAGCATTATGTAGGAATTGGTTTCCCAGGTACGTGGCACTTTAATGATCTCACACCCTACATATCGGCATACATTGAGTTCTAGTTAAGCTTGAGTCTCTTGTCATTAGCATCACTGTGCATTCCATGGCATGATATATGATGAGAAATAATATTCAAATTCTTTATAACATCATGGGTTGACCATAGTACAATAAGGATGATGATATTGATTCATGGACACCGGAAATATGAAAATAGTAGGGGATGGTATGCCTGTTTGGTTGAGAGACCCTAAATCCTAATGGTACCTTAGGATGCCTCACCGATGCACCAGGTGGACACATGGGCCATGAATTTGACTCCCGCTGTCAGGTTGAGAAGGGGTATATCTAACCTTCCTTAGGTCTGAGGTGGCAAACGGGGACCCTAAATCCCAATGGTACCTTAGGATGCCTCACCGATGCACCAGGTGGACACATGGGCCATGAATTTGACTCCCGCTGTCAGGTTGAGAAGGGTATATCTGACCTTCCTTAGGTCTGAGGTGGCAAACGGGGACTGGTTTAACCCACCGGTGAGGAGAAGCGCGAAGGAGGTCCGCTACTAGTATACACAATGGAGGTTGTAACCACATTGGTGGGTAGCGAGGTTGATTGTTGGTATCTGGTACATGGGCATCGACCTCGGTGGATCCTGAGTTCCAACAGTATATTGATCATAATCAATACGATGATGTTCAGGAGTAGTGCGGTCAAGTCTGTGGTGAGAGGACTATTGGCAAGTATTTCTATAATTAGCATACATTTATTTTATGCATCTCACATGATCACCCTCCATCATTCATTAAGACATCTCTTTGCATACATTATTACTTTTGGTGGTTCTTTCATTATATCTTTTGTGTCAAATTATCTTACGTACGTATCATGAGGACTTTGCACTTATTAAGTTATGAGACTTACTTGTCTTTTAATCACTTAAGTAAAGGATCTAAAGAAGAAAAACAAGTAGCGACCATGAGTTAGGTGTCACGTCGAGGGGACTGATTTGACTTTTGAAATTTTGAATTATATATGATGTATATATGTATCGTGTAGACAGATGATGTACTTTTGGAATTTTGTAGTACCCAGTTTACTTATATGTAGATGTTACCTATCTTGTCTCTGATGTTCATTTTGTGAAGAATGAATGGTGAGATTTATCCTTTACATTACCTTGCCAGATTCCTAGCTTGGGACTTAGTGTGTGGACATTGGGTACCAATCCCGGATTTCGACTTGTTGCGCGCCAAACTCGGTAGATATAGCGGTAGTATAAGACTATTGGGTCTAGGGTGTGACATTACACACATTATCCACCCATAGTGCCTAGGTCATGGGCCATTTAATGAGGCCCACTGTGATGTATGTGAGGCCCATGTGATGAGGCCCAATGTGATGTATGTGAGGCCCATTGGATGAGGCCTAATGTGATGTATGTGAAGCCCATGCGATGAGGCCATTGTGATGTATATAAGGCCCATGTGATGTATATGAGGCCTATGTGATGAGCTCATTGTGTGTATATGAGGCCCATCATAATGAATATAAGGCCCATGTGATGAGCACATTGTGATGTATATGAGGCCCTTGTGATGAGGCCCATTGTAATATATATGAGTCCCATTGTGATGTATATAAGGCCCACTTAATGAGTACATTATAATGTATATGAGGCCCTTGTGATGAGGCCCATTGCAATGTATATGGGAGGCCATGTGATGAGGCCCATTGTGATGTGTGAGACCCTTGTGTGAGGCCCCTATTGTGATGTATGAGTCCACCATGATGCATGTGTTGTATGTCCCCTTGGCCATCATATTTTTGGGTTATGAGCTGTCCTAAGTAGCCCACCTTGATGTATGTGGACCATCGACCATTTCTTGAGGCCCACCATGATGTATGAGATGTTATGTGTGCTGCCCATTTCATTTCCTAAGTAATATACGGACCATAAGCCTCGTTGTAAGTTAGATTTTATATAGGTTGCACTCTAGGGGACAATGGTAGTTAAATGTCCATGTTGTGAACCTCTATAGGACCCATTGTTAGGCCCTTTCTCATCTATTTGGCACCCCATAAATATTACCCGTCTTACACTAGTGGGCTAACCCAAATCGTTGGGCCCTCATTATTTTTGATGCTTTTATCATGCCTTGTAGATTGTCTAAGTTATTAAGCACATCTTATGCTTATTGGGCCCCTTAGGAAGCCTAGTTTACTACGTGATGGAGCGGGTGAGGAAGCCCACTCCTCGTTCTTAGGCCCATTCTTGAAATAAGTAGGCCATCTAAGCCCATCCTTGATATGAGGAGAGTACATCATCACTGTAGATGGAAGGATCTGTCATATCAGATTTGGTATATCCACTATTGATGACTGATTTTGATATTTTAGTCTAAATTCATCGTCCTTCTGTGGACCCTGCTATGCATTTAGGAGGATTAATGTGCTAGTTTACTTAAGCTGGTAGGACACACTGAGTACGTGCTAGCATGACATCATGATACATGCCCATACACATCATTTATATGTTTGTTATGAGGAATTATTGATCATAGCCATTGGGATGATTGTTTAGGGGACCTCCTGATAGATGGAATTACCCTACATGAGCACATGCGGTGGCGCATGATTGATGCATGACTAGATAGTATGACTCATGCATCTTGCATTAAGTGATATGATCATTGTATGCCCTAGTGACATTAGGGTTGTGCCCTCCACAGGCATAACATGGATAACAGAATTAGATACTGAAAATACTTATTTCTAGCAGTAGTGTGAGATGGATGTCCCTAGGTGAAAGTCCTAGAACCCTTACGGTACCAAGAGGATGATCCAACATCGAGACCGAGAGGATACATCAGTGCCCGAGTGCCAAATACCAGTAGGTCCTATCTCCCACTTTATCATAATCCGTTGAAAGGGGGTGTGGCCTTATCCGCCCGAGGCATAGGGGACAAAGCTAGGCTAAGTTTCACCAGATCAGAAATGGGTCTGTTATCGATGAGCCGGGTAGATATTGGCTGATTACTGGATAGGTGGGTAGTGAGGTCTCTTACGCTCACATTGGCTGCGCGCCAGGGGAAGGGGTAGTCATCGTGGAGTGTACTAGACCCCGGTGATATTCCAAAGATGAGTTGTACTGATATATGATCCTAGATGAGGACTGGTATGCTTATGTTACATCTTGCATATGACATTTGGCCATATAGGACTTGCATCGCATAGCCTTGGTATGACTGTTAGCATTCATGGACTTGCCAGCATTTTTTCGCATTACTTTGATATTACATATTTGACACATATATTGCGCACACACGTACACCACCCTCTAAGCTTTCTATAAGCTTATGCATGACCGTTGCGTGCAGGTGATGCTAGGACACAACAACACTGAGGTAAGAGCGTGCAGCTGAGCTTCTGGAGTATTCGTTATCTATATAGTATTTCCCTTCGTGCCTTATACCTAAAAATTTTTTATTGTAGTGGATATGTGGTGATGTTCTTATTGTTGTGGCTTGGTTATGCTTCTTATAAAAGAAAATTTTATGTTGGAAAACCTCCTTGTAAGATCCCAGGATCGGAATTTGGTATATGGGTGCCAGCAGCAGAGAATGGGGTATTACAGAGGCTTTCAGCGCTAGATTCAGCGATCGGGAATTTTGTGAGCCCCATTTTCAAGTTTGGGGTATGACAATCTATCTCTCTATAAGTGCAAGTGATCCGTAAGATGTATCACAACTAGTGATTTAAATATTCTATCATGGACATAATGCGATCTAAGACCCTCTTGATCGTCACGTAATTTCATAGATTTTTTGGTAGTGGTGCACAAATCGATGTGCGTAATTCGCAAATGCAGTGTGACATCACTTCTGGGATTGGATGTCGTAAATAGTTGCTTCATGATTAAATCATGTCACATAAATCACCCGACTCATGTGTTGTGCGCCTTGAGGTGTTCATATAAATCCACGGTAGTATTCGCCATGCCAACAAATATCCATAGTTATGGGATGCAGGTCGAGTCGGATTTTCTATAAATCGTATTTTACATTGTGATGATCACTCGTAAGATGTGCCCCCACACACTTTTTTAGGCATGTATCTCATGTAAGTTGTTTGCACATTCTGATATCCTCATATTAGTGGACTACAAGACATATCAGAACCCTTATATTAGTATATATAATATATTATATTCATATTATGATAATATTATATTAATATTATATTAATATATATATGCATGGTGGGCCACATGTATGTGGGACCCACCATGATGACTGTGTTATTCCACACCATCCAGCGTCTCTGGACACTAGACGTGCAATCGTGGGTGCGGCTAACAGTGAAAGCGTGAACTGATGTTGGGGTGTACTATTAGCCAAGCCTTGGGTGGACCACTCATGTAGGCCCCACCTTGATATAAAAATCGAATCCACGCCGTCTATTCCATTTCTCATCCCATTTTAGGTGTTGAGCTGAAAAATGAGGCCAATATGATCATCAGGCGGGCCATAGCATAGAAAACAGTGACCTTACTGTCAAAATCCACTCCGATGTTTCTATACACCAAAACATGTCGTATATTGGACTCATTTAGTCAGTCTTGGAACGTAGAATCCAATGGCTGGAGTGGATTCGTTTGATGCAGGCCCCACATGGGAAAAACCACAAGATTTTTAATTATTTTTTTTAAAAAAAAAATATAAGGCAGCAATGCCTGCTGCTGCCGCTGACGCCTCAGGACGCAACAACGTTCTGGATGCTGGGCGGGCAAGGAGCGTGGGTCCCAGTCGTGGGCCCCACCACATTATGTGATGCACATCCACTTCGTGCATTTGGTAGGTCCTCTTTGGGATGGTGGTCCCCCAAAAAATTAGTTGTATTTGGAAATCAGGGGGGGCCACATCACAGGGAACAGTGAGGATTGACGCCTACCATTGAAACCCTTTTTGGGTTGCAAAAGTTTCGAATCAAATATGAAATTTTTTTTTCCTATTCATTCAGGTCTTGTGACCTTATCAACAGTTTGGATGGCATATAAACATTGCCGCGGGCCCCAAGTCTGAGTGACCTTATCAACAGGTTGGGTGGAAATAAACATTATGGTGGGCCCCAGGTCCACGTGACCTTATCAGCAGGTTGGGTGGAAAATAAACATTTTGGTGGGCCCCATGTCTGTGTGACCTTGTCAACAGGCTGGGTGAAAAATAAACATTCTGGTGGGCCCCACATGGGAGCCACTGATGTATGTATTATAATCTACACCTCCCATTAGTGTGGACCCCACCATGCGGTAAGTACTTCATCTATGCCGTCCACCCCTATGGGACCCACCATGATGTATGCATTGCATCCAAACTGTCCAACCATTTTTTTAAAGACAAATTTAAGGCTTGAGGCAAAAATAAGACAAATCTATTTATCATGTGGACCACACTGTATGGTGAGGACTAAACAGCTACCATTGGAAATCCTTTGGGACCTTATGATCAGATTGGATGGGAAATAAAGGTTATGGCGGGCCTTGGGAATTTTAATGGTGGAAATCGTTATCACCACTTATATTTGGGTGTGACCCATTTGATATACATAGGGCCCATTGGTGTAGCCCATTTGATGTACATATGGCCCATGTGTTGTAGCCCACTTGCCATGTGGTACGGCCCATTATGATGTCTTCAATGCCTATGAGTTATGGCCCATTGCAATGTATATAAGGCCCATTAGTGTGGCCCATTGATGCGACCCACTTGATGAATAAAAGGCCCAGTGATGCAGCCCATTTGATGTATTTAAGGCCCAAGGGGATGTATTTAGGTCCATTGTAATGTGTGATTTCACCGTGGTGTATATAATGATGTTTATAACGGGCCATGCTCTGGGAGTAATGTTGGTTTGACATCCACATTGTAAGGATGATGTTGGTTAAATGTCCGCATTGTCACTTTCCCTAGGGCCCATTATTAGGCCTATACTAGTAGTATAGGCCGTCTAGGCCCATCATTGTTATGAACAGAGCCCATCACCACATAACTTATTTTGTATAGATCCATGATTCATGATCATATACATCATATATATGCCTGATATGAGGAGTGACTGATCATAATTGTAAGACCCGTATCTTAGTCCGTACCGTTCCGTAGACTTCCGCGGTCTTACCGGTCAAATTTCGGCAACCTTCGACCCTTAACCGATATTAACGCGCAATCCTGATTCATATGACGTCAACCTGTTTCGACTCGACCCGAGTTTTGTACCATAGCGACCGCGTCGTCGCTCCGGTTCCGATGCCGCGACTCGCGCACCGAGGCGATACCCTGGTCGAGAGATGTAGGCAGACGTTCGGTGCGAGAAAACGCCGCACGTTGCGAAACCTAAGGGAATCTCTACGATGTGTCACATCAATCCCATCAATCCATCAATCAATCAACCCATCACATGTCAAGTACATGTCAAGTACACATCACCTTTCACCCATTCCCAAGCAACCACAAAAGTCAAGAATTTCTTACAAGACCCATACCTCTCTTACACAAAAAACCTCTAAAGTTAAAAAGTTCTTAGACCTCCCATGCCTTTCTTACACAAAAGGCCACAAAAGTCAAGGTTTTCTTACATAACCATCACTCACCACATCCATCTATCACTCTCTCTCTCTCCCCCCTTTACAACTCTCTCTTTCTCTTTCTCATTTCAAACTCAAAAAGAAATCCCAAACACCTCCATATGTATGAGCTCTCCAAGCTCTTCCCAAGCAACAAAGATGGCCCACTTTCCTACCCCATCATCTCCCATCCTAGCCATCCATTCCTCATCTCACCCATTGAAATCAAAGCTAAGGAGCTAAAGAACCCCTAGGAGCAAGAAGATCGGACGGTGGGTGCTTGATTATAGTATTTTCCCTTATTTTTGAGATGGGCTAAGTGAGGCCAACCGATCAATGGTTTAGATCCCACTTGGGACCCTAAGATGTGACCAATGGCCCACTAGGATCATCATGATCATTCCATGATGGGGCCATTCTCCATGGACCCCATCATGATGTTTATTGCATTAGGAAGGTCATCTAGACCATCCATTTTGGTGGAGAAAGGAACTCCACCATTGATTTGTAGATTTTGGTGGTCCCACATGCTTTAGGGCCCACTTGATGTATGATTCATTGCAAGGGAGGGCCCATAATGTCGGGGTCCCTCCATCAAGCGTGTCCCAACCTCTATCTCTCTCTCTCTGCTTCATTTTCTTTTTTTTTTAGATCCTATTGTGTTTGTGTGGCCCACTTGAATGGACCCCACCTTGGAGCATTTATTTTGTCCAAGTTTCCTTTAAGTGGGGCCCACCTTATATGTTGTACCCACATCATCCATCAGTGGTGGCCCACTTCAACAGGGCCCACCACAATGTATTTTGGACTGAACCGTCCAGCGTCTGGGATGCTGGATGTCCCTGTACAAAGAAAGAAAAAAAAAAAGAGAGAGCTTTGGGGTGAGCCACCTGCATAGGCCCCACCTTGATGTATATATTCAATCCACGCCATCCACCACATTCCTTGGGACATTTTAACTGTTGAGCCAAAGAATGAGGCTGACGTGATCATCCAATGGGCCATAATATCAGAAACTTAGGTGGTTACTCTTAAAGACACTTCCTGATGAGTCTATGCATCCAAAAATCCCGAACCTTGGACTCATTGGGCTTTTTTTGAGCCACTGAACTCAATGGACGGGGTGGATCATCTTGATGCGGGCCCTAGACACGAAAAACCCCAGAAAATGGGTTTTTCCCAAATTTTGAAGAAAGCAAGTATAGAGGCTTGCTTCTCCTCTGACGCAGCAGCAGAAGTTGCACGCTGCTGCGTGCAGCGTTTGGGGCGGGCAGACGTGAGGGGCCCACGGCCCTGCATGTGGGCCCCACCGTGATGTTTATTTGTCATCCAATCTGTCCACGAGGTGGGCCACCCCCAGTAGTGGGCCCCATCCGAATTTCAGCCCCATCCTATAGTCAGGTGGCTCACACCATAGGAAACAGTGTGAATGAACATCTACTATTGAAACCCTTTCTGGGGTCCACTGAAGTTTTGGATCAAGACAAAATTTGTGTTTTCCTTCCATTTAGGTCCGTGGGACCTTACCAACCGGTCGGATGGAAAATATATGTTATGGTGGGCCCCACGTGGAGCCCATAGTGATGTATGCATTTCATTCCACCGTCCAGGCGGACAGTGGAAGCCCACCTGATGTTTGTGCCTTATCTCCACCGTCCAGCGGACGGTGGAGCTCGCTGTATGTGCGTGCGTGCATGTGGGTGTGCGTGCGTGTGTGTGCAGCATGTGTGTGAGTGTGTATATATATATACATATATACATATATTATATTGTATTATATATATATATATATATTATTGTATATATATATATATATAATATTGTATATATACTATATACGTTGTTTTTATATTATACAATATATAACATTCACGATGGTGGGCCTTCATGTGGGCCCACACCATTGATGTAGGTGCTGTATCTAATCTGTCCACCCCTTTTTAAAGATCATTTTGCAGAATGAGTCAAAGAATGAGCTAGATCCACAGTCCAAGTGGACCCCATCTTGGCTTGATTTAAGGCTCATCTTAATGTATTTGTAACAGTTGATTGGGGCCCACTTTAATGTCGATGTAAGGCCCATGGGATTGGACCATTTGATATATCCCAAGGCCCTTGGGACCAGACCCACTTGATCTATATAAGGCCTATGATTTAGGCCCATTTGATATGTATGAAACCCATGGGATTAGGGCCATTTAAGACACACAAGGCTCATGTGATTTGACCCATTATGATGTACTCCGAGGCCCATGGGTTATGACCCATTGCAATATACCTAAGGCCCATTAGTGTGGTCCATTTATGTGGTCCATTTGATGAATAAAAGGCCCATATGACGTGTCCCATTTGATGTATTTAAGGCCCAATGGGATGTACCTAAGGTCCATTGCAATGTGTGAGCCCAACATGGTTTATGTAACGATGTTTGTGATGATCGTATCTTGGGAACAATGTTGGTTGGACGTCCACATTGCAAGTGTAATGTTGGTTGGATGTCCACATTACAACTCTCCCTAGGGCCCCATTGATAGGCAGTACTTGTTGTGTATAGGCCGTCTAGGCCCATCTGCGTTGTAAGGATCGTTCATCTCATTATAACATGTTTAGTATAGCTTCATGACTCATGATCATATGCATCATATGTATGCTTGACATGAGAATTGATTGATCATAGCATATGCCTTCGGGCAGGTTGTTTATGGGCTCCCGGTTAAGAGGTGTTTCCCTACATGAGTGCACGATACGCGCAGGATTTATTGCATGACTGGATAGCGTGATTCATGCATTTCGCATTTGTGTGACATGGTTATTTTACGCCCTAGCAACATCGGGGCCGTAGCCTCCATAGACAGATCGTGGTTGGCAGGATTGGATACCGAAAATCTCATCCTACATGGGGTGCTATAGATATCCCTGGGTGAAAGTCCCTAAACCCTTATGGTACCAAGAGGTTGCTCCAACGTCTAGACCGAGTGGGTAGATGAGCGTTGAGTGTCGATTACCAGACGGTTGCGCTCTCCACTGTGTCATGGTCGGTTGGAAGGGGGTGCGGCCTTACCCGCCTGAGTGTAGGGGGCAATGCTAGGTTGAGTTTGACTAGCTCGAGGAATGGGTCCACTATCGATGAGTCGTGCCCGATATTGGCAGACGGATAGTGAGGTCTTTTCCACTTACTTATTACGCGCGATGAGGCGGCGATCTAGTTTATAGTGTACTAGACCCCGATGATATTCCAGATTTGAGCAGTATTGATGTGTGGACATAGATGAGGATTTGTATGTTTGAGTTGCATTTCACATCGCATGGCCTTGGGATGACCGATATCATTCATGTCTTGCATCGCATAGCTTTGGTACGGCTAATGGTTTTCATGGATCCATCTGCATATTCTGCATTACTCTAATACTACATGTTCATATTACTACCTTGCGCACACACTTTCACCACCCTCTAAGCTTTCTATAAGCTTATGCACGACCATTGCGTGCAGGTGACGTTGGCTCGCAGCAGCGTTGAGGCAGGAGCGCATAGCAGATCATTTGAAATTTTTGTTCATTCTCATTATATTTCCCGTTATGCTCATTGTACTTGTAAATTTTTTTATCATAGTAGAAATATAATGGAGTTTTTGATTGTTGTTTGTGGGTTATGCCTTTGGTTATGCTTATTACGAATCAAACTGCCGTTGAAAATTCTCCTCGTAGCATCCCAGGATCGGAACCTGACGAATGAGCGCTAGGAGCCGAGAATGGGGTTCTACGGAGGCTATCGGCGTCGGATTCGACGATTGGGAAGTTTGTGAGCTCGATTTCTGAGTTTGGGGCGTGACAATAGCATATGCCTTCGGAAAGATTGTTTATGAGCTCCCTGATAGGCAGAGTTGCCCCACATGAGCGCGCAGTATGCGGGATTGTTGCATATCTGGTAGGGTGATTCATGTACTTGCATTTGTGTGATTGTGATTAATGGATGCCCTAGTGACATCAGGGTCATAACCTCCATAGACACATCGTGGATGGCTGGATTGGATACCAAAAATATTGTTTCTAGCATCGGGGCGCCATAGATGTCCCTTGGTGAAAATCCTTAAACCCAATGGTACCAGAGGATGACTCCAACCTCATGACCGAGTGAATTCATGAGTGTATGAGGGTCAAATACTAAGAGGCCGCGTCTCCTACTGTGTCATGGTTGGTTGGAAAGGGGTGTGGCCTTACCCACCCGAGCGTAGGAGACATTACTAGGCTGAGTTTGACCAGCTCGTGAATGGATCCACTATTGATGTGCTGGATAGGTATTGGCAGACTATTGCCCAAGTAGATAGTGAGGTTTCTTACGCTCACTTGGACTGTATGGCTGGGAGAGCGGAAGTGCCATTAGGAGTATACTAAATTCTGGTGATTATCCAAAATGAGAACTGTATTGATATCTAATGAGCTGTATAAGGATTTAGATTAAGATTGGTATGCTTGATTTGCATTTCGCATCGTATGGTCTTGATATGGCCGATAGTATTCATATCCTGCACCGCATAGCCTTGGTACAACTGATTATATTCATGTACTCATCAGCATGATTTCGTAATTTCTCTGACCCTGCATTCTGAGCACACTCTTATTGTGCACATACTTACACCACCCTCTAAGCTTTCTATAAGCTTATGCACAATCGATGCGTGTAGGTGACGTCAGGACGCAGCCGTAGATTCACCACAGTTGGAGTGTGCAGTCAAGCTTTGGAGTTTCTGCTTTTTCAATATCATGTATTTTCCTTTCATACGCATTGTACTCAAATTTTTTTATCATAGTAGATTTTGTGATGGTGTTCTTGTGGTTATTGTTCATGGGTTATGCTTATGGTTATGCTTATACTGAAATAAAAATCATGTTTGAAATCCTCCTTGTAGCATCCCAGGATCGGAACCAGGTGTATGGGTGGCAGGAGCCGAGAATGGGGTACTACGGAGGCTGTTAGCGTCAGATTCGGCGATTAGAGATTTTATGATCCCGGTTTTTGAGTTCGGGGCGTGACAAACTGTATTCAGCTAACCCTATAGGTTTCAGGTAAGTCTACGGATTAAATAAGATTTTTCATGGCATTTTTGGCCAGCCCGACCTTGGGTTCGGCAAGCTAAACATGACCGTTCGACTAGCCCGGACTTGTTCAGTCAAGTTTCTAGCAAAGGCATGTTTTTAGATTTCAGGCACATTGGGCCAGCTAAACCTTTTGCTCGGCCAGCCGAATTTTTGAAAGATCTTATTCCGTGAAATCCGAAGATCCATTAGAATGAAATCATTGGAATCCAGCTAGCCGAACCGACACTTAGGCTAGCCAAATTTTCAAATCCTTTGGCTATAAATAGAGGGCTTCTCTCATTCATTGACACAACGAAAGTTAGTGATAAAGCTCATCTTTTCAAGTGAGAAAGCTAGGCTCGTCTTAAGGTGTTTTAACATAATTCTAATCTTCTGTTTTAGCTTATTTTAATTCTCTTTCTCAATTCGTTTAACTGTTTTTAATAGAGTAATCCAAACTCTACTTGAGATCTAGAAAATTGAATTTGAAGCACCTAAGGTAGTTGTTTTATATTGAATACTTTATAGATCCCTATATTCTTTTAAGTTGAACTCATACACGACTTCATCAATATTCCAAGAAAAAGATTGCTACATTCAAGTTATAGCTACAACTTCAACTCAGCAATCGAAGATAAGTATTGATTTACTTTTATTTCAGCTTGGGTTTTTCTGAGATAGCCCAAAAATCTCAGCGAGTTTGTTTGTGGTGATCCCTTGAAAATCATAAAGTGGGTTCTGTTGTGATAGCCTGTGAAAATCGCAATAACTATATCAGGTTGTTAAGGTGATCCTAAGAAAACCTTGAGGTAGTGAAAGCCAAATTTGCGAGTGTAGTAATTTTGGGAGTAGAGTAGGTTTGCATTTATGCACCGAACCACTATAATTCCTTTGTGTATTGTAGTGATTATTTTTATTACTTGTATGCATATCTTATGATTTATTTTCTCTTACTAAAGTTTGATATTTTGATTTCAAAGACGTCATGAAATAAGGTTGTCCTACTGTAAGTACTATGGTATGAATCCTCTTTGGTTGTCAAAATTTGTGTGTCAAAATCTCTATACATGTCTTGTATCTTGTTGTAATGTTCGAGACATCATAGCTATACTTCAAGACACGACGATGAACTCCTCAAGCTAGTTCAAGCTACAATTTTGATGATATTCACGAAGAGTTCATGTTCAAAACTCAAAGTTCGTATATTCAAGATCAAGACTCTAGAATAAGATAGGGAACTGAGCACAACTCATACTGATGGTGACTTCAAAGCTTGTGAAGTGTTTGAATTACATCAAGAAGAACTCAAGCTTCGTAAAGTTCAACGTCTAAGCTAATGAAGGTTCAATGTCCTTGGTAAGGTTTGATTGACCGTAGGTTGACCTTTAGTGTAGGTCATTTTAGATACATAATACATATATCTTGTACAAATGATTTTGGTCTGCTCTAAGACTAGTCCTAAACCTTGTTCGACTAGTCCTGACACTGGTTCGACCAATCATAGAAATTTCAAGACCAGTCGAAGTTTTGTTGCAAATTATCAGATTTTTTCTGTTCGTCTACGACTAGTCCTGGAGTCTGCTCGACTAGTCATGGGATGGTCATGATTCGACCTTCGACCAGTCGTGGAACCACGATTCCAACTCCAGCAACTAAATCAAAAGTCGCACGACTAGTCGTGTGAGGTCCACGACTAGTCGTGGATGGCCTTCGACCAGTCATGGTCTACTCAGGACCAGTCGTGTAACGGTTTTATCCGATCACGCCCGAAAATTCAAAAATTTATTTCTTCTTCAACTAGTCGTGGTGACCCTAGGACCAGTCGAAGATGAATTTTTGCAGCTATAAATAGCACACGAATTTCAAAATTATTCATCGAAAATTAAGTGAATTCAAAGCTTCACTCTGAGATAAGTTTGTGTCTACTCTTAAGCTACATTGTGCATAACTTTATTTTCTTTTGTTAGATTTTTTCTATATGATTTGATTCATTATTCCAATCTAATTTGAAAAGAGGAAATATTGTTTTCCTTCTTCTGGGAATTGAAATCAAATAGAGCTAGCCCAGTCTGTTTTAATTTAAAATCAATTAGAACTTAGAACCATTATAAAGTGAGTATTGGACATTGAACTTTCATATACGAACATCTACTCCAATTGGTTCTTCCAGGCTGCTACAAAGGAGAAATCCAGGTATTTTACAATTCTGAAAAATTTCCATTCTTTTGGTTTTTGTTTGGAATTCGCTAGAAAAATTCCATTTGTTGGTTATCTGAGAAGAGCCAGAAAACTCAGATTAGTGTGGGTTTTTGGATTGTATAAGCCCAAGTTAAAAGACACAATTGTGAAGGTTTTAGGTGAACCTGTGAAACCTATTTTGATAGTGAATGCTAATATCCCTGTGTGAGGATATTAGGAGTGGAGTAGCATTCTGTGTGGCTGTTGTAAAACAGTTGGTGTACACACAGGTGAACCACTATAACTCCTTGTCTTGTGGATTGATTGCTTGTTTAATTTCATAATTCAATTGTGTAGAATGTACATGTGGATGTGAATGCTGTAACTATTTTCATTTCAAGCAAGTGTGGAGAATGTTGTAATAATCTAGAGATTTATTTCAGCATTTTATCTCGTGTTATACTTTTATCAATTTGTGCTTCAATTTCAGTAATTATTCTAGTAAGGTTGCCCTGCCATTTTTATGGTGCATGGTTGTCCCTAGAATAATCAATTCTTAAGATTGCAATTCTTTGCTATTTATTTTCAGATTGAGTTTTTGATTCAAAAGACGTTCTAGAAATAAGGTTATCCTACCATAAGCCCTTGTTGATTATAGTGTAAGGTTGTCCTTAGAACTGAATTTGTATCAACCTCTCAATGCTTATTTATTGGGATTGATTTTATTTCAGCATTGTGAATTGATTCAATTCGTAAGGCTATTTCTTCATTTTAATCCGCTGTATTTAATTTTAATTTGGCATAGTCCTATTCACCCCCCCCCCCCCCCCCCCCCTCTAGGACATATGGCTTGGCCATTTCAAGTGGTATCAGAGCCTAATAGCTCGTTCTTATTGCTTTTATTTGGATTTATTTCCTGAGCTAACGATCTAAGCTATATTAAAAGATGTCAAATTTCGATAGCCTTTCAGTCACTAGGCCTCCACCATTTGATGGCTCCAACTATGCCTATTAGAAAGCTGGAATGAGGATCTTCCTTAAATCATAGGATGAGAGTGTGTGGCAAGCCACAGTGACCGAATGGAAACCCCCTACCACTGAAGTAACTGGAACCGACGGTTCAAAAATAATGAGAGTGTCTCCTTATTTCTCATGGACTACACTTTAGAAAAGTGAGAATAGTGCCAATGCTAAAGCACTAAAGTAAGAATCATATCCTGTGATACTGCAAAGTAAGCCTGGGATATATTAGAAATGACACATGAGGGTACATCAATTGTTAAGAAGTCTAAAGTCCAACTCCTCACAACTAAATTTGAAGAAATTCATATGGAAGAAAATGAAATGTTTATGGACTTTTACACTAGACTGAATGACATTGTAAACTCAATATGGGGTCTTGGCGACAAAATCTCAGAAATTAAAGTATGTGCATAGATACTACGCTCACTTCCTGAACAGTTCAACTCTAAAGTAACCACGATCTAGGAATTTCATGATATGGATAACATGAGGGTAGAAGAATTAGTTGGTTCTTTACAAACCTATTAATTGAATTTTAAAGCTCCTAAAGGTAAATTTATTGCTTTAACATCTTCTAAAGGTATTTCTCAAGAAAACTCAGATTTAGAAAATTCAGAAGATGATATGGCGCTTTTAGCTAAAAAATTTTACAAGATTTTCAAAAATAAGAAAAAGGTTGATTTTCAAAAGACAAACGAAAAGAAACGATCTAAACCAAAGTCTCGAACCTGGAAATCTTTAAAAGATAGTCAATGTTACAACTGCCAAGAATATGGGCATTTAGCAAACAAATGTCCTAAAAAGGACAAACCCAAGAAGAAGGGTATGTTGGCTACATGGGACGAATCATCCGATTCTGAAGCCTCTTCTGAATCAGAAGATTCTGAAACCGAGTTGGGTAATGATGTAAAAGCCCTTATGACTCTAGCGAAGTTGACATTCTCAGATCACGATGATTCAATTAGTGAAGAAAATTTGCATAGTGATCATGAAAATGAAGAAGACCTTCAAGATGCTTATAATGCCTTATATAAGGAAAGTTGTAAAATTGTTGTCAAACTTAAACTTCAAAAAAAAGTATTTTAAACTCAAAGAATGTTTCGAGACTCTTGTTTTAGAAAAGGCACAAATTTCAGATTGTCTTGAAAAATCAAAATGTGATGTGGAATTCAAAATTTCCCTGATAGAAGATTTGAAATCTGAAAATGAGAAACTTAAGAATGAAGTATCTTCTCTTCTGAGTTTGAAAGACACATGGAGATATGCCCAAGGTGATCCAAAATTAGAAAAATTATTATCCGGATCGAGAAAATGTGGCGATCGATCCGGGTTGAGCTATGATAAAAATGTACCTCCCAAACAGAAGGATACTCCTCTCAAATTTGTGAAAGGAGAAGCCTCAAACTCAAAAGAGAAAAATATTTATCGAGGTTTTTCTAAAAATACAAAAACTTTTCAAAAACTGAAAAGCAGCCATGTCAATTTCAAAAATCAGAATAGAAATCCACTAGCTGAAAAGATAATTGATTTACTCAAGGAGCTCTTGAAATTTAACTCGGTAGGTCATTCTTTCAACTACAATCAAAAGAAGACCAACTATACTCCTAAACCCAAAACAGTTTTGAAATGGGTTCCTAAGGGTGCCTACTTAGTTGCTCACACTGTTTTCAAAGCAACAAGTAATTCAAAGTGGTACATAGATAGTGGATGCTCCAGGCATATGACAGGAGACAAAGCTTTATTCATTGATCTTAAAGATATGACTGATGGGTCAGTCACATTTGGTGATGGAAGCATTTGCAAGATTATTGGCAAAGGTACGGTTCAACTTTACAACCTTCCTTTATCCAAAGATGTTTTATATGTTGAGGGGCTAAAACACAACCTGTTAAGCATATCTCAAATATGCGATAACAACCATAGTGTGAAAATTTTCAATCAAGGTTGTGAGATCATAAATAGAAAGGGTTCTGTAATATTAACTGGTCGCAGAACTTCTGAAAACTGCTATATAGTAAGTGATGGTAGCTCATCTAACTAAGAGTGTTACATGGTCCACACCAATGAAACAAAATTATGGCATAAACGCCTTGGACATGTGCATTACCGAAATTTATACAGATTGAGCAAAGGAGAACTAATTAGAGGTCTACCTAAGTTATAAAAAATAGACAAAATATATGGTGAATGCAAATACGGTAAACAAACTAGGAGTTCTCACAAAAAGGTGAACTCCAATGCCACATCTAAACCACTCGAGCTTCTCCACATGGATCTTATAGGACCAACAAGAACGGAAATTCGAGGCGGAAAAAAATACATCTTGGTTATGGTAGATGATTATACAAGATACACTTGGGTTTCATTTTTAAGAGACAAATCAGAAACCCTTGATGAAGTGAAAAAGATCATCAAACGAATTCAAACTGAAAAATGTTCTCAAGTCAGTAAGATCCGTAGTGATCATGGATCCGAATTTGAAAATAGCAGTTTTAAGAAATTTTGTAGCGAACAGGGAATATCACAAGAATTTTCTACGCCCAAAGCATCACAACAAAATGGTATTGTGGAATGAAAAAATAGAGTGCTTCAAGAAATGGGAAATGTTATGTTGAATAGCATGAAACTCCCTAGAAATTTATGGGCTGAAGCAGAAAATATTGCCTGCTACATTATTAACCGTGTTTATACTTATAAATCAAATAACAAAATGGCTTATGAAATGTGGTTTGACAAGAAACCTACTGTCAAATACTTTCGTATTTTTGGCAGTAAGTGCTACATTTTACGTGATCGTGAAAACTTGAGAAAGTTCGAAACTAAAAGTGACGAAGGGACTTTTTTAGGATATTCTTTAAGCAATCGTGCTTATCGTGTTTTGAACAACAGGACTTGTGTGATTCAAGAATCAATCAATGTGTTCATTGATGATCACCTGAATACACCTGCCCCTAGTTCAGACAATGATGAAGTTCTTGTAATTGAAAAATCAGATACTTCATCAAGTGAAATTAATTTTGAATTAAGGACTGTTAAAGATCATCCAACTACTCAAATTCTTGGAAACACCTCTCACTGGTGTGCGCACTCGTAGACAAATTGAAGACATATGTAATTACGTATATTTTACATCCCAGATTGAACCGAAAAACGTAAAAGAAGCACTTTCTAATGAAAACTGGATAGTTGCGATTGAGGAAGAACTTAATCAATTTGTTCATAATGATGTCTGGTATCTTGTTCTTAGACCTAAAGATAAACACATAATTGGAACAAAGTGAATTTTCAAAAACAAGTCTAATGAACTTGAAAATATTATTCAAAATAAAGCAAGACTAGTTGTACAGGGGTACACACAAATTGAAGGCATCTATTACGATGAAACCTTTGCCCCTGTGGCCCATCTTGAATCTATCAGACTTTTTATATCCATTACATATTTTAAGAAGTTTAAAAATTTTCAAATAGATGTAAAGAGTGACTTTTTGAATGGCGATTTACATGAAGAGATATATGTGGAACAACCTCCAGGCTTTGAAGACCCTGAGTTTACTAATCATGTATATCGTCTTAAAAAGGCTCTCTATGGTTTGAAACAAGCTCCCAGGGCATGGTACGAAAAATTGACAAAGTTTTTACTGAGTCACAAATTTTAAATGGGCAATGTCGATAAGACACTCTTTGTTAAGAAACATAACGATGATATTCTAATGGTTCAAATCTATGTTGATGATATAATTTATGGATCAACTTGTACTAACATGACTGTTGAGTTTACAAATCTAATAAAATCTGAATTTGAAATGAGCATGGTTGGGGAATTAAATTATTTTCAAGGGTTGCAAGTAAAACAACAACCTAATAGAATTTTTATTTCTCAAACCAAGTATGCATTGAACTTGATTAAGAGGTTCAGATTTGAGAAAGGTAAGAATTTTGATACTCCTATGAGTACAACTCTAAGACTTTTAAAAGACTCTACAGGTAAAGATGTAGATCCTAAGTTGTATCGTAGCATGATTGGTAGTTTGCTTTACTTAACTGTAAGTAGACCTGATATTGCTTTAAGTGTTGGAATTTACGCTAGATATCAGTCTAATCCTAAAGAATCACACCTAACTGCTGTTAATCGAATTATTAGATTTGTCACAAGTTCAGTTAATTTGGGTCTTTGGTATCCTAATGATACTAGTGTTCAATTGGCTGGGTATTTAAATGCTGATTGGGCTGGTAATATCGATGACAGAAAATCAACTAGTGGTGGTTGTTTTTACATTGAAAACTGCTTGGTTTCTTGGTTTAGGAAGAAGCAGAGTTCCATATCACTCTCAACTGCTGAGGCTGAATGTAACACCCCGGATTTTTGTCAACCTGGATTTAGACATCCTTAGGCAATGGGTCAATCTAACACCTGATTAACTTCTCAAAACTCAATCCAAAAGTCTCAAATCCCTATTTCCTTTGAAAATCTCACCTTTCACTACTTTATCCTTCAAAAGTTTCTAAGAGCTTTCATATTAGACACAAATATTAAATTTTAGGTGATGTTGATCAATACTTAAACTAAAAAGTACTATGAATAGTAAATAAATAAATAAAAGGAGTTTTTAACCATTAAAATTTTTGAATCTCATGAAATAAGTAGGCTATTTGGATAGATCAGCTTCTCCTACCCCAAAATCATATATTGCATGTCAAATAACTCATCCCAGGTTCTAAAATACACTCATTTAAAATATCAGACGGCAAAATCACCCCAAACAGGTCAGCGAGCGCGAGGGGCTCGTCGGTTCGACGAGGGCTCGCCAATTACCGGGCTTGGCCGGGCCGCAGTTCATCGGCTGGACCGTTTTCGGCCACATTTTCTGTGATTTTGGTTCAGCTTTAAAAAATTATATCTCCCTCGTTATAACTTCGATTTAGGTGATTCAAAATTCAAATTGAATCTAAATGAGTCTAGTTTCATATAAAAATAAGTGAAAAATATAATAAAATATTTAATATAGTTAAAAATGGGTCGTTGTGACAACTGGCTGGAAAGTATAGTTTTGGACAGCTGCTGCTTCTAGAATTTTTAGAATTTTTCTACGAGATGAAATATCATGAAATTTGGTAGAGATGAATTAAACTTGATGATGAACTACTAAAAAAATAATTAAAATAATATACTAATTAAAAATATCAGGAAAGGGCATAGAACTTCCTAGGGACTTATTCTGTCATAATTAGGTCAGAATTTGGTTAAGTACTGAACTAAACAATCAGAAGAATTAGCTCGAACCACTTTAAATATAATCCGTAAGACCCAAAACCTATAGAATCATTAATGCTACATTACCCTAAAACCTAGGATCAAACTCTAAACCCGTTTGCTCTCAAGAACCCTTTGAAACTTTGTATTGGATCTAGACCGCGCGTCGAAAGTCCGATATCTACAATCTCAGACCATTATGACCGCTTAGTTTGACTTGGTCAGAATTTGGTTAAGTATTGAACTAAACAATCAGTAGAATTAGCTCGAACCACTTTAAATACGATCCGTAAGACCCAAAACCTATAGAATCATTGATGCTACGTTACCCTAAAACCTAGGATCAAACTCTAAACTCGTTTGCTCTCAAGAACCCTTTGAAACTTTGTATTGGATCTAGACCGCGTGTCGAAAGTCTGATATCTACAATCTCAGACCATTATGACCGCTTAGTTGGACTTGACAATCGTTTCGAAAATGAAGTCCATACGATGTCCTGAGACCATTTGCTTGCGTCCGGAGTGAAGAGTGTGAGAAAAGTGAATTTCTTTAGAAATTAAATACAATTTAAATAAATCTGGCACCTGTCGCTTGCGTGACATTTTTTAAGCATTCTGACCGTCTGAATCTGACCCAAATACACCCTCAGATCAGGGAATATTTTCCACTCAGGTCAGTGTACTTGGAATCCTCGATCGAGTCAAAGTGACCGCTGAACTGAAACTGGTCCGCCATGTGCGATTTGAAAACTCTACCGGACTAAAAACTTCATGTGAACAGGATTCGAAATACATGAGCTTAAGTCCGACTGCGTTCGGCCAGGGGACCTCCCGAAACACTCTTTTGAATCGAAAAAGACCCGATTTGGTTATAACCCAAGTATACCCTAGTCCCAAGTCTATTTAGGTGAGGTTTTAGCCTATATAAGGGCTTTAAACCCTCTCATATCTCTCCCATCCAATTTTACAAGAAACCCTAAAAAGTGGTGAGAGAGAAAGAGAGAGTTAGTGAGAGAATTTGTGAGAGAACTTCCTGCCGTTTGCTCCAGCTTTTGTACGTACCAAAGCACCGCATTCAAATCACTTTTCCAGTGATTCCGACTCATTTTTAGGTAATAAAACCCTAACCTATAGCTGTTTTAAGGAGTCTTTCGATTCAAATATCGAAATAGCTTATGTATCTTGTGCATTAGGTCGCCATAACACCGTTGACAAAGCGTAGACGTTCTATTCGAATCGATACGCATCTATGGTGAAAGGTGAGGATGTTAGACGCTTAGATTGACTGATTTCAAAGCTTTCAATGTTGTTTAATAGAAGATTATTGACGAAAACGCCATTTGACATGTAGAACATGCTGTCCGTTTTTCATTTCGTATACGTACGGTGAATTTGAGATTTAGGGTATTTTAGTCATTTATAGGAAATACTGTATACATCTGTATTTTGCTGAAATGATTGTCATGTGGTTTTGTTGTGTTATGATATTAGATATGTGTGTATAATCTGTTTGGCGAAGAGATTCGCCCTTATGCGCACTTTGGTTCGACATACGCTATGTAGACTAAAGTGTGTAGACTAAGTGTTTGTATAAATATTTATATTAGTATATATTGAGCCAATGTTGTTGTAGATTAGTTTTGAGATTGAATTCTCAATCAACACGATGATGTATATGATTTCCTCCATGTTTGCTATATGAATTGATTTCCTCATATATATGGAATATATGTGTTGGTTGATTTGTTTACGTTGTATGTTATAGCATGTGTCAACAAGCTTGTATTGTTTGAACTTCAATTCTAGTACTCTCATATGATCATTGATGTTGTTTACAAATGCTTGGGGCTATACGTTAGTCCAGGCAGTCGGTAATAGATTCAAATTTGTGGTTGGCTTCTATTTTCCACGAAGGAGGCGTCGATGAATGCGAGTCGTGTTTTGGGCAGGCGGCAGTGGTTAGGCCACACGAATTGTTTCATGCACTTCATGTCGCTCAGCTTGAGATGTGCTCGTACTAGTCGAGCCCGTCAAGAAACCCGACTGGCCATTGTATGTTCACCTTATATGAGTCATAACTGCTTGAACCTAGGGTACTGAACTTACTATTGAAAACCCTGTTAACCATGGTACCTTGATCCATAAAGACTCATGAGCCGGGCATAGTGGTATGGGACACCGTGGTCGAGCTATCAGCCTACGCTGGGGCCACAAACCTCCCCGTAGTGACCAGTGAGTACCCTACTCTGAGCAGATTATGGTGATATGAGACACTATATTCTTGTTGTCAGCCTACACTGATTGGTGACAAGCCCTTTATAGTGACCTTGAGTTTATCCTGACACCGCATGGGGTCGACGAGTCCTGATGCAGTCTTAAGGATATAAATAGGCCTGTACTGATAAGGTGATGGGGGAGAGGAGCAACAAGTGCGTGCAACAGCCCTGGCAACCCTTGCAGCGACCTATAAATATAACATCGTATGAGATTACTAGGAGTGACGACCCTAGACAGGATCTGTGTTGGGATTGATTTAACGAAGGTACCCTAGTTTCCCAATCCTGATGCATGAAAAGGACTAATAACAACTCGGTAATCATATTCATATCGCACTGCATGTGCCTGGAAGATGTGGAGCACTGAGGAACGTAAGCATGCCGCGGGCGTAAGATGGTGCCATATGAGAGAGTATGTTGGTGAGGGCATCCATCATGTCATTTCATGCTTGCATTAACAACAGTATCTAGGAATGTTTGATTACTTGCTTTACTATTATTGCGTGATTGATTTGATAACATATTAATCTTTACTCTATGATTCCACTGAGTTGATCACTCACTCCCACTTTATGGGATGGTGTCGTGCACACCAACCAATCCCTGTTTTAGTTGCATATGATGGCGCTGCTTGTGAAGTGAAGCTGGACTTGATGATAACGAGGAGGATTTCTCCTATATGCGTGTTCTGATCGACGGGACTACAGGGAGGTTGATTAGATGTCATGACACTTGTCTTTTTGCACTTTTGAAGCACTCATGTATATTCTTTTTGTTCATTTTCAGAGTATACATGTATATATTTAACCTGGCAACATGTTCACACTCTGGAGACCTACAACAGTTTATATATGTTATACATACTATCACAGTCTTCTGCTTGCATAATTTAACTGTCTCTGGAGTATGATATGTTGTTTTGGCTTAATCCACTTCATGTTTCATGCACTATTATAGTCGACATTCATCCATCATTGAAAATGTTGCATAAGTGATGTTCTAGAACTCGGGAGTTGGGTTTCTACCCGACCCCCAATTTTTGGGATGTTACACTGAATACATTGCAGCTAGAAATGCATGTACACAGCTAGTTTGGATGAAAAGAATGTTGAGTGATTATGGTATCGCACAGGACTCAATGGTTCTATACTGTGATAACTCCAGTGCGATAAATATTTCAAAAAACTCAATCCAGCATTCACGTACTAAGCACATTAATATTAGATTTCATTATATTCGTGAATTAGTGGAAGAAAAAGTAATATCCTTAGAATATATTCCTACTGAGACTCAACTTGCTGACATATTCGCTAAACCGATCGACAAAAGTAGGTTTAACAAATTGAAATTTGATCTTGGTATGTGCAATTTAAAATGATTAATTATGTATCCCAGTAGTATAGTGTATATATATTAATATATTAATGATTTTTATTTCAAATTTTGATGAAAAATTGCATTTTTTTATGGTACACGACCAGTCGAGGACGTACTCGACCAGTCGTGCCACGACCGGTCGAGGACGACCCACGACTAGTCGTGTAGCGCGCTGATGGGTTTTATTTTGGGAAGAACTTTCTTCCTCTTCATTCTAACCTCCTCTCCAATAAGCCAAGCTTCGACTAGTTGAAACTCTGTGTTCGATTCCTTCAGGTTAGAGCATTTTGCTTACTTTTCTCTTCAATTCCTTGATTATTGTTGTCTATTTCATCTCTTTCTTCAAGATTTTTGGGTTTTCTTCCTCATTTGCTGATTCTAGAAAAACCTATCTTCATTTTCTTAAATTTTTTTGTATTTCTTCAAGAAAATGGATCCTAGAGCTAAGAAGAAGAATTCTAGAGGTGCTTCATCTTCTAGATCTAATGTTATCACCAGCCACCATCTTAGGGTTGCTGAAGATGATCCATCGTATGTTCGTGATTTGCGTATGCGCAATGTAATTGTAGGAAAGGCCATTGATTTCAATCATATTGCTCCTTTCAATCCTTTTTCTCTCTTTCAGTTTGTAGAATGGGAAAACATTTTACGCTAGGGCGGGCCGACATACCAGTCCATAGCGCAGGCCGTTGCGTGCATTACTGAATTTTCTACTGAACAACTAACTTTCTCTATTGTTATAAGAGAAGGGCCTTTTCATATTGATCGACATTTAATCTTAGGCCTCATGGATATTCCTGTAAATGATGATGATATTCATCCTAGCACACTTGCTGAGAAAGTGTAAGAATTCGAAAAATACATTTTTACTAGAGCTTTGTGTAACATGGATGCACCATGGAATCGTACTGGGAATGTCCTCGCAACCAGGTATTTGTTATCCAGATACAGAGTCTTGCATCGTATCTTCACCTCTAATCTATATCCCCGCTCTGAAAACAAGAATGAGTTAACTCTGCTTATGGTTCGCATTTTGTACTCAATCGCTACTGGTGCTAATATCCGTTTGCCCTCTTTGATTTATTACTCTATTATTTAATTTCGTATTCATCCGGGTCATATTGATATTCCATTTGGGTATCTTATGAATGTGCTAGCTACTCACATGTTGGTAGTTATGCCTGTTGGAGAGGCTCCTATCCAACACCTTATATTCAACAACTCCAACATAAATAAAATGCAGTTGAATTTGGCTCGAGGACAAGTTGATATTAGTGCGGGTGGAGCTGCTGCTGAAGCCAAGAATAATGAAGAGGGTGATGCTCCTCCTCCAGATGATATCAATATGGACGATATTTTTAATGAAATTGATTCTGACTCTGGAAATGATCCTGATTATGAGTCATCTGATTTAGATGCACGTCTGAGTGCATTAGAGGAAAAGGTAGAACAGATGCATGTTGGCCAAAATGCATAATTCAAAAGTATGCGTAAGTATTTTAGGCGCTTACAAAAAGGGCTTCATCAAATTGATCCAACCATACCTGCTCCTTCTAGATCAGATTGAGAATTTTACTTTTTGGTTTGTAATAATTATATGACTTTGCTTTCTCTTTGGTTGTGTGACTGAGTTCTTTGACTTGACTTGATAACGTTTTATAATATTCTGACTCCTCTATTAATTATCTTATTTTTTATTCTTCTTTTGTCATATTTTTGACAAAAAGGGAAAGAATTGTGTGCTTAATGATCAATGATGATAATTTTGTACACATATGATGAATATGATGATTGGTAGGTGTACTACTCAAGGGGAGATTGTACTCAAGGGGAGATTGTAAGCTTCCAGATACATTATGCATGCCATGGTTATCTCATGTCAATGACAACCGGTGCATGATTCTTTATTGATGCATGCTTCTCTTATTGTATTTTCGTTCATGCTTTGAACTATATGAACTATAGGAGTGTGTTTTGTCACAAAATTGACAAAGGGAGAGATTGTAAGTACTATGATATGAATCCTCTTTGGTTGTCAAATTTTGTGTGTCAAAATCTCTATATGTGTCTTGTATCTTGTTGTATATGTTCGAGACATCACAGCTATACTTCGAGACATGACGATGAACTCTTCAATCTAGTTCAAGCTACAATTTTGATAATATTCACGAAGAGTTCATGTTCAAGACTCAAAGTTCGTATATTCAAGATCAAGACTCTAGCATAAGATAGGGAACTGAGCACAACTCATACTGATGGTGACTTCAAAGCTTGTGAAGTGTTCGAATTACATCAAGAAGAACTCAAGCTTCGTAAAGTTCAACGTCTAAGCTAATGAAGGTTCAATGTCCTTGGTAAGGTTTGATTGACCTTACGTTGACCTTTAGTGTAGGTCATTTTGGATACATAATACATATATCTTCTACAAATGATTTTGGTTTGTTCTAAGACTAGTCTTGGACCTTATTCGACTAGTCCTAGCACTGGTTCGACCAATCCTAGAAATTCCAAGACCAGTCGAAGTTTTATTACAAATTATCAGATTTTTTCTGTTCGTCTACGACTAGTCCTGGAGTCTGCTCGACTAGTCGTGGGATGGTCACGATTCGACCTTTGACCAGTCGTGGAACCACGATTCCAACTCCAGTAACTAAATCAAAGGTCGCACGACTAGTCGTGTGAGGTCCACGACCAGTCGTGGATGGCCTTTGACCAATCGTGGACTGCTCACGACCAGTCGTGTAACGGTTTTATCTAATCGTGCCTGAAAATTCAAAAATTTATTTCTTCTTCGACTGGTCGTGGTGACCCTAGGACCAGTCGAAGATGAATTTCTGCAGCTATAAATAGCACATGAATTTCAGAGTTATTCATCGAAAATTAAGTGAATTCAAAGCTTCACTCTGAGATAAGTTTGTGTCTGCTCTTAAGCTATATTGTGCATAATTCTATTTCCTTTTGTTAGCTTTTTTCTATTTGATTTGATTCATTATTCCAATCTGATTTGAAAAGAGGAAATATTGTTTTCCTTCTTCTGGGAATTGAAATGAAATAGAGCTAGCCCAGTCTGTTTTAATTTAAAATCAATTAGAACTTAAAACCATTATAAAGTGAGTATTGGACATTGAACTTTCATATCCGAACATCTACTCTAATTGGTTCTTCCAGGCTGCTACAAAGGAGAAATCCAGGTATTTTATAATTCTGTCAAATTTTTGTTCTTTTGGTTTTTGTTTGGAATTCGCCAAAAAAATTCCATTTGTTGGTTATCTGAGGAGAGCCAGAAAACTCAGAATAGTGTGGGTTTTTGGATTGTATAAGCCTAAGTTAAAAGACACAATTGTGAAGGTTTTAGGTGAACCTGTGAAACCTATTTTGATAATGAACGCTAATATCCCTGTGTGAGGATATTAGGAGTGGAGTAGCATTCTGTGTGGCTGTTGTAAAATAGTTGGTGTACACAAAGGCGAACCACTATAACTCCTTGTCTTGTGGATTGATTGCTTGTTTAATTTCATCATTCAGTTGTGTGGAATGTACATGTGGATGTGAATGCTGTAACTATTTTCATTTCAAGCAAGTGTGGAGAATGTTATAATAATCTAGAGATTTATTTCAGCATTTTATCTCGTGCTATACTTTTATCAATCTGTGCTTCAATTTCAGTAATTATTCTAGTAAGGTTGCCCTACCATTTTTATGGTGCATGGTTGTCCCTAGAATAATCAATTCTTAAGATTGCAATTCTTTGCTATTTATTTTCAGATTGAGTTTTTGATTCAAAAGACATTCTAAAAATAAGGTTATCCTACTATAAGCCCTTGTTGATTATGGTGTAAGGTTGTCCCTAGAACTGAATTTGTATCAACCTCTCAATGCTTGTTTATTGGGATTGATTTTTTTTCATCATTGTGAATTGATTTAATTCGCAAGGCTATTTCTTCATTTTAATCCACTGTATTTAATTTTAATTTGGCATAGTCCTATTCCACCCCCCCTTAGGACATATAGCTTGGCCATTTCACCTACCTAAATCTTTAAGGGGAAGCTTGTGCTACTAACTATTTCATATCCAAAATTTAATACTCTAAGCAATAGAGTTTATTTGATTTATTAATCCACATTATATCGAAATATTTGGCATACTCCTATTCACCACCCCCACCCCCCACAGGACATTTATGGCTTGTCCTTTTAGAGAGAGAGAGAGAGAGAGAGAGAGAGAGAGAGAATAGGGTGAGGGGGCTAGGCAGCGTGAGGTGCTTAAGAGATAGAGAGGGCTATGATAGATTAGTGTTTTTTTTTTTCTTTTTCTTTTTCTTTTTCTTTTTCTTTTTATTTATTTTTTAATATTTATTGACTAGATGGTTCAGTTCAAGTTCACGATCCAGGTTGGTTCTACAGAACCCCAAACCAAGAACTGAGCCGAACTAACTAGTTCTTTGATTTTCAGAATCGGAACCAAAACCAAAGCACTTCATAACTAAACCAATCCTTACAATTTGGCCTATTCTGGTCCGATTTACCAGTTCCCTGTGCACCCCTAAGGTTAGATCATTAGCTTGACTCTATTCAAATAGCCCCCATAATGGCCCAGGTGACCTCTATCTTAGAGGATGTACTCCCCTTGCAGACATGGTCTCTTGCTTTTTAATCAAATGTTATTTACTTGATGTAATTAAGGGCTCATGGCAGACCACGGCTTAGAATATACAGAATGTGGAATCTCTGAAATAAAATCTATTTCTTATGCCATGTCATGTCCTCGTGTGTTTGTTCGTGTTATTTGTGAATCCATGTAAACTTTTCTTTTTGCCAAATAAATAAAACACATGCAGAAAGTCATGTGATTCTCACATTCTAACAATATGTCTATATATTCATACTTTTCTCAAAGCAAAATAAATCCTGATAAATATTTTAAACATTCATTGTTTATCATCCTAGCTCTTTTTTCTTTTTTTTTTTCAAAGTTTTTTCCATTGAAGGGAGCAGGATATACAGAGGGGGCTCAGGCTATCAAAAAGATCCTGAGCCCTAGGAGGAAAAACTGCACATTCGGGAAGGCCGAAGACCATGCTGGCCCACCTATCGTAAGGAACTACACAAAAAAAGGAGTAGAGAACTTAGGAGACCCGCACCCCATCCAACCCAGTCCTGTCCAGCAGAAGTTCGCCCCTGGAAAGGAAGGCGAGATGAGAGGATCCAGTAAAGAGACTGAAATGCTGGTTTAGGCTGGCCCAGCGAGCAAGGCTGTCGGCCACCCTGTTGGCTTCTCTCGGGACATGCTTGATGCTCACCGAATCCATGGACTGAAAAGAATCAAACTTCTTCTTCCAATAGTAGATGCTCCAGGGAGCATTTCCCTGGTTGGAAAACAACTCAACAGCGGCAAGAGAGTCACTTTCCACGTCAATCCTTCTGAATCCTCTGTCGAAACAGATGGAAAGACCGTCCACCACCACTCTCGCCTCAGCCAGGAAGCTGGGACCTGGGCCATAACCTTTTGAGAAGGCGAACTTGAAGTCACCCTTGTCATCCCGGCAGACACCACCACTCCCTAAGGGGCCGGGGTTGCCCCTGGACGAGCCGTCAACATTCAGCTTTACTCGCCCTTGGTTCGGGCGAGCCCATTTCACAAAGGAGATGGAATGGGAGAGGGCAGCACCGTGGGGGAGGCGGAGGTCAGCCTGGGCCTCTCTGTCTGCCTGGTTTTCACACGGGGGGAGGGGATACGCTGCTGCCAGCCGGATCAGCCAGGCCCTAACTTGCAGAATGGTTTCCTCGGCATTGGACTGGATCCCTTCGAACCTCATGGAATTTCTAGCCTCCCAGACTTCCCAGAGGATGAGGGCAGGGGTCAGACCCCTCAGAACCCCCAAAAACGATCCTTTGGAAGCAACGGCCCACCATTGGGAGACCCTGGTCCCGACCGGTTGGCTTGGGAGGAGATCAACGGAAAGAATTGAGGAGAAGTGATCCCAAACTTCAGACGCTAGCTCTCCAGAAACAAAGAGGTGGTCAATGGACTCCTCGTGATGGCCCTCCTAGTTACAGCAGACGCAGGACGAGACCAAGAACACACCCTTACTTTTGACTCTGACGTCCATAGGGACGGCATTGAGCAGAAGCCTCCAAACAAAAATCCCAATCTTCGGCGGGAGGAAAGGGTGTCATGTCCACTTGGCCCAACCATAATACTGGCCACGGGCGCGGATGAGGCCCCAAGCAGACTTGACTGAGAATTGACCCGATTTCTAGGCTGTCCAGACCACGCGGTCAACATCACGGTTCAGCGAAATGCCTTCATTGATAACGTGTTGGCGAACCGAGGCTGGGAGGGAGGCCGGGAAGGGGACGGAGGGGATGGGATCGACCAGCCCAATGACGTCTTTAACCAGCAAATTCTGCAAATGCAGAGGGACATTACCCACATCCTAGCTTGTTTATCATCCTAGCTTGTTTATCATCCTAGCCATCTATTTCAATAGCATAATAAAAATTATCAAAATATTTTTTAATCTCATCTCAACCTTGTAGACTTAAAAAAAAATTTAAAAATTAAATTTTAAAAATTTAAAAATTTAAAAAAATTTTAAAAAAAATTAAAAATTAAAAATAAAGAATTAAAAAGGCCATAATCATACCATGTCAAAATAATCTTATACTGGATAGAAAGCAAACTTAATTTACTTTCAATTAATACCAATTTCACATCTATTTTACATGTTCTAGTTGCTTAAGTAAGAACGAAATATATCCAACATAAATACTAAGGAAAACTTGTTGTATAAGATAACTACGCTAATCAAGGAAATTTACAAACTAAACAACGGACGTCGTTGTTCCCGAAGGAATTTCAATTCCGACTGACAATGGTGATAATGACCATGTTGGTCCAGCCTTTAGCCGCTCACAATCCCACATAACGATGATGATTTCTTTGTATTCTTATGAAAATCTAGACCATTAAACTCTATGATCACGGGCTATTCAGTGATCAATGGTGTAGGAAGTTTTGGCACCATAATGCCTCCATGAGGTAAATTTCGTAAAGAAAAGTCATACAATTTCCTCAACTATAACCAAAACTGGAATATATATGCATTGGCTGCACAAATGTGCATGTGCTTGTGCGGGTGCGGTTTCATGCCTATGTGTACAAGTGCTCCACGTATATAAATAAACACATGATGCTTTGAGCTTTATAATGCTTTCTCCTTCACTTTCTTTCACCTCTTGCCTAAAGCAATGCTTTGGTAATTACTTTTCTGAAGATGTTTAAGAGGCCAACTCTGATTAAGGGACATTCATCGCCCAATACTTAGAATGTGGCAGACTGGGAAGTGGATCTGATCTTTCCATATAGTGGGCCCTATCCATATATGGCCCTTTGTTGAAAATTGCATTAAAAAACTTATCTCACCATTAAGTTTCCCTTTTGGATCATTGTCATCGAAATCACCCATTTGATAGTACCAGTCCATGAGGTAGGTTGTTCTTAATCGGTTTGATTTTTAACCGTAGATCATTCATGGCAAGGACCTACACTAGATCGATGTTCCATATTAGTTGCTCCACCAAATTCATAAAGGCAAAACGTTTGTTGTCACATACATCTTTAGCATGTTAAAGTGGGGTACTCACGTCCTCTAGAGAGACGTCTCTCTCTACCTGTGTCCTACACATCTCCTATAGCGAAACAACTTCTCCCTCTCAAGTACGTACGGTCATATAAAATCAAATTTGCTTAGAGACCTGTATTCTCTCCCTCCCTGTATTATAATCTATGAGGAATTTTTCTTAGAGACGTGACCTCTCTATCCCCCTCGCCAGTAATCTATAATGAGTAGAATCCCCCATCATCTATACAAGGAGGAATATAAGTAAAGAGATAAATCTATTCATTTTCTTTTGGGTTATTTATAAATATAAAAATTTTTATCCCATGAACATAGGCATATTACCAAACCACATAAATCCCTAAAATCCCAACAAACATACTGAGAGATGAAACAGATTACAAGGGACAAAGAGACTGAAACCATCCCATAAATATCAAACTATCCCATAAGATTCATGGGATGGTTTGATTATGAATCTTAGCAATGATCAAGATCTCAATATCAAAATTGTTTATATCCAAGTTGCTTACTGAAGAGTGTCATAAAAAATTACATTAGAGATATGCTAGTGATGTTAGAATGGTCAGAGAAATATCTATGAAGAAATGTACCAGTGAAAAAGATTTTTTTTTTAAAGATCCAAATCGAAATGGCATAAAATAGAAAAATGTTGAAATTTCCGAAAGAATGGTCACTTGCTCAAAAAATTGTAAACTCATAAAAATAAATCAATAAAATTTTAAACATAATTCATATGATCTAGCACCAAATTCAAAGAGTTCCTAAGGACAGATAATTCATTAGAGAATGGAAAAGTGTTATCAATAATGATTCCACAAGATAATCTGAGCCATTAAGATTTTAGATTTAGGTGCTCCATTCCATATTATTCCAAACAGAGAATGCTTTCACACATATCGGTCATGTGATGGTGGCATTATTTATATTGGTAATGATAACACATATAAAATTATGTGGATCAAGGATATTACAACCACTATATTTGATGATATCATATGTATAGTTTTCAGGGTAGAACACATACGAATCTAAGAAAAAGTATTCTATCATTGGAAAAGTTCAATAAAGATGGTTATATGTTTTCTAATGAAAATAGTCAATTGAAAATTATAAAATTGGTGATTGTACTTGTGAAGGGATAGCTTATAGGTGATTTATATCACTTAATCAATGATAGTATAATTGGTAATGGTATTATTGTCAATGTCATGACATATTCTATTATAATTTGGCAGAAGATGTTAGGCAACATGAGCAAACAATGACTAAAGGTGGTTCTTCATCAAAATCCACTTTTTGGTTTAACATCTATTAATTTAGATTTTTGTGATGATTATTTATTTAGAAAGCTTCATAAAGATCTTTTTTTTCTTATTTACTACAAAAAATAAGGATATTCTAAATCTAATTTATTCTAACATTTAGGAAGCTCTTGTCAAATCTTTAAAAGTTCAAAAGACTTTGTTTCTTTTATTAAAAATTTCTCCAAGAATGTATGATTTTACATGTTGAAAAGAAATAGTGATGTTTTTAACTTGTTTCATTGAGTTTAAAGGATTAAAATTAAAATAGAAAGAAAATTAAGTGTCTGATTACTAACGATGGAGGAGAGTAAACCTCAAAAGAATTCAAAGTTTTTTTTTAGAAAGGATGACTTTGAGAGGCACTACATAGTTTTCAGTACTCCACAACGGAATGAAGTCACTAAATATATAAATTGTATAATTATAGATTGTAAGAGGAACATGCTAAAGTTCGGCTAGGGTTGAGCAATCTTTTTTTGTAGAAGTTATTAACACGGTTTGTTACTTGCTTAATTGCTCTCCTCCGAATGTATTGTAAAATGTTTGAAGATGTATGATTTGGAAAATATGTTAATTATTTGTTCATTTATAATTTTGATTGTATTGTTTATGTGTGAATTTCTAAAGATTAACAAAAAAACAAACCAAATCACAAGAAGACACTGATAAACACCCTGATCCATAGCTCAAGTGGTAGACTAAGTGAAAGATACCTCGTTTCAACACTAGGTCTTGGTATCGATCCCTAGTGGGGGTGGCTAACAGTGAAGTATGAACTGATAGTGGGGTGTACTAACAAGCTAACCAAAAGAGAGAGAGAGAGAGAGAGAGAGAGAGAGAGAGAGAGAGAACACTGATTAAAAATAAGTGACATAAACAAATGAAAAATTGGAATTGCTGGTTTTATATTTCTTACCTCAATGAATTTCTAAATTATATACACACACACACATACACACACATACACACATAAAGAAAGTTTGATTCACAACCAAACCTTTTAGTTGTTTTTTACATTCCTCGTAATACCATTCTCCAGCATTTCGTAGAAATGCTTGCCCTAACTTTTTCCGGGAAATGAAAAACCTGAATTATTAAAACAGAATTTGTAGACTTTTTTCATATTTCTTCATAAAAGGCACTGCATCCGCCACAAAAATTTTAATCATATCTCAGGAAATATTAGGCTTACTCTAATGTTTTCAGAAACATGGAAACTGAGGAATGAATTCCCTGCAAACAAACAGGCCCTTTAAAACAAACCACATCACAGCAACACACGATGCAAACCACATCACAGCAACAATCGAGTGAAAACGTGGAACCATTTGCATGCACACCTACCCAAAAACATATGCATGCGTGTATTTATATATGTATGCATGTGGGATCCAACCCTCCTACTTCACTCTAGAAAAAAAGAAGGAAAAAGCAAACACATGCAAAGAAGCAAAGAGAATTGAATGACAGTGTCATGGTATTATTGTCGAGAACAACCTTCAATAGCTTATACACTGAAAACTAAAATCTCCAATGCTGACAAATTGGAGAAGGGCTCAAGAAACACAAAGCTGAGGAACCCACAAGCTAGTATCCTCCCTCTCCCAATCAAATCCAAGTTCCATCTCCAGTAACAGTACTGATTACTCAAGACCACTCCCAGCTGCTGCTGCTGTTGCTTCTTCTTCTTCTTTTTTCTCCTTTATCTCTTGCCATATCTTTCCTCCTGGTCTTAAGAGTCTAGTATCATTTTGCAAAGTACTAAATTGTAGCAACTGATCTACAGCACACATGGCATACACACACAAATCCGGACCAACCATTAAATCCAATGGATAACCCCTCCTAATCAGTGTGTATGTTTATTAGTGTTACTGCATTGCCAGTGGTCCCCACAATTTCAACGGTCTGGATTGGCATGCATGCATGCATGCACTGGTTAAAAATTGATGAGTTCCCTCAACTGAGTACTCCATGCGGTAAACACACATCAAAATATGCTGCTCTTTTTTTCATCTTACACTCCTCACCCAACCAAGCTGAAAGCATGGTCCTTCCAATGTAGAGTTCCCCCACATGACCCAAATAAGTGGCTTGAATAATTCTCCTCACTTCGAAAGATAAAAGGCAGAAAAAATCCTCTCTCTCTCTCTCTCTCTCTCTCTCTCTCTCTCTCTCTCTCTCTCTCTCTCTCTCCTGTACTTCTTCCTACTATTGAAAGCTTCTGTTCCTCAGCTTTCTGTCCCATCTCCCAATATTCCAAGAATGTGGGTTTCAATGGGGTCTGTTCCCAGTCAACAAGCAAAACCCTCTTCTCTTTTCTCTAATCTCCATACTCTTCTAATTAAATACCAATAAGGGAAAGAAAAAGAAAAAGAGAAAAAGAAAAAGAAAAAAGAACAAGAAAGAAATATCCACCCCCAACTCATTTCGAATTCAAACAGGAACTAAAGGTTTATGGCCAGACCTTGGATTGAATTGCACCACAATATAAAAAGGCACAAGTGGCCTTGCCTTAAATGGTGGTGTCTTTTCTCCAAGGTCTTGCTATAAACCCCTCCTACCTTCTCCAAATGAGCTCTCTCCTCCCCAGTCAAAGAGACTGAATGGATCCAAGGCCCCCTTATTTTCTCTATCTTCATCTGATTTTTCTCCTGTGAAGCCTTGGGAGAACATGAGGTTCAGTGGGTCAGGCTCCAATTCTCCCAAGTCGGCAAAGAAGTCATCCGGCTGATTTGAATCCGGCACAACAGGTCTGTAGCTGTTATGGAACCCTTGATCAAATTCACATTGACCAGCTTCAATAGTTTTCTCCTTCTCTGTATCTCCCACCTCCTCTTTAATGGTCCCCAGAGTTGGTACTGGCCCACCTGTGATGCCGGCCGATGATGCATTATCGTTATCATTCTCCTTGTGTTCTTCCTTCAAGGTTGTGGCTTTTGGGGTGTGAATGGATGGTGAGCTCTTTGAAGCTGCGTTGTTCTTCATCGGTTGTGACCGCGTCGATCCTGCAAGCGCATTTCGCTGTGTGGGCCATGGATGGTTGTGTTCGGAGGTGTAGGTGATGACCAACATGTTTGGATCTGTTCGGCTCCTCTCCACTTGTTTCCTTGCTGAGCAGCCCTTGGAGCTGCTACATCTATAATAGCCCCTGCATGTTATAGTATACAAAATCACAAATCATCTATTAGAGAAATTAACAGAAAACCCACATTGCCGAATTCATGGCACTGGAGGAAAAAAAAAAAAAAAAAACTGTAGAAATATTTCTTCTATCGAGACCTGTGATGGGGAATGATGAAAAGAAGATAAAACAATTATTTCCTTGATTTTGAAGATGATGAAGAAAGCTATCTTCTCGAATCTCAATCTTAGTGTTATTCAATCAAGATTAGAAATCCAGATGTTGAAACAACGAATCAATTCAAAAGTCTTTGTTTTTACATATCAAGAACCGTAATTGGGAAATGCAATGCTTTCTCCTATCATTTTATATAAAAAGTCAAGATTGGTGAAATGATGATGGAAAATTACCTTGGATAAGGAGAGCCTTTGATCGGTTTTTGCCCATACTTTCTCCAAGCCCAAAGATCAGATGGAACGATCTCTCCACTGGGCCTGCTGTTGGCAGCTGCTGGTGCTGGAATGCACACCACCTTCTTTGCCTGGCTCTTTCTGAATAGAAAAAACCGAAAGTTCATGTATTATTATTTTTTTTTTTGAAGATAAGTGGTAGAAAATAAAATCAAGAAATTACTTGAAGTTCTTGAATCCATGTCCCTAGTTGAATATTTGATCGTTTTCTTAGTTAAGTTGCTCCGAGGAATTTTCTAGATATTCTTACAATTTTCTCTACTTTTGAGTATTCAACAAATTTTTCGTTGTTTTTTTTTTTTTGTTACTATCCATTGAAGAAGGATTTTTTTTTTTTCGTTTCTTTCTTTTTGTTATTTTGAGATAGACTTGTTTCAACACAATTGATTCTTTTTTAAGCAAAGTTAACTGTAGAATTTTCTTCTCTTTTCTTGTTTTGTTTTTTTTACTCAATTCCGCATTCTCGTATTCAATAATTTAGCAAAGTTAATTGCTTCTCTTTATTACAATCAAGGAAGGAGAAGAAGAAGAAGATGTTGATGATGATGATGCCGGCAACGATGAAGATGAAGATAATAAGGATGATGATGATGACGACCACGATGAAGATGAAGATAATAAGGGTGATGATGATGACAACAATGGATGATAAAGGAGTTTGTTGGTAATCTTGCCCAATCTGCCTCTAATTGAGTATCTAGTGATTTTGTTAAAAGATTCAATTGTTTTTCTTTTTAGCCACCTAAAAAGAATGACAAGAATGACAAGAAGGACAAGAAGAAGAGATTTCTTGATATCCTTGGCTCTATCTTCCTTTACTTCAGAATATTAGGTAAGTGATGTAAAAAGTTTCGTATCAACCTCAAAGCCAAGGGGTGATACATATGTATGGCTAAAAGACATGAAAGTGAGATTGATTCCTTTTGGGTGAGTTAGGCAGGAAAAGTTCAGATAACCACATGAAAGCTATGTTTACGTCTATTATCATTACACATGAGTTAGTGTCCCTCTTCTCTTCTTGAGTTGAGACCTGGAAAACCAAATCTATGGCTGTTATCTTGCCAGAAACAAGACTTTATCGTTACAAGCTCATATCATTTCGGTTTCTCATAATTCTCTTCATAAATTCAATCAGGAGAAGCACCTTTTACATCAATTCCCATCAAAACACACTTCCAAAAGACACACTTCTTAGAAAGAAACCTAAATCTCCATAAAAGAAAATAATTTCCAAAATTCCAAGATATGTTTTGGGTTTCCAATATTTTTGAAAAATAACCTCCCAAACCCAATATTTTGGATATTATCTTATGAAATATCACCAATTTCAAGAGATGGGTATTCAATTTTTATTTTTATTTTTTCTTTCTTTGTAAGAAATACACTCTAGTAATTAAATTTTGATTGATGGTTCGATTCTTACCGTCGTTTGATCCCAGGGTTCCGTGGCGATGAAATCTGAACCGCACCGTTATCAATCGTCGAATTGTTTGACTTAATCATATTGTTACCATCTAAGGGAGATGGCTTGATTCCTCTCGGTGATGCCACACCTGCCGTTGAACTAATACGCGGCGGAATCGACATCTTTGCATTTGGTGAGATCTGAATCATCCTAGAAAAGATATTGCAAGGCCTCTTGATTTCATCACCCAAAATCTTTTGAGCAAGAAAATTCTCGTCTTCATTCACATTCATCTTAACCAAACCTGAGGAAGAATTGGATCCATTGAAGAACACTGACCCTGCCAAGTCCAGCTCGTGCAGCAGGGGGTCCCGTATGTTCGAGAAGGGATCCCCGAAATCGTCCATGGTTCCTTCGATCGACGAAGATAGGTTAACTGGTTCTGAAGGAAATTGCCAATCGACAGTTGGATTGTTTGTGGCACCACCGCCGCCGCTGGCCCGGACTATGTCTGCAAGGTCTCCTTGATCATTCTCCATCCTTCGATAGAAGAAACTACACATGCCTCTCAATCAGAAGAAAACTAATATGCTTTGATGTGGGTTTGAATTGTGTTACACCTGGAAAGCATCGAAACCATGAATTTATTTTGGGTATTTGCGCATGTTTGTGTACGAAATGAGAATATGGGAGGTGGGTATTGCTTGAGAAAGAAGAAGGAGAAAAGGGGTCAGAAATGAGGCTGATGATCTTCTCAAAACAAACAAAAGGGTGTAGTTGAGAGAGAGAGAAAGAGAGTTTCTTATTTCAGAATCTCTCCAGACGCTGACTTTTCATACACAGCTCTTCTCCATACGCAAAGAGACAGAGAGAGGAGTCTGTGAAATTGCTGGGGTTTTTATCATCTTACATAATAATATGAAATGGAGTCAAAATCTCTACAACTGTTTTATCTTTTCCTCTCTCACTCTCTCTCAAGAGAAGACCTTTCCAAGTCTTTTTTTAAACGGGGATTTAGAAAGAAAAAGATAAAAGGCGGCAAGCAGCCGCATTTCCCGGCATACGTTTCGAAACGGACTTTTCTTTTCTTTTTTTCTTTTTTCCCCTCTCTTTCTTTTTTCCTTCATTTTCACAAGAAAAGGCATTTCGCTTTTTTTTTTTTTTTTTTTTTTTTTTTTACAGCCAACGGGTCGCACATTTAGCATTCATTTCTTTCCAACATGTCAAGCTTGTAGTATAGCTGATCCGTGAGAAAGGTGCGTACATTATCCTGATTACTTTGTATGAAAATCTGGCTGACAGACTTATAGATTAGCCACGTCAGCACATGGAATCATACCGTCGACGGTCCATGGATTTTAATATTCTACACTGGTAAATGATTTGATTTGTCTGATTTTCGAAAAAGCAAATATGTCCCACCTTTTTTAACGGATCTGATCATATGGTAATCTGACATGCTGTTGGGAAATTAATGGATGTATTTCGGAAATTAATGGATGTATTTATAGTTCACATACAGCTGCTGCATCTCATCATTTCTCCCGAAAGGAGTTTTGCAATGCGCGCCTGCACCTTGACAAGCATTACTCTGGCCGTCCTAGAACATAAAACGGACATCTAAGCCGTTCATAAGGTCTGGCCCATTTGGATTATTCTATGTTCATAAGATTCTGACTGGACCACTTATCAGATATAAAATAAACATGTTGAATACAGTGGACTGTTTAAAATAGCTAATGCTCAACGTTCATTGTCCACGTGTGACCTTCTTAATCAATCAATCCGCAGGCCATCTTACCTGTGGGGCCCTCCTATAAAATCCTACGAAGAGCAAGTTAATACGAATATTGCGTGTGTTGGAGATAAGCTATAGCCTCTTCGGCTTTGAAAATTGCCGTTATTGAGTTAAGACAACTAAGCTGCCCGAATTCTTTTCGTAAATTGACTGTATTACCGTCGAATAACAGGGATCTGGTGCACGTCGGGTAACCCGAGAGAAAATTATCGGATCCGGAGCCCATCACACGTGCAGTTTGATGAGAACTCCCGAGTCGTACACTTGTGACCATGGTTTTATGATCCAGACCATTGATCTTATACCAAAGTTGTGGAGAGATGCACCATCATGATGAACGGTTGGTAGGCAACCGGTTGGAGGGTTATCATCATCCGATCTAGTAGACGTTTCGGTCATTCCCCATTCATGATGGGCCCCATCGATCAAATGGCTAGATCAATGTGCTACAGGCCCCATATGAAGCCAACAGTCATGATTCAGTAGACGGACCCCACGCCGTAGGCTGGAACACGTACCAAGGATCCGTCTATACGGCACACGTGTCAGAGATCCAGGCCATTCATTAAGTAGGGTACGCTTTGAACTTTCCATGCGTCCAAATTGATTTTGGTCAGCTAATCAGGCGGATCAAACTTTTCTGACTTTAAACGAGCGGTGAGTAAAAAAGTAATACATTAAAAAGCACGCGGGGATCGATTGATGACTGGACTACCCGGAATTTTCGTACACGGCATGATCAATCAAAGTGCGCTCAACCTGATGAATGGCCAGGATGTCTGGAACGTGCGCGCCGAACGCACTGACCTCTGAGAGGTATCTGCCGTCTCACATGTGGGGCCACTCCGTAAAAGATGGCCCAAGTGTCTCCACATAATAGACACAGCTTCGATATCACACACATATGTAGCATTGTCACGTGTCGGCAGATATAGAAATGAGTGAGCCATGGATGCGTGTGGGAATAGCAAACCTCCGTATGCATAGCTAAAAAGAAATTGTAGGTCCAGCTCATCTGTCATCAGAAAAGGTACGGTTTCATGACTTGCAAGATCAGTCCATACGGGGGCCAAGATCTGCTGATGCGAACCGCTGATCTAGTGGGCCCATTAAAGATGGGGATGGTCAAAAATCTCCTAAACCGGAAAGTCATACTAAATTGATCTTGGGTCCATCGAATGTGAACCGTTTGATGCATTATCTCCTTAACCTACTATTTTTACATTATTCATTAAGGGTTAGGTTCTTGAAATATCGACACCTTCCCAGGAATCCCCAGTCCTCCGCTGCGATCATCAGATCAATGCTTTGGAATACCAAATATTGGGCCCCATCTCTGACAGATCTTATGTACCATTTTTTTTGTTTTATAGCATGACAGTTGACACTTCACTGTTAGCCACCCCCCTGGGGATCGATACTTAGACCTCAAGTGTTGAGACGAGGTATCTTTACCTCGGTCTACCACTTGTGTATAATATGGTGCCCGGACGCGAATTGCCTGTAACACTTGTTGTAGGGAGCCCTCGAAACAGAAAGCTCTGTGGGGCCACCATGACGTGGGTATGAAATCGACTTCGTCCAATGGAACAATCCTAACCGTCCAATTGGGGGAATTTACCATCTCCATCTAACCACCCATTCGCAGTTTCCAAGAATCCTCAAATTGGGTGATTAGGATCATCAAGTCGACCACGATTATTATATCATACATAGCGCTGCGGAGCCAACAAATAGATAGTCCAGATTCAGTCCACGTGTACTGAGTTTTATCCCCAAAGTTGTTTGCAATAAAATACATTTTCACAAACAAGGCCAAAAAATGCCGACCATGGCCACAGTTAATAGGTAATGGTTTACCACCATTTTTAAAATAGAGGTGACTACTATATAGCTCGAATACTCATACGTAAATTTAGACCTTCTAAATATTGAACCTCATTCTTGATGCAACACAGCATAAGAATCACACTGCTCAGATATTCTTTATCATTTTATTACATCCTCTAAAATTTGAAACTGGTCCTATTTACATTTCATCATTTACATACGATAATAATCAGTTTGATGGTGGGGATTGCTTAGTCAGTTAGATTTCAGCCAACGCGTTGTTTTCTAATGTTTTAAATATGTAAATAATAGGCCACTCAATTCCATCACGCAGACATCAATGTCATTGGCAGATACTTAATCTTGTCGAAAAAATTCAAAAAAATCTTTATCGATTGTTGAAAAAATTCAAAAAAATATTTATTGATTGTTGGACAATTTGAAGGTTGCTACTCGATGGCATCGATGGTTCTTCAATCTCATCGATTGATCTCCGATGTCTATCGATCCCATCGATAGTACCAACGAAGGGACACACAAAATTCTGAAAGCACACAATTTGTTTCCTATTTCAATCGTGGTAGTATGTATACGGGGTGTAATCAGGATTAGGGCATGAATTTGGGTTCTCTAAACGTACTTTAAGGTTTGAGAGTAATTTTGAAGGGAAAAAGGCTTGAACTTTTTTTCCTGAGGCTTTTATCGATAATGTTTTCATCTCTTGTAATTTCATTTTCATAGTGTATTATCGTTGTGTCGTGGTATTTTTATTTTATTTTTTTTCCGAAAGGGACGTTTTTCCCTGTAAATTTGAATTGCCTTCTTGTTGAACTTATTTGTGCGATTTGTGATTATCTTATTTGATTCCTCACTGTGTACTTTCACGAGTCCCAATAAGTGGTATTATAGCTAACGTTGGTAAGCATATTGAATCTAAATATAAGGTATTTATGGCATCTAACGTTCGATGTAGTAAAGTATTATGAAAAAAATAACTTTGAACTATGAAAGGTGAAGATGAATGACCTTCTAGGTCAATAAGAATTAGAAGATGCACTCATTAAAAAGCGACTGAAAATAATGAAAAACTGTTACATTTACTCTCATCATGAATGAGAGAGATTCGTTTACTTTCAGGAGGCTCTTGATGACGTAAATGTCGAAAAGTCAAAAGTGACGATGCATGACAAGATGGACTCTCTATATAAGAATGAGATGTGGGAGCTGATGGAGCTTATTGTCGATCATAAAGCGATCGAGAGTAAGTGAATCTTCAAGAAAAAAACATAATAGGTACAAGGTAAGATTGGTAGCTAAAAGATACGCTCAGAGAGAATGTATTGACTTCATTATCATCTCTACGCTTGTAGTGAAGCAAGTATCTATGAGATTTGTATTGACTCTAATTGACTAATAGAATCTCGAACTGTAAGACCCGTATCTTGGTCCGTACCTTTCCGTAGACTTCCGCGGTCTTACCGGTCGAATTTTCGGCAACCTTCGATCCTTAAGCAATATCGACGCATGACCCTATTCATATGCTGACAACCCGAGTCGACTCAATCCAAGACCACTACCATAGCGACCGTGCCGTCGTTGCGGTTCCGATGCAGCGACTCGCGTGCCGAGGCAATACCCTGGTCAAGAGTTGTAGACCGACGTTCGGTGCGAGAAAACGCCGTGCGTTGTGAAAACCAAGGAAATCTCTACGATGTGTCACATCAATCACATCAATCCCATCAATCAATTAATCCATCAAGCCATCACATGTCAAGTACACATCATTTTTATCCCTTTTCCCAAGCAACTACAAAAGTCTCCCAAAACCATAACTCTCTTACACAAAAAGCCACAAAAGTCAAGCTTTTCTTACACCTCACATACCTCTCTTACATAAAAGCCTCAAAAGTCAATACTTTCTTACACAACCATCATTCATCCATCTATCCATCTCTCTCTACATCACTCTCTGTCTTTCTCATTTTCTCATCTCAATCCCAAGCAACAAAGAGCTCCATACGTATGGAGTTTTTCAAACTCTCCTAAGCTCCAAGTGGCACACCTCTTCATCCCAAGATCTCTCATCTCAACCCTCCATTCTTCATCTCATCCATTGAAGTTGAAGCTAAGGTGTCAAGGAACCCCTAGGAGCGAGAAGATCGGACGATGGGTGCCTCTTTAGGGTAGTTTCTGTCTTGTTCTTATGATGGGCCAAGTGAGACCCACCGATCAATGGTGTGGATCTCGCTTGGGACCCTAAGTTGTGGTCATTGGACCACTTGGATCATCATGATCATTTCATGATGGGGCCATTCTCCATGGACCCCATCATGATGTTTATTTCATTTAGAAAGGTCATCTAGACCGTCCATATCGGTGGGGAATGGATCTCCACCGTTGATTTACATTTTTTATGGTCCCATGTTCAAAGGGATCCGTTTATTGTATGATTTCATTCAAGGGAGGGCTCATAGTGGCGGAGCCCTCCATCACAAGGCGTGTCCCACTCTCCATGTCTCTCTCTCTCTTTTATTTCTTTTATTTTATTTTATTTTATTTTATTTTATTTTTATGCAATAGGATTGTGTGGCCCACTTGAATGGATCCCACCTTGAGGTACTTATTTTTATTCAAGTGGGGCCCACCTTAGACGTTGTACCCATGTCACCCATCAGTGGTGGCCCACTTCATCAGGGCCCACCACTCTCTATAAAAAAATAATAATAAAACCGTCCAGCGTCTGGGACGCTGGACGTTTCAAAAGAAAGAAGAAAGGGAATGAAGAAAAGAAAGGCATTTGGGTGGCCCACTTTCTTAGGCCCCACCGTGATGTATTTAAACAATCCAAGCCGTCCATCCTCTTACCTGCGGTGTTTTAGCCGTTAGGTAGAAGTTTTGGCCTGATTGGAAAACCTGATGGGCCATAGCATCGAAGAACGTATCATTACCATTCAAGGATCCTTTTCTGTTTTTATTTCATCTTCTAATCCCAAAAAAATTCAAACTTCGAACTCATTTCGACTGTTGCGGGCCGCTGAACCCAATGGCCGGGGCGGATTTCATTTTAGTAGGCCCCACGTGCGAAAAACCATCAAAAAACAGATTTTCCTGTTTTTTTGAAAGAAGCATGCCCTCTGCCTCTTGACATAGCAGCCGCTGCACGCTGCTGCGTGCAGTCATGAAGGCAGGCGGGCGTCCAGCTTGGGACCCACGGCTCCAGCCGTGGGCCCCACCGTAATGTTTGTTCGTCATCCAACCTGTTCACGAGGTGGGTCCCCTCCTCAGGTGGGCCCCATCCAAATTTCGGCCAGATCCAAAACTCAGGTGGCCCACACCATTTGAAACAGTGGAATTAAATGACTACCATTGAAATCTTTTTGGGGCCCACAGAAGTGTTGGATCAAGTTGAAATTTCTGTTGTCCCTTCATCCAGGTCCGAGTGACCTTATGAACGAGTTGGATGGCATCTAAATGTTATAGGGTGGGCCCCACACAGGACCCACAATGATGTATTTGTTAAGTCCACCATCCAGCGGACGGTGGCGCCCACTTCATGTATGTGCTGCCTCCACCGTCCAGCGGACGGTGGGGCCCTTGTGATGTATGTGCTCTATCTGCACTGTCCACTGTACAGTGGGACCCACCATGATATATGCATTGCATCTTAACCGTCCAACCATTTTCCAAGCTTGTTTGTCGACCCCACCATGATGCATGAGCCATCCAGCCCCTTTGGTAGCTCATTAGAAGGCATGGGTTAAAGATTGAGCCGGATCCATTGTCTAGGTGGACCCCTTCTTGGCAGGTTAGGCCCATATTAATGTAGCTATGGTAGTCCATTGGGGCCCACTTTGATGTGGATCTTAGGCCCATGGAATGGGGCCATTCAATGTAATTTAAGGCCCATGGAATTGGACCCACTTGACGTATTCCAAGGCCTATGGGTTTAGGCCCATTCAAGTTGTATAAGGCGTATGGGTTAGGCCCATTTGATATGTATAAAGCCATGAGATTAGGCCCATTTAAGACACATAGGGCCCATGTGCTTAGGCTCATTTTGATATACCCCAAGGCCCACGGGTTATGACCCATTGCAATGCACACAAGACCCATTAGTGTGGCCCATTTATATGGCCCATCTGATGAATAAAAGGCTCATAAGATATGACCCATTTGATATATATGTAAGGCCCAATGGGATGAACCTAAGGTCCATTGCAATGTGTAATCCCAATACAGATTATGTAACGATGTTTAAGAAGATCGTGCCTGGGGAACAATGTTGGTTTGACGTCCACATTGCGAGTGTAATGTTGGTTGGATGTCCACATTACGACTCTCCTTAGGGCCCATTGCTAGGCCGTACTTATTATGTATAGGCCGTCCAGGCCCATCTGCGTTGTAAGAATGGTTCATCACTCATTTGCATGTTTAGTATAGTTTCATGACTCATGATCATACGCATCATATGTATGCTTGATATGAGGATTGACTGATCATAGCATATGCCTTCGGGCAAGTTGTTTATGGGATCCTTGTTAGGCGGTGTTGCCCTACATGAGCACACGATATGCGCAGGATTTGTTGCATAACTGGATAGCGTGATTCATGCATTTTTCATTCGTGTGACATGGTTATTGTATGCCCTAGCGACATCAGGGCCGTAGTCTCCACAGACGCATCGTGGTTGGCAGGATTGGATACCGAAAATCTTGTTCTACATGGGGTACTATAGATATCCCTAGGTGAAAGTCCTTAAACCCTTATGGTACCAAGAGGTTGCTCCAACGTCTAGACCGAGTGGGTAGATGAGCGTTGAGTACCGATTACCAGACGGTTACGCTCTCCACTGTGTCGTGGTCGGTTGGAAGGGGGTGCGGCCTTATCCGCCCGAGTGTAGGGGGCAATGCTAGGCTGAGTTTGACCAGCTCGAGAAATGGGTTCGCTATCGACGAGTCGCGCCCGATATTGGCAGACGGATAGTGAGGTCTCTTCCACTTACCTTATTGGGCGCGATGTGGCGAAAATCTGGTTTAGAGTGTACTAGACCCCGGTGATATCCCATATTTGAGCTGTATTGATGTGTGGACATAGATGAGGATCTTTATGCTTGAGTTGCATTGCACATCGCATGGCCTTGGGTGGCCGATACCATTCATGTCTTGCATTGTATAGCCTTGGTATGGCTCATGATATTATGGTTCCATCTGCATATTCCGCATTACTATGACATTGCATGTTCATATTACTACCTTGCGCATACACTTTCACCATCCTCTAAGCTTTCTATAAGCTTATGCACGACCGTTGCGTGCAAGTGACGTTAGTTCGCAACAGCGCTGAGGCAGGAGCACGTTGCAGATCGTTTTGGAGTTTTTATTCTTTACCATTGTATTTCCCTTTATGCTCATTGTACTTGTAAATTTTTTTATCATAGTGGAAATGTAATGGAGTTCTTGGTTGTTGTTTGTGGGTTATGCCTTTGGTTATGCTTATTACGAATCAAACTGACATTGAAAATCCTCTTCGTAGCATCCCAGGATCGGAACCTGGCGAATGGGAGTAGGAACCGAGAATGGAGTTCTACGGAGGCTGTCGGTGTCGGATTCGGCGATCGAAAATTTTGTGAGCCCGGTTTCCGAGTTTGGGGCGTGACACGAACTGGAATAGATGAATGTGAAGATTGTGTTCTTGCATGAGGAATCGAAAGAACAGATTTACATGAAACAATCAGAATGTTTCGAAATACAATAGCCAAAGAACGAGGTTTAAACATTGAAGGGGTTGTTGTACAATTTAAAATAGTCACCTACGCAGTGTACAAGAAATTTGATTATTTTATAATAAGTCAAAAGGCTACTAGGAGTGAGTATGATCGTTGTGTCTATTACAAGACAGTGAGTGGTGAAAAATTCATTTTCGTGGTATTGTATGTTAATAATATGCTTATCGCTAGTCATAGCATGTCAGAGATCAATATACTAAAGGCTCAACTATGAAAGACATTTAAAATAAAAAATATTATAACTGCTAAGAAAGTTTTAGGCATAGATATATACATAGATAAGAAGAAGAGCATAATATGGTTATCTCAAGTTAAATACCTTGATAAAGTATTAGTGAAGTATGGGGTGGATAAGGCAAAACCGGTTAGCATTCCCTACACAACTCATTTTAAACTTTCTTCTAAGTAGTATCTTGAAACAAATGAAGAAAAGTACGTTATATCTTGTGTGATCTGAGTGCAGTTGGAAGCTTGATGTATGGTCTATACAAAATTAGATTAGCAGGAGATAAGTTGGTAGGTTAATTATGTGGATTCTGATTACATGGGTAGTGTGAATAACATAAGATTGACTTTCGGTTACTTATTTGTGTTAGCATGTGGAGCGATCAATTGAACGTCGAAGCTTCAGTTTGTGGTAACTCTTTCTACAACTGAAGTTTATTACATAACAGTGACATAAGCATTTAAAAAAGCGGTTTGGTTTAGGGAATGATAAATCACTTGTGACTTCAGCAGGAAGCCATATCGGTTAATTATGACAAAGAAAGCACAATCAATTTGAAAAAGAACACGGTTTACCATTATATAACTAAACATATTGATGTGCGTCATCATTTTATTCAATGGGTGCTTGGGAAATAAGGCATGACTCTCGAGAAGATTCATATAAGAATGAATCATGTGCACGAGAAGTAATGATTATGGAGCTATGTTGAAGAAGAAGTAGAGATGATGGATCAAGTTCAACAAAGGAGAAATGAAGTGAAAATATTAAAGACATGGTGAAGATTGTTTTCTAATGTCTTAAATTTATTTGTAATAGGGCCTGTCAATGACATCGACAAACTAGTCGATTCCAATGAGCAAACATCGATGCTATTGACATATACTCGATCTCATCGAGAAAATTCAAAAAAATCATTTTTGATTGCTAGGTAGCTTGGAGGTTGCTACTCGATGGCATTGAGGGTTATTCGATGTCATCAACTGGTCTTCGATGTTCGTCGATTGCATCAAAGGTACCATCGAAGGCATGATCAGAATTGTAAAAGTGTGTGATTGTTTCCTATTTCGGTTGCAGCTGTATGTATATTATGTGTAATAAGGATTGTGGTATGATTAGGGTTCTGTAAACGTGATTAAGGGTTATAAATGGAATTTTAAGAAAAAATGTTTGGGCTTTTCTTCTTGAGGCTTTGATCAACAATGTTTTCATCTCTTATAACTTCGTCTTATTTCTTGTTGAACTTGTTTGTGAGATTGTGATTGTGATTATTTTATTTGATTCCTCTCCGTGTGCTTTTGCGAGTCCCAACATGTTCCATCTACAATGGGGAATAACAATATTGGTAGGATTTGCCTGCATGGATGCCTCACCCAGTCACCACCATCTAAAAAGTAAGGGCAAACTATTACCATAGCTTTATCTATAATATAAGAGAAATTAATTATCCCATACAGCTATTACATGTGCAATTTCATACGCGAGCATGCGTTTCCCGCCACTTTGTCACATGTGTTAGATGGTAGTATATGCGATCCATGAAAATGTGGGCCACGCCATGATGTTCACTCGCTCTGCAAATCAAGCTGATCCGCTCATATAGCAGGACTCAAGTTCAAAATCAATGGGCAGCCTATTTTATGACTCTGTCAACTGGGGTGGCCCACTCAATGAGTTGATCAGTCTGATTTTCATACCAGGTGAAATACCGGTGAATCTGTCTGATTTTCATGCCAACTGATTGTCATGGTGTGTCCCACCTTTTCCACGGATAGGATATTCTACACCTGTAACCTAATGGCGGAAGAGGAGCGGCTGTTAGTGATAGTCACATGCAGTCGATGCATGTGTGATTGTTTCTCATAAGTGGAGTTATCACCTGCAGGCAACTGTACTGTAACTTTCCTTACAGTGCCATCTTTCCAGCCAACGTGTCACATGTTTAGGGAATCGGTACCATGAAAACGATAATACCTACAATAGTGATCAATTTTCTGAAAAATCATTATGATTCGTTCATTAGGTGGGCCAAGCATATATGTTGAGTCAAACTGTAGGTTACCCGTTGATTTCTACTATGTGGGGCACCTGATAAGCAAACAGAGCCACTTTTGGTGCCAGGTGATCTTCATGGTGAGGCCTAGGGCTTTAGCGGTACTGATGTCCTACAAAAAATGGCGTGTTGAGGTAGAAGATGGTACGGTACTACAAGTTGTGGTACCTTGCCTACAGGTGATGGGTTCTCTTCTCAGAATACAACAGGAGAAATGCTTACATCCTTAAATTACCACCCAGCCAGTGGATAGTTTCTATCCTATCATTTTCGTGCGACATCCACCCCGTCCAATAGGCTAGTACATTATAAGGATTATCTCTTTCAAAAATCAGTCCTATACACCATCAGATGGACTACACCATTGAAAGCAATATAGACCGTTGGTAAATAAAAAAATAAAATTGTGGTCCGTTAATTAGTATATGGACTAATTTTTATATAATGTGATCCCATGGTGTGGTCAATCTATTAGACGGGTTGGATGTCGAACGTACACAATATGTTGAAAGTTATCTGCTTGATGGAATGGAATTTATGTCCAACTGGTTGGATGTAATTATAGAAGGTGGAATGGAAAAAGAGATAGAGATTGGAGGACATTCATGTCATTATCAGAAATAACATAAAAAGTCAACACGGTTTGACATTTTCCGTTCCGCCATTTCGATCTTTTTTCAGTCGTGGGTTCGAGTCTTTCAACGCTGTGGTTTCGTGGATTCCACTTTCCAGCCTTATTTTTGAAGTACTCATAGCTATTGGTTTTTTGACTCGGAGACTCGGATCGACTCGTTTGGAGTTGAGTCGAGTCGTGAGTCGCCCAAGTCAGGGGATGTATTGGCCTGACTCACACAAGGCGGGGTGACTTGCGACTTCGAACCGGATCGATAGTGCCAAATTCGAGTCGAGGAGCCGAGTTACACCCAATGCGGATGAGTGTTAAAACCATGTTTATAATTCATTCCCACAGTGCCAATGCCTTTAGCTGGAAACTCAACCTGGTGTGTGAAATTGAAAGTGGGACGGACAATGATTCCGATGGTCTTTGCTCTATCATGGTTGTCCAATAGGTGTTAGTCATTACATTGTCTTATTTATTTATTTATTTATTTTTCTTCCTTTGACACAGCCAACTGATCATCCGCATTGATCTCACTGTGTGTCATCCAAGGTGTAAAATCAGTGTACCAAGTATTGTATCGTTCACCACCAACTTGGCCTTAGATTGTGCAAGTTCTAAAATTCGGTGAGTTTACTGGAAACTATACCGAGTCAACTCGAATCAACGAACTTTCAAACCAAATCTCTTGGACAGTTACTGAGGAGCTTGACTCATATAAGTTTAGTTGCGAGTATTTTATATAATAATATAGTTATTTACAAGTATATATTTAAGTTCTCACATAAATTAAATACTTTTAAACTTAGCTAGTTATTAAATATCAACTCCAGTCTATTAAAGGCTTGTTTGAATCTTTGAGTTGACATATATCTTGGCTAGATTTGAAGTTCGGCGGTAGAGGTTTTGAATTTTGAACTACGGTAATCACCGCTATGTCAAATTAATACAGTATCGTTCATGCTCGCTACTGGTATGTATCTCCGGACCAGTTTCCGACTATACTTGAAACCTGAGCATTGACGACCCAAAATGCCCCTAACCGTGGATTGAAATTCTCAAAGCCAATCAAGGTATTCGAATCCTTCATCTCTGAAATGCTTTCACCCAGTAGATTGGAAGTTTCCCACAATGCTTGTGTAATTTTTCCCACAATGCTTGCATTAGTTAGATTTCAAATATGCTACCTTTCATGCATGTTTATCTCAAAAAGCTAGCTTGCTTGTATAATTCTCAAAATGGTCCCACATATTGGATAGCAAATTTGCTACCCTTTTCCATTTTTCCTTTTGAAGTTCTCACTCCCACCGGATGATGGATATGCTATCAAATTTGTAACATACAGAGGAGTTATTTGATACTCTTGTAGAGTATGGTGGTTGACATGTAGGCAGTCAAAAATCATGAGCATGGCCCATGGTAACTAAAATTAAGCTATTGCTGCAGGGCCACTGAAGATAGGCCATCATCCAAAAATGAGATTGGTTGAGCAATCGTAACTGGGTGGACTCGCTTGCAGGATTACGAACCATTTTCATTCAACTCTCCATTAAAAAGGAAACAAACCATCCACTAATGCCTACTAATTGACTAGTTAAGTTATTGAATCAACATAATTCTTAGATCATGGTCCATCTAAATTGTGGCCTAAAATTTGGACAATTTAGCATGAGTTTCTTGTACATCAAGTGTACCATTTACAATAGCATGCGTATCAACCATCATACACTATCAGAGTACTATATGTTGCTCGAATATTTATATCACCTTTTGGCATTTACAGGTTCTTTTATAAGGATTAAGACTTTAAAAATTTGTTAACTCAACTAACTTTAAACTTTAGGTAGTTATTATAGTATGAAAAGGAGATTATGATTAGGGAATGGCCTTTTAGCCTTTTCGTGATGGACTACGAACCATAGGTCCTTTTAAGACTAGCTCAATCCCAATTCCTTAAAAGTACTTTTAGGGTTTTATTGTTTTTATTTATTTTTATTTTTAAATGAGGCTTTTTCTGGTGAAAGGTGGCAGCACGCCACGTGTAGTTTTATTTATAGAAAAAACTGGCGGGGACATATGCCTTACCCCGGAACATCAAGCGCAAAGAGAATAAAAACAAAAAAACAATATCAGATTGATTCCCTTGCAACGTTTGTAGAATGAGCTTATTTCACAAATACATGTTTGGGCCCACACATGATTTACGCATGACATCCACTCCGTCCGTTACGTGCTCCCCTCATGTTCTCTCCTTCAACCTAAAAAATCAGACCTACCTTCCACTAGATGGCAGCTGTCACTTGTGCCACCAAATTTGTAACATTGAGAGGAGTCATTTGATACTCTTGTAGAGCGTGGCCTGTGGTGGTTGATAAGCAGGCCGCAGGTAAAAATAAAAATAAAAATAAGAGGAAAACATACACATGGCATATATTAACTATATAATTGAACCGCTCAAGTCGCTTGGTAGGTAAAGCATCATCCAAGAATGAGATAGTTGAACAATATTTCCCAACCCTGGTTAGTGGATTCTTGTTTGCTAAAGGCAAACCATTGGCTATTTGTTATTCAACCATCCACTAAATGCCCATCAATCTTATGGCAATCGAATCAGTGTACTTCTTCGGTCATGGTCCATCAAGTGGCCCACTATTTGGGTGCTTTAACTTGAGTTTCTTGTACGCCATGTTTGCATTTGTTAGTGCATGAGTATTAACCATCATACTCTACCAGAGTACCAAAGTCTTTCTCTAAAACATTTACATCAACTTTTGGCTTTTATTGGTTCTTTTGTTGTTTAAGACTTCAAAATTTTGTTAAATCCAACTACATTTACACTTTAGAAAGTTATTATGGTTTGAAAAGGAGATTATGATCACGGAATGGGCCTTTCAGTATTTTGATGATGGCCTATGAACCAAAGGTCTTTTTTAATGCTTAGCCCAATTCCTTCGGAGTCTCATGTCGTGGGCTTTTTGGACTTCCATGTTTCCATATGTAAGGCTGAAATTTTAGAGGACCGGTTTAGTAGTCCATGGAACTTATTTGAAATTGTACTCTTAGTGACCGCCTTGGAACATGGGCCCCTCCACTCAGGGGTTGGAACAATTCATCTAGTGGGATCCGAATTATGGATAGCCCATATCAATAGGTTTTGAGTTGATTGCAAATCCTAACTGTTTAAATTAATCTAATTTTCCTCGTTTACTTTGAAGTATGAATAGCTTATTTTAATGACCCATGTGCAAGCCATGGCACGGTTCAGAATCATCTAAACGGTCGGATTTTGGACACTGATTATAAGGGACCACATGCACCAATTTAATGGTCCAAATTACCTAAAACGGGACCGATGTTTAGTGGAGGTACAACTTCAATTTGAGGTACAGGCGTGAGAGCGGTGTCCTTTTGCCCGGAGGCTTTACTACCCCTTTTCATGTGTGCTGGGAAGGAAAAAGGCCTGGTTAATTTAGTGCTCCAAACAGTCCTTTACCGTGATGTGGTTATGGTAGGAGTGTCTTTTCCTAACAGGCTTGGTTAATCACTTTTCATTTTTTAAGAATAAAAATGTCCATCCACTGTAGCTGCCCTTCATACAAGGCTTGCTCCTCTCAAAAGCAGAAAGGTATTTTTTTATTTAAGGAACATGGGCTCCACAAAAAATTGAAATTCAACCCACCCTTTGTCTGATCTGATCCATTCATTTTAATCGGACAACTGTAAATCCACAAGAAGATTTTTTCAATTTTTTATTTGAAGCTTTCTAATGCCCACAACTAAATTAATATTGTGCATTAATTCTAAACTATTTTCTCATGTGTGGTCCATTTATAATAAGTTTTACCCTCAAATTTGGATCGATGATATGAAATTAAAACCCCTTACATATAGAAGGGATGAATTTTCTTCATAATAACCTAGTGGGCCCTAGTTGCCTCTGTACCACAATTGCTCTTCCTTGACGGATTCTTGTCTTGGAAGGAGAAACGTTTCTTTTTTAAAAATTAGGGACATGGGTCCCACAAAATATAAGGATTTGACCCACCATTGGTTGATCCGATTCATTCATTTTAATCAAATAGCCGTGAACTCAAAGGCTAGTTTTTTTTAGTTTTCTGTTTACAGTTTTCTATAACCCACAACTACACTAATGTAATTCTTTAATTTTGAATTACACTTTATGGTCCATTGTAATGAGTTTTGTCCTCAAACTTGGGTTGATGATATGGAATTAAAACTCCTTACATATGCACAGGATAAATTTGTTTCACAACAACCTGGTGACTTGATATAAGATGTGGATGAAATTGCGATGAGGATTGCTTTAGTTGAAGTGGAAATAGCTTAAGGTGTCCTAGAGGGGGATAAATAGGAATTTATAAAATTTTATGCCTTATTTTCAATCCTATTACCTTAATCTTGATTTAATATGCAACTATCAAGATATCCACAATTTAACTCCAATGGCTTCCAAGCTAAGTAGAGGATCCAATCACAAGACTACTCAATATTAAACATGATTCAACATATAGTCTAAGATGGAAGGGAAGTATAAATATGTGTGAGATGTGATTCAAATCAAGACATTCATATTATCAAGCTTGCATGTAAAAGATTAACATAATGAAAGATTAAGCAAGAATCAATTCCAAACACAGTCATTTATAGTGGTTCAGCTATGTGCCTATTCCACTCCCGATGGACACACTCATCCCATGAGTGTACTGGATTTCACTAACGGAGGTTTCAAATCAAGTTCACCTCAAACCGTTACAACCTACACAAGGTTGACTCTAGGACCTACGCAAGGTGTTTAAAACATGCCTACATAAGACACAAGTTTATGTCTGAACACAAGAGCAAAGGTCAACACGAGGCACCTAAGTTTTATACCCTGCGCAAGAGCAAAGGATCCACATAAGGAGCCTTCGTTTTAGGGCACACAGACCAATGATCCACACATGAAACCTAGGTTTAGGGCACACAAGTAAGGACTTAAACAAAGGACCTAAGTTTATGCCCTACACAAGAGCAGGGGTCAACACATAGCACCAAAACATATTCTCCCATCAGAGGCCTCCTATGAGGACTTATAAGGGATGAGATGTACTTGTGACTCAATCCTACACAAGGAATGATAAACAGGTCTCTGGACTCTAATAACTTACAGACAAGTAGATGAGCCCCATTAAGCATGTTGATGAAGATCTCCCTGTTGATGATGAAGATTTTTCATCTCCCTTGATTCGTAGTACTTTATGATATTCCATTAAAGGTGACGGGTTGAGTCAAGGTTATATTGAAATCCTACTCTAATAAATATTTTCCTATTTTAGAGGAGTGATTCCAAGCATTCAAGCATTTAAGGTATCCCAGCTCAATGATTTGCCATTAAGATAGCAGCCGGATGATACTTAAATGGGGAAGTTCATTCGTCAATCTACTCTATTGAATATCAATGATGAGGGTGGATTGAAAGATGAACTTTTATGAGAAAATGAGCTTAGGGTATGTGATATGCAATTACTCTCTCAAAGCTCTCTCTATTTTTTTCTTTCATTTACAACCAAGAACAAGCTCTCCTTATATAGCTAAAATGTTCCAAAGAATTTGATTGAGTTCGATATCATCGATCCTGATTCGATGTCATCGAACATATACTTTCGATGACATTGAATCATAGTTCAATGATACGAACTCTTTTAAAAGTTGTTCCGAAAACTTTTTGATAGACTATCGATGATATCGAAACCGATTTAGTTTCATCGATATTTGAATTTTGATGTCATCGATTCATGTTTCGATTCTTCAACATTACAACACAAGTGCTTGTTGGACATTTCAGAGTTGACCACGATGATATCAATACTGTTTCGATGTCATTGAAATTTAAATTCTGATATTATCGAAACCAATTTCGATTTCTCTATCATTTTTTAAAATATATTCCTTGAAAGCTTGCTGGACATATTTTGTCCAGATTCGATATCATTGAGCCTTCCTCGATATCATCGATGTTTGAATATCAATGTTATTGAGGTTGTCTCGATTCCACGATCAATTCCAATTGATTTTCCTGTTAAGCTCGCTGGACACAATCTGTACAGATATCATTGATCATCTCTCGATGTCATCGAAGTCTGAATTTTGATGATATTGAGGATGATTTGATTCCTCAAGTAATGTTATAATATTTTTTAGGAAAGTTCAATGAATTGTACTCTAAGACCTTCGATATCATCGACTAACCTTCAATGTCATCAATATTTGGAAATTGATGTTATCGAAGATCCTTTCGATTTATTGAACATTTTGTCTAAATTCTTTGTGGTTGCTGGACATAATTCGGACTAATTCGATGTCATCAAACATAAGTGTCCAATGACAATGATATAGAATTGATGTCATTGAACTTAGTTAAAAAACTCGGAAGATTTTCTTATTTAAAAGTTAAGTTTTCAGACTTTTTCATCCTATGTTGTTCTAAATCTTTTAAAACTTTTGTTTACCTGGGTGTTTTGGGATTTAGGATGTGAGACTGATTTAACTGTGACAAGCTTGGAACATACATCCGCTTGAGGCGATAGCTTGATCAATCTTCATATGGGGCACACCTGACTCACCGACTCAACCATCACGCTAATTGACAAACCAGGGCATTTTCAATCTCCCCCTTTGTCAATTATGTAATAAAACACAAAACACCTAAAACAATACCTAAAACAACATCTTAAATTATGTGTACATAAATTTTACACAATTTTACAAATGATTTATTGGAGTTCATACACACAAAAACTTTATGAAGCTACTCCCCTTATCTTCTTGCAGCTGCTCCCCCCTTCACCTGCATCACCATGCATAGCATCCATACAAATGATTGTTCTCATGGTGAGAATTGTTCTCTCCCTTTTTGTTAGTCATTGGCAAAGATTAGTATATAGCTATAGGAGATTTGATTGAATTTTGAACTTGAGGAACATGGGAGAATCAAAGTAATCATATTTCCAAAAACGCGTAGGGAGATAGCAGGATATTCAACATTTCAAAGAGCACATTTGGATTTGAACCATCAATGAACATTCACAATTAAACACTTTCATGGGCATGCAATAAATAGTAGTCAGCCTATCATCATGTTATGTGTAGCATTTATCCCATAAACATTCAATACTATACTTATATATTAAAAAAAAATCATCATTCATCCATAAGAGCATTCAAAAGAATTGCCCAAGGTTGACAGTTATAAGTTATTTAAAACATCAAAATGGAACATTTAGCCCATTTATGGGCACATCAAAATTTTTAAAGTACTTTACCCATTCAGGGGCATAATTAGAGATATTCAATGTTTAGCCCTTCCAATGGCATAACACACAAAATGTTAATCGATCTAGGTCAGTAGGTCATCACATACACATATATACTTAGGGCACCCAAAAAGATATTCATGCCCTAAGTTCTCCATAGATAATCCGGTGTACATGATGAGGGAAAAAAAAATCTCATACGAATCATGAAAGCTTGCGTCTGCACGATGATAGGGAAGTGAATCCAGAATTTGTTGTATCGTATGTTGCAGAACCGTCAGCATCTGCTCTATGTCCAAGAGATGGGATTTGCAAGTGTCAAGACGCTCTGTCATGTGTGATTGCCCATCGAGGAGATGTCGAACGAGATCATTTTCTCTAAACGTCTTGTCTATATTAACAGAGTCGGGGCTGTGCACCAGATTTTCCTTGCTTGGGATCTGACTAGTCGGACAACCATGAAAAACGTTGTGAGTTATTTTCAGTTTGTAAATGGTTTCGTAATTGAACCAGGCACAAGGGTGTGGGGAATCATTTGCCGGTGGCAATCCAACAAGTCAGGAGAACTTGGACATAAGACAAGGGAATGGAAGTGCAGTGAGATACTCCTGTAATAACACGAATAAACTTTTATAGGAGAAGAGTGGGTAGACACACTTGAATCCCTTGGTGAACATCATATAGGATGTTAAGAATGTAGGGAGAGAGCTTATTGCTGGAAATTTCACAGGGGTAGACATTTATGCTAAAGATGTTGTGAAAGTATTTTATAGGTAGGATCAAGATGCCTAACATGGAGAAAATTTCTTGCATTTCTAGATATTGTCGCACCATTACATAAGGCTTGAGTAACTTCTCCCCATACTCCAAGCGCATTCATATTTTGTTCAGTTACCGGTATGCGAGTGACTTTCACACCTACCAGACGACCGATCAACACAACTGGGTAATGTGTTTGGTCTGATTCATGACAGTGACCGAAATGAGTGGGGGGTTATTCTTAACATTGTAAATTGAGTTCAAAAATTGATATATAAGATCATATTGAAACTTCCCACCTAAATTTATGATATTGCTCCACCCAATCATTCCTAAGAGATTAACGATCCCAAAGGGTTCGATACACTTACTTTAGACAGCCTGTTCTATCACCGGTTCTATGTCCAAAGATGAAGATGAGATGGGTGAGTGCTTCTTACTTTTATTTCATTTAGATGACTCATCTTATGGAGAGATCGGATCCTTGTCTTTAGCCATTTGTGCTGGAGAAGGAAGAAGAAGAAAAACAAGCACAAGAACCATAGATAGAAGAGGATACATTTGTGGAATGGATCCTCTTATGTATTTAAGCACAAGTACACGTCTTTCAATAACATTGGAGTTCAGCAAGACTATGAGCATTATGAAGGTATTTAAGAAAGATGGTGAGGAAGACGAAGTAACAACCCGATTTGGGTTTTTTATGACCGTTCGATTTATACAAGTCGGAATACTTCGATGACATCGAGTCTAATTTGATGACATCGAAGTTCAAATTTCAATTTCATCAAGAGTCTGATTCGATGACAGTGAAGGCGTGTTTGATGGTTTAGCTTCCTTATGTACTTTGATAATCCTGAAGTACATTCGATGTCATCGAAGAGTCATTCGATTCATCAATTGACTTATCGAAGTAAAAAATATGACAATGATCTGAGTATTTCGATAATCTTTCATATATGGATATTATAAAATATTTTCTTATTAGCATATAAACACAACAAAATTTTGTACAAAAAGTTATGAAACTAAAAATTATGAACATTTGTTATGTTCATTGTCAAAAAGAAATTTTGAGGTATAGAAACTTCGGATATAACATAGTAATCACAAAAGTGCGTCATTTCACACACATGTCCAGGCCTAGATGATGTGGCCTGAACTTATTGTCTGTGCTCTGGTGATATCAGGCAGAGGGATCATCCTTGCTCTTGCCTTTGACAACATAGTATTGGTCATTAGTGCAAAGACCTTTCATAATTAATTTTCTTGATAGGTCCAAGATCTTGCACTCTTGTTTGGAGAATGTCACCACATGCTTGTTGTCACATATTTGAGATATGCTTAGAAGGTTGTGTGTCAGTCCTTGTATACAAAAAGCATTCTCACTTTTGAGCACATCTAATCCAATGATAGTCCCATGCCCTAGTACCTTAGCGATGCTTCCATCACCAAAGGTGACCTTCCCATCATCAAGATTTGAATAGTTGGAGAGAAGAGTTTTGTCACCCATGACATGTCTTGAGCACCCGCTATTTAGGTACCACTTAGCATTATTGCTTGTTTTTGGGCTCGAATGATTTATTAGGCAATTTTTCTTTTCTTTCACTACCCATTTTGTGACAAGTTTTCTTGAACTATGAACTTGTCTGGGTATGTTAGGTGACTGAATCACTTTTCGTTGTTTCATTAATTCATTTGTTTTTTGATTTAGTTGAGCCACCTGACTTAGTAGCTCCTCCATTTTCTTAGTCATTCTAGGTGGGGATGAAAGTGGCTTACCTCTTGCCGTGTACTTTGGTGAACTCTTGACAGTTTGTACTATTTTTTTGATTGATTTGTATATTTTTGTAAAGTTCAAACCAGAATTTGATTGAGTTCTCCCAGTAGTGAGGCATTCGAATTTATAATGACCAGAGTCGCCACATGAATGACAAATTGGAGTAGCCCTAGTGTTACTTCCTGATGTAGCACTTTTTCTTACCATTGGTGTTGTAAGAGTGAGGCTTGGTTTAAAATTTTCATATCCCAGTCCTCTCTTATCTTTTCGTGGTCTCCCCATCCCTAAGAGTCTTTCTAATTTTTCACTACTTTGGGAGAATTTGTAACAAAGCTCAACAAATTTTTTAGATTTTTTTGCATCAAACATTAGTGTGTGATTTTCATTCTTAAGACGCATGTTTTCATCTTTCAATGACTTAATCTGTTTGTTTAGTTTCATCAACTCAGATTTCAGAAATGAGTTGATTCTTTCCAGCCTATCATTATCTGAGTGGTATTGCCAAAGATCATTAATTATGTGTGTATTGATCTCTAAGGTTTTATCCAGATTCATTTGCAGCAATTTATTCTTATTTTCACTAATGCCAAGTCTTTTAAGGATATTGATGCTATATATGTAAAGTTGATTATAGGCATCCTGTAAATTATCTTTTTATTCTTCTTCTCTCTCCTCATCTGATAGAAGTGTCCCTTCGACTCGTGGTTCATCAATTTCCTCAGTTATCAATGGAATGTTTGTAGGTGTGGAGGCCATGAGTATTTTCAAGGATTTCTGGTGTCCATTACTCTCTGAATTGCTGAAGTCTGAGTTTAATTCTTCAGTGTCATCCCAAATGGCTACTATAGCCTTTCCTTTGGTTTTTCTGTTAGGGCATTCAGTGGACAGGTGCCCAAATTTTCGGCACGTGTAACACTATGACTCTTTGGACTTTTTAATAGGTTTACCTATATAACGCTTGTTGTCCTACTATTTTCCTTTAAATGGTCGGCCACAGTTTCTGTGGAAGAATTTTTTGAACCGTTGAGCCAAGAGGGCCACTTCCTCATCTTCATTTTCCCTTTTACTTTCCTCCTCCTCATTACTGTTGATATGTTTTACAGCTTTGAGGGCATTACTTTTGGATTTGAATGTTGGTTTGAAGTGTAGTTCAAATGTTTAAAGGGAACCTAATAGTTCTTGTGCTTTCATTTCATCCAAGTTTTTACATTCTTTAATGGCTGTTACTTTGGAGTTGAACCGTTCCGATAGGGATCTTAGAATTTTCCTACAGATTTTAGATGTCGAAACTTTTTCTCCTAATCCACCCATGGAATTACAAATGATGTTTAGTTTTGTAAAGAATTTCATGAATGTCTCATGTTCCTCCATTCTAAGATGTTTGAATTGAGATGTTAAAAGTTGTAGCTTAGATCTTTTCACTATGTTAGTTCCCTCATGGGTTGTTTCCAACAAATCCCATGCTTCTTTAGAAGTGTCACACATGCTGATTTGATTAAAGACTTCTTAGGACACAACATAGTAAATGACAATCATTTCTTTCACTTCAATAGTCTATTTCTCTTTGTCATATGTAGTCCACATCTCTTTGGATTTAGGTTTGGAGATAGTTGTGTCATTTTTAAGTACCACTTGATCGATTAAGAGAAAATATTTGTTTTTAATGATGTCTCAAACATCATAATCCAAAGATCTCGAAAAGTAGTACATCCTATCCTTCTAGTAAGCATAATTTGAACCATCAAATACAGGAGGTCTAGTTACAGATAAGCCCTCTCCTTTGGCCATGATTCCAACTTCGGTCAAGATCACTCTCTAGGCGGTTAACCCTTAAGAGAGACCTGCTTTGATGCTAATTGAAATTGTGGTAAGGATCGCTTTAGTTAAAGTGGAAGTACCTCAAGGTTTCCTAGAGAGTGGTGAATAGGACTTTATAAAATTTTATGCCTTATTTTCAATCCTATTACCTTAATCTTGATTTAATATGCAACTATCAAGATAGCCCCAATTTAACTCTAATGGCTTCCAAGCCAAGTAGAGGATCCAATCAGAAGACCACTCGATATTAAGCATGATTCAACATATAATCTAAGATGGAAGGGGAGTGTGAATGTGTGTGAGATGTGATTCAAATCAAGACATTCATATTATCAAGCTTGCATGTAAAAGATTAACATAATGAAAGATCAAGCAAGAATTAATTCTAAACACAGTCATTTATAGTGGTCCGGTTATGTGCCTACTCCACTCCTGATGGACACACTCATCCCATGAGTGTACCGAATTTTACTAACGGAGGTTTTAAATCAGGTTCACCTTAAATCATTATAAATTACATAAGGTTGACTCTAGGACCTATATAAGGTACCTAAAACGTGCCTACATAAGATACAATTTTATGCTCAACACAAGAGCAGATGTCAACACGAAGTACTTAAGTTTTATACTTTACACAAGAGCAAATGATCCACATAAGGAACCTTCGTTTTAGGCCACATAGGCCAAGGATGTACACAAAGAACCTAGGTTTAGGGCACACAGGCCAAGGACCTACACAAAGGACCTAAGTTTATGCACTACACAAGAGCAAGGGTCAACACACAGCACCCAAACATACTCTCCCATTGAAGGCCTCCATGAGGACTTATAAAGGGTGAGATGTACTTGTGACCCAATATTATACAAGGAATGATCAACTGGGTCTTTAGATTCTAATGACTTACAGATAAGTAGATGAGCCCCATTAAGTACGTTGATGAAGATCTCTTCCTTGATGATGAAGATTCTTCAGCTCCCTTGATCCGCAACACTTGATGATGTTCCAATAAAGGCAATGCGTTGGGTCAAGGTTATGCTGGAATCCTACTCTAATAAATTTTTTTCTATTTTAGAGAAGTAGTGATTCCAAGCATTCAAGCATTCAAGGTATCCCAGCCTAATGATTTACAATTAAGATCCAAGCTAATGATTTACAATTAAGATAGTAGTTGGATGATCTTTGAATAGGGAAGTTCATTCCTCAGTCCACTCTATTGAATATCAATGATGAGGGTGGATTGAAGGATGAACTTCCATAAGAAAATGAGCTTAGGGTAGGTGATATGCAATTACTCTCTCAAAGATCTTTTTATTTTTCTCTCATTTACAACCAAGAACAAGCTCTCCTTATATAGCTAAAAAGTTCCAACGGAAATAAAATTGTCAGAATCTGAATGAGTTCGATATCATCGATCTTGATTCGATGTCATTGAACATATAATTGCGATGCCATTGAATCATAGTTCGATGATACGAACTCTCTTAAAAGTTATTCTGAGAACTTTTCGATAGACTATCAATGATATCGAAACCGATTCGATTTTATCAATATTTAAATTTCGATGTCATCGATTCATGTTTCAATTCCTCGACATTATAACATAAGTTTTTGTTGGACATTTCAAAGTTGACCACGAATATATTGATAATGTTTTGATGTCATCGAAATTCAAATTTTGATATCATTGGAACCAATTTTGATTCCTTGATCATTTTTTGGAATATATTCCTTGAAAGTTCGCTGGACATATTATGTCTAAATTTGATATCATCGATCCTTTTTCAATATCATCAAAGTTTAAATATCGATGTTATCGAGGTTGTTTCGATTCCTCGATCATTTCCAATTGATTTTCCTGTTAAGCTTGCTGGACACAATCTGTCCAGATTCAATATCATCGATGAGCTCTCGATGTCATCGAAGTTTGAATTCCAATGATATCAAGGATGATTCGATTCCTCGAGTAATATCAAAATATTTTCAATATCATTGACTAACCTTCGATTTCATCGATATTTGAAATTTGATGTTATCAAAGATCCTTTTAATTTATGAAACATTTTGTCCAAAATTCTTTGTGGTTGTTGTCCAAAATTCTTTGTGGTTGCTGGACATAATTCGGACTAATTCGATGTCATCAAACATAGGTGTTCGATGACAATGATATAGACTCGATGTCATCAAACTTAGCTGAAAAACTCAGAAGATTTTTCTATTTAAAACTTAAGTTTTCAGACCTTTTCATCCTATGTTGTTCTAAGTCTTTTAAGGATTTTGTTTACATGGGTGTTTTGGGATTTGGGATGTGTAACACCCTGAAAATCGAGGGTCGTGTATAAACTCAACTCTCGAGTTCCAGACCGTCACTTATGCAACAAAATGATTATGATTCAATGTTGTCTGAGTTAAAGCATTCACATGAGTAAAAGTATACCAAAACTGCAATTCATACTCTAGATCCAGTGATAAAAGCAAGTGGAAGACTAAAGAATATATATATCACTGTATGGAAAATAAAGTAGATCTCAACTGTCTCCAAAGTATGAATACATCTCGGAGTCTCATATACATGTAAATAAACAAAAATCAAATGTCCAAAAAGAGTCCCACTGAGAAGTCCCCCCAATCCAGGCCCCCTAAACAAAGCTGTCGTTGTACTGCATATATGAGAACTCGTCCTCGTCCTCATCATAGTCCGGCTCTGCCTCTTGAATCGCTGCCTCACCTGTATCTAAGACAGGGTCTAGTGGGTGTTGCAAACACCATCCCGTAACCTGGGAGTGAGTAGCTAACTCAGTGGAATAATAGAACAAAGATTAGCATGTTCTCAAATCAATCATGCGATAATAGTAAAGCAGTAAATCAAACATTCCTAATACTGTTGTTAATGCAATATGACATGACATGATGGATGCCCTCACTGACATTCTCCCTCATATGACACCATCTGCGTTCGCGGCATGCTTGCGTACAACTCAGTGCTCCACATCTTTCAGCCACATGCAATGTGATGGTGATATGATTACCGAGTTATTATTAGTCCATTCAAACAGTAGGATTGAGAAACTAAGGTACTTTCCTTATATCAATCCCAACACAGATCCTGTCTAGGGTCGTCACTCCTAGTAATCTCATACGATGTATATTTTGTAGGTCGCTGCAAGGGCTGTTGCTCACACTCGTTGCATCGCTCCCCCATCACCTTATCAATACAGGCCTACTTGTACTCTCGTCGCTACGGAAGGGTCGTCGCCTCCCGTAGACTCAGAATACGCTCGCGGTCACTACAAAGGGCTGCTAGGACTGTTTCTTGCACTCGTTGCACCGCTCTCCCATCACCTTATCAATGTAAGCCGACAGCAAGAATATAGTGTCCCATACCACCATAATCTGCTCACGAGTCATAGGTGCTCACTGGTCACTACGGGGAGGTTTGTGGCCCCAGCGTAGGCCGACAGCTCGACGACGGTGTCCCATACCACCATGCCTGGCTCATGAGTCTTTATGGATCAAGGTACCATGGTTAACAGGATTTACAATGGTAAGTTCAGTACCCTAGGTTCAGGCAGTTATGACTCATACAAGGTGAACATACAATGGCCAGTCGGGTTACTTGACAGGCTCGACTAGTACGAGCGCATCTCAAGTCGAACGACATGAAGTGCGTAAAACACCTCGTGTGGCCTAACCACTGCCGCCAACTCCAAAACACGGCTCGCGTTCATCGATGCGTCGTTCGTAGTAAAGATATGCCAACCATGAATTTACTCAGTTATCGACTGCCTGGACTAGGTATATCCCAAATATTCATGAATTTACATTGAAAATCATGTAAGAGTAATGGAAATGAAATACAACAATGTGAGCATATTAACACATGTTATAACATACAACTTAAGTAAATCATCTAACACATGCATTTCATACATATAATGAAATCATGCATATAGCCAATATGTAGGAAATCATTTACATCAGCATATTATTTGAGAATTTAATCTCAAACTAATTCATAACACCATTTAATTCAATACATACTAATACAAGCATTTATACAAACACTTAAACTACACACTTAAGTCTACATATAGTATGTCGACTCAAAGTGTGCATTTAGGCGAATCTCTTCGCCAAACTAATTATGCACGCATTCCTAGTATCCTAATGAGACAAGAAGCCATGTCAATCACATCAACAAAATATGGATGAAAATAGTATTTCCTACAAATGACTAAAATGCCCTAAAGCTCATATTTTTCGTCTGCTTACGAAACAGGAAACAGACAGCATGTTGTACATGTCAAACGACGTTGCCGTCGATAATCTACTATTAAACGACATTGAAAGCGTTGAAAACAGTCAATCAAAGTGTCTAAAATCCGCACCTTTTAACCTAGGAGCGTATTGATTCGAACGGAGCGTATACGCTTCGTCTACGGCAAACAGGCAACCTAACATACAAGATCTGTAAGCTACTTCGCTATGGAAATGACGGAACCTCAAATCAGCAAGTATTTGGGGTATTTTCTTACCTATAAACGTGGCAAAATCGTCGGGAAAATGATTGAGGCCCGTTGCTTAGGCACGTGCAACAAGTAGTGCAAGCAGCTGGAAATTCTCCCCCACTCTCTCTCACAATCTCTCACCTTTTCTCTCACACCAGCTAGGGTTTCTAGCAAATTCGGATGGGTGAGAGAAGTGAGGGTTTAAGCCCCTTTTATAACCTAAAACTTTTCCAAAACAGGCTTGGGAATAATGTTCACTTGATGCCTAACCAAATCGGAACTGTTTCGGTCCAAAAAGATATTTCTGGTGGTCCCCTGGCCGAACGCGATCAGACTTAAGTTCATGCACGTCGTATGTCGCTCACATCCCATTTTCAGACCAGTAGTGTTCGTAGATTGCACGTGGCGGTCCAGTTTCAGTTTAGCGGTCACCGCACGTAGATCAGGTTTACAAGTCTCATGATATGAAATAGAAATTTTTTCTGATCCAAGGGTGTACTTTGGCTGAATTCTGACGGTCAGAACGCTTAATAATAACGCGTCAAGTCGTGTGCCAGATTTGAATTTCAAATTCCAAATCTAACCCTATTCTCACTCTCTTCACTCCAGGCTCAATGAAATAGCCTCTGAATGTCGGTTGGACTTGATTTTTGAAATGATTGTCAAGTCCAGCTAGGCGGTTCTAACGGTCTAAGATTGTTGGTATTGGACTTTCGACGCGCGGTCTAGATCCAATACAAAGTTTCAAAGAGGTCCTGAGAACAAACCGGTTTAGAGTTTGATCCGAGGTTTTAGAGTATTATAGCGTCATTGGTTCTACTCGCTTTGGGTCTTGTAGAACGTATTTAAATTGATCAGGGACTATTTCCCAACTACTCTAGTGTTGCGCTAGCTAACTTACACTTATTTTCCAAAGGAATTAATCCTACGCGATTTCTGGTCGAGTTGGTACTCGAGTCTAAGTACGGATTTTTTTCTAAGGCGTTACAATCTACCCCCCTTAACAAAAAATTTCATCCTCGAAATTTGTATCTTTTCGTACTCCTCGAGAAGCTGTAGGTAGTTCTTTCTGATCTCGGGTTCTGTCTCCCAGGTAGCCTTTTTCTCAGAGTGATGCGTCCACAATACCTTCACAAGGGGAATCACCTTGCTACGCAGTACCTGCTCCTTCCTGTCTAGGATACGCGTCGGTCGCAGAATAGATGTAACATCCTCTCCTAACTGTACCTGCTCCCATCTGATGATATGGGAAGGATCAGAAACGTATTTCTTCAGTATAGAAATATGAAATATGTTGTGAACGCTCGTGAGAGGCGTGGGTAAAGCCAAACGGTATGTCACTGCTCCCACACGATCGAGGATCTGGAATGGACCAATGAATCGCGGTGCCAGCTTCCCCTTCTTCCCGAACCGAAGGACTCCCTTCATAGGGAAAACTCGTAAAAATACATGATCCCCAATCGTGAACTCAAGCGGCCGTCGTCTCGTATCGGCATAACTCTTCTGTCTGCTCTGCGCTGTGAGAAGCCGACGTCTAATAATATCAATCTTCTCCGACGTCGCCTGCACTAACTCTAGGCCAATCAATTTGCGCTCACCGACCTCTGCCCAGTAATGCGGTGCTCGACAAGGTCGCCCATACAACGCCTCGTAAGGTGCCATACCGATACTCGCATGGAAACTGTTGTTGTACGCGAATTCCGCATATGCAAGACAGTCATCCCAACTGTCCTTGAAGTCCAATGCACAAGCTTGCAATATATCCTCTAAGATCTGGTTCACCCGCTGTCTGTTCGTCTGTCTGTTGGTGGAAGGCAGTATTGAACTTCGACTTCACACCCATAGCCTCCTGAATGCGAGTCCAAAAAATAGAAGTGAACCGCGTGTCTCTATTCGACACGATCTCCAACGGGACTCCATGCAGATGCACGATCTCTCTGATATATAATCTAGCTAGCTCGTCCGCAGAGTTCGTGACTCTAATCGGTAGGAAGTGCGCCGACTTCGTCAGACGATCGACGATCACCCATATGGAATCATGTCCCTTCCTCGTCTTCGGAAGCCCTGAAATGAAGTCCATGGAAATGAAGTCCCACTTTCATTCTGCGATCGGCATAGGCTGAAGAAGTCCAGGTGGTCGGCGATGCTCTACCTTCACCTGCTAGCAAGTAAGACAACGGGATACAAACTCTGCTATGTGGGTCTTCATACCTTCCCACCAATAGGTCCTTTTTACGTCGCGATACATCTTTGTACTGCCTGGATGCATCGCGAGTCTAGTACAATACACAGCCTCGAGAATCTCTCGTCTCAAGTCAGGGATATCTGGGACGCATAGGCGGCCACGATAACGTAAGCCCCCATCCGTGCCAACTCGCCACTCGGCGCCTGCATCATCATTGGCCTGCTCTCGAAGCTCAGTCAGATGCACATCATCCCTCTGCGCCTCGATGACCCGGTTATCGATCTGAGATCGCACCTACACATGTGCGATGAACTCATACGGCTCCTCTACAATGAGTTTCTGCTCAAAGTCTCACAAAAACTCAACCATATCCCACTCAGCAACCATCAGTGGAGCCGCAAACTCTATCGCCTTCTTGCGGCTCAACGCGTCAGCCATAAAGTTCTCCTTCCCAGGATGGTAAGAGACTTCGAACTTGAAGTCCTTCAAAGTCTCCATCCATCACCCCTGCCTCATATTCAAGTCTCACTGCGTGAATATGTACTTGAGGCTCTTCTGGTCGCAAAAGAGCTCGAACTCCTCTCCATAGAGGTAATGTCTCCAGAGTCTCAGTGCGAATATGACGGCTGCCAACTCTAGGTCGTGTGTAGGGTAATTCTCCTCGTGCTTCCTTAATTATCTCGAGGCATACGAAATTACCCTGTCCCTTTGCATAAGGACACAACCCAGACCAACGCTAGACGCGTCAGTGTATATAGTGTATCTAACGCCTTGCTCTTGCAATACTAGCACAGGGGCCGACGTAAGCCTGTCCTTCAGCTCCTGAAAAACTGACTCCGCCTTGTCGTTCCAGGCAAACTTCACGTCCTTCCGTGTCAACTGAGATAAAGGTCTCGCGATCTTCAAGAAATCCAGAATGAAGCGTCAATAATAGCAAGCGAGACCCAAGAAACTCCTCACCTCAGTGACAGAACCAGGCTGCTCCCAGTCCTGAATTGCAAATACCTTAGACAGGTCAACTGCCATGCCATCCTTGGACACCACGTGTCCCAGAAACTTCACTTCCTGCTTCCAGAAGTCACACTTCTTGTACTGTGCGAACAACTGATGTTGTCTCAGAGTATCCAGGACCAAGCGCAAGTGCTCCTCATGTTCCTCTCGACTCCTGGAGTATATCAAAATGTCGTCAATGAACACAATAACGAATCTATAAAGGAAAGGCCGAAATACTTGGTTCATCAGATCCATGAACACGGCTGGTGCGTTCGTGAGACCAAACGACATCACAAGGAACTCGTAGTGGCCAAAGCTGGTCCTGAATGCTGTCTTCTGCACGTCTTGATCCCTGACGCGCAACTGATGATATCCTGACTGAAGATCAATCTTCGAGAAGTACTGCACTCCTCCCAACTGATCAAACAAGTCATCGATCTTGGATAAAAGGTACTTGTTCTTCACCGTGATCTGGTTCAGTCTGCGATAATCAATACACAATCGCATCAAACCATCCTTCTTCCTTACGAACAGGACTGGTACTCCCCAAGGAGACACACTAGGTCGAATAAGGCCAAGCTCCAGTAAATCATCAATTTGTGTCCTCAACTCCTCCATCTCACACAGTACCATGCGATACGTCGGCAGTGTGACGGGCATGGAACCAGGCACCAGATCGATAATGAAATCAATCTCTCGTCGAGGCGGCAAACCAGGGATCTTCGTGAACAGATCCCCAAACTCACAAACGACTGGCGTATGCTCAAGCATTGGGGCATCAGCATCCCGAAGTAAAGAAGCGTAGCTAAGTATGTGGAAGGGGAGATTTACCCGAACTGAAAATGTGAAAGGCATGCCCTCTGGCTCGTACACCGTCACTATAAGAGTCTCGCAGTCAATCTCGGCCCTCCCAGCAGTCAACCAGTCCATGCCAAGAATGACGTCGAGATAAACAAGAGAGGGATCGACGAAAAGATCAAGAGTCATCGTCCTGCCTTCCAGATCCACCAAGTAACCCTCACACATCAGGGTGGCATCAGAAAAATCCCCATGAGCTGAAAGGACTCGCACTCCATCTATACGAATGGTCGGCAGTCCAAGACGCCTGACTATGGAATACGATATCAAAGAAAGTGTGGATCCAGTATCCACCATCACGAGAATAGGAATACCTCTGATGTGGGCAGTGACCTCAAATGCCGTATGCTGAGAAGTCTCTGTCTCGGCTGCCTCAGCTGTCAAGGCATGCACCCGCGCCTGTTGTGACCAGTTCGGCCGCTGTGCCATGGGCCGTAGAGGCGGCCTGAACTGAGATACCGGAGGTCTAAAGGAGGGGTGCGCAGGAGCCAAGCGTAAAGGAAGTGCTGATATAGCTTGTGGACGTGTACGGTCGACCTTCTGCGGCGGCGAGAACCCAATGTCCCGCATCCGAGCGAAACAACTATGTGCCGAATGGCCCGATCTCCCACAATAAGTACATGATAAATCGGGGCACCGCAACGGTGGTACTAGTGTGGTAGCCCTAGAAGGAGGGTCGACGCGAGGCCTCTTTCCCGCAAAGGGCTTGTCCTGCAACTCTGGTCGTGGCCTAGGAGCAACAGGGCCACGAGATCGCGTAAGTCGATCTACATCCTGCTCTGCCCGCATGGACATGTGGATTAGCTCTGCGTAGGAGGGAATGCTCACATAACATATCTTCGACCGAATATCCGGTCGCAAACCTTCAGAAAAGTGCCTTATGCACATCTGCTCATCTGCCAGTATAGTTGGGACGTATCTGCCCAACTCAGTGAACCTATGCTCATACTCAGTCATTGTCATGCCTCCCTGTCTGAGGCGTAGAAACTCGTTCTCCTGGTCATGCCTGTACGTCTGGGGATAGTATTTCTCATGGAAGCGGAACTCGAACGTTGCCCAGGTCCATATGTAGTCAGCGGTAATGGTCCCCAACAAACTGTCCCATTATAAGCTGGCCTCTTGCTCGAACAAGAACGTAGCCAACTCGACCTGATCAGTCTCTAAACAATGCAGCATCCGTAGTATCTTCGACACACGGTCGAGCCAATACTCGGCCTCCTCGGGTCTATGAGAACCCGTAAAAGTAAGAGGCCGTAAGCGCTGAAATCGCTCTAATAAGCTCCGTGTGTCAGCGGCATTCCCCGCAGGGTAAGCAGGTGGTGGAGGATGAGCCATGCCCTCATCCTGAGCATATGTATAGGCATCCTCAGCTGGATGCGCAGGTGGTGCAGGTGGAGTCACACTCTCACCCTGGGCTAGAGCCCCCACTATAGTAGTCAGGAGCTGCTGCTGCTGCTGCATCATGGCCATCATCTGCTCAAATCTATCTGGAGGTGGAGCAAGCTGTGGCATGTACTACGTCGAAGAAGACGCACGGTACTGCTCTCTGACGGGCGGTGTGAAAGGTGGTGGTTCAACTGTAGGACTAGGAGGAGGCTGAGACTCACGTGCTATCTCAGGAATCAGGCCCACAACAGGGTTCGAATGAACACCAGACTGAAAGGGAACCTGATCCATAGGCTCACCCAATGTGAGCCGAGCTGTGCTCCGGGTAGCCTTCGGCGGTATTCCCTATATTCAAAATAGGGCGCAACCTTGTCAGTCTCAATAGCACAAATACACTGTAATTATTCACATAAAGAGTCCAAGGCATTCCATGCATTTCATTTAATCAAAATTGTCACAATACAAGGGATATCTCCTTACAGGTATCATGACAAGCAGTACATAGGAACTAAGACAGTTAAAGCTACAACAGCAACATAAGTAAAGCACTAGCCTTAACAGGCTTACACAACATAAAGCAGGAAATGAGTAACTACTAACAACAACAACTAAATTCTCATCGCTAGTCTGAGTCGGGTGATGGAGGAGGAACACCCTTATCCTGCAAGCAGCACAGGATCGCCTTCAAGGTGCGAGTCACCTTGCCGAATTTTCTCTTCATAACGGCCTTGGTATCCTCGACCTCAGCCCGAAGTTCCTGAACTTCCCTTCGCAAGGTGACCTGGCTCTCCTCAATTCGAGCAATGCGATCATCACTAGTAGCCTAAGTAGAAGGAGGAGGGCTCTCATCAGTATCCTGAGCCTCTTCTTCTACCTCTTCCTGGACTTCTTCCTCTACTTCCGCTCCAGGTTCTCCCTCACTTGGATACTCTTCATCATCAAAATCATCCTCGCTATCCTCATCAACCTGAGTCTCATGGTACTGAGACCCGATCTTCATCTTGACCATGGTAGACTCATCAATGCAGTGAATCGGAATTGGCAACTCTGGCCCAAGTCTGTAAGCAAACTCAAGCGTGATCTTGCATATAAGCCGGCCAAAAGGAAGCGACTCAGACGTTCTCCTTGATTTCGCTATGAGGATAATCTGTCGCAACACGAAAGTGGCCATACACACATTTTCTCCCTGGGCCACCTGATAAAAGAAATCAACCATAAGACACGTACATTCAATGCGATTTGTCGACCTGAGATAGACGTTGAACGTGCAAATGTGGTGCAGCAGGCGCAAATCATCAGATATATGAGACACCTTGAGGCTATTGTTAGACTGCCATAGAACCAGACTACCGCATAGGAACCTGGTACGGCGATCTCGCTCACGCCTACTCCTCAAATTCTTTACACTGGGATGAACATCACTAAGGGGCACGTTCAGAAGTCGCGCTATTAATCGAACATCGACCGTAGCCATCCGGTATCTACCAAAGGAAATTTTGAACTGCAATGACTCTAATGTAGGATTCTGGATACGAGCGTAGAAGGCACGAACGGTGCTCACATTAGCACGAGAACGGGCTTCAAAGAGAGGACCCCAATGTACAGCTTCAATGCGCTCGAATAACAGGAATTCACCGAAGAGTCGCCCTTCCACATCTGCCTCAAACAACACCTTACGGTCAGTATATTCACCGTGATGTATCTCTGCTAATATCACTCGCCCAATTTGAGCATGGGGATCCAAATCCCGCTTTGTATGGAACTCTCGGGCTGTGCTTGGACTTACGGCGGCACTTGAGCTAGCAGCGCCACCCCTTGGTCTTCTCGATTGTGCAGGGCGACTAGGCCCAGCCTCATCCACTGCGGTCTTTCTTTTTCCAATCAAAGAGAGGATGGTGGAGAGAGAGAAAAAACCCAAAATGGCTTCAACAAAAGCCATGAAAAATGTGAGAAATGTAGAGAAATGGCTGCCCAAACAAAAAAAGGAAATCTATGCATTGTAGATGGATGCTTCAAGCTCCCTAAGGCTAGATTTTTAAAAAGAAAAGAGAAGGAAAAAGGGGAATGGAGCTCCACCTGATTTCAGCTCATTTTGGGGGTTGTAGGAGCTCCAAATGATGAAATCGGAGAGGGAGAGGATTACTAATCACCCTAGAAGGATGGACAGGGATCATTTTCAGCAATTTGTGGGATTGGAGGGGATTTAGAGCTGCGGTTTGAGAGAGGGCAGTAGGAAAAATGTGAAATGAGCTTGGGAGGGGGCTGTTTGTGAAGGAGGTACCCCTTTTAGGGGTTTCTGATGGACGGAACACATATGGGAGGGGTGCCCTACCCCTAAAACCAATCGTGCCCAAATTTCAGCGCAAGTGGGGCCCACTCATCGGTGATGCATCGCCGGATCGACGATGGCATCGCCGGCCAGTCGCCCATCCTGCCGGTGGGACCACATGGGTTGGGTCCCCCCTGCCTCAGGGACCCCAAATATGTATGGGCCCCACCTTAGTTCATTCCATATTGGCCTAGGGAGACCCAAACTTCCATTCAGGACTTTTCAGGGATAATCTATAAACTTGAATGCAATCCCCTATCATGCTATGATTTTAGGGTATAAGGAGCTAATACATCTATCTAGCTCATTAGTTGCTAAATATTGTAAATTTAGAATGGCCTAATGGCCAGTTTTCATGAAATTTTACTATTCACTATAAATTTTGTCGAAGTATGATTTTATATCATTTTTACATTAGGATCAATGCCTAACATAAAAGGTCAGAGAAATAATTGAAGAATGGAGTGGTGAGAGGAAGAATTTTGAAGAAATTAGGTGAAACAGGGTTTTTAAGCCCTAGCGATTGAATGTGAGGGTTGTGGTTGTCCCATAGCCCAAGGATTCAAATTTAAGGGTTTAGAACTGTTCAAAGAACGTCTCAACCCACCTACCTACAACCTAGGAGCTACTTAGGTCGCTTCACGCGACCCTATATGCATTATGGACTCGATCGCGCGATCGATACGAATAGACCTCACTTATTGGCGAATCTGCGATCATATAAGTGTTTCTAGACCTTCCTCGCACCCACCTAAGTCAAAGAAAGTGACAGCGTACGTCGCGTGACCATAACCCAGGCCCAGTATAATCTCATTCATGCTCTGATACTAACTTGTAACACCCTGAAAATTGGGGGTCGTGTATAAACTCAACTCTCGAGTTCCAGACCGTCACTTATTCAACAAAATGATTATGATTCAATGTTGTCTGAGTCAAAGCATTCACATGAGTAAAAGTATACCAAAACTACAATTCATACTCCAGATCCAGTGATAAAAGCAAGCGGAAGACTAAAGAATATATATATCACTGTATGGAAAACAAAGTAGATCTCAACTGTCTCCAAAGTATGAATACATCTCTGAGTCTCATATACATGTAAATAAATAGAAATTAAATGTCCAAAAAGAGTCCCACTGAGAAGTCCCGCCAATCCAGGCCCCCTAAGCAAAACCGTCGTGGTATTGCATATATGAGAACTCGTCCTGGTCCTCATCATAGTCCGACTCTACCTCCTGAATCGCTGCCTCACCTGCATCTAAGAAAGGTTATGGTGGGTGTTGCAAACACCATCCCGTAACGTGGGAGTGACTAGCTAACTCAGTGGAATAATAGAGCAAAGATTAACATGTTCTCAAATCAATCATGCGATAATAGTAAAGCAGTAAATCAAACATTCCTAATACTCTTGTTAATGCAATATGACATGACATGATGGATGCCCTCACCGACATTCTCTCTCATACGGCACCATCTGCGTCCGCGGCATGCTTGCGTACCGCTCAGTGCTCCACATCTTCCAGGCACATGCAATATGATGGTGATATGATTACCGAGTTATTATTAGTCCATTCAAACAGCAGGATTGGGAAACTAAGATACTTTCCTTATATCAATCCCAACACAGATCCTGTCTAGGGTCATCACTCCTATTAATCTCATACGATGTATATTTTGTAGGTCGCTGCAAGGGCTGCCAGGGCTGTTGCTCACACTCGTTACACCGCTCCCCCATCACCTTATCAATACAGGCCTACTTGTACTCTCGTCGCTACGGAAGGTAGACTCAGAATACGCTCGCGGTCACTACAAAGGGCTACCAGGGCTGTTGCTCGCACTCGTTGCACCACTCCTCCATCACCTTATCAATGTAAGTCGACAACAAGAATATAGTGTCCCATACCACCATAATCTGCTCATGAGTCATAGGTGCTCACTGGTCACTACGGGGAGGTTTGTGGCCCCAGCATAGGCTGACAGCTCGACCACGGTGTCCCATACCACCATACCCGGCTCATGAGTCTTTATGGATCAAGGTACCATGGTTAACAAGGTTTACAATGGTAAGTTCAGTACCCTAGGTTCCAGCAGTTATGACTCATACAAGGTGAACATACAATGGCCAGTCGGGTTACTTGACGGGCTCAACTAGCATGAGCACATCTCAAGTCGAATGACATGAAGTGCGTAAAACACCTCGTGTGGCCTAACCACTACCGCCAACTCCAAAACACGGCTCGCGTTCATCTACGCATCGTTCGTGGCAAAGATAAGCCAACCACGAATTTACTCAGTTACCGACTGCCTGGATTAGGTATAGTGCCAAACATTCATGAATTCACATCGGCAATCATGTAAGAGTAATGGAAATGAAATACAACAATGTGAGCATGTTAACACATGTTATAACATACAACTTAAGTAAATCATCTAACACATGTATTTCATACATATAATGAAATCATGCATATAGCCAATATGTAGGAAATCATTTACATCAGCATATTATTTGAGAATTCAATCTCAAACTAATTCATAACACCATTTAATTCAATACATACTAATACAAGCATTTATACAAAGACTTAAACTACACACTTAAGTCTACATATAGTATGTCGACTCAAAGTGCGCATTTAGGCGAATCTCTTCGCCAAACTAATTATACACGCATTCCTACTATCTTAATGCGATAAGAAGCCATGTCAATCACATCAGCAAAATATGGATGAAAACAGTATTTCCTACAAATGACTAAAATGCCCTAATGCTCATATTTTTCGTCTTCTTACGAAAGAGGAAACGGACAGCATGTTGTACATGTCAAACGGTGTTGCCGTCGATAATCTACTATTAAACGACATTGAAAGCGTTGAAAACAGTCAATCAAAGCGTCTAAAATCCGCACCTTTTATCCTAGGAGCGTATTGATTCGAATGGAGCGTATACGCTTCGTCTACGACGAACAGGCAACCTAACATACAAGATCTGTAAGCTACTTCGCTATGAAAATGACGGAACCTCAAATTTACAAGTATTTGGGGTATTTTCTTACCTAGAAACGTGGAGAAATCGCCAGGAAAGTGATTGAGGCGCGTTGCTTAGGCACGTGCAACAAGTAGTGCAAGCAGCTGGAAATTCTCTCCTACTCTCTCTCACAATCTCTCACCTTTTCTCTCACACCAGCTAGGATTTCTAGAAAATTCGGATGGGTGAGAGAAGTGAGGGTTTAAGCCCCTTTTATAACCTAAAACTTGCCCAAAATAGGCTTGGGAACAATGTTCACTTGATGCCTAACCAAATCGGGGCTGTTTCGGTCCAAAAAGATATTTCTGGTGGTCCCCTGGCCGAACGCGATCGGACTTAAGTTCATACACGTCAGATGTCGCTCACATCCCATTTTCAGACCAGTAGTGTTCGTAGATCGCACGTGGCGGTCCAGTTTCAGTTTAGCGGTCACCGCACGTAGATCAGGTTTACAAGTCTCATGATATGAAATAGAAATTTTTTCTGATCCAAGGGTGTACTTTGGCTGAATTCTGACGGTCAGAACGCTTAATAATAACGCGTCAAGTCGTGTGCCAGATTTGAATTTCAAATTCCAAATCTAACCCTATTCTCACTCTCTTCACTCCAGGCTCAATGAAATAGCCTCTGAATGTCGGTTGGACTTAATTTTTGAAATGATTGTCAAGTCCAGCTAGGCGGTTCTAACGGTCTAAGATTGTAGGTATCGGACTTTCGACGCGCGGTCTAGATCCAATACAAAGTTTCAAAGAGGTCCTGAGAACAAACCGGTTTAGAGTTTGATCCGAGGTTTTAGAGTATTATAGCGTCATTGGTTCTACTCGCTTTGGGTCTTGTAGAACGTATTTAAAGTGATCAGGGACTATTTTCCAGCTACTCTAGCCTTACGCTAGCTAACTTACACTTATTTTCCAAAGGAATTAATCCTACGCGATTTCTGGTCGAGTTGGTACTCGAGTCCAAGTATGGATTTTTTTCCAAGGCGTTACAGGATGTGAGGCTGATTTACCTGTGACGAGCTTAGAACACACATCCGGTTGAGGTGATAGCTTGATCAATCTTCATATGGGGCACACCCGACTCACCGACTCAACCATCACGCTAATTTACAAACCAGGGACTTTCAGTGGATGGGTTCAAAATGTATAGCACTTGTCTCGTGTGAGGCTATTTGGTTGTTTCTTCTTCTTCTTCTTCTTCTTTTTTCACTTATGGAGACCACACAAAGCCAAAGCTTCTTTAATAATCGCTAGTTGTATGACCGGAGTCTGCACTTTTAGGCAATGACAAAAAACTCTAGCCAAGCTCCGATGAAGTTTAGACCACTCTTTGGCGCAAAAAAGAAAAAGAAAAAAAAAAGAGTTTTCTTTTTATAAGTTTTCCAGACACAATCTTTGAAGTGGAAGCTATTGTGAGTAGATGAAATTTTTTTCGTGTTTCTTTGTTTTGACTTTTTGAGTAAGCATGAATGGTGGGAGTTTGTGAAATAGAAGATGGTGAAGCTATAGTGAGCAGTGGTAAGGTTTTGTGTTTCTTTAGTTTGTCTTTGTTAGTGGCCATGAATGGTGAGAGTTTGTAAAAGAGAAGGAAGTGTGGTGTGAGTTTACGAAAGTGAGGAGGGTGTGGTGGTTCCTCTATAGATGTTGTGGGTTTTTCTTATTGTATGAATGGTAGGAGTTTGTGAAAGGGAGGAGAGTGTATGGGTTCTTTCTTTTTTTTTTCTTTTTTTTTTTTTTTTTTTTTTTTTTTGTATGAATGGTAAGACCAAATGGATCGTGAATTTTCATTGTGGACCATTGATATTCACTATGGAATGTTAGTTTGATAATATTCACTCTAGAGTACAGATAATATTAGTGGTCCCCTGTTAAGATAGGTGATCCGTAATGAATATTAGTGGAATTCATTGTACATCACCGATATTAACAGAGGGCTACTAATATTCACCGTGGACCGCATATAATATTAATGGGCTACTATTAATATTTATGATCCATAGTGAATATCAGTGAAATTCACTGTGGACTGCATAAAATATCAACAGTCCCTTATTAATATCGGCAATCCATAATCAAAATTTACTGTGGACCGTTTATATTAATAGTGGCCCACTAATATTCACCATGGACTATAGATAATATTAATAGTCTCCTATTAAGATTGGTGATCCATAGTGAATATCAACGGTTGACTGTCAATATTGGCGATCCATACTGAATATCAGTGGTCCACAGTGAATATATATCAAGGTCCATAGGTTTACAAATAAACTCCAAAATCAACTGCTTTGAGAGATGCTTTGTCACACTCGGCTAATGTGTTAGAAGCTTTCAACTATATTTTCGAAGGGTGTTGTGTGTGGACGGTGCTAACCTAAATGCAAGGTATAAAGCTATATTGTTCACGGTCATGACATTAAACAAGAATAATCACCTTCTCATGATATCTTAAGAAATAAGTGAGTCGAAGAATAGTAATAGTTGGAATTGATTCCTCAGGACCATCGATATTCACTATACACCATTGATATTAATAGTAGACGATGATATTTACTAAAGACCGCTAATAATCACTATGGACTGATGATAGTAACTATGGACTGTTGATATTTACTATGGACCGCTGATAATATTGGCAATCCACTATTAATATCAGCGAACCATAGTGAATATCAACAATCCTCTACTAATATCGGCGATTTATAGTGAACATTAGCAATCCTCTGTTAGTATCAGTGGTGCACAATGAATATCAACAATCTATAATGAATATCAGTAATCCACTGTTAATATTAGCGGTCCATAGTGAATACCAGTGGTCCATAGACAATATTAGTGGTTTACTATTAATATCAATGGTCCTTAGTAAATATGAATGGTCCTCAATAAATATTAATGATCCACAGTGAATATTAGCAAATCACAGTCCATGGATATCTGATCTATATTTTTTACTAGTATATCCATTGTGTACATTTCTAATGGGATCCCCAACGAGCTCAGTCAAGGGATCTTCCTTGTGTATTTTGGATCGGATCCCTATTGAGCTTACTTAAGGAATCTCCTTTGTACATTTCCAACAAGACCACCCTTGGAATGGATTTGTTTCACCATATCAAAAACATGTAAAAAAGATATTAAACCCACCTTTTTGTTGATGTTACTTAAGAAATGATATGATGGGAGTGGAGAAATGGTCCCACAGAAGGGATAGTTGTCATCAGAGAGTGTACACCTTATGAAAATAATTTTTTTAGAAACCAAAAACTCACAAGAATAGAGGAAATGATGATGGCGGTCACCGGAGTAGGTCTTACGGGAGTGGAGAAATGATCTTAACTACTTTACAGGTTAGTGTTTCCCTCTCTCCAAAATGACTTCCCATGTAATAAATTTAAATGGCTCCAAATTAAACCTTTTTAGAGGACATATCGCTTTTCAAACCCTTTTTATGGGACCCACCATGTATCTCCTTTGAAATTTGCTCCAACCATTAGCTGGGGAAAGAAGGTTCAGGGCATGGCCCCGAGAATGAGGGAAGAAGACAAACACTAAAGAAAACAACTCCAAGATGAAAGGCCAATGTTAACTTTATTGATGAGCATAAAGGTCTCGAATGAAGATAAAATCGACTCCCTCCAACATCCTAGGATTCCTCTAAACAGATGAATGGATTAGATCGATAAAGGAGTGAGCTTTCTTGCTTTTGTGGGACTAAGGGCCCTCTTCTTGTTCTTTGTGGGACTGAAACCTCCTTCCGATAGGCTTTTGTTCCTTCTGAGATGAGAACATGTCTTACAAGTAATAGCTGTGGTATGGGCCACACTGGGTTTTTTTGAAGCAAATTCATTCCTTCCACATATAAGGAGTTTTAATTTCATATTATTGACCCAAGTTTGTGGGAAAAACTCATCACAAATGAACTATAAATGAAGAAACAATTCATAATTAATGCGCGATATTTGTGTAGTTTTGGGCAGAGAGCTTAAAATAGAGAACATGAAAAAAATTCTTGTGTGGATTCACGACTGTCCGATTCAAATAAACGGATTAGGTCAGCCAAGGGGTGAGCCAACTATTTGTTTTTCATGGGGCTCACATATTTTGTCAAAAGCCCTATGTCTTTTCGAGACAAGAACCCATCATACGAGGGACAACTATGGCACATGGAAAATTTCACCCTCTAAAAACTGAAAATGTAATTTTAAGGCTAAAAAACTGAAGTTTGAAATGGATAGGCTCCTGACTACGTGACAATACAAGGTTATTTTGACCAATAACCTCCAATGCTGTTATAAACCCACGGTTTTGGCCTACTTGGGGGTATAACTGTTCACTGATATTTTTAAAAATCTTTTTAAGTAATGGCTACGTACAAGTACTACCATATCACCACTGGGGAGTTATTAGATACTCCGGCTGTGTATGACGCCTGATATACAGGCAATCAGAAATTGTTCCAGTGGCATATATTAACGCAAAATAAACTCACTAAATTGTGCAAATCACTATCGTCAAGTCAGTCCTAATCAGATTGGTTGAACAATCCTAAGCGTTGATTGGTGGGCATTTGTTTGCACAAATAAGACCATTAGTTAGAAAATTTTCCTTTTTAAAGGTCAAAGGATATTCACCAATCCAATAGTTAGAGAATCATATAAGCATAAATTTTTGATTGGTGCCATGTCTAAGCTGCGGCCATAATTTGAACAGTTTAATTTAAATTCTTGTATTTCATTTATGAAATATCCCTGCAATTTCTAAGAGTCATGTGTGTCATCCATCACATTCAGTCAGAGTATCAAAGATTTTCTCATTACCAATCCATTCTAAACTTACCATTCTCCCTGTTTCACATGTGTAGGAGAAGCCAGAAGTAACAAAGGCAGACCCATCATCAGGTGGGACCCCCATTGAAAAGCAATATTGGATGAACAATGATCAGATCAAAGAACAGGTGTGGCCACCTGATTAGTGGATCAGACTGATTTTTGCAGGTGAAATTCAGGGTGAAGCCCACCTTTTGCATGGCTTAGATGTTCTACACACGAGGGGTACGTGTTCAAGGAAAAACAAAATGGGTAGCATGGTAAGCTGAAGCATGCTATGGTTGGGAGGGAGCATACCCATCTTTTTAAAAAATAAAAAATAAATAAATAAAATAAAAATTTTGGGGAGTCTTAGATGGGAGGGATTGAAACATTTCAAGGGGTAAGGATCCAGATAGACATGAGGTGTGAACACTAATTTATGTGAAGGTTGGAAGTATTCTTTTATTTATTTTTGGAAGTGATGTATATATGTTAAGGGTGTAGGTGTGTGGAAGGAAGACGTGGGTTTTGTTTAGTATTAGGAGGATTGAAGTTTTCAATGGGCCAATGATCATCGAGGGAATCACCGACCTCTTTTCTTGATTGATGGGACATTTTGAGAATCTCCCTCTACTAGCTTGAGAAGCCAAAATCTCTCTCTCCACTTTAAGTTTGGGGATTGGAATACTTCAAAGGACCATAGATGTCCAACTATAAAGGCTCTTCCTCAAATTTCACACTTAGCTTCATTTTCATCCATTCATAAACTTCCACTTTCTACCCCTTCAGGTTGATGCTGTCATATCTCTCTCTCTCTCTCTCTCTCTCTCTCTCTCTCTCTCTCTCTCTCTCATCATTAAGATATGTGGTGATGGGTTACCTTATTTTCATGATAATGAGATCTAAGAATCTACTGTTCATCCATTCACGCCCTTTCTACATTCATTATTGTTGATTTTGTCCGCTCTCTCTCTACTAAGTACTAACATGCTCATGTAGTTTATGAATTACCTTTTTTCATGATAATCTAAAATCTAGGGTTAACTATAATAAATCAAGACATACGTACTAATGTGTCCAAAGCTGCCTAATCATCATTTGGAAAATGAAATTAGTCTACTTGTCTCTTTTCCAATATTATTCACCTTTCTAGAGAGGAAAATAAAATAAAAGAAGAAGCACATGAACGAATGGCCATGTGGGTTATGAATCTCTAGGGTTGGCAGTGGTCCAACCCATTAAATGTGCACACTTATTTAGCAAACATACCTGCAAAGACTACGTGCCCAAGTCTAATAAGAATCCTACTCGCAGCCACTTGTGTAAACATGAGACGTGTGTGAGATCCTGACTGTTATTTAGGTGGGCCCCAACTTGCATGTGCATTGGACTAGAAATCAACATATAACCGCAACTGGCTTGCTGCACTATGATTTCATAGTGTTTGATGAGTGGACTACATATTTGTTAGACCAAGGTATGTACATGGCATGGCCCATTTGATGAACAGTCCAGATCTCTCGTCAATGTGTCTCACACCGAAACATGCGCGGCTTGTAGCGTTCTTATCGTACTCGTGTGAGTAGCCTATGCATTTGTGGGAGCTAAATCATTGAGACAGTGTTCTCCCACGTTCTTGCATGAAAGGACCACCCAAGTCCCATAAAAGAACAAAATTACACTGGGATTCTCTGATCAACCGTTCAGAGCCTGTCCGCCCTACCCAATTTTCCCAAGAATCAGAAGCATCCTCCCATGTGATGCAAACCCTTAATCTAATGCTTATTAAAATGCTAAAATAAAAGGCTAAAAAAGAAGACCCATAGGCGCGCTACGATGCAACCCCTCATCGATGGTGACGATAACATTCTTATTTTATTAATCAGATAGGGTGTCTAAAGTCGCGTTTAAAGTCATGTTTAACCCCACTAGTCATGCCTGTGACACCCATGTCGATCGGCACGCGTGACACTTGCCTAATTACCTGACATCCTACCGGACGTCATCCGTCCACCGGCCACGCAACCGGCTGGCGCTGATCATGCTCATCCATATGGGTCGATCTGGATGGACTAGACCGAGACATAACATATATAAAAAAGAAAAAGAAAAAGAACTAATGAGCCACCTAAACACCATAGACACAAGGGGGCTACCCTCTATGGGTCCCAATCCCACACAATGACTACCCTCTAGGTCAGCTATCCAAGCCCCTATAGGGCACCCTAAACTCACAAACCAAACCTAAAATACATGAACATGTATAATACAAGGGAGCTTCTTCCCTAGGTAGTCCAACCCTAATTAGGATGGAACTGTGAGGCCCACCTTGAGAACGTAAGAACCCAAGTATAAAATATTTTTTGGAAACTCCAAATCCAAGCTTTTCCAACCCCTTCTTTCCGAGTGGCTGAAACTAAGGTTAGGGCTTTGTAAGTCTTGGGAAACGTGGCACGTGGCCCTTTCCCATGTGACCCAAATGGCTTTGCTTCCAATGAGAAGTTAAAGATCCTGTGCCAACTTAGATGCACCCATGTCCACTCAAAGATCCAAACCACAGTCAGAAATCTCCTTTTTGTCATGTAGGGAATTATTAAAAATCAATTTAATTAATAGCTATTAACAGCTAATTAATAAATAATGCAAGTTTGTCCAAAAAATTAAAAATAATCATGAGGTTTGCAACAATATGCCCTACCTATTGTTGCTATATTACAAATCAGGACTAGATCTATTGGATTTTGGTCATGTTAGCTAAATCTCGACCGTGGATCTAACAGGATGGAAAGCTGATTTTGGATGACTGAAAAATTCTCAAGATTCGAAGATCTTAAACTTTCAATAAATGGTCACAAAATATGATTCGTATTCAAAGGAATAGGGTAATTAATGATCAAAAGGTTAAAATACTTAAATACAATTTTTCCTTGAGTATCCCTCAATCCTTAGTGAGACTCATAATATAAACGGTTTGGATCATTGAAACATGGCAGCAGATCCAACGGTTATAATCTTGGTGTATCCTCCAACAATGCATCGGGATGTAATGTGTAAAACTCTGATCAACATTAATCTTCGTCGAGAATAACCCATGCGAGATCCCTCATCTAGTTTAGTTAATCAAGGTATTTTAGTTAGCACGTGTGCCGGATGAGCGTGCATGCGAGATGCCAGCATGGCATGTTACGCCCCAGTTGTATACATGTGTGAAGTGCGTGAGCCGCACGATCGAACATGCCTACAGGCACATGTACACTCCACCCACGTGGCAAGTAGTTTAATTAAAATAATTGGCATTGGTGCTGTCTTAATCCAATTAGTTGATAAAATTTATATATATATATATATATATATATATATATATATATATAAAACATTTCCTTCTTATTTTTATTTTTTATGTGGAATGCTTAGGCATCTATCGAGGGATCAGAATCTAACTCACACAAAATGGCTCACCGAACGCTCATTGCTATTTATTTATAGACAAATATAAAATTCATGGAGTTTTTCCAATACCATTGCGTGCCAACATTGAATAGGTTTGGTAGATCCAAGCCATTTATCTAAAGAGCTTCGGCAGCGGCTGGCCTGTCCAAAATCAGTGTGGTCCATAAATAAAGATGTAGGCCACACATATATGGAATGTCAAATTTGGTGCCAGTTTTTCTTGCAAGCTTTTTCCTTTCCTCTCGAGATGTCGAGACGGGATGATTGGCCTAACTTTTGGAGAAAGCAAGACATGATAGAGCTTATCTAATGAAAATATGTTGTTGGGAAAAACAAGGACATATGATGAAGGTCAAAACATGATAGAGCTTATCTAATAAACATAATATTGTCTGGAAAATGTTGCTATTTATTAATAGATAAATATCAAATTCATTGAGTCTTTCCAATCCCCTTGAATGCCAACATCAGACAAATATGGCAGATCCAAGCCATTTCCCATAAGATCCCTGACATTGTCTGGCTTGCCTAAACACTACAAGAGAGGGTTTTTAGCGACGAAACTTTTTTTCGATGCTAAAAGTCACTTTTAGTGATGAAAGAAATTTTCGTCATTAAAAGTTTACTTCTAGTGACGCAATTATGAATTCGTAGCTAAAAGTCAAAGAAACTTTTCGTAGCTAAAGGCTGTAAACAATTTTTGAAAAAAATCGAAAGGTCTACTTTTAGCTACAAACATTTTCGTAGCTAAAAAACGTGGATGAGACGTTTCACGACAAAACATTTCATCGCTAAAAGCTGTAAACAAATTCTTTTAAAAGTTGAAAGTACTTTTAGCTACGAAATGTTTCGTAGCTAAAAAACGTGGATGAGACTTTTAGCAACAAAACGTTTTCATCGCTAAAGGCTATAAATAATTTTTGAGAAAAAATCGAAAGGTTTACTTTTAGCTACGAAAAGTTTTGTAGCCAAAAAAAAGTGAATGAGACTTTTAGCGACGAAAAGTTTCGTTGCTAAAGGCTGCAAACAATTTTTGAAAAAAATCAGAAGGTTTACTTTTAACTATGAAAATTTTCGTAGCTAAAAAATGTGGATGGGACTTTTAGTGACGAAAATTTTCGTTACTAAAGGCTGTGAACAATTTTTGAAAAAAATCGAAAGGTTTACTTTTAGCTACGAAAATTTTTGTAGCTAAAAAACGTGGATGTGACTTTTAGCGACAAAAATTTTTGAGGTAAGACTTTTAGCGACGAAAAGGTTTGTAGGTAAAAGTGTTTTTCCTAAATCTTTTTCCCTATGGTTGAAAATTGTCGGTAATAATGTAAAAATGTTTTAATTTTTAAAAAATTTTATCGGTAAAAATGTGTGTGTGTGTGTGTGTGTGTGTGTAGTTTTTATATCATATGAGCGAAAATTTCTTATATATATATATATATATAATAAAAAGGTAATATTTAAATGATTTGTAATATCACATAAAAAAGAATATTGAGAAGTTTGAAATTTTAACAATGTTTGAGAAAAATTTTGAGAACAAAATGATGCTTTTGAAGAAAAAAAATTAGCAATTTAAAATTTTTGAAAAAAAAAATAAAATATGACAAGTTTTTTGAGATTTTGAAAATAAAAATTCAGAATTTGTATTTTAAATATTTTTTGAAATATGTTTTTTAAAAAATGATATTTTGTTAAAAGAGAAAAATATGCATTTTGAAAAAAAAAATGTTACTTTTAAAAGGAAATTGAAATTTATCTGTGAAAAATAAAATTACTAAATTATTAGGCACATCCACTAATCATACTCTAAAATGAGGTTTCAAAATGGTTGGATTTACTTGCTTTTATCAATGTTTTGGATTTTTACCAAAGACAGTCTCCTTCATCGTGGACATACAGTCTCTCCGAAGTGCAATGGAAGGAAAGGAAAATGGAGAGAGCATCCTTCTTTAAGGTGATGATAAGAGATTTTGAAAAGAAAGTGGTATGTTTTCTATAGCTTTTTCTTTCTATTCCATTTAAATATGGTATGTTTTCTATTGCCTTTTTCTTTTCATTGCATTTAAATACACATGTGTAATGAAAAGGGTCATTTGGGGTCCACCAGTCAAATAGTTTGGATGGTCCCGATTTCATTCGAATGGGCCTGATTATAAGATTTTTGGACCTTCCACTTCCTTAGTAGGATTTAAACTCAGTCCAAACACACAATATCATGGGGTCCACCACAGATTTTTATCTAGCTCATTCTTTGGCTCATGACGTAAAATGATTTCTCAAAATGGATGGACGGTGTGGATATAACAAATACATCATAGTGGGGCCCACAAAACTTAGTGGATGTTAGTCGGTGCTCTATGGGTCCCACCATGATGTATGTGTTTTATCCATGATGTCCATCCATTCTTTCAAATCATATTAGGGCTTGATGCCAAAAACGAGAGGGATATAAATCTCAGGTGGACCACACCACTGAAAACAATAGTGATTGGATATCCACCATTAAAACCCTCCTAAGGCCCACTGTACTTTTTATTTGACATCCAATCTGTTGATTAGGTCATACAGGCCCAGATGAAGGGAAAAAAATATCAGATTGATCCAAAATTTTATATGGCCCCTAAAAAGGGTTTAATGGTCAACGCTTATTCAACACTGTTTCCTGTAATGTGGTCCAGTTGAGATTGGGATATACCTTATTTTTTGTCTCATACCATAAAATAAAATGGAAAAATAGATGGACGGTAGGGATGAAACACATACATCATGGTGGGGCCCACAGAGCACCGACCACGTGACCCGCACGCCGTCGTGCATGAGAGAGACTTGAAGTCTCTCTCGCTCTCTGTCCTCTCTCTCTCTCTCTATCTCTCTCTCTCTCTCTCTCTCTCTCGATCCTCTCTCCACCACGCCCTCTCTCTCTCTGTCTCTCTTGGTGCTCTCTCTCTCTCTCTCTCTCCACTGCGCCCTCTCTCCACCGCCCTCTCTCCACCACGCTCTCTCTCCATGCATCCTCTAAATCTCGGTTGGCTATGATCGGGGCTCCAACTCAAATAGGTATCTCTCTCTCTCTTAATCTCTCTTAATCTCAATAACGATTGAAACGATTTGGGGATTTAGGGATTTGGGGACGCTTCATTCATGCAATTTCGTGGTTTTCTTTTTCATCGTTTGGATCTTTTTCTTCTTCTTCTTCTTTTTGCATTTGTAGTTTCACAATTGATTTATATATGTATCTGTTTATCTTTCATCACCATAGTTTTTGAGCTTGTTTTTAAGTTTTGGGTTTTTATCTTAAACAATTTGCAGCTAAGAATACATGGAGTAAGCCCATGTATGATGCTTTTTTTTTTTTTTTTTTTAGTGTGTGTGTGTGTTCCTATAAAATAGTCATGGGCGGCTATGCTCCCCATGTTGTGTTCTCACTCCAAAACATGCACCATACCACTGCTGCTTTAGTATATGCAAGTATTTAGAAAATTATGCATCCTTGTAGGAACTAAAAAACAAAGTAATATAGTTCAATATGTATATACTATGCATGTGTATTTTGCTTCCATCCTTTTACAATATTGCATCTTTCATCATGTGTGAGCGACATTCATTTGATACAACCATGCTGGGGATCTCAAAGAGCTAAAATGTGATTTTGTGCATGCTAGTTGGATTGAATCTAGCTGTTTATATTGTGAGAAACTCTGTCCTTGTACATGCAACAACAAATATAGGAGATTCACTGTTCATCTATTGCATTGTGTAGTAGATGGTTGTATCTCAAAGATGATACGCATCAGACTGTTGGTTGATTTCTTTTTAGCCACCCACAAGGAATCCTCAAAAATCCTCCAGTTAAATGCTTGGTGTTGATTTGATTTTTTTGGGTTATAATCCATCCATGGCAGGGATTGCTGGATGAATGTTCTAGATCTCATGTAGGTGGACCAAGTTCACAGGTATAAAGTGCATAATATCCTTCCCCATAAACTGTTTTGTGGAAGTCAATATTATTTCTCATGTAAGCTTCATACACAGGAACTTAGAAATGGTACCGATGTCATGTATGAAGTCAAATAAAACCAAATAAACTGTGGCTGCCCTTATATGTTTTTTATCTTGAAAAATTGGGTAAAATGCCTAAAGGATGGGCATTTGGGTGCCCTTAAAAAGTGGGAAAAATGCTTTAAAGACAGACATTTAGGTGGATTTTCCCTTTGTTTTTAGCTTGAAAAGTGGGTAAAATGCCTAAAGAGTGGCATTTAGGTGACCTTACATGGATTTTTTTAATTTGAAACTAAGGGAAAAATGCCTCAAGGATGGGCATTTAGGTGCCTTTTCCCTTCTTGTTGTTTCTTTCTACAATTTAGAATACCTGATTAGGGATTTGTATTGCCGAATCCCCAATTAGGGATTTACATTATCGAATCCCTTTTTAGGGATTTGCATTGTCGAATCCTGAAATAGGGATTTGCATTATCTCATTGTCGAAGCTCAAGGAGTTTGGAGCTACTATTGTATTGGAATGATTCAACCCAGTAGATTTTGAATTTTTCTTCTTTCATTTTTCCTTTTAGAATTGTGTTTTGATCTGATAGAGTAATGGTTAAATGGGAAATTTTATTCAATGCCATCCCTTTTTTTAAATATGCTTCTTTTTTTTTTTTTTTTTTTTTTTTTTTTTGTGAAAAAAAATAAAAAATAAGATATACTAATCAGTTTGGTACTTATGACTATTGCATAAACCATATTCCCTTATGTATCTAATCTAATACGGTTGGTCCATGAGGCATGTTTTACTTCATTATCGGGCCACCATCAGATGTTTGAACCTTTTATGTGATGCCATGCCAGTACAATCATTGGGCATGTATTTGATGATGACCCTTTTTTACCTATGAGTTCGTTGTTTGTAAGATTGAAATACCTTGTTTAATCTTGTATTGTCTTAGTCCATTGACATTCGCCATTGAGTCCTTAAGTTGATAAATGCATGTGCATCATATTAGCTTGGCTATTTTATTTTATTTCTCCTTTTTAATGACTGAAATTATTAACAAGTATCTTCTCATTCTTCTTCTTCTTCTTCTTCTTCTTCTTCTTCTTCTTCTTCTTCTTCTTTCTTGTAGAATCTTAGCAATAGGGAGCTTGTTGAGACTACTAGGTGGAGATCACCTGTAATGTAGGGTCGTGGCGTTTGAGGGAGCTATTCTTCTCATTTCATCTCCTATGGTATACATGTTCCCCATCTTAATATGAAAAAATTGCATTTATTTGTAACACTTGGTTACTGTTGAAGCCTGCTTTAGCGCTTGGATGGTCTTAAATTCATTGCAATGCATTTGCTTCTCTCAAATTCCATGTATAATAGTGATGTTAATTTATTTATTTTTTGTGTTACCATTTTACATTTGAACCATGACCATATGCAATCTGAGGTGTGGGGAGGCTCAGACAGAAAATGCTTGCAACGAATGTTTATGAGTACTTGGTAATTTTGGAGTCCTTCTTGGTTAGGGTTTGGGCTGAAAGTACGAGTGCTGAAGCCGACGCTTTCGGAGCCCAAACTCATTCAGTGTCCTTAAGGCCCTAACTAAGTAAGCTTTCTGAAATTACATGGTTCTAAGTATCAGATTCAGTGTCCATGCATGCATCTACAAACGCATGTAAGATGCAACATGCGAAAAACTCATAACCTCAATTGTAGTCTTCCTAAGATCATAGCAATGACTCCTTTTTTCTTTTTCTTTTTTCTTATTAGTTATAAACATTTGGGTGCATGCCGTTAATTTCATAACATAAATCATGCAATCTAGCTAACTATTATAGATTTGATGGATGCATACCTGATTTGATCTTGTCGCATCACGACCAATCTACTGACTCCATCCAGATAAAATAGCTCAATCTTGAATGCGAATGGTGATTGGATAACTAAGAATTATCAGCTTTCATGTTAAATCAATGACCATGATTAATTTTAAGGAGTCACTATGGTGTAGTCCACTTGATATTTGGATTTGCTTTATTTTGGGGTCATGCCTTAAAGGGGGGCGGATTTGGTGAGACCTTGGACTCACCCAAGATGGTGCGGCCCTTACAATGGGGGCCACCTTAATGCATGCATGTAATATGTTTGCACGTTGTCCATCCATTTTTCCAAATCATTTTATGACATTATCCAAAATTGAAGCAGATCCAATTATCAGGTGGACCATATCATAGGAAACAACGGTGATTGACTATTAATGGGTCATGAAAGTTTTGGATCAAGCTGATATTTGTTTTCTCTTCATCCAAGCTTAAGTGACCTTATCAACAGATTGGATGACAAATAAACACTACATAACATTAAGATGGCCCTAAGAAGTTTTGGCTCTAGGGATGGGTATTACATTACTCTTCAATGGCCATGTTGAAAACTCCATTAATCTTAAATGGTTGTTACCATCTGATTCGGAGCATAAAAAATGGATGGCCATGTTCATTTATAATAAAAAGCAGATTAAACAATCCATACACATGATAACTGACGATCAAAGAAACAGTAGCTCAAATGAATTTCTTACTACCTCTGTTATAGGGAGTTTGAAGTTAAGTGGGCCATACTATAACCAATAGTGGGGATTGAATGATCACCATTGAAACTTTATTGGGGATTGAATGATGGGTGCTTCTATCCTAATGTGAACTGGTTAAACTGATGGATGGATTGGATATCACATGGATATTGCTGTTAGCTCCATAGAGTTTTTGGTTACATGAGCTCTTGTAGCAAGAAATTCATGTTTGAAAATAGGGCCTGGAATTTTGCCACAAGAACATTCTTGCAAGTAGGCTTAAATAGGTTTCTCCTTTTTCTTTGTGCAAGAATGAAATGAAGTCTTATTTTAGATCTTGACTATTGTATCAAGTTATGCTCATATTTAGGTCCATTGTTTGGTTGGATGCTTGTATTGGTGCCTTGATGTGGATGAGAACATGTTTGTTACTTAGTTGGTATGATAATTCCCTCCATCTCAGTCCTTTTATAATACCAATTGCAGGCTATTCAAACATTATAGATGATTTATTAGTAAATCATTAACTAGTTTTTAAGACCAGTTTCTCATTCTAGAGAATTTCACACTTTTAAACTGTTTAAGGGCCACAAAAGTTTTAGATCAAGCTGATATTTGTGCCATTTTTGAAGGTCCATGGAAGAAAAAGATCCTGCTAGAATTTGGTATTGTCACTCATTGTATTGCGCCTTAAAGAGTCAATGACCAATGCTTGACAAATGGTCTTTTGAAGATAAATGCCAAGGTGAACTATCACTAAAATATCATATCTATTCTCATTGGAGTGGCTTGGCCATTTGGACAGGCCGTGTTTATGTATTTTCTTGAAATTAATGGAGTAGACTCGGATGTGCGTTAGAGCTATCTGGATGAGTGGGGCTCCCTGGAAGGTGGGAACCTCTATTATGACCATGATGAAGCTGTCATTTCCTATAGAAAATATTGGAATGGCCTAACCATTTGGACAGGCCGTGTTTATGTATTTGCTCGAAATTAATGGAGCAGACCTGGATATGCGTCAAAGTTATCCAGATGAGCGGGGGTCCCTGGAAGTTGGGAACCACTGTTATGACAATGATGAAGCTGTCATCTCCTATGGACAACATTGGAGTGGCCTGGCCATTTGGACAGACCATGTTTATTTATTTGCTCAAAATTAATGGAGCAAATTCGGATGTGCGTTGGAGCTATCTGGATGAGCGGGGGTCCTTGGAAGGTGGGAACTGCTGTTATGACTATGATAAAGCTGTCATTTCCTATGGATAGCATTGGAGTGGCCTGACCATTTGGACAGGCCATGTTTATATTTATATTTGCAGGGACCACACCCTTAACCTAAACCTCACCCTAAACTTATAACCTATAACCTAAACCTATAGTTATAACCTAAACCTATTCTCAAATCCCAAAACTTGTAACCTAAACCTAAACCTAAACCTAAACCTATAACCTAAACCTAAACCTATAACCTATAACCTAAACCTACACCTCTATAACTTAAATATAAACCTTAACCTATAACCTAGACTTATAACCTTAAACTAAACCTATTTTCAAATCCCAAAACCTATACTTATAACCTAAACCTAAACTTGAATCTTAACTTAAACTTGAAAACCCTAACCTATAACCTAACCTAAACTTATAACCCTAAACCTAAACCTATAATCTACACTTATAACCTAAACCTATAACCTTATTCTAAACTTAAAACCTAACCTAAACCTTAACCTATAACCTAAACTTATAACCTTAACCTAAACCTATTCTCTAATCCCAAAACCTATACTTATAACCTAAACCAAAAGCTATAACCTATAACTTAACCTAAAACCTATAACCTATAACCTAAACTCAATTCCCTAAACCTTAACCTACACCCTAACCTAACCTAAACCTATATCCTAAACTCAATTTCCTAAACCTATAACCTACACTTATAACCTAACTATAATATAAACCTAAAACCTAAACTTAAAACCCAAATGTAAACCCGATCCCGAACCTAAACCCGATTTCATAAACCTAAACCTTAACGTATTCTCAAATCCCTAACCTAAACCTACACCTAATCTTAATCTCAACTCCCTAACTTAAAACCTAAACTTAACCTATTCTCACATCCCTAAGGCTATAACCTATAACCTATAACCTATAACCTAAAACCTAAACCTAAAACCTAAACCCAAACCTAAAACCTAAATGTATTCTCAAATCCCTAAACCTAAACCTACACCTAATCCTAATCTCAACTTCCTAACCTAAACCTAAACCTAAACTTGAAAACCCAAGCCTAAACCTAATCCCGAACCCGAACCTGATTTCCTAAACCTAAACCTTAATCTATTCTCAATTCCCTAAAGCTATAACTTATAACCTAAACCTAAACCTTAACCTAAACCTTAACCTAAACCTATAACCTGAACCTTAACCTAAATCTAAACCTATAACCTTAACCTAAACCAAAACCAATGATCTAAACCTTAACCTATAACTTATAACCCATAACCTAACTTATAACCTATAACCTAACCTTAACCTTAACCTAAACCTAAAACCTAAACCTTAACCTATAAACTATAACCTAAACCTAAACCTAAAACCTAAATATATTCTCAAATCCATAAATCTAAACCTACACCTAATCCTAATCTCAACTCCCTAACCTAAACCTAAACCTAAACTTGAAAACCCAAACCTAAACCCGATCCCGAACCCAAACCCGATTTCCTAAACCTAAACCTTAACCTATTCTCAATTCCTTAAAGTTTTAACCTATAACCTATAACCTATAACCTAAACCTAAAACCTAAACCTAAACCTAAAACCTAAATGTATTCTCAAATCCCTAAACCCAAACCTACACCTAATCCTAATCTCAACTCCCTAACCCAAACCTAAACCTGAACTTGAAAACCCAAACCTAAACCTGATTCCGAACCCGAACCTGATTTCCTAAACCTAAACCTTAACGTATTCTCAATTCCCTAAAGCTATAACTTATAACATAAACCTAAACCTTAACCTAAACCTAAACTTATAACCTTAACCTAAACCAAAACCTATGACCTAAACCTTAACCTATAATTTATAACCCATAACCTAAACTTATAACCTATAACCTAACCTTAACCTTAACCTAAACCTAAAACCTAAATCTTAACCTATAACCTAAAACCTAAATGTATTCTCAAATCCCTAAACCTAAACCTACACCTAATCCTAATCTCAACTCCCTAACTTAAACCTAAACCTAAACTTGAAACCCCAAACCTAAACCTGATCCTGAACCTAAACTGGAAACCGATTTCCTAAACTTTAACCTTAACCTATTCTCAATTCCCTAAAGCTATAACCTATAACCTAAACCTAAACTTAAACCTAAAACCTAAATGTATTCTCAAATCCCTAAACCCAAACCTACACCTAATCCTAATCTCAACTCCCTAACCTAAACCTAAACCTAAACTTGAAAAGCCAAACGTAAACCCGATCCCGAACCTGAACCCGATTTCCTAACCCAAACCTTAACCTATTCTCAATTCCCTAAAGCTATAACTTATAACCTAAACCTAAACCTTAACCTAAACCTATAACCTAAACCTATAAACCTATAACCTTAACCTAAACCAAAACCTATGAACTAAACCTTAACCTATAACCTATAACCCACAACCTAAACTTATAACCTATAACCTAACCTTAACCTTAACCTAAACCTAAAACCTAAACCTTAACCTGTAAGCTAAAACTTAAACCTATACCTAAAACCTAAATGTATTCTCAAATCCCTAAACCTAAACCTACACCTAATCCTAATCTCAACTCCCTAACTTAAACCTAAACCTAAACTTGAAAACCCAAACCTAAACCCGATCCCGAACCCGAACCCGATTTCCTAAACCTAAACCTTAACCTATTCTCAATTCCATAAAGCAATAACCTATAACATATAACCTATAACCTAAACCTAAACCTAAACCTAAACCTTAACCAAAACCTATAACCTATAACCTATAACATATAACCAAAACTTATAACCTATAACCTAACCTAAACCTAAACCTAAAATCTAAACCTAAACCTATAACCTAAACCTATAAACTAAAAACTAAACCTAAACCTAAAACCTAAATGTATTCTCAAATCCCTAAACCTAAACCTACACCTAATCCTAATCTCAACTCCTTAACCTAAACCTAAACTTGAAAACCCAAACCTAAACCCGATCTCGAACCCGAACCCAAATTCCTAAACTTAAACCTTAATCTATTCTTAATTCCCTAAAGATATAACTTATAACCTAAACCTAAACCTATAACCTAAAACCTATACCTAAACCTAAAACCTAAATGTATTCTCAAATCCCTAAACCTACACCTAAACCTAAACCTAAACTTGAAAACCTAAACCTAAATCCTATCTCGAACCCGAACCTAAACCTAATTTCATAAACTTAAACCATAGCCTATTCTCAATTCCCTAAAGCTATAACTTATAACCTAAACTTAAACCTAAACCTAAACCTATAACCTTAACCTAAACCTAAAACCTAAATATATTCTCAAATCCCTAAAACTAAACCTTAACCTATTCTTAATTCCCGAAACCTTAACCTATAACCTAACTTAAACCTAAACCTATAACCTACATGTATAACCTAAAACCTAAATGTATTCTTAAATCCTAATCCTAATGTTAAGTACTTAACCTAACTTAAACCTAAGCCTACACCTAATCCTAATCTTAACTACTTAACCTACACCTAAACTTGAAAACCCAAACCCGAACCTGATTTCCTAAACCTAAACCTTAACCTATTCTCAATTCCCTATAACTATAATCTATAACCTATAACGTAAACCTAAACCTAACCTAAATAACGTTAACCTAACCCTAAACCTAAAACCTAAATGTATTCTCAAATCGTTAAACCTAAACCTACACCTAATCCTAATCTCAACTACTTAACCTAAACCTAAACTTGAAAACCCAAACCTAAACCCGATCCTGAACCTGAATCTGATTTCCTAAACATAAACCTTAACCTATTCTCAATTCCCTAAAGCTATAACCTATAACCTAAACTTAAACCTAATCAAAACCTATAACCTAAACCAAAACCAAAACCTATAACCTTAACCTAATCCAAAACCTATAACCTAAACCTTAACCTATAACCTATAACTTAACCTTTGTAAGGCCCGTATCCTAGTTCATACTATTCCGTCAACTTCTGCGGTCCTCTCTGTCGAATTCTGACAACCTTCGACCTTTATTCGACATTTGCACGTGATCCTAAGACGAGTCGTACAAACCTGAGTTAACTCAATTTGAGAGTTGTACCATTGTGACTGTATTGTCGCCACGGATCCAACGTTGCATCTTACACACCGATCCGATACCCTAACCAGGAGATGTGGGCCCGCATTCAGTTCGATGAAAACGCCGCGCGTTGCAAAACCCAGGAGAATCTCTACAACATGTCATCTCAATCCATCAATCAATCCCATCAAGGGTTAAGTACACATCACCTTTCACCCATTACCAAGCAACTCCAAAGTTAAAAAGTTCTTACACAAGCCCATACCTTTCTTACACAAAGTACCTCAAAAGTCAAAAAGTTCTTACACCCATCACTCACCACATCCATTACTCCATCACCCATCTCTCTCTTTACAACCCTCTCTCTCTCATTTCTCAAGCACATTCCCAAGCAAGAAAAATTCACACGTTCAAGCCTCTTCAAGTCCTCCCTAGCAACAAGTGTGGCCCACTTTCCTACCCTTTCATCTCCCATCTTAACCATCCAAACTATATCTCCTTCGTTATGATCGAAACTAAGGAGCAAAGGAAGCCTGAGGAGTATGAAGAAGTGGACGGTGAGTGATCTTGGACCTACACTCTCATTTTATTTCTTTTTTATGATTTATGGGCCTACATATGGTGGGACCCACCTTGATGTATACTTTGTATCAAGAGGGGCCTATAGTGGCGGGGCCCCTCCATCATCGCGGACACCTCCCTCGCTCCCTCCCTCTCTCTCTCTCTCTTTCTCATATCTTGTGGCCCACCTGATGAATGAGTGGTACCCACGCTGTCATGGTGAAGCCTACCTTGCTGTACGTAATCCACCAGCATGTAGACCCTACCATAGCAGCATGCGGGGCCAATCATGATGTATGATGTATGTGAACATCCAGCCGTTCGTCCAGGTCTGGATGTGGACGTGCTGGGTATATATATAGATATAATATATATGTAAGGATCTTTACATATTATATATAAATATATAGGATGATATGGTGGCCCCACGTGGGACACACCAGATGTATATTTATATATATAAATATAATATATGTATATTGCGGTGGGGCCACATCCACGTGGGATGGGCCCACCTTGATGAGCGTATTCTTCATCCCCATCGTCCATTTGATTGGGACGGTGGGATGGTACCCTGAAGTAGGTGCTCTATTCACGCTATTCATTTATAAGGGCCACACCAACTGACAACGTCATCAATTTCTATGGACCCCACGTTAATGTGTGTGTCTTACATCCACACCGTCCACACCATAAGACGGTGGGGCCTTTGACGTATAGCTGCTGTATGTGCAGCAGTAGGGCCATGGGTTCGAATTTAATCCAGACCATCCATTTGAGGATGCTGCTGGATTGTTGTCCAGTAGCTGTGGCAACACCATGATGTATCTGCTTTACATCTAGACGGTGAGTGCCACCGAGATGTACATGTGTAATTTGCATTGCCCATATATGGACCCACCTGGGCATATTTATTTCATATCCACACCGTCCATTTCTAGACGGTGCAGAAGGGGGGGGGGGGGGGGGGGGGGGGGGGGTCGACATTGATGCATGTGTTTTATGCAATCCGTCCATCTATTTTGGACATGGGACGTGTGGGACCCATGTGCTATATGGTTTGCATCCACACCATTAGTCCATATGGTCCCACCTTGATGATGTGTTGATCTACTGTCCAGCCCTTGCACGGTGGGTCCCAACCTTAATGTATGTATGATATTCTCATCGTCCACCTGGACTGATGGGTGATATGAAGGGCTCACCATGATGAATTTGTTTTAGACATCCTGTCCGTCCATCTGGTGGGACCCATTCCTGCTGTCTAGACCATCCATTTGGATGGTGGGCCTAGCCACCTCACCAGCTACATAGCTATGTTTTGACGTCAGTAGGTCTGTGGGACCCCTGACCATGATGTATGTGTTTTATATACGTTGACCATATGTTTTTGTTAAGTCATGAGTGGTCCCATTAGGCCCATGTAATGTATTTATGACCTTTGAATCAGGACCATTTGATATATTTGAGGCCCATATAATGGGGTCCACCTACTTGAATCTGAGGCCCATGGGTGAGGCCCAATATGATGTATTCAAGGCCCATGGGCGAGGCCTAATGTGATGTATTCAAGGCCCATGGGTGAGGTTGATGCATTCAAGGCCCATGGGCGAGGCCCAATGTGATGTATTCAAGGCCCATGGGCGAGGCCCAATGTGTTGCATTCGAGGCCCGTGGGTGAGGCCCAATGTGATGTATTTGAGGACCATGTGTTGCGGCCCATGGTGATTTATATGTAGCCCTTGTATGACACCCATCGTGATGTGTACTAGGCCTTTGTGTGAGGCCATGGGCCCACCATATGTTTCACCCTATGTGGGCCACTCCTTGGGAGCAATGTTGGTTGAATATCCACATTAATAGGGAATGATGGTTGGATGTCCACATTGTGACCTTCCCTTAGGCCTTGTTAGGCCCATTCTCATCATTCCCTTAGTGGGTTGACCCAAATAAGTGGGTCCCATTTTTTGTAGACGGATGGCTCCGTGCTATCGAATTTGATATAACCACGACCGAGTGCCGATCTTTATACTATGGTTGATCGGCTGATCATCTATGGATCCCACTTTGTTTATCTACTGATTATTGATGGAATTATCAAGGTCGACGTCGATTATCAACCCTGATTATCGATGCTAATTATCGGTGCCGACGATTTGCCGATTCCATTTAGCGATCGAGGCCGATTATCATGACCGATTGCTAATTTTTGATTGACGTGACCAATTTGCCGATTCCAATTATTGACCGATTTTGATTGTCATGGCCGATTGCTGATTAGTGATCGAGGCTATTTATCATGACTGATTGTTGATTTCGATTGATGTGACCGATTTGTCGATTCCGATTATTAACCGATCCCAATTGTCATGACCGATTGCTGATTAGCGATCGAGGTCGATTACCGTGACCGATTGCCAATTTCCAATTGACTTGACTGATTTGCCAATTCCGATTATCAAGGCCGATGGTATAGGCCGATTCCAATTGTCGAGGCCGAGTATCGAGGCTAATTTTGAGTGTTAAGGCCGATTCTGATTGCTAAGGCCCATTGTGATATATTCGAGGCCCATGAGAGGTGGCCTATTGTGATATATTTTTGGCCCATATGTGAGGCCCGACTTGATGTATATTAGGCCGTGGGAGGGTCCATTGCGATGTATATTAGACCCGTGAGATGTGACCCACTTGATGTATATGTGGCCCATGAGTGAAGCCCATCATGATGTGTATTAAGCTCTTGAGTGAGGCCCATTGTGTTGTATATTTGGCCTTAGTGTGAGGCCATGAGTCCATTGTATGTTAGGCTCTATATGGGCCATTCCTTGGAAGCAATGTTGGTTAAATGTCCATATTGTCAAGGTTGATTGTCGATGCCGGTTATTAATACTGATTATGAGTATGTGACCGCATAACATCATGATACATGCCCATACACATCATCTGCATGTTTGTTATGAGATGTGGTTAACCATTGCATATGTCATTGGGCAGGTTGTTATAAGATTCCTTGATAGGCAGAGGTTATCTCACATTAGCGTACGGTATGCGCAGGATTGATGCATAACTGGATTGTATGACTCATGCATCTTATATTGTGGGTTGTGATTACTGTTCGCCCTAGCGACATCAGGGCCATAGCCTCCACAGGCATATCGTGGATGGATAGAGGGGACACTAAGAATGTTTGGTTCTAGCATCGGGCTGTCATAGATGGTCATAAGTGAAAATCCTTAAAACCCTCTTGGTACTAGAGGATGCCCCAATGTCGAGACCAAGTGGATATACATGAGCGCCGAGTGTCAAATACCAAGAGGCTGCGTCTCCCACTGTGTCATGTTTGGTTGGGAGGGGGTGTGGCCTTTCCCGCTCGAGGGAGCAGGCATAGCTAGGCTAAGTTTGACTAGCTCGAGGAATGAGTCTGCAATCAACAAGTCGGGTAGGTATTGACAAACTACTGGCTAGGCGGATGGTGAGGACTTTTCCACTTACTCAGTTTGTGCTTGATGGGGCGACAGGTGGTGTGGAGTATACTAGACCCCGGTGATGATCCCAAGGAAGAATCGTACTGATATGTGGACTTATTGAGCATGAGTTGCATACTCATTCATTCATTCATTCACTATCCACTCGGCTGGTGGTACGCAGCTATTTGTTATGTGTGCCTTCGCAATAGTCAGGATTTCGGTTGGGGCGCGCGACTAACCTGAGATCAGGAGTCTACCACATTGAGTCTAACTGTCCAAATTTAGGTATGAGATTGGTTTGGATAGAAGTCTCTTGTGATGGACCCCATAGCTTACGATACTACGTATTATCATCTTGACTTCACACTCTAGCATGATCATTTCATTCGCACCACATATTGCATTACATCTGCGGCATATGACATTTTGGGTTGCTATGTTTCCGTACTTATATGGTCTAGACGGACTTAGAAAGATTTACACATTGCATTGCATCCTCGACATCTGATATTTGACTCTCTATGACTCCTCATTTGCCTAGCTGATCTGTATTGCATACTCTGATAATTTATGATCTCGTCAATATTTCTGTTTACTCTGATAATTCCTGATCCTGTCAGTATTTCTGTTTATTTTGGTATTGTATGGTTTATGAATTACTAGTATTTCAGGTATTGTATGATTATGGTATTGTATTAAATACTCGGCACTTACCTTGTGCACACACTTACACCACCCTCTAAGCTTTTTATAAGATTATGCACGATAAATGCATGCAGGTGATGTTAGGTTGCAGCAGTGTGGAGCTTGAAGCATGTATCTAACTTCTGGAGCTTCAATTGTTACATATGTATTTCCTTTTCAGCATTGTATTCAAATGTTTATATAAGTAGATATATGATGATGATTTTGCCTTTATGATTTGGGTATACTTGTGGTTATGCTTCTTATGAGACAAATGTACGTTGAAAAATCCTCGTAGAATCCCAGGATTAGAACTTGGCGTACGGACGCCAGGAGCCGAGACTGGAGTACTACGAAGGCTCTCGGCACCGAGTTCGACGATCGGGATTCCTATGAATCTGATTTCTGAGTTTGGGGCATGACAACCTTAACCTAAACCTAAAACCTAAACCTAAACCTATAACCTAAAACCTAAACCTATAAATTAAAACCTAAACCTAAACTTAAACGTAAAACTAAATGTATTCTCAAATCCCTAATCCTAAACCTACACCTAATCCTAATCTCAACTCCTTAACCTATACCTAAACCTAAACATGAAAACCAAAACATAAACCCGAACCCGAACCCGATTTCCTAAACCTAAACCTTAACCTATTCTCAATTCTCTAAACTTATAACCAATAACCTATAACCTAAACCTAAACCTTAACCAAAACCTATAACCTTATCCTAAATCATAACCTAAACCTTAACCAAAACCTAAACCTTAACCTTAACCTAAACCTAAACCTATACTTATAAATTCTAATTTATTTTATAAAAGTTCATTTACAGTTAAGTTATTTTCTTAATAAGTTTATTGCCTTAATCTATTATTTACGAAACTGCAGGATAAATTTGATTTGGATTTGAGTGTTCTACACATCTCCCATGCCATCGACGATATGATCAAGGAGTGGTTTAAGGATTACCGCGGTAAGTTGTTTTAAGCTCTCCCTGCACACTTACCCACCGATGCCCCACCACCTCCGCCTTTATCTTTGTGATTTTTTATATTTTTATTTATGATGTTAAACTTATATATATTTATGTGTGAATGAATGTGATGCGGATAAGATTGTTTGTGTTTGGATGAATGTACTTTTATGTTTGGATAGATTTACTAGTTTGGGTTTATATGGATGTGAGTATGAATATGATGAAATATATTATAACAGGTGTATATATTATAACAGGTGTATATTAGGAATTTTGTGTTGGAATATTGTTTTTTTTTAAAAGAGACTTTTACCTATGAAAATTTTCATAGGTAAAAGTTTTGTAAATATTTTTAGCAATGAAAACTATCATTGCTAAAATTTTAACAATTAGTTTTTAGCGACGAACATTTTCGTTGCTAAAAGTCTTGTAATTATTTTTAGCGACGAATATTTTCGTCGTTAAAAGTTGAACGAATATTTTTTAGCAGCGAATATTTTTGTTATTAAAAGTCTTGTAATTATTTTTAGCGACGAATATTTTCGTCACTAAAAGTGGAACGAATATTTTTAACAGCGAATATTTTCATTGCTAAAAGTCTTGTAAAGTTTTTTTTAATGATGAATATTTTCGTCTATAAAAGTGGAACGAATATTTTTAACAGCGAAAATTTTTCGCTGCTAAAAGTATTGTAAAGTTTTTTTAATGACGAATATTTTCGTCACTAAAAGTGTAATGAATATTTTTAGTAGCGAAAATTTTCGCTGCTAAAAGTCTTGTAAAGTTTTTTTAACGACGAATATTTTCATCGCTAAAAGTGGAACGAATATTTTTAGCAGTGAAAATTTTCGCTGCTAAAAGTCATGTAAAGTTTTTTTAGCGACGAATATTTTCGTCATTAAAAAGCTTAACTTTGGCAACGATTCAACATTTTCACCGATAAAACCCTTCTGCTTCTGTCTTTTAGTGACAAATTTAGCGACGAAAATTTTCGTCGCTAAAACTTTTTAGCTACGAGAATTTGGCTTTTAGTGATGAAAATTTTCGTCATAAAAGTGGGATTTCTTGTAGAGAAAATCAGCGTGGTCCAATAAAGAAGTGGGCTACATATATGTGGAATGTCTAAGTTGGCCAATTTTCCTTGCAATCTTTTTTCCTTCCCCTCGATATTGAAAGACTTGCCTAATTTTTGGTGGAGTTCAAGACATAATAGAGCTTATCTAATGAACATATGTTGCCAGGGAAAAACAAGGGCATATGGTGAAGGTCCAGACATGATAGAGTTTATTGGACCACATCATGTTGATCTTCCATATGTTGTTGGGGAGAACATTGCTATTTATTTATAGACAAATATAAAATTCATTGAGTTTTTCCGATCCCATTGTGTGCCAACATCAAATAGGTATGGTAGATCCAAGCCATTGCTCAGAAGAACCTTGACATCGTTTGGCCTATCCAAAATCAATGTGGTCCAATAAAGAAGTAGGTTATACATATATGGAGTGTCTAAGTTGGCTAATTTTCCTTGCAATCTTTTTTCTTTCCCCTTCAATGGAAAGACTAGCCTAACTTTTAATGAAGGTCAAGACATGATAGAGCTTATCTAATGAACATATGTTGTCAGGGAAAAACAAGGGCATATGATGTAAGCAAAGAAAAAGAGTAAATGAATAATAAAAGGAAAAAAAAAATGAACATAGAGATTCATGTGGTTTAACAACTTACCTACATCCATAGGAGATCAACACGAGCTTTCTTCTTTAGTTATAAGAGAGGAATTTAAGATTACAAGGCTCACACCCTGCAGCCCCTCTCCATACACAAGATCTCTCATGAAGGAATTTCTATTAAAATATTTCAAAACAAAGTAACTAAAAATATTTTTTTAATTGATGTGTGCATTGATATGTCTTAGTGCATTAATGTAATAATTTAAAATTGAAGACCATTTTTTTTTGAAATTGTAATAATGTACGGATATTTCTAAACTATTTCTCCATGTGCATTCATGTGGCCTATAAAATTTGGATTGTTACCATTGTTAGTAACAAATCTCTAATTGTTGGCCCATTAATTACCATCAGTAACTGTTTGAACCATCAGACGGTTACTACTCTTCCTGAAAACAATCATTCCCTAGTGCGCTATATAAGAGTCCTTCCCAAGTCCCTTTGTACACAACACACAACATTACATTCCACTGTTGACAGATGCCTTAAATTTGTTTGATTTTGGGTCTCTTGACCGGTCGAGAGCCTAGATCGACCGATCGAGTGGGCCGCTCAACTAGTCGAGGCCTGCTCGACTCAAAGTCCAGCGACCTATGTTTTTTGGTGCCTGGGCCGCTCGACTAGTTGAGGGGATAGCTCGAGTGGTCGAGCGGGTTGCTCGACCAGTTAAGGCACTCCTTCGCCTAATCGAGGGTTATAAAGATCCTGAGCGGACTGCGTAAATTTGAGGCGGTTTTCAGACTTTTTCAAAGGAGGTGTGTAAGTGGAGTTTCCTAAACTATAAATAGGGGTCCCTAGGGCTATTCTAAGGTATTCTAAGGCTCGTTAGAGTTATTCTAAAGGGTTTTAGGGTTATCAAGGGGTATAGTAAGGATGAGATTCGAGATTGTTCGAATCAGGTAAGTCCTCTCTCTTTGTAATTTATGCTTTTATAGTGGATTTCTGTCACTTTGTGCCTTGATTTTTTTTTTTTTCTGAAAGGGTTTTCCATGTTAAATCTTGGTGCCGTTGGATTACTATCTTAGATTTAGATCTGTGTGATTCCACAGACCAAATCCCAATAAGTGGCATCAGAGCAATCGTTGGGGCACAGATCTGAATCTTCAGGATTAAAAATAGTGAGAAGTACTAGGTATGATATTGAGAAGTACTCAGGGAAAAATAATTTTGAGTTATGGAAGATCAACATGATCAGTTCCTTAACCAAGTAAGGCGATGATGGTGCTCTTGAGGTGAGATATTTTAGTATGACTGATGATGAATGGAATACTCTTAATAAGAAGGCCTTACCCTCAATCCGCTTATGTCTCGCAGATGAGGTTCTTTATAATGTTTTGAGGGAGAAAACTGCGGCTTGTTTATGGGTGAAGTTAGAGGATATCTATGCAAAAAAATTATCTGAAAATTGCCTACACTTGAAGCGGTAATGGTATAACTTGAAGATGGCCCACATCATCATCTTTAATAAATTGGTTTACAAATTGTTGGATATGGAGGAAATGATTAAAGATGAGGAACAAGCATGTATGTTGCTGAATTCTCTTCCGGCATCGTATGAGTCATTCAAGGACACAATGTACTCCATGAATAAAATCCTGAGTGTCAACACCGTTATCTCAGCCCTTCAAGAGAAGGATATGAGAAAACTTAACGGTGACACAAGGACATCTTCTGATGCACTAATTACGAGAGGCATGGATTTTGAGCAAGATATACAATCTTCAAAATCTAAATCTAAATCTAAGGGCAAGGGCAAATAAAAACTAAAGTGCTGGAACTGTGGGATGTCTGGACACATGAAGAAGGATTGTACCAATCCTAAAGCAAAGAAAGAAAATTCAGCGGCTTCTTATAAGGAGTCCAATATTGTCACATCTGATGAAGAGACAAGTGGTGGTGAAGTTCTATATGTATCCATGATCGGAAATGTGCATGATAATTATGCCGATGAGTGGATCCTCAAAACATGAGCATCATATCACATGACTCCTCATCAGAGTTGGTTCACCAATTATAGAGAATGTCACAGTGGACAAGTTTTTATGGGCAATGACAATGCTTGTAATGTTGTGGCTATTGGTATGGTAAGCATTAAGATGTTTGATGGGATGGAATGTACCCTGACTAATGTCAGGCACGTTCCTAATATGATGAAAAGTCTAATTTCTCTCGTGTACTCGAGGCTATAGCGTGCAAGTTCACAAGTATTGATGGTGTCCTTAAAGTTTCAGAAGGGACACTTGTGGTTATGAGAGCACAAATGTATGGAAACCTTTACAGGTTGATTGGGAGCGCTTCATTAGGTGGAGCGACAACAAATATTACAAACTCCACGTCTCTACGTATATGACATACTCGTCTGGGCCACATGAGCGAGCGGGGCAAAAAGGTACTTTCTGATCGATGTTTGAACAATCTGATTATCTTTTAAATATGGAAAACATGTTTGTAAGGATTGGTTGATTATGTGCACTATGACGTGTGGGGTCAATCACCAGAAGTTTCCATTGGAGGGTCATCATGATTTGTTTCATTCATTGACGATTACTCCAGTAAATTTTGGGTTTAATTTATGAAACGTAAATCTGAAGTTTTCACCATATTTAAACAATTAAAGGTAATAGTGGAAAAATAGTCAGGGAGGAAAATAAAGGGTTTAAGGACTGATAATGGTGAAGAATTTACTTTCTTGGAGTTTAATATTATTGTAACGATGAAGGGGTCATTAGGCATAACATAGTGCGCCAGACGACCGAGCAAAATGGTGTGGCTGAGCGAATGAATCAGACTTTCCTTGAGAGGGCCAGATGCATGTTAAGTAATGTTGCGTTGTGTAAGGATTTATGAACAGAGGCCATTAACATGGCTTGTTATTTGGTGAACCGATCTCCTTTAACAATAATTGAATGTAAAATCTTAGAGGAAGTATGGAGTGGTCAGAAAATTGACTACTCAGATCTACGCATATTTGGTTGTGAGGCTTACTCTCATGTATCATCAGTTGAGAGAGATAAGCTAGAACATAGAGATAAAAAGTACATCTTTGTTGGCTATGGCATTAGTGTGAAAGGTTACAGGTTATTCGACAAGGTCACATGCAAGGTCTTCACTAGCCGTGACGTCAAATTCGATGAAGGCTCCCTATTTCGCAAGAATAATCAAAAGGAGCAAGAGGAACCAGAAAGGGTGATCATATACATATAGATTAACACAGATGATACTCAAGCAGAGACAGATGCGGAGATAAAGATATAAGATCAGGTGGAACAGCCACCCTTTAGAAGGAATCCACCTCATGATCATAGGTTACCGACAAGACATAGGGATGACTCTAATATTGCATATGCCCTCATTACAAATGAGGGGGACCCGTCTACTATTCAGAAGGCTCTTGATGACCCTGATGCAGAAAAGTGAAAGGTGACTATGGATGATGAGATGGACTCGTGTATAAAAATCACACATGGGAGCTGGTGGAGCTTCTTTTAGGTCGAAAAGCGATTGAATGCAAATGGTTATTCAAAAGGAAATAATATAGACACAAAGTTAGATTGGTAGTGAAGGGTTACACTCAGAGAGAAGGAATCGACTTCATAGAGATATTCACGCTAGTATTTAAGTAGGTGTTTATCAGTTTCGTGTTGGCACCGGTTGCCTAATACGATCTTGAGCTAGAACAAATGGATGTCAAGACTACATTCCTGCATGGGGAGTTGGAAGAGTAGATCTACATGAAGTAACCAGAAGGCTACAAACTTAAGGGGATTGAGAGAAAATTTACAGGTTAATGGGGTCGTTGTATGACCTGAAACAGTCACCTGGGCAGTGGTATAGAAAATTTGATTCTTTCATGGTGAGTCAGAAATTTACTTAGAGTGAATACGATTATTGTGTCTATTACAAGATACTGAGTGGTGACAGATTCATCATCCTATTACTGTATGTTGATGATATGTTGATCGTTTGTCATGATATGTATGAAATCAACATATTGAAGACTCGGTTATCAGGGACATTCGAGATGAAAGATCTGGAGGTTGAAAAGAGGGTTCTCGGTATAGATATTCATAAAGACAGGAAGAGGAGCAGGCTTGGAATGCTCACTTCAAGCTTTCCTCAGAATAATGTCCTAAACCAATGAGAAAAAGTAAGTTATGTCTCATGTGCCTTATTCAAATTCATTTGGCAGTTTAATGTATGTCATGATCTGTACGAGACTAGATATTTGTAAATGTTATCTTATTTAGCTCCTAGATTTGTCAAATTTTATTATGCTAAAACCTCTTGGAATCTGTATCTTATTTAACGGTTATTGTAAGATCAACTTCATGTTATCCTTACCAATCTTGTTTACATTTAAGTACAAGATTAAGGAGTTTAAGTATAAGATCAAGAAGCATACTTTTAAGAACAAGAAGTTCAAGTATAAGATCAAGAGGTTCAAGAACAAGAAGTTCAAGTACTAGATCAAGTCTTCAAGCTTCAACTACTTTAAGAGAATGATATATCAATCTCACAAGTAAGATTTATTTGACCCTAGATTGACCTTAGGATAGTTCATACAATTTGCACTTATATCATAAGTCATTTGATAATTTTATAAGTCATTTTTTGACCAGTCCTTTTCATGGTTTGATTAGTTCAGACACTGGCTCGACCAATCTAATGTTTGTTATGAATTTTTAGAATTTTCTATTGGACCCTCGACCAGTCCTAGAGACTGCTCGACTAGTCGAGTGAACAGTGCTCGACCAGTCAAGTACACTCGACTCAAAGTCCAGCAACATTTCTGGGTCCCACTCAACCATTCAAGTGCATGGGTCAACTAATCAAGCAGGCCACTCGACCAGTCGAGTAACAATCTTATCTTATCAGGCCAGAAATTTTGAAATGCTATTGGTCCTTCGACCAGTCATGCTGACCACTAGGCCAGTTGAGTGAAAGGTATTTTTGCCTATAAATTGAGGATGATTTTTAGAGTTTTTCAATTCATTCAAAGCTATTCAAGTCACAACTCTGAGAAACTTGTCCCCGCATTCGAGATGCTAATTGGTTAGTATTTAAGATTCTTTTAATTGCTTTTTTACATTTGATTTTGTGATCTCTATTCAATTCTATTTCTTTTGAAAAGAGAATATTGATTTTACCCTTTTTGAGATCAAAATCAAATCGAGTTAGCCAAGGTTGATTTAATCTAAAAATCATTTAGACCTAAGAACCCTTTCATATGTGAGATTGGACATTGAACATCTACATCGAATTGGTTCTACTAGGCTTCATCAGAAGAAGAATCTTCAGATAAGTACATTTTAATTCTCTGTATTTGGTTTGTAAGATTGCCAGAAAATCTTTTATTTTTGGTTTTGATCTCAATGAGTAGGGTTTTTTTTTATTGTAGTAGCCCTTTTAAAAACACTATTGTGAAGGTTTTGGGTAAACCTTGGAAAACCTATTTCATAGTGAAAGCCAATATCCCGTGAGTGAGGATATTGGGAGTGGAGTAGTTGTGTGGCTGTTTTTTAACAGTTGGTGTACACACATGTGAACCATTATAATTGATAGAGTTATGGTGAATGTTTATTATTGTACATTTATGGTGAATAATTGTAATTTATTTTCTGCACACGTGGTGAAATAGAAATAGATATTATTTCTATTTTATTCTTTATTCCTTTGTATTAGTTTTAGACTTTGATACACAGACCATTTTAGAAATCAAGTTGTCCTACCATAAGCCATTAGTTTTTGGTGTAAGGTTGTCCTTCGAATAACATCGGTATCAACCTCTTAATACTTGTGCATTTGAAGTTGCTATTTATTTCTGCTATTTGGGATTGATAAGTGCTATCTTGTTCTAGTTCTTTCTTAATTTCGCATTTAAACTTTTATTTGGCATAGTCCTATTCACCCCCCCCCCCCCCCCCAAGACTCTTAGCTCGGCCTTTTCAAGTGGTATCAGAGCCTAATAGCTCATTTATTTGGATTAATTTCCTTAGCTAACTGATGTAAGCTTATAGCATGTCAAATTTTGATAACCTTTCAATTACTAGGCTACCACCATTTGATGGCTCTAATTATACCTATTGAAAAGCTAGGATGAGAATTTTATTGAGATCTATCGATGAAAATGTGTGAAAATCCACAGTAACTAGGTGGAACCCACCTACCATTGAAGTTCTAGGCATTGATGGTATTAAAACTCTTAAGGTACCACCTTATAATACTTGGACCACTCTTCAGAAAAATGAGAGCAGTGCTAATGCCAGGGCTTTAAATGCAATTACTTGCACACAATCACCAGATGAATTCAAAAGGATTATATATTGTGATACTTCAAAACAAGCCTTGGATATCTTAAAAATGACACATGGGGGTACGACTACTGTCAAGAAATCTAAACTGCAAATCCTCACCACTAGGTTTGAGGAAATATGTATGGAAGAAAGTGAATCATTCATGGACTTCTATACTAAGTTAAATGACATAGTCAACTCAATGTGGGGTCTTGGAGATAGCATCCCAGAAAGTAAAGTCTATGTAAAAATATTGCGCTCATTACCAGTAAGGTTCAATTCAAAAGTCACTGTCATGCAGGTTGAAGAACTTGTTAGTTCTTTACATACCTATGAGTTAAATTTTAAGGCTTCCAAAGGTAAATCTATAGCCCTAAAATATTCTAATGGTATTTCTCATAATTCTAATAATTCTGATTGTGAAAACTCAGAGGATGATATGACACTTTTAGCCAAGAAGTTTTATAAAATTTTCAAAAGTAATTCAAAAACCCTCTGAGAAGAAAAATGGTAGATCTAAAACTTGGAAATCACTTAAAGACAGTCAATGCTTTAACTGCCATGAGTATGGGCATTTAACAAATAAATGTCCTAAGAAGGACAAGTCTAAAAAGAAAGGTATGTTGGCTACTTGGGATGAATCTTCCTGCTATGAAGTCTCTTCTTAGTCAGAAGATTATGAAACTGAGTAGATTAATGATGTTAAAGCCCTAATGACTCTAGCCAAGTTCACTTTCTTAGATAATGATGATTCAACCAGTGAAGAAAATCTGAGTAGTGACCATGAAAATGAAGAAGACCTTAAAGATGCTTGTGATGCCTATACAGGGAGAGTTGCAAAATAGTTGTAAATTTAAAACTTCAGGAAGAAAATTTTTCAAAATTCAAAGAGAATTTTGATAATCTAGTGTTAGAAAAATCACACTTTTAGATTACTTTGAAAAAACTAAGTGCGACTTAGATTTCAAAACATCCCAAGTTGAAAACTTAAAATTTGAAAATGAAAAGTTGAAACTAAAAGTCTTTTTTGCTTTTGAGTTTGAAGGACACATGGAGGTATGCCCAAGGTGATCCAAAATTAGAAAAACTTTTATCCGTATCCAGAAAATGTGGCAATCAATCTGAATTGGGCTATGATAAAAGTATTCATCCCAAATATAAGAATACCCCACCTAAATTTGTTAAAGAAGAGTCTTCTAACTTAAAAGGGAAAAGTCTGAATCAAAATAATTTTAAAAATACTAAAACTTTTCATACTTTAAAACCTAAAAGCAACCATATCAACTATAAAAATCAGAATAGTTACCCTTTAGCTGAAAAAATTGTTGACTTGCTTAAGGAGTTCTTAAAATCTAACTCAATGAGTAGGACTTACAACAATTGAAAACATAAGAAGATCAACTATGCTCCTAAACCAAAAACTGTAATGAAATGGATCCCTAAGGTTACTTGTTTGGTTACTTACACTGCTTTTAAGGCTTCAAGTCATTCAAAGTGGTACTTAAACAGTAGATACTCTAGACATATGATAGGTGACAAAGATTTGTTCACCAATCTCAAAGATATGGTTAATGGTTCAGTCACTTTTGGTGATGGTAGCAACTGCAGAATTGTTGGTCAAGGTCCGATTCAACTCTTTAACCTCCCTTTATTTATGAATATTTTATATGTGAAAGGTTTAAAACATAATCTATTAAGCATCTCTTAAATATGCGATAATAATCATAGTGTAAAATTTACCAACCAAGGATGTGAAATTTTGAATAAGAATGGTTTTATAATATTAACTGGCCGCAGAACTTTTGAGAACTGCTTCATGGTCAATGATTCAAGATCATTTAAGCTATCGTGTTTCATGGTCTAAATTGATGAGACTGAATTATGGCATAAGTGCTTAGGATATGTACACTACCACAACTTGTATAGATTGAGCAAAAATAAATTGGTAAGAGGTTTACCCAAAGTAAAGAAAGTGGATAAAATATGTGACGAACGCCAACTTGATAAAAAAACTAGGAGTGCTCACAAAAAGGTGAACTCCAATGCCACATCTAAACCACTCGAACTTCTTAACATTAATCTCATTAGACCAACTAGAACAGAGAGTCGAGGTGGTAAGAACTATATTCTGGTCATTGCAGATGACTTACCAGGTATACTTAGGTAAGTCTTCTTAAGAGAGAAATTAGAAACTCTCGACAAAGTAAAAAGGGTACTTAAACATATTCAAATTGAAAAAGAATCACAAGTCACTAAGATCTGTAGTGATCATAGTTCTGAGCTTAAAAATAGGAGTTTTAAGAAATTTTACAGTGACCAGGGAATATCACATGAATATTCTACACCCAAAACACCACAACAAAATGGTGTAGTGGAAAGGAAAAATAGAGTGCTTCAAGAAATGGCAAATGTAATGCTAAATAGTATGAACGTGAGATCTGTATCCTAGCTCGTACCATTCCTAGGCTTCCACAGTCCTCCCGATCAAATTCCAGTGACCTGCGATTTGTTATCAGCATTTGTGCGCGATCCTGAATAGTGTCCCGTATATCAGAGTCGGCTAGACTCGAAAGTTGTATCCTTGCGACCACGTTGTTGCCGTGTTTCTCATGCTGAAGCGATACCTAGGACAGAAGATGTGGGCCCACGTTCAGTTTTAAGAAAATGTCGCGTATTGCAAATCTCAAGAGAATATGTCCCATCAAATGTCAAGTACACACCCCATCACTCCCATCCCCAAGTACCATACCCATCCCCAAAGTCAACTTTCCATCACTTCACCCATCCCTCTTCCCATCATTCAATCACTCACATTACCTCTCTCTCTCTCTCATTTTTCTTCCAAGCTTAATGAGAGAAATCTAATGTCCAACCTCCATAAGAGAGCTTGGTGTGGCCCACCTTCTTACCTACCATCCCCACCATCCAAGGTCCATCTCGACCGTTGAATCGCACCCCTTAGAGATCTAGATTGCATTAGTGGAAGAAGGAAGAAGAGATCAAAGGTGGGTGTTCTTCTAAGTTTGATTTGTGTGATTTTGATGATTTGAGGGCCCACTTGTGGTGGGACCCATCTTGATGTATGCATTATTTAAGGGAGGGCCTAATAGTGGCGGGGTCCCTCCCCTTCACGTTTCTTTCTCCCTCCCCTTTCTCTGATTGTGGACCATCTTGAAGTAAGCCTGATTGGACAATTCAGACCGTTTAACAGGTGGGTCGGCATTGCTGTCCACTCTGCTGGACTGGCTGTCCAGTTGGACGGTTTGGATGATGGGAAAAACACATATATCGGCTTGATCTAAGGGATAGGTGGGCCATGTTAGCGTGGGCCCTAGGTGGAGTGGCCCTGATTAGGGTGGGCCAGATGTGTCAGGACCTATTGGACGACCTACAGTCCAGACCACCCAGCAGGCCTAGACAAAGGCAAAACTCAAGTAGTAGTTTGATTCAAACTGTGGGCCACTCATGTGGACCCTCTTTGATGTATGCATCTAATCCACACTATCCATCTTATTTCCCAGCCCATTTTAGGCAATGAGCTGAGAAAAGAAGCCATTTCAAATATTTGGCGGGCCATATCACAGGAAATAATGTATATATTGTTAAAAATCTGTTAGGGCCCACTATGATGTTTTTGTGGATAAAAAATATTGAATATTGGGCTTGTTAGATTCGTCCCGGGCCATAGAACCCAGCCAATAGACTGGATCATCTTGATATGGGTCCCACCTATGAAAGACCTTAATAAAAAATAAAAAATATAGTTGGCGCTGCTGCTTCTAGCGTCCAGAGGACACTGGAGTGAGAAGTGTCTGATGCTTATAAATGGGCAGGGAGAGTGGGCCCCACCTCAGGCCCTCACCATGATGCATGTGGAGCATCCACACCGTGCATTTAATGGGTCCCCTTTAGGCATGGGATTACCCCAAAAATCTATCATTCATGGCACTCAGGTGGTCCACACCACTAGGAGCAGGAGATTGAACATTTACCATTGAAACCCTTTTTTTGGGTTAGAGGAGTTTTGGATCTGTATGAAATTTGTTTTTCATCTTAATCTAGGTCTTTGTGACCTTATTGATAGATTGGATGGAGAATAAACATTATGGTGGGCCACACGTGTGGTCTTACCAGAATGGTTGTTGTAAGTGTTATGTTTTCTAGCTCCCTTGATTGTCAAAATTTGTAATCCCAAAATATCTTGGAATTTGTGTCTTGTGTAACACATCTACATATTTAAGATTGTTGCATCTCATGTACAAGAACAAAGGTCTTTATCCCAAGAACTTCAAATGCAAGAACAAGTGATATACATACTCAAGTACAATATCATATGATAGTTCACTCCTTCAAGCTTCAAAGTTCAAGGTTCCAATGCTTCATCTAAAGGCAAGACAATAGTCTTTACTTCGGTACTCAAAGCTCAAGATGAATACAAGTCAAGTACTTCAATTTTAAGCTTCAAAAAGTCTCAAGTTCAAGCTTCATCATATGTCAAGAGCTCTAGCTTCGTGAACTTCAAAGAACAACTATCAACTAAAGCTAAAGAAGATTCAATGTTCATACATCACTTATAAGGTATGAATGACCTTATATTGACCATAGGATATGTCATTTTGAATACATAATTTAATTAGGATTTTATAAGTGCATAGTCTATTTTTTAACTAGTCTTAGACTAAGTTTGACTAGTCCTAGTACTAGCTCGGCCAGTCCAAGAAATCCTTGACCAGTCCTAAGTTTGTTACTAATTTTTGAGATTTTTTATTATTGCCTCAACCAGTCCTGAAGACTGTTCAACCAATCCTGTAGGCTCGACTCAAAGTCCAGTAACTAAATTGAGTCCCACAAGACCAATCGTGGATAAGACTCGATTGGTCAAGCAGGCCCTTCGACTAGTCATGGAACGACCTTAACTTATTGCGCCCAAATTTTCGAAAGTTTGTTAGTCCTTCGACCAGTCGAGCTAACCTTTGGATCAGTTGAAGAAGCAATTTCTGCACTTATATATAGAGCACGATTTTCAAAGTTTGATATCTAATTCAAGCAAAATCAAGTCACCGCTCTAAGAGGTAAGTTATTGATATTCTTAAGCTATTTAGTGCTCGTTTTAGATTCTCTTTAATTAGCTTTCTTTGCATTTGATTTTAATTTTCTACATTCCAATCTTATTTGAAAGAGGGATTGAAGTTTTCCCATTTCTTAGTATCAAAATCAAATCAAGTTAGCTCAAGGCGATTTAAATCTAAAATCAATTTAGAATTTAAAACCTTTTCATAAGTGAGTGTGAACATTGAACATCTACGTTGAACTTCTACTCCGAATTGGTTCTACCGGGTTGCATTAAAGGAGAATATCCATATAAGTATTTTATAGTTTTGTAAATTCATTTTTTTAGTTTCATTGAGATTGTACCAGAAAAATCTCTTTGTTTTGATTTGTCTGAGGTGATTCAGAAAACTAAGAGTGTGGGGTTTTTGAATTGTGTAAGTCCACTTGAAAGACACAATTGTGAGGGTTTTAGGTGAACCTTTAAAAACCTATTTCTTAGTGAACGCTAATATCCACTGCATGAGGATATTAGGAGTGGAGTAGTTGTGTGACTATTTTTCAAAACAATTGGTATACACACAAGTGAACCACTATAATTTCCGGTCTTATGGTGATTAATTGTTTATTTCATTGTGTGGATGTTGTAATTTCTCTTTATGCATTTGTGGAGAACGTTGTAATTTTTTTATGTATGTGTGGGAATGTTGTAATATCTTAGTTATTTTCTTTGCTATTTATTTCTTTATTCTTTTGTATTAGTTTTAGTTTTTGATACACAGACCGTTAAAGGAATTAGGTTGTCCTACCATAAGCCATAGGTTTTTGGTGTAAGGATCTCCTTAGAACAACATCTGTATCAACCTCTCAATACTTATACACTTGAGGTTGTTATTCATTTCTGATTGTTGGATTGTTTAATTACTATTTTTATTTGTAACGACCTAGAAAAATCCGTACTTAGACCCGAGTACCATTTTTAGCAGAAATCATTTAGAACCAAATCCCTTAGAAATCTAATGTGTTTTAGCCCACGCTAAACTAGATTACATGTAACAATAGCACCGATAACTTTCAATACGATTTGTAGGACCCAAAACCTATAGAATCATTGACGCTATATTACCCTGAAATCTAGGATCCAACTCTAAACCCAGTTACTCCCAAGAATTCTTTATAATTTTGTATTGGATTTAGACAGCACGTTGAAAGTCTGATAGCTATGAACTTAGATCATTACAACTGCTTAGTTAGACTTGACAATCACCTCAAAAATCAAGCCTAAACGATGTCCTGAGACCATTTTATTGAGTCCGGAGTGAAGAGAGTAAGAAAATGAAGATTTTTAGAAAATTAATTATGATTTTAAGTAATCTAGAACGTTTCACTTGCGCATTATTTTTAAGCGTTCTGACCGTTAGAATTCGACCCAAATTCACCCTGAGATCAGGATAGATGGCCCTTTCATGTCATAGAACTTGTAGCCCTGATCGAATGTCGGTAACCATTGAATTGAAGCTGGTCCACCATGGACGATCTGAAAACCCGATCGGACTGAAAACTTAATTTACTAAAGATCTGATGCTAGTGAGCTTAAGTATGAACGCATTTGATAAGAGGACCTTAAGAAGTGCTCCGTTGGATAAAAAAGAGCCCGATTTAGTTATAACCTAGGTATACCTTGACCTTAAGACTGTTTTCGTCGAGTTTAGGCTTATAAAAAGGCTTTAAACCCTCATTTCCAAATTTTATACGAATTTCCTAAATCCTAGATTTCCAAGAGAGAGAAAAGAGAGAGAAAGTGTGGGAGAATCTGTTGAATCTCCGTAGGATTCTTCCTAGTTCATCTATACATCAAACTTGTGTATCTGAATCGTTCTTCTGGCGATTCTGATTCTGTTTTTGGGTAAGTGAAGCTAACCCTAATCTGTTTTGAAACCTAGAATAGTTCTAATGACATTATAGCTAACTTGTTTTACACCATAGGTAGCATATCCGCCGTTGACGAAGACATATCGTCTGAATCACCTCGAATACGCATTTTCTGGTTTAAGGTGCAGACTATATTTTCTTAGGTTATGGTTTTCAAGGCTTTCAATGATAGATAATGATTTATTCATGTTATGATTGTTATTACACATGCCAAATACGCTAACTGTTTCAATCTACGTATGTGTATGCCTTATGTGATAAATAACATATTCCATATATGTGTTAGAATACCTGTATACGTATAGAATATGCTGTTTTGATTGTCATGATTAATTGTCATTGTTTTATGCTTGATATGTATGCGGCAACTCCTTGGCGAAAGGATTTGCCCTAATGAGCAATCGAATCAACATATGTGATGTATGTCGAATAGTGTAATCTAAGTGTTTGTATAAATGCCTAAATGAGTTAGTAGTGTGTAAAGTGTGAGTGCCAAGGTTGTTGAGATATGAATCTCAATCACCTTAACTGAGTGTATGATTTTCTCCATGAATTGTGTAACTTAGATTATTCGTATTAACTATGTGTATGATTTCCTCCATGTACTGTATTTAAATTCTAGTTATATGACATGAATGTTCATTTGAAGGTAGGATATGAATCATATGTCTGTTATTGAATTGTATGTGCTTGGGGCTATACTGCAGTCCAGGTAATCGGTAATCGTACTCTAAATAGTGGTTGAGGTCATTTTACCACACAAGATGAGTTTAACGAATCTAAGTCGTGCTTGGGATGTCCGATAGTGATTAGGCCAAACGGAGTGCTTATGCATTCCATGTCGTTCAACTCAACGTGCGCTTGGCCTAGTTGGGCTTATCAACTAACCCGATTGACCGATGCTTGTTTACCATGTTTGGTCGCTACTGTTTGAATCTAAGACACCGAGCTTACTAGTGAAACTCCCGTTAACCTTGGTACCGTGATCCCCTAAGACTCATGAGCCAGACATGGTGGTATGGGACACCGTGGTCGAGCTGTCGGCCTACGCTGGGGCGACAAACTTCCCCATAGTGACTAGTGAGCACCCTACTCTCATGAGCAGATTATGGTGGTATGAGACACTATATTCTTGTTGTTGGCCTACATTGATTGGTGACGAGCCCTCTGTAGTGACCTCGAGTATATCTTGACACTGTATAAGGGCGTAGATTCCTATTGCAGTATCGAGGATATAACTAGGCCTGTATTGATTTGGTGATGGGGCAGTGGTGTAACGATTCCACGCAACAGCCCTGACAACCCTTGCAGCGACCTAGAAATGTAACATCGTATGAGATTTCCTTGGACTGATGACCCTAGAATGGATCAGTATTTGGGGATTGATATAAGGGAGGTGTCTTAGCTTTCCAATACTGCTGTATGAAAAGGTCTAATAAGAACTTGGTAATCATATTCATGACATCGCACTGCATGTACCATTAGCATTGGTGTGAGAGCACAGTGGTAGTGATTCATGCTGCGATCGTTAGATGTTGTCGCATGAGGGAGTTTGTGGTGAGAGCATGCATCATTATCTCATTCATTTTCGCATTAACAAGAATATTTAGGACATGTTTGATTGTACTTCTTTATCATTACTGTTTGATTGAATTGATAACATGTTAACCTTTGCTGTATAGTACCACTGAGTTGATCACTCACTCCCACATTCTGGGATGGTGCTTAAACACTAACCAGACTCTGATATAGTTGTAGGTGACGACAATGCTAGTGAGGCAGAGCTAGACTTTGATGAGGACGAGGAGGCGTTCTCATTTATGCAGTTCTCAGGCGAGTTCATGTGAGCCTTGTCCTGACGAGCGAGGATTTTTGGGATATGTATATGACTATTTTTGCACACTTGATCCATGTATTTTGAGACACAGTTGTATATTTTTTCCTGGGCAGAGCATGCATATTTTGGGGATTCTTTTGACCTATATATGTATTTAAGTCTTCCGCTTACATTTCCTCAATATCCTTGAATTATGTCTGCTGATCTGGATTGATCTATTTCATATTTTATGCACTAACACAGACAACATACATTCATCATCAATTATATTGCATAAGTGATATTTTAGAACTCGAGAGCTGAGTTATACTCGACCCCCGATTTTCAAGGTGTTACATTATTTATATTTGTTTAAATTTCATATTTAATTTTTAATTTGACATAGTCCTATTCACCCCCCTTTAGGACTCTTAGCTCGTCCTTTTCAAGTGGTATCAAAGCCTAATAGCTCACTTTAGTCTTTATTTCTTTTGGATTAATTTACTGAGATAATTGATCTAAGCTTTTTAAGATGTCAAATTTTGATAGTCTTTCAGTCACCAGGCCTCCACCATTTGATGGCTCCAATTATTGGAAAGCCAGGATGAGAATTTTCTTAAAATTCATGAATGAGAGTGTAAAGTAAGCAACAATGACTAATTGGACCCGTCCTACTGCTAAAGTAACTGCTATCGACGGATCCAAAACTATGAAAGTCACACCTTATTTCTCTTAGACCATTATTTAGAAAAGTGAGAGTAATGCCAATGCAAAGGCTCTAAATGTTATTACTTGCACACTATCACCGGATGAATTCAAGAGAATTATATCCTATGATACTGCAAAGCAAGCTTGAGATATTTTAGAAATGACATACGAGGAAACAACAATTGTCAAGAAATCTAAAGTCCAAATCCTCACAACCAAATTTGAGGAAATACGTATGGTAGAAAGTCAAACTTTCATGGACTTCTATACAAGATTAAATGACATTGTCAACTCTATGTGGGGTCTTAGTTATAGAATCCCAGAAAGTAAAGTCTGTGCAAAGATATGACGCTCACCACCTGAACGGTTTAATTCAAAGGTGACTGCGATCTAGGAACTTTGTGATACAGATAATATGAGAGTAGAAGAATTAGTTGGCTTATTACAAACCTATGAGTTAAACTTTAAAGCTCCTAAAGGTAAATCCATCGTCTTGTAAAACTATTTCTCAAGAAAATAGTAAAAATTCTGATTTAGAAAATTATGAAGATGATATGACCCTTTAAGCTAAAAAGTTTTATAAGATTTTCAAAAGTAAAAAGAGAGTTGATTTGCAAAAACCTAATGAAAAGAAAAAATCTAAATCTAAAACCTAAAAATCTGTAAAAGACAGTCAATGTTACAACTGCCATGAATATGGACATTTAGTAAACAAATGTCCTAAAAAGGACAAACCTAAAAAGAAATGAATGTTTGCTACTTGGGATGAATCTTCCTTCTCTGAAGCTTCTGAAACTGAGTCGGGTAATGATGTTAAAGCCCTTATGACTTTAGCTAAGTTCACTTTTTTAGATAATGATGATTCAACTGGTGAAGAAAAGCTGAATAGTGATAATGAAAATGAAGAAGAACTTCAAGATACTTATAATGCCCTATCAAGGAAAGTTGCAAAATTGTTATAAAATTAAACTTCAGAAAGAAAAATTTTCAAAACTTAAAGAAAATTTTAATAATCTTTTTTTTAGAAAAATCTAACATTTCAGATAGCTAGATTGCTTTGAAAAAACTAAGTATGAATTAGATTTCAAAATCTCCTAAGTTGAAAACTTAAAATCCGAAAATGAAAAGCTAAAACTTGAAGTCTCTTCACTTTTAAGTTTAAAAGACACATGGAGGTATGCCCAAGGTGATCTAAAATTGGAAAAACTCTTATCTGAATCTAGAAAATGTGGCGATCGATCTGGATTGTGCTACGACAAAAATATTTCTCCAAAACATAAGAATACTCCACCTAAATTTGTGAAAGGGGAGTCTTTAAACTCAAAAGGGAAAAGTCTGAATCAAAATTATTCTAAAAAGGCTAAGAATTTTCAAACATTAAAACCTAAAAGAAACCATATCAACTATAGAAATTAGAATCGTAATCCTTTAGCTGAGAAAATTGTTGATTTACTTAAGGAACTCTTAAAATCTAACTTAGTGGCTCGATCTTATAACAACTACAAATATAAGAAGACCAACTTGTGAGACCCGACCCTAGTTCACATGTGTGCGTATGTAAGTATGCATTTCATTTATTTTGGTCCCGCGATCCTACCGGTCAAATTTTGGAGGCCCACGACCCTCGAATAGTGTTTATGGTCATCCTTGAGTTCAGTAATGGAGACCTGACTTAGATTGACCTGAGACCTATGCCATTGCGAACGCATCATCGCCGCGGTTCCAACGTTGTATCTCGTGCATAAATTCGACATGTCCATTAAAAGTTATGGGTCATGTATTATTTGGACCGTTGATTGCATTCCGATGAGACCCACCTGGTTTGCACATTTTCCATGGTGGGCCCCACCTAGGTGTCCTTTTTTAGAATGCATATACGTAGGAATTCTACCACCATACTCCCTAGAAATCATGGATTTTCTTCCCAAAAAGTCATCATGAGCTTTCTTCCTAAAAAGCAATGATTTCCTTACATTGCTATGATGAGTTCTCTACAACACTCCATCTTCTTCTCATTTCCTTCATTTCTCTCCTCTAGCAAACTAAGAGAAAGTCATTGGATGTCCATGAAAACTCATTCCTCCAGCCCTTTCCCAGATAGATCTCTCTCAATCTAACCCTCATAAATCCATCCCAACCATTAAAACTTCACCACTGGAGTTATAGAACCCAAGTGTGGAAGAAGAAGGATAAGCTTTGAGGTGGGTGCTCTTAAATTCTCATTCATCTTCCTTAGAAACATATGGGACCCATCAAGTGATGATGGAGGTCTCTCATGTCTCCATGATTAAGGCCAATGACCCATTTCCTTGCATGCATGATCCATGGATGGGGCCATTCTCTATGGACCCCGTCATGGCATCTTCCTTTGATGCATGTCATTTCCCTCTCTTGTGGCTGGATTATCTTTATTTTCTATTATTTTATTCTTGATTTCTTGACATGTGTGGTCCACTTATTGGCATTGGAATATCCAGACCGTCCAAGCAAGGTGGAAGCCCATGACTGTTCATTCCTTAGATGTTGACACCTTATTTGCTCTTATTTGGATGCATGCAATGGGTTTTGTGAAGGGGGTTTTTGTCTGGAAGTTTGTGGATCCCACTAAGGTGGACCATAACACAAATTTTGTGGGGTATTTCCCCCTTTATTTAGTAGCTATAATCAGCTGTTTTCAAATAGACCTTGCTGTCCAAAAAATTTTTGGAGTATTTTTGGATTGTTTTTGGCATAGTTTATGGGCTGATTTAGAGGATGTTTTACCTCCACTTTTTGATTATTTCTGGAGGTGTGGACCCCACTTATAAGTATGAAAATTTTTACCTTCATCTGTCCCTGTTTGATCACCCAAAAGGGTGGGCCAAGGAGGTTGGACGGTCCAGATTTTCTGGACTGTCCAGCCACTCTACTTGTTGGAAAAACATAAATGTCAGCTGGTTTTTGAAATGGTGGGTCACCTTTGTAGACCCCACATTATTGTATATTTATACAAGGATTTTGGCCTTGCATTTCTTCAAATTTCGGCAGATCTGGGCCCACTCTAATGGGATACACAAGTCAGGGACAGTAGCATTGCTGCAGCAGGAAAATAAAATCTGGACCTTGCTGTCCATAATTTGTATGAAATAAAATAAAATATTTATACTACCTTAAAAATTTTAAAATTTTTCAGCGAGGTGACCCACCCATGATAGGACCTACCTGCAAAATTTTAGGGCCAATGTACCCCATTTGGGCCTCCAAAAGGGTGGGCCAACATAGTGGACTGCCAGAAAAATTCTGCTGTGCAGTCCAACAGTATAGTTCCATAAAAATAAAATTTTAAAAATATTTTTCTCAGAAGGTGGGCCATATTTATGATTCCCATATTGATTTATGATTAATGAGGGACATTGGGTCCAAATTTGAAGAATTTTTAAGGCCCAAAACCTACCCATTTGGATGGCCCAAATTCAGAACAGTTACATTCTAACAATAGTTCACCCTGGACAGATTATATTCTTAAAATTTATTAAAATACTTTTGAGTATCTAAAAATTGTAAAACTTTATAGATATATGTTACACTAATGTTAAGACCTTCCTGAAAAACTTTGGGGCCATTGGATGCCTGTACACACCATAGTGGTGCCTGGAACGACCCACTATAATATGGTGTCCAAATCAGTCCGAGTTTCAGGATAGATTGTTTTATTTGAATTAATTAAAATATTTTTAGATGTCCAAAAATTATAAAATTTTATGAGGGTTTGACCCACCCATGGAAGGATCACATTATAATTTTTTAGGGCCATCGGGCCTCTGTACCGACTGTGGTGTGGCCTACAATTTGTATCAGTTTTGGGCCAAATACCCAGGCACGCCCCTACTTTGGGTTGTTGGGCCTGCATTCTAATGGCATGGCCCACTTGAAGTAAGTGTTGTATATCTCTCTTTTATCTGGTGGGTCCCACTATGATATATGTGGATCACCATGGGTCAGTAACCCATATAAATTAAATAAATTTCTGGACTCCAGCAGGCCCAGAAAATGGGTGGGCTGGAATTCCAGCAAGGGGCCCAAAATTTGTTACATGGTTGAATGTTTAGGAACTATTGTAGCACACCAGATTTGAGAGAGTGTTGTACACACTCCTTGCTTTCCTTCCTTAGACATTTTTTTGGGTTGTAATTAGTGCTTCTTAAGGCCCATCTTTGAAATGATAATATGGGCTAGCCTTAACTAGATTTTTGATAGTTTTATGGGACATTTGAGCTAGAAACCTATTCCTTGAGCTTAAGACTATGCAGGGGATGGCCTTATTACTTTATGGGCCCAATGGGCCATCTACAAGCTGATCATGTGTATTTATTAGCCTTGATGCCCTCATAAAATGTTTAATTGTGGGCTGACTTGCAAGGCCCACATAAATGTATATTGTGGAGGGCCTTGCTAAGTCTTTGGGCTGATGTGGCAAGGCCCACACTGTCAGTATAGGCCTTACCCATGTGTATTCTTAATCTTATGGGCTGACCTCAAGTCCACCATAATGTATGAATTGGATGACTTTTGTTTTGGGTCAATTCCTTAGGGCCCATTATGTAATATAGTATATGCATGGCTGCCCCTTTTCTGGTAGTGATTAGGCCTTTTAGACTCAATTCTTTTGGATAGGCCCATTGTTCTTGGGGTTATACTCTCCCATCTATTATGATAGGCTCAAGGGAAATAATATGCAAGAAGTTGGGCTCTTGGCTGCCCACTAAATTGACCCTGTACTTGGGCCCAAAAGTGAGGCCCAACTCACTTATGATAAATGTAAAACTTGCCCATGTAAATGAATTACTGGGCTGCCCATGAAGCCCACCACAATATGTGGAATTATGACCTTTGTGGTTGGGCTCAAACCTTACTTGAGGGTCCACTATCTGGCCTATAAGTTGGGCTTGGTGTATGGCCCATTAGGCCATGCATTGCGTGGGCTTTAGACCTTATATTATATGAGTAGTGGCGGGCTACCTCTTGGAAGCCAGTTGAGGTTGAACGTCCTCCTGGGTGATCCTAAGGTAGACCCATGGGTTTCTCTATGGATGGTTAAAGGCCCACTATAGACCGTAGGCCATTTGTTTAAGGCTTAATGTGTATGTATGTGGAACCTACCTTAACGCATGTTTGGTCTAGGCCATCCAAGCCTTGGATTGCTCGATTATGGATGCACTCTCTGTCTTAGGTTACTGCTGGACTCACAATCCAGTAATAGGCCCACTTGATCTTTTCATAATATATATGCACTCTCCATCTGGTGGGGTCCCTCAGCGAATATAATTGACTTTCATGAGATTATCTTAACATAGTTAACTGATTTCTAGACCTTTGCAGGTCTAGGAAGTTAAACTGGCCAAAATTTTATCAAAAGGCCTTAAATGTAAAATTTTATGGTTAAAACTTTATTTGGTTGTGGGGCCCACCATATTGAGAACTTGTGTACATGTTACATGCTTATATTTTCTTTTAATCTTTGGGCTTAATCAGTGCATTCTTTTGGGTCACCTTTAGTGATCAGACGAGGACCCCATCTTAGATCAGATTTTTTTTAGGGCATCCCATGGGCCTAGAGTGGGAAGGCTCGTCCCAGCTTAGCCCTACTATATATTGAGCCAACTTTCACCATTTTGATGGACTTGTGGGCTAAGACAATGATAGTATTGGGGCCTTGATTTCCTACTTAAATTGCTAAGTTATTGGGCTAATGTAGTTGGGCCCATTTCATCCAAACTTAAACCATTTAGTCGTATATTGTGTACGCGGGCTGCCCACCAAGTCTGACTCAATACATGGATTCTATGACCATTGAGAATTGAGCCTTGGGCTTTAATTCCCCTCTTGGGGCCCATGTTGTTAAAAGTAATATTTTATCTTTTTATAGCCTATTATGAGGAATATATATGTATATGGTTGGTTACATTTATTTTTATCTTTAATGTAGGCCTTGGGCTTTCTATCCACATCATTCATGGTTGATATGCCTTTTTGAGGAATGATGGTTAAATGTCCCCATTATGGACCCCTCTAGGCCTAGTTATATTTAAGAGTGATTGGATACTCATCTTAGACTCTTGCTAGGCTCATTTCTATATTACTTAGATCCACAGCTCGTACACTTAGTTTCGTGGGCTACCCCAGGAAAAAAGGACCCCCACTAGAAGTTCGATTCCTTAAAGATATTGTCTAAGTACCTGGTCTTGGTTCCTTCTTGGATAGGAGGAATGTAATATATATTACATATCACCCTGTAGTGTGACTGAATTCATCCTCATGACCATGTACATCATTGTATGCTTGGTTGATACTATGTGTGTGTGGTGTAAGACCCGTAACCTTGACCGTATCGTTCGGTAGGCTGCCGTGGTCTTCCCGGTCGAATCCCAGTAACCTCGACCCTTAACCGGCATTTGCGCATGATCCTGATTCACGCGCCGTTAACCCAAGTTGACTCAACCCGAGACTTGTACCCTAGCGACCGCGTCGTCGCCGCGGTTCCGATGGCGCGTCTCGCGCGCCGAGACGATACCCAGGCCAGGAGATATGGGCCCGCGTTCAGTTCGAGAAAACACCGCGCGTTGTAAGTATTAAGGGAATCTCTATGAAACATCCCATCAATCTTATCAATCAAAGTACACATCACCAATTAATGCCAAGTACAACCACCCCTTCCCAAAAGTCAACATCTCTTACAACAAAGTACATGCTTACATCACTCACCATTATCTCTCTCCCATCACTCTCTCTCCCTCTCTCATTTCTCTCATTCTCCATGCAAGAATCGTCCAAGCCTCCATGAGAGGCCATGTATGGCCCACTTCCTAACTTCCATCTCCACCATCCATGATCCATCTCGACCGTTAAATCTCAACCATTGGAGCTTAAAAAGGCGTTCATGGAAGAAGAAATCCAAGAAGATCAAAGGTGGGTGCTTCTTTCTTCTTTCTCTCTCTCTTTTTCTTTTATTTTGTGGGTGTTTCTCTCTCTCTCTCTCCATTTTGTGGCCCACCTTGATGTTGATCCACACCGTCCACATGTGCGGTTCGCCGTGATGTATATGTTAATTTCACACCGTCCTAATGGACTGGACGGTGGTACCCACCTGAGATAGGTGCTGTCCAGCTGTGGGCCACCTTGATTTATGCATTATATCCTAGCCGTTCATCCGGATGGTGGGCCAGCAGACCACACCATGCAGCAGTAGCTGCTGTACTGACAACCAGCAAGTTCTGTGGATCTCACGGCTACACAGTAACATATAGCTGCTTGGTATTGACGTTAGTAAATTTTAGTGGGGCCCATGCAGCTCTCAGCTGAATGATAATGGTTAAGGCCCGATCACGAGGTACCTGCTAGATCTAACACCGTTCATCCATCTCCAGTATGTGGAGCCCATAGATGTAAGTGTTATACCATACTGTCCACCACCGTCCAGCAATGGACGGTGGAGCTCACCTGATGAATGTTTTGACCATCCATTTAATCGGACGCCAGCACGTTTTGTAGGCTGGCCATGAGGTATGTGTTGTAAGCATACCATCCATTAGGGGCCACCGTGATTGACGAGTTTTATCTGCACCATCCAGCAAGCTGGACGATGAAATCCACCTTATTGTATAGGTTCTATACCCACATCGTCCACCTGATGAATGTGGGACTCCACCGAGATTTATGTGCCTCATCCTCACCGTCCAGCAGGTCTGGACGGTGGGAATACACAAATAGTAGCTTGATCCTAACCATGTGGCCCGTCCACGAGGCACCACTAATGAATGGGTTTTATCCAAACTGTCCGTCTATATGAACCCCACCATTTACAAAGCTGTTGTATCAATACAACAGATTCTGTGGATGCATCACGAGGTATGGTTATATCCTACCATCCGTCCCATTTTTTTTGGGTTCGTGGGCCACCCCACACGTATGACACGTGTGGCAGGTGGGACCCACCTTGATATATTTATTCTATCCCCACCGTCCATCTGTCCAGGACGGTGGGCTGATCATGGGGTATATGTTATATCAAACAGTCCGTCCTTTTGTTTGCCAGCCGTGGAACCCACTCTACACGTGTTGCACGTGTGGAGGTGGGGCCCACATTGATGTATGCGTTCTACCCAGTCCGTTGGAGGGACGGTGGTCCCAGCAGCAAAGCTGCTATACCACGTCAGCAAGTGCTGTGTGGACCCACTGTGATGTATGTTTTGTATTTCACGACGTCCAGGGACGGTGGGCCCTGATGATGGATGTGTTATTCCATGTCGTCCATCTAACGGATATGTGGGGCGCACAGTGTTGCATTTGTGATCCACACCATCCACATGTGGCCTCCACATCGATTGATGTGTAAACTCACGCCGTCCGTCCATTTTTCAGACGAGGTGTGGTCCACCTTGATTTTTGTATTCTATTACCGCACCGTACATCATCTGAACGGTGGGCCACAAGCCACATCAGTAGTAGCGGTTGCTGCATCAACGCCAGCAAGTTCTGTAGGTCCCGTTTGATTGCATGTGTTGATCCAAACCGCCCATTTGCTTGGACAGCAGCTGTGTGGGTCCAATTATGCGGTAAGTGTTAATCCAAACCGTTCAACCACCTTGGATGCATATCTTGTACAGCTGCGTCAGCCATCTGTTTTGTTGGGGTCCACCTTGATGAGAAGTTGTATATTTGCACCGTCCATTCCTAGATGGTGCTATTTGGGGCCCACCTTTGATGAATGTATTGTACATCCACACCGTCCAGATTGTGTTGGACAGTGCTGGACAATGATTGGTCAGCGCTAATTTACATGTCTAATGTTTGGACCGTCTTGGTTTACATAGACAATGCTTGGACAGTGCTGATCTGCATGGCCAAAGTTTGGACGGTACCGTGGGCTCCACCGCGATGTATGTTGTACCCACGTTGCCCGTTTGGTGGGGCCCATTTACTGCGTATGCAGGGCCCACTTGTTATGTATTTAAGGCCCACGTGCAGGGTCCACCTATTGTGTATTCGAGGCCCATGGGGGAGGCCTGATGTGATGTATGTGTGACCGTTATGTTGCGTATGAATCCCTTATGAAGGCCACTTCTTGGGAGCAATGTTGGTTAGATGTCCACATTGATGGATAATGATGGTTCGATGTCCTCATTGTGACCTTTCCCTAGGCCTTGTTAGGCCCATTGTTACCGATTCCGATTGTCACGACCGATTGTCGATTTTCGATTAACGTGACCGACTTACCGATTCTGATTATCGATCGAGTCTGATTGTCATGACCGATTGGCGTGACCGACTGTCGATTCCGATTGACATGACCGATTTATGGATTTTGATTATCGACCGATCCCGATTGTCGTGACCGATTTCTGATCCCGATTGTCATGACCGATTTGCCAACTTTGATTATCGATCGATCCCGATTGTCGTGACCGACTGCCAATTCCGATTGACATGATCGATTTACTGATTGTGATTATCGATCGATCCCGATTGTCATGATCGATTTTTTTATCCCGATTGTCATGACCGATTTGCCAACTTTGATTATCGATCGATCCCGATTGTCGTGACCGACTGCCAATTCCGATTGACATGATCGATTTACTGATTTTGATTATCGATCGATCCCGATTGTCATGACCGATTTTTTTATCCCGATTGATGTGACCGATTTACCGACTCTGATTATCGATCGATCCCGACTATCGTGACCGATTTCTGATCCCGATTGTCATGACCGATCTCTGATCCCGATTGTCGTGATCGATTGCCGATTTTGATTGACATGACCGATTTGCTGATTTTGATTATCGATCGATTCCGATTGTCATGACTGATTTTCGATCTCGATTAATGTGACCGATTTGCCGACTCTGATTATCGATCGATCCCGACTGTCGTGACCGATTTCTGATCCCGATTGTCATGACCGATTGTCGTGATCGATTGCTGATTCTGATTGACATGACCGATTTGCTGATTTCGATTATCAATCGATCCCGATTGTCATGATCGATTTTCGATCCCGATTGATGTGATCGATTTGCCGACTCTGATTTTGATCGAACCTGACTGTCGTGACCGATTTCTTATCCCGATTTCTGATCCCGATTGTCATGACCGATCTGCCCACTTTAATTATTGTTCGATCCTGATTGTCGTGACCGACCTCCGATTTCTATTATCGTGGTCTATTTTTTTTATATATATATGAGACCAAGTATCGAGGCCGATTCCAAGCATAGATTCTGATTGTTAAGGCCGATTTCGAATGTCGAGGCTGATTGTCGAGACCTATATGAGGTATACGTGACCCATAATTGAAACCTATTGTGATGTATCCAGCCCATGTTTAAGGCCTAATGTGATGAATGAGATGTCTATGTAATGAGGCCCATTATGATGTATTTAGGGCCCATGGGCGAGGCCCATTGTGATGTATTCGTGGCCTATGGGTAAGGCCCATTGTGAGATGTATTAGGTTCATGAGCAGTGCCCACCTGTTGTGTTATGTATATGTGGCCCTTGAGTAAGGCCCATTGTGTTGAGTATTAGACCTTTGTGAGAGGCCGTGGACCCATTATATGTTTGGCTCTATGTGGGTCATTCCTTGGGGGTGATGTTAGTTAAATGTCCACATTGTCGAGGCCGATCGTTGATACCGATTATGAGTATGCGATAGTATAGCATCATGATTCATGCCCATACGCATCATCTGCATGTTTGTTATGAGGCGTGGTTGACCATTGCATATGCCATAGTGCCGGTTATTATGAGACTCCCTGATAGGCGGAGATTGTCGCACATGAGTGCACTGTGTGTGTAGGATTAATGCATGAATGGATTGTATGACTCACGCATCTTGCATTGTGTGCTGTGATTACTGTATGCCCTAGCGACATCAGGGTCGTAGCCTCCACAGGCATATCGTGGATGGCCAGATGGGACACCGGAAGTCTATTCTACATGGGGTGCTATAGATATCCCTGGGTGAAAGTCCCTAAACCCTCTTGGTTCCAGAGGTTGCTCCAACGTCTAGACCGAGTGGGTAGATGAGCGCCGAGTGCCGATTACCAGATGGCTGCGCTCTCCACTGTGTCGTGGTCGGTTGGAAGGGGGTGTGGCCTTACCTGCCTGAGAGGAGGGGGCAATGCTAGGCCGAGTCTGACCAGCTCGAGGAATGGGTCCGCTATTGACGAGTCGGGCCCGATATTGGCAGGCGGATAGTGAGGTCTCTTCCACTCACCTTGTTGCGCGCGATGGGGCGGCAATCTGGTTTGGAGTGCAATAGACCCCGGTGATTTCCCAGAGAGGAACCGTACTGATATGCGGACTTATTGAGTAGGAGTTGCATACTCATTCATTCATTCATTCATTCACTATACACTCGGGCTGGTGGTGCGCAACTAATTATTGTGTACCTTCGTTATGGCAAAGATTTCGGTTGGGCGTGCGACTAACCTGAGATCAGGAGTTTACCATTATGAGTCTGACTATCCAAATTCAGGTATGGGACTGGTTTGGATGGAAGCCCCTTGTGGTGGACCCCGTAGCCTACGATACTACGTACTATCATCCCGACTTCACACTCCAGCATGGTCATTTCATTCGCATCGCATATTGCATTACATTTGCAGGTATATGGCATTTTAATTTCCTATGTTTCTGCACTCATATGGCCTAGGCAGACTTAGCAGGATTTGTATATTGCATTGCATCCTCGGCAGTGATATCTGACTCTTTATTACACCTTATTTCATAGCTGTTCTGTATCGCGTATTCTGATATTGATTGACGTATGGACTTGTCCATACTTTTGCTTACTCGAATAATTCCTGCTATTGTCAGTATTTCTGCTTATTTCGATGACGTACGAATTATGAATTATCAGTGTTTTTGGTATTGCATGATTATGACATTGTATTAAACATTTGATACTTACCTTGTGCACACACTTACACCACCCTCTAAGCTTTCTATAAGCTTATGCACGATAGATGCGTGCAGGTGATGTTAGGTTGCAGCAGTGTTGAGCTTGGAGCGTGCAGTGGTCTTCTGGAGCTTGATTTTTCTTTATTTATGTATTCTCTTTCAGCATTGTACTCAAAAGATTATATTAGTGGATATGTGATGATGATGTTTCCTTTATAATTTGGGTAAACTTGTGGTTATGCTTATTACGAGACAAGTGTACGTTCAAAAAAAAAATCCTCCTTGTAGGATCCCAGGATCGGAATCTGGCGTATGTTGCGCTGGGAGCCGAGAATGGGGTACTACGGAGACTGTCGGCACCGGATTCAGCGATCGAGATTCTTGTGAATCTGATTTCTGGGTTTGGGGCGTGACATGTGGTCATATTGTGTCATTGGACATTGCATGATACTTTCCCTAAGGGACGTAGTATCCCCTCTCGAGCACGTTGGATGCTTGGGATTGATGCATGGTTAATTATGTGATTCATGCATCTAGCATTGCATAACATATGAGCATTATCGCCCTTACTTCATCAGGGTTGTAGCCTCCATAGATACATCGTGGATAGCCATGTTTGGACACCGAAAATGTTACTTGAGCATACCGGGTGCATAAGATACCCATGGGTGAAATTCCTAAAACTTTCATGGTACCAAGGATCTGCTCCAGTGCTCTGACCGGGTGGAATATATGAGCACACGAGGGCCTTATACTGTTAGGCCGCGACTCCCCCTGTCATGTAGTTAGTTGGATAGGGGTGTGGCCTTACTCGCCTGATGTAAGAGGGAATTGCTAAGCTGAGTTTGACCATCTTGTGAATGAGTCTGCTACCTTCAGGCCTTGCTGGTGATTGGCTGTCCACAGTCGGGTAGTGAGGTCTCTTACACTCGTTTGACTATGCGGGGTCTGTAGAGTGGCAGTCATCCAGCAGTGTAATGGACCCCGATGATTTTCTTATGATGAAAATATACTTGATATGTGTATTGGATATGAGCACTGACATTACTTCGCATTGCATTTGCATGAGCTGTGTAAGCCTCATAATGCATCGCCTTGGCATGGGGTGCAGTACTCATTGCATTACATTACTCATTGCACTATATAGCCTTGGTATAGATTCCTACATTATCATACTGCCTTGGTATAACTTCTTGTGTTCATAATAGCCTTAGTAAGGCTCGTGGTATTAGTATTCATCGTGACTCCCTTCTGCATTCTCTATCTTCTTCTGAGCACCATTGTCACACACTTTCGCCACCCTTTAAGCTTTCTATAAGCTTATGCACGATTGATGCATGCAGGAGATCCTAAGTTAGCGTCTTAGCAGCAGAGTTTGGATAGGTGTACGATCCGAGGACCCAGTGTTGCAGATTCTCTTCCTTCTTTCTTTTATTATCTTATGTATGTCCTTTTGGACCTGATGAAAACTTATAAAAGTTTAAATTCATAGTAGATTTTGTGATGTGTGCCTTTGTTATTCTCAGATTTACTTGTTGTGATCTTGGATATGCTCATATTAGAAATAATTATATTATTTTAGAAATCCTCCTTGTAGGATCTTAGGATCGGAACTTGCCTTAGGAGCCGAGAATGAGGTACTACGGAGGCTGTTGCTGCCAAAATAGGCCATCGGGTTCCTTGTGAGTTCGGTTACCGAGTCTGAAGTGTGACACAACTATACTCTTAAACCCAAGACTATAATGAAATGGGTTCCTAAGGTTACTTACTTGGTTGCCCACATTGCTTTCAAAGCTACAAGTCATTCAAAGTGGTACCTAGACAGTAGATGCTCTAAACACATGACAAGGGACAAAGGTTTGTTCACCAATATTAAAGCTATGACTGATGGTTCACTCACATTTGGTGTAAAATATGTAATAATAATCATAGTATAAAATTTACTAACCTAGGGTGCGAAATTTAAAATAAAAATAGTTCTGTAATATTAACTGGTTGCAAAATGTCTGAAAACTATTACATAGTTTGTAATTCAAGCTCATCTAATTTATCGTGCTATATGGTTCATACCGATGAGACTGAATTATGACATAAGTGCCTCGGACATATACACTACCGTAACTTATATAGATTGACTAAAAGAGAGTTCGTAAGAGGCTTACCCAAAATTTAAAAAATAGATAAGATATGTGGTGAATGCCAGATTGTTTAATAAACCAAGAGTACTCACAAAAAGATTAACTCAAATGCCATATCTAAACCGCTTGAACTTCTCTTTATGGATCTAATTGGACTAACCAGAATGGAGAGTCAAGGTGGCAAGAAATACATACTGGTAATCGTTGATGACTTTACTAGATATACTTGGGTAGTTTTCTTAAGGGACAAATCAAAAACTCTCGATGAAGTAAAAAGGGTACTTAAACGTATCCAAACGGAAAAAAGATCTCAAGTCTGTAAGATTCATAGTGATCATGGATCAGAATTTGAGAATAATAATTTTGAGAAATTTTGCAGTGATCAGGGAATATCACATGAATTCTCTGTGCCTAAAACACCACATCAAAATGGTATAGTAGAAAGAAAAAATAGAGTGCTTCAAGAAATAACAAATATAATGTTAAATAATTTAAAGCTCCCTAAAAATTTTTGGGCCTAAGCCGTAAATACTACTTGTTATATAATTAATCATGTTTATACTAGAAAATCAAATGGTAAAACAGCTTATGAAATATGGTTTAATAAGAAGCCTACTGTTAAATACTTTTGAGTTTTTGGCAACAAGTGCTACATTTTACGTGACCGAGAAAATTTGGATAATTTTGACATTAAAAGTGATGAAGGGATATTTTTAGGTTATGCTCTTAATAGTCGAGCGTATCGAGTTCTTAATAAGAGGACCGGTGTAATTTAAGAGTCCATTAATGTGGCTAATGACGATCACTTGAATACACCTGTCTCAAGGTAAGAAAATGATGAAGTACTTCTAATTAATAAACCAGATTCTTCATCAAGTCAACATAACACTGAACTGAGGATAGTTAAAGACCATCAAACTAATCAGATTCTTAAAAACCCTCTCACTGGTGTGCACACTCATAAACTGTTAGAAGATATGTGTAGTTACGTGTGCTTTACATCTTAGACAGAACTGAATAACGTAAAAGAAGTCCTTTCTAACGAAAATTGGATTGTTATGATGCAAGAAGAGCTTAATCAATTTGTTAGAAATTATGTTTGGTACTTAGTTCCTAGATCGAAAGATAAATATATTATCGGAACAAAATGTATTTTCAAAAATAAGTCTGATGAATTTGGTAATATTATTAGAAACAAGGAAAGGTTGGTTGTATAAGGGTACACTCAAATTGAAGGCATTGATTATGATGAAACCTGTACCCCATTAGCTCTTCATGAATCAATCAGACTATTTATATCCATTGCATGCTTTAGAAAGTTCTAAATATACTAAATGGATGTAAAGAGTGCTTTCTTAAATGACAATTTGCATGAAGAGGTGTATATTGAACAATCAACTGGTTTTGAAGATCCTAAGAATGCTGATCATGTCTACCGCCTGAAAAAGGCACTCTACGGTTTGAAACAAGCTCCCACGGCATGGTATGAAAAGTTAACTAAGTTTCTAATAAGTCATAACTTTATAATTGAAAGTGTTGATAAGACTTTGTTTGTAAAGAAATATAATGATTATATTTTAATATATTCCGACCGAGACTCAACTTGCTGATATATTCACAAAACCGTTCGACAAAAGTAGGTTTGCTAAATTGAAATTTGATCTTAGTATGTGCAATATAAATTGTTGATTTTTGTATCTTTATATCATAATATATATATTTGTTATTTTAAATATTTAAATTTTAAATTTTGTGTAAAATTACACATTTGGTGTGCACGACCGGTCGAGCATGTACTTGACTAGCTGTGAACTGTGGTTTTGGTACTTTATTTGGGGAAAATCACTTTTTTCTCATTTTGGTTGTCTTCTCCAATGGCTCCTTGGTCGACCGGTTGAACCCATCTTCTATTTCTTAAAGGTTAGTGCATTGTTTTCATTTTCCTTGTAGATTCAAGTTTTTTACACTCCCTTTTCATCTTTTGTGTGATTTATTTCTTAATTAGTAGTTGTTTTTGAGGTTTTCTTCTTAAAAATTTGATCTGTTGGAAACCCACTCTACCTCTTTTACAATCTCTTTGTTCCTTTCTTTCTTTGTTGCAAACAGAAGGTAGAACCAGGAAGAAAGGATCTCATGGTCCCTCTACTTCTAGGTCGACTCCTATCATAGTGCGCCACCTTCGGTCACATGAATATGATCCTTCTTATGTATGGGATATTAGGTTGCACAATGTTATAGTAGAACGACATGTTAATGTTGATCATTTGGCTCCGTTTGATATCCTTCCTCTCCTTCAGCTTGTAGATTGGATAACATACTACATTGGGGTGAGCCGGCATACCACTCCATTGTGCAGGCTATGTATGCTTGCATTATTGATTTTTCTACTGAAAATCTGACATTTACTATAACAACCAGAGATCGATGGTCCAATTGATGTGGATCGACATCTTATCTCTGGCTTAATGGATTTACATGTCAATGATGAAGGTATTCTCATTGGCACTCTAGTAGTAAAACCATCTGAAATTGAGAAATGAATGCTTATTAGAGATTTATGTAATATAGATGCGGAATGGAATACTGCTGGAAATGTGCTTACCTCAAAGTTTTTGTTACCCAGATTAGAATCCTTTATATGATATTCATTTTGAATGTTTATCCTCATTTTGGTAACAAAACCGAACTCACCACGTTCATGGTTCGTATTCTTTATTCCATCATTTCTGGTACCTCTGTATGCCTTCCTTCTTTGATTTGTCATTACATCATTCAGTTCCATCTCCATCTAGGACACAGTGACATTCCCTTTGCTTATCTTATGACTGTGTTGGCCACCCATAGTTTAGTTGCTATGCCTATAGGAGAAGCTCCCATTTGCTACCTACCATTCAACAACTCCAATATTAATAAGATGAATTTGAAGCTGGCCCCAGGCCAAGTCAATGTGGGTGCTGGTGGAGCTGATGCCGCAAATGAAGAGGAGGGTGATTTGCCACCAGATGACATCAATATGGATGATATTCTTGATGAAATCAAATCTGACTCAGGAGATGATCCTGATTATCAGCCATTTGAATTTGATGCACATTTGTGCTCACTTGAGGAGAAGGTAGAAAACATGAATGTTTCCCATGATTTGTAATTCAAATATATGCTCAAATATCATAGGTGCCTTAACAAGGGACTTTATCAAATAGATCCTACCATACCTGCTTCTTTATCGGGTTTTGATTAGTATTTGATTTTGTGGTTTGTAATAACTTTTAAGATACTTGGATTTCTTTTGTTTTATAGGGTTGAACATACTTGAACATGCTTGCTTATGGATTTGGTTAACTTGGCAATCTAGATCATATATTTTCATCTTCCTTATTGCTCTTCTTATTCTTCCTTATTTATCTACTTCCATTTATGGGTTCCTTCCTTTGTCATATTGTGACAAAAATGGGGAGAATTTTATCATGCTTGTGATATGTGGCATGTGTATTATGGGTTGTAGATAGGTAGCCTTCCTTTTTTTTCATAAGGGGGAGCAAGTAAAGGGGAGTATTGTTGGGGGAATAGATGCGAATTGTATTGACCTGTTTATAATTGGTGCATGGTTCTTTAACCAGGTTGTAACTGGTTTTTATTGATAACTGATGCATGATTCTTTATGGTGCATATTATGCTTATTTTTAACGAAGTGTGTTTTGTAACTAATTTGACAAAGGGGGAGATTGTAAGTGTTATATTTTCTAACTCTTATGATTGTTAAATTTTATAGTGCTAAAACCACTTGAAATTTGTGTCTTGTGTAGTGAATCTACATATTTAAGACTATGCGTCTCATGTACAAGAACAAAGGTCTTTACCTCAAGAACTTCAAATGCAAGATCAAGAGATATACATGCTCAAGTACTATATCACGTGATAGTTCACTCCTTCAAGCTTCAAAGTTCAAGGTTCCAAAGCTTCATCTAAAGGCAAGACAATAGTCTTTAATTTAATACTCAAAGCTAAAGATGGAATACAAGTCAAGTACTTCAATTTCAAGCTTCAAAAAGTCTTAAATTCAAGATTTATCATATGTCAAGATCTCAAGCTTCGTGAACTTCAAAGAACAACTATCAACTAAAGTAAAAGAAGATTCAATGTTCATATATCGCTTACAAGGTATGAATGACCCTAGATTGACCATAGGATAGGTCATTTTGAATAAATAATTTAATTGGGTCATTGTATACATGCATAGTTTGTTTTTTGACTAGTCTTAGACTAAGTTCGACTAGTCCTAGTAGTGGCTCGACCAGTCTTAAGTTTATTACTAATTTTCAGGATTTTTTGTTATTGCCTCGACTAGTCTTGAGACTGCTCGACCAGTCGAGTGAACAGTACTCGACCAGTCCTGTCAGCTCGACTCAAAATCCAACAACTAAATTGAGTCCCACATGACCAGTTGTGGACAGGACTCGACCGATTGTGGAGGCTACTTGACCAATCGAGCAAGTCCTTCGACCAGTCATGGAACGGCCCGATCTTACCGTACCTAAATTTTTAAAAATTTATTGGTCTTTCGACTAATCGAGCTGACCTCTGGACCAGTCGAAGGAGCAATTTTTGCACTTATAAATAAAGCACGATTTTTAAAGTTTGATATCCAATTCAAGTAAAATCAAGTCACCACTCTGAGAGATAAGTTAATAATATTCTTAAGCTATTTAGTGCTCATTTTATATTCTCTTTAATTAACTTTGTTTGCATTTGATTTTGAGTTTCTACATTCCAATCTTATTTGAAAGAGGTATGAAAGTTTTCACATTTCTTAGAATTAAAATCAAATCAAGCTAGCCCAAGGTGATTTAAATCTAAAATTAATTTAGAGCTTAGAACCTTTTTATAAGTGAATGTGCACATTGAACATCTACGTTGAACTTCTACTTTGAATTGGTTCTATCGGGTTGCGTTAAAGGAGAATGCTAGATAAGCATTTTAAAGTTTCATATATATATATATATATATATATATATATATATATATATATATATATATATATATATATATTTATTTCATTAAGATTGTTCCAAAAAAATCTCTTTATTTTAGTTTGTCTGAGGTGATCTAGAAAACTCATAGTGTGGGGTTTTTGAATTGTGTAAGCCCGCTTGAAAGACACAATTGTGAGGGTTTTAGGTGAACCTTGAAAAACGTATTTATTAGTGAACATTAATATCCACCGTGTGAGGATATTAGGAGTGGAGTAGTTTTGTGGCTGTTTTTCTAAAAAGTTGGTGTACGTACAAGCGAACCATTATAATTTTCGGTCTTGTGGTGATTAATTGTTTATTTCATTGTGTGAATGTTATAATTTCCCTTTACGCATTTGTGGAGAATGTTGTAATCTTTTTATGTATATGTGGGAATGTTGTAATAGCTTAGTTATTTTCTTTGTTATTTATTTCTCTATTCCTTTGCATCAGTTTGAGTTTTTGATACATAGTCTGTTATAGGAATCAGGTTGTCCTGCCATAAGCCATTGGTTTTTGGTGTAAGGTTGTCCTTAGAACAACATATGTATCAACCTCTCAATTCTTGTATACTTGAGGTTGTTATTCATTTTTGCATTATGAGATTGTTTAAGTGCTATCTTTCTTTATATTTGTTTAAATTTCGCATTTAGTTTTTAATTTGGCATAGTCATATTCACCCCCCCTCTTGGACTCTTAGCTTGGCCTTTTCAGTTGTGTTGCGTCCTCTCCATCCAACCTCTGGATGGTGGGAGGCTGGGTCCACTGGAGTACCTCACACCAACAATCATAACTAATGTCCTTGACGTCAACGAGTTTTGTGGGTCCCACCGTGAGGGTGTGTTCATCGAGGTCGTTCATCTGTGGGGCCTACATTGATGTATGTATTAAGTAGCCACACTGTCCATTCGTGGAATGGCCAAATGCTTGGGATGGGACCACCATGATTCATGTATTTGATGTCCACACCATCCACTGTTTGGATGGTTGAAACCCACCTGCTGGACATGTAGGACCCACCTATGATGTATGTGCTTTGTTCATGCCGTCTTATACAGGCACATGGGTTCCACATGATATGTGTGTTTTATATGTACTGTCTGACCATAGGATGTAGACCCCACCTAACACATGTTGTATCCACCGTCCAGCCCATGGATGGTGGGACCCATCTTAATGTAAGTGTTATATATGTAGTCCGTCCATCTATGGGCCTGCCTAAACTGTCTAGGCCCATCTATGATGTATTATGGCCAATTAGGTGTGGCCCATATGTGCGGCCCATTATAATGTTTATGAAGCCCACTTGATGTGGCCCAGCGTGATGTATTCGTGGGCCATAAAATGTGGCCCATTATGATGTATATTAGGCCCATGTGTGAGGCCCGATGTGATGTATATTAGGCCGATGAGTTGTGGCCTGTTGTGATGTATTCATGACCTTCGAATGAGACCCAATGTGATGTATATGAGGCCTATTGGTGCGGCCCATTGATGTGGCCTACTTGATGTATGAGAGGCCTTGAAGTGAGGCTTATGGTGATGTATATTAAGCTCCTGTGTGAGGCCATGGGCCACTATATGTTTGTCTTTATGTGGACCACTCCTTGGGAGGATTGTTGGCTAAATGTCTACAATGATGGGCAATGATGGTTAAAAGTCCACATTGTGACCTTCCTTAGGCCGATTTCGATTGTCGAGGCTGATTTCAATTGTCGAGGCCGATTTTGATTATCAAGGCTGATTCTGATTGTTGGGGCCAATTGTATAGGCCAATTATCGATGCTGATTATCAATGTCGATTGTTGATACCAATTATGAATATAGCATCATGATACATGCCCATACGCATCATCTGCATATTTATTATGATATGTGCTTGAACATTGCATATGTCATTGGGCAGGTTGTTACGAGACTCCTTGATAGATGGAGGTTATATCACATGAACGTACGGTATGCATAGGATTGATGCATGACTGGATTGTATGACTCATGCATCTTGCATTGTGCATTGTTATTATTGTACGTCCTAGTGACATCAGAGTCGTAGCCTCCATAGTCATATCATGGATGGCTAGATGGGACACCAAAAATCTGTTACTAGCATCGAGTCACCATAGATGACCCTCGGTGAAAATCTCTAAACCCTCTTAGTACTATAGGACGCCCCAATGTCTACACTGAGTGAATATATATGCTCACATGAGGGTCGTATACCAGTAGGCCACTTTTTCCACTATGTCATGGTCGGTTGGGACAAGGTGTGACCTTACCCGCTTGATTGAGAGGGCAATATCTAGGTTCAGTTTAACTAGCTTGAGGAATGGGTCGGTTATCGACGAGTCGGGCCGGATATTGGCAGGCGAAAAGTGAGGTCTCTTCCACTTACCCAGTTGTGTACTCAGATAGGTGCGACAAGCTGGCGTAGAGTGTAATAGACCCTGGTGATGATCCTAGAGATGTATAGTACTTTTGTGGAGTAGGAGTTGCATACTCATTCATTTATAAACTACCCACTCAGGCTGTTGGTGCGTAACTATTTGTTACATGTACCTTCGTAATGGCTAGGATTTTCGTTAGGGCACGCGACTAACCTAAGATATAGAGTTTACCACATTGAGTTTAAAATTCCAAATTAGGTATGAGACTGGTTTGGATAGAAGTCCCTTGTGATGGACCACATACCCTGCGATACTACATACTATCATCTCGACTTCACACTCCAGCATGGTCATTTCATTCGCACCGTATATTGCATTACATCTATGGCATATGACATTTTGAGTTACTGTGTTTCTACATTTATACGTCTAGATATGGTTGATGGTATTTGTAAACTCATTAGGAATTGTATATTACATCCTCGACATCTGGTATGTGGGTCTTTATGACTCCTCATTTGCATAACTGATTTGTATTGTGTACTTTGATATTGTTTAATTTATGGACTTGTCAGTATTTTCACTTACTCTACATCTTATGATTCATGATCTTACCAGTATTTCTGATATTGTATAATTATGGTATTGCATTGAATAGTTAGCACTTACCTTGTGCACACACTTACACCACTCTCTAAGCTTTCTATAAGCTTATGCACGATAGATGCATACAAGTGATGTTAGGTTACAACAGCATGGAGCTTGGGGCATGCAGCTGACTTCTGGAGCTTTGATTTTGCATATATATTTCCCTTTCAGAATTGTATTCAAATGTTTATATTAGTGGATATGGGATGATGATGTTGCCTTTGTGATTTAGGTAAACTTGTGGTTATGCTTATTACGAGTAAATCTACATTAAAAAATCCTCCTTGTAGGATCTTAAGATCAAAAGCTAGTATATGGACGCTGGTAGTCGAGAATGGGGTACTACGGAGCCTGTTGGTACCAGATTCAGTGATCAAAAATTTCATGAGCCAGGTTTCCGAGTTTGGGGCGTGACGATGAAGCTTCCTAAAAATCTTTGGGCCGAAACCGTAAATAATGCTTATTATATAATTAACCACGTTTGTACTAAAAGATCAAATAGTAAAATGACTTATGGAATGTGGTTTGATAAGAAGTCTAGTGTCAAATACTTGTGTTTTTGGCAGCAAGCGCTACATCTTGCATGACTGAGAAAATCTAAGTAAATTTGACACCAAAAGTGATGAAGGGATATTTTTAGGGTATGCTCTAAATAGTCGGCCGTATCAGGTTCTTAATAAGAGGATTCGTGTAATTTAAGAGTCTGTTAATGTGGTTATAGATGATGACTTGAATACACACTACTAAAAAATTGAGCAAAGGCTATGGACTTTGAAAGCTTTTAACTACTGATTAAATGCGTAGCAATATAGCTACGGATTTAATCCGTAGCTAAAGCCTGAGTGATCTATAGCTAAAGCGTACCTCCTCACGTAAACCATATTAAACATAGATGGTGCTTAAGGGGATCCATGGGGTCCATTGGAATATATGTGTTTGACCTAAGCCGTCCAACAATTCTGATATATAATTTTAGTGCATGGGCCCAAAAATTATATAGATTAAATGTCTAAGTGGACCACACCATAAGAAATAATAAAAATTAAATTTCTACTTTAATATGTTGCGTGGTCTCCTTACAGATTCGATCTAACTCATTTTTTGTATCAGCACTTAAAATAATAATTTAAAATTAATGGACGGAGTGGATATATGAAATACATCACAGTGGGCCTCATGGTCCTAAAACCCAATGTCCCCAAGGAGTTGTCCATCATGTACCCCTCCAAAATCCAAACCCCACCCTTCTCGTTCGCCATTTTCTCCCGTGCACAGCAGAAAACCTAAATCTCCCCATCTCTCTCTCTCTCTCTCGCACTCAGTCTCTCTCTTTCCCTTGCACTCTCTCGATCACTCGCTCTCCCTCACCCTCTCTCTCTGTCTCTTGGACGCATTCCCCTCTCTCTGTTTTCAAAAACCCCTTTCGTTGCAAGAAGGAGAAGAAGAAGGAGAAGGAGAAGAAGAAGGAGCACAGTTAGTTTCTCTCTTTCTCTCTTTATCTATTTCTCAAATTTGTTGCATTTGGATGCTTAATCCTTCAATCCCTATGCTCGATCTTTCAATCCTTCAATCCACATTCTCCTCTCTCTGTTTCTGAAATCTAAAAATCCTTCGTGGGCTCCACCATAATATGTGTATGCGGGCCATTCATTTTTTCCAGCTCATATTAGGGCAAAATCTCAAGTGGACCACACTATAGGAAACTGTGGTGATTGAACACCCACCATTAGGGCCTGTTTGGCCGGGCAGATTGGATGGAATTGGATGGTATTAGAGTGGATTGCACGGATTTCAAGCTAATGATAGTTATGTCAGTGGATTGGTGCAAGATCTATGGGATTGCTATATCCCGAGATTTCTATTTCTAGTCTATTTGGGACGCCCGGCCAATCCCGAGATTAAACCTTCCAATCCCTTTCAATCCCTTAAACCAAACACGTCCCAAGCAATTTTAAAGGGATTAGGGTGGATTGGATGTGATTTAAAGGTAATGATGGTGACGTCAGTGGATTGTCTTAAGATCCATGGGATCACAACATCCCAAGATCAAGATCCCATGTCTGTTTGGCATGCCTAGTCAATCCGAGATCTATCTTCCAATCCCTTCTAATCCCTTCCAATCCCATCCAAGTTGTCTTTCCAAACAAGCCCTTAAATACTTCCTAAGGTCATAAGAATCCCTCATTTTATGATTTTTGAATTTTTTTTTTTTTTTTTAAGGTGTGTTATTGGATCTGTTGTCATATACACAATATATTGTTGAGATCTGCTGTTAAATTTTAGTAATGGAAGTTCATTTTTTAATGTTCCAGAATATTACAACAAGAACATTATTTAGCAGTTGAATCTAATATTATGCTTGTAATTGTTGCTTCTCATCATTGCAGGTTCTTATATATAGAGATTAGACGTCTTCAGAACATTCACAATAGCCATAGATGTAGTGGAAATGAACAATTGCAAGTTGATGATTCTACAAGCTCGTTTTTCTCTTGAGGATAGATTTTCCTGACCAAGGAAAATGCAAAATGAGACTGGGCTGAAAATTGCATCTATATATCACACAGATGCCATGTAACTCTTACCATTTTTTTCCTTTAAATTATTATTGTGGTGGTCCTGTTAAATATATGAAGTTTTCAATTGTTTTCACCACTCATGTCAAGGAGATTTTACTTTTACTTCTTATTTAAGTTGCTTATTTGTTGATACTGTTTTATACTGAAATTGGATGATATTTTGTGCCAAATTGATTGAATGACCATGAAATACCATTGCATTTTATGATATTTGGAGGAACCAAATGCACCCTAAAATAAATTTGGTAAGGTGTCCAATTGTTAATCATGCCTAAATTCCGGTAGGGGTTGACCCAAAACTTTGATAAGTGGTCATAGGCCAGTTTTAGGCCCAATAAATGGCAAAAAATCAGGTGATTAATTCCCCATCTTAGATAGACCCAGGCATTGTTAAGGGTGAGTTTGGTTACATCAAATTTCATGAAATTTCACCCAAAGTACTTGTCATTATCACCACTAAAATTTCATGTTAATTCAGTTGGGCAATCTGGAGACATCGGATGGTCATGACTGGAAAGGTCTAGTGGACTATGCATGGAGCCATGATGTTGTGTCGGACAAAACTCACCAATCATAAGTAATGGCAAATGTGTATGTTATACTATGGTGGATGTTTCATCATGCTTAAGTAATGGCAGAAAAGCACCCTGAGATTTAACCCATGAAGTGTCTAGTGATGGAATCCTATTTTTTAGTTAGTGTGTTCTATTTGAACTTTTATGATGATTTGAGTTGTTGTTGTTGTTGTTGTTGTTTTTTTCACAGAACTGTGATTTATGTGGGTCCACTACCCACTTACAGAGTTTTCTCCCTTTTTGTTGGTCTTTTCTTTCTTCCTTGAAGATATTGGTCATGGCCTTTGTGTTTGGTTGTGCTTCGGTTAGCTCACCCCTAAACTAGAATGGATTCGCTGCATAGTTCTAAAGAATCAAGTTTAAGGTAAGTATATAAGGTTTGGAATCTTGTATTAATAATAAAAATAACTTAATCTATGGTTTGCATAAAGTGAATCTCATCATCGTGGAGTTTCTTTTGGTACTATTTATTTACTGTGTGAAATCAATTCTAAGACTTATCTAGGTGTAAGGAAACATTGTCAACCCTTAAAGCCATGCAGGGGCAAGGAGCCTATCCACAATTAGAGCTGGACATAGCTCACCTTGAAAAGGAAATTGAGTTATATTCATTGGAGAAGTTGTATTATGAAGCTCAAATGATGGTATGGTAAATTAAAAGGCTTCATCTCCTTTTCAAATAGCTATTCTCTCTCTATATATTTGATCACTTTAATGTTAATGCATTAATCTGTTTATCTTACTTGGAAAGTGGTTGTGAACTTTATTGGATTGAACATGAAACCATGTGGATTGAACGCCTATCAATGACAAAAGTTTTGTATCATGATAATATTTGTTCCTACGGTTTATTTGAGTGATAATAATTCTATAAATGGTTTGGATGTCATATGAACATTATGGTCAACTCCAAAAAGGTTTCAACAGTGTACATGGTTGTTTCCACTATTTTATTAGTACAACCACTTGACTTTTGAATTTGCCTGATTTTTAGAATCCTGTCCCACCGTTATCTTTCAAAATAGATGAATAGAGTGGATGTGGATCCAACAAAGATATCTCTATGCCTAGGGGCACATGTAATCCTACACATACATCAAGGTGGGCCCCACAGTTAGGGACTTGCCAACTAAGCTACTACCCTGACTCACCTTTGAAGAATGTATTGATTCAGTAACTTTGAAGAATGTAATATTCTTGAAAATAAACTGTTTGGTTTTCTTTCATTACTGATTTTTGTAAATGGGTTAGAGATTTTCATTATCTTTTTCTTTATTTTTATTTTATTTTATTCTTTTTTTTTTTTTTTTTGCTACAAATGTGCATCTAGAATTAGTATTCCTCATGTTTAAAATCATTTTATTGGATGATGAATTCTGAGATCTTTGTCCGAGGGTGTGCACAAGATACTTAAAATTTGAGGAGACTGTTGTAGTTTGGTATTTGTCATCTGTAATATTGATGTTGGACAGTGATGGTCCTGCAGTCTATATAAGTTATTGATGTTCTTAGATATGAGAAGATAAATTGCTTCACATCTGCACTTTCCTGATGGTTCTGTAAGCCACTATGGTATGGATGTTGATGTTAATAGTGTGTTATTAATGGCTGACATTGTTCTTTATGGTTCCCTTCAAGAGGAACAAGGTTTTACTCCATTGCTAATTAGAGCTGTCCTTTGAAGTACCTATCATTTCTCCTGATTTGGCTATCATAAAAAGATATGTGAGTTTAGTGCCATTTAAACTCATCTTTGTTTCCTTGACATTTACATGATTGAAGTTCGCAATTATTTATTTATATTTATTTAAAAACTCGTCTTAATATAGGTTGTTAACAAAGTCCATGGTTTGATTTTTCAAGCATGAGAACCTGAGACATTGATTAGAGCTTTCTCGATTTTAGTATCAGACATGAAGCTGTCTAAATTTTCTCATGTAGTTGCTTCCTCTGGAAAGTTACTTACTAGGAACATACTAGCATTAGAGTGCATAACAGGCTATGCAAAGTTTCTAGAAAATGTTCTTTGGTTTCCATCAGATTCCATGCTCCTCGAGTCCATTTCTTAGCTTTAAAAATACAATTGGGAATGGAATTTTTTCAGGAAGAAATCATATGAGAGAGGTACGGGCCAACAATGAAGCCAGAACTGAACTTGAGAGTCGTTTGAGAAAAGTTGGGGAGCGAGAAGCTATCCTTGTTCAAGCACTTGAAGAATTGAGGTAGACTCTTAGTAGAACAAAACAAATGGTATTTATTTGATCTTGATTCTTGGATTGTAATTTCACCAAGTAACAAAAAATGATTCATTTGTTGGTTTGGTGTTGTAGGCAGTTTTTAGAGAGGACATGGTTTGAAGAGACATTGATGATCTTCAAAGATTAGGTGGTATGTAACAACAAAAAGTTTAAAATTGTAGTAATTGACTGTTTTTTGCTGAACTTATATATCTTTCTTTTTTTTTTTCTTTTTTTTTTTGCCAGTAAAAGTCTCCGTTATAGCATTTGTAAAGTAATGCCTTGTAACTCATCTTATGAATGCATTCGTTAAAAAAATATCTATTTTAAGAATGTATATGACTTCCTTTTCTTTTTCTTTTTATTTTCCTACTTTAGAATACCGACTACTGTCCTTTTCTCATGATTTGGATGAGAAATTGTTTGGTAGTTTGGCTCATGATTTGGATTTTTGCAGGGATGGTGTGAGTAAAGGCCAATTCCGTCAAGTTTTTCTTTATGAATTAGATGCAATTAGGAAGGTGATTTTTCCATACTTGGGTCCGAGTTGCATTGTCCTTCTATAACATTTTTTTTATTTAAAATTTAGTCATATGAAAACTTTGTAATGGTGCCATTTTTATGTTCAATATTCCACCTTACATGCCTGTGTTTCATTGGAGGAAGGATATGTTCCACCCGTGACATTTGTGGTAGTTGAAAAGAGACCACACATGGCTTTTCCTGTAGGGACCGTAATTCAACTGACAGGAGTGGTAACATGTTACCAGGTATGTCAAGATATCATTATTATTATTATTATTATTATTATTATTATTCTTGATATGGTTCCCATGCCCTTTTTTTGTTATAGTGGCATAAATCGTTGTTTTGGTTAGGAACTGTTGGCGATATGGAAGATATGCCACCCAATTGAGTTTGATTTTTATCTTTACAGCCATGCTGGTATTCAGGTAACTGCTGGTTCGAATGGTAACACGATGGTTCTTGTTGGCCATGATGAATGGTTGTCTAATGTTGTTATTTTATTATCTTGTGTGTATTTTTTAGGGAACAAGCCGTCCCACCCACTATCATGTTCCATGGGTTGAGAACAAGTTCACAACATATGCATTGCAAAAGCTAATGAACAATCTATACTACATGTAATTATCAGCCAACGTAGAGGTAGCTATCATCCAAACTTAAAAACAGTTGGCAAAATTTGAAGGAATATTTTAAATTGGATCTTTTAAATTGTAAGTGTGTTTCAAGGGCCATCTGCACCTTGGAAGCATACAATGAAAGGTAAGAAAAACTCTCGAGTTCCCTTCTTTGAATCATGAAAAGGTATTTGTGCTTGGCAATATTAGGCATGCTCATGAGCAGAACATGCATAATTTCATAAAAATTGATGGAGCAGACCCAGATGTGCGCCTGAGCTATCCGGATGTTGAGCGGGGGTCCTTGGAAGGTGGGAACCACTGTCATGACCATGATGAAACTGTCCATTTTCTATGGACAGTATTGGAGTGGCTTGGCCATTTGGACAGGCTGTGTTTATGTATTTGTTCGAAATTAATGGAGCAGACCTGGATGTGCCTTAGAGCTATCCGGATGAGGGGGAGTTTCTGGAAGGTGGGAACTACTGTTATGACCATGATGAAGCTGTCCATTTCTTATTGACAGCATTGGAGGGGCCTGGCCATTTCGACATGCTGCATTTATGTATTTGCTCAAAATTAATGGAGCAGACCCGGATGTGCGTCAGAGCTATCCGGATGATCGGGGGTCACTGAAAGGTGGAAATCGCTGTGATGACCATGATAAAGCTGTCCATTTTCT